>BSBM01000055.1:41677500-42917500 GCA_027924585.1 Larix kaempferi | reverse complement strand
AGCTCTAAACTTTGTAATTCTTGGTTTAAAGGAGAAAACTGATGAGGATACATTAACAGTAGTCAAGGAAGAACTACATAATAGGCTACATATTGAAACAACTTGCCGAACAAAAGCAAAGAGATTAGGAAAATTAATTGAGAATAAAGATAGGTTGATTCAAATCAAAGTTAGCTCTATCGACTATAAGTATAACATTCTCAACAAAACCTCAAATCTAAAAGGGTCAAGAATATTTATAAATGAAGATCTCATTCTAGAAGACCAAGCCGAATTGAGAAAGGAGGTACAAAAGGTAAAAGAAGCTAGGAAGGAAGGAAAATGGGCTCTAATTAGAAATAGAAAAGTTATTACCCGCGATAGAAACCAAAAAGATAACCATCAATAGCAATTAGACACACTATGTATCCTCTCTTGGAACTATCGAGGTTTCCCTTGGAACAAAGGCCCCAAGTTAAGCTGGATCCCGAATGAAATTGATATTATTTTTACGGTTGAAACCTGGGAGCATGAAGAATCTAGAGTCCCTAACATAGAGGGATTTGTTCTTTGGTCGATTTGGAACAAGAGATCCTCCTGTAGAGGCATTAGAGGTATAGCCTATTACATTAAAGAACACATATTTCCCAATGCTAGGCTCTATAAGAAAGACACCCACAACCAGTATATGTAGATAGAATTAGTTGACATTAATAATAAGAAAACCTACATTGCCATCTGTTATTTCCCCCCTAGTAACTCTAACTTTTATAAGAAAAACAACATAGATAAAAAGTATCCTTTCATTGGTTTAGAAAATTATATTAACAATCTAAGAAACGACGAAAATATTCTCTTAATGGGGGGATTTAATGCTCGTACTTCGAGTAACCAAGCCATTCTTCCAAGAAACTATTCCAACCCTAATCCTCTTTGGTTGGATGAAGATCCCACTCTAGACAAACGGTACAAAATAAGTTCTGTTGATTTAGGTGAAAACTTGTTCGGCTCTGATTTAATCAAGCTTTGTAGTGCTCAAGACCTTATAATTTGTAATGGGATTATGATGTGGCCAAATTCTAGCCAAATGACTTGCATTCATGGGATCGGAAGCAGTGTGGTAGATTATGTCATTTCTAATATCCCTTTATATAACAATATGATAAATCTAGACATTCTGCTCGACCATGAGCCTGAATCATATCACATACCTCTGGTTGTAACCCTCCATTTTGACATGCATAGAGACCCTACATATGAAAATAATCACAGTCAAAAGCATTTGGTCTTAGATAGAAGTAAGAATGACCTTTTCATAAATGATTTAAAAAATAACTTGTTTCCTCTTTCTACTACAGACAATATAGAAGTTCTCTACCATAATTTCACCACAGCCCTCTCTTTCGCCATTAACAAGTTATCCATCGAAATTTCGGGTAAAAAGAATAGGAAAACCAATCCCTAGTATGATAATGATTGCAAAAATGCCATAAGATCCATCAAGGAAGTGACTGAAGAGTCTCTAAGAATTGTCAAGACTAATAATTACAAAGCCCTAATCAAAAGAAAAAAGAGGAATTATATAAATAAAAAGAAGGAGCACCTTCTACACCTCTCTAAGGTGGCACCCAAGAAGTTATGGATACAAATTCTAACTAGCAAAACTCAAGAAAATAATAAGATTGCTTTGAAATATTGGGACTCCTATCTTCAAAGGCTCTACGAATCCTCGAATGTCATTAATAACACTCAAAACCTTCTTGCACCAACAGAAGTTTTCTCATTGGAAGACATTGACTTTGGGGTCAAGCGCCTAGCAAATGGGAAAGCTAAATATATTGAAGGTTACCAAGCTGAAATCCTAAAAATTGAGGGAACCATTCTCATTCCTCACATCCACAAGCTATTCAATATGGCGGTCATGCTGGGTTTTCCTAATACTTGGACACGGAGCCTCATTATTCCTATCTTTAAAAACGACAATAAAAATAACCCCTCTAATTATAGAACCATTATGATTAGCTCTCTCCTCGCCAAGCTTTATGGTATCATCCTAGAGAAGAAAATCAACATTTGGCTTGAAAGTGAGGACAAGCAGGCTAAATGCCACGTGGGGTTTAGAAAGCATCACTCTACCATGGACCACCTCATTACTCTTAGGATAATTGTTGAAGATTGTCGTAATATTAAATCCAATCTATTTTGTTGCTTTGTAGAATTTAAGAAAGCTTTTGATATAGTGCCCAGAAATAACTTGTGGAATAGATTAGAAGAGCTAAATGTTCCTCTAGAGTTGAAAGCTGTTGCGATAAGGTTGTACGAGAAATTCATTGTCAAATTTAAGAGTACTGAGGGGTGGTCGAAAGATATTAATTGTAATATTGTTGTCAAACAAGGATGCCCCCTCTCCCCTGCCTTTTTTGGCATTTACATCGATAAGCTAGAAATTTGTTTAGAAGAAGCAGGTTGCAAAGGAATGACCTTGGCTGGAATAGTCGTAATCCTCCTTCTTTATGCCGATGACATTGTTCTTTTGGAAAGGAGTTCCTCTGACCTTGATAATCAACTAAGGTTTCTCAAGGATTTTTGCTTTAACATGGGTATGTCTGTTAACACCAACAAAACTAAAGTTAAGATAATCAAATCACAAAAAGACACTCACGCTAATTTTGTTTATGACAATAACAACTTGGAGGAAGTGTCCTCTTACAAATATCTCGGAACTGATATCCATCACAAGCTCAAATGGAACTATAGCATTGAGAAAAGGATTAATGGAGGGTGGAAAGCTTATTTTGTCCTAGAAAACAATTGTAAATCAACAAATCTGGTGATGTGGGATAAAAACAAGTTCCTATTTGAAACTCTCGTCACTCCTGTTATCTTATACGGCTGTGAAGTTTGTGTTTGTAGCATCTCTCGAGAGTCCTGGAGAAAGATCGAACAAATTCAAAAACGTTTTATCATATATAACCTCAAAATTAAAAACAATACACCCTATCCTATTCTTCTGATAGAAGTGGGTCTGCCCCCTATCGAAAGCATTGCTATGTATAGATACCTGATGTACAAGAATAAGCTAAATAACATGGCAGACCAGAGACTCCCTAAAGTTGCTTTAAATTCTAGTCAAGGTCATCTTCAACTGAAGGGATGTTGGTATAAAGACTCCATGGATTGGCTAAATCATTGGGGGATCGACGAAAACACCACTTTGCAAGATATCAACAACCTCAAAAAAACTATCACATATAAGTTCAAAGCGAGAATGTGGGACAAGAAGGATTTAGAGGGTAAAAGAAAGTTAACATATTACAAGGAAGTCATTAATCTTAATCTGGAAGATCAAACATACCTGTTTGTCTTAACTACCTCAAAGAAGAATATTAGTATAGCCAAGATAAGAACGAACTCTCATGAGCTTTATAGCAAAACAGGACGCTGGACAATTCCTTAAACCCCATGGGAGGAAAGGATTTGTCAGCTCTGTGATTCCATGAGCATGGAGGACGAATCTCACTTTCTTCTAGAGTGCCCTGTGTACACCCACATTCGATCGTAATTTCCTAATCTTTGCTACAACTCTAATCTCCATGATCTTCTAACTTCTCAAAACTATGGGATGCTCAGAACGCTTCTTTCTCAACTTTTCCATCATAGGAATCAAATTTTACAAAAATCCAAGTAATTCCTTTCGCTTTTCTCAAGGTCTGATAGACCAATGGGTCTCAGAGGATGTTAATCATCATCAAATATATATATATATATATATCCACACTCTCCTCGCTCCCTCCCCATGACCCCCATCCCCTCGTCTGCCTCTTTCCCCCCCCTCTCCTCACCACTCCTCCGCCCCTACCTCGCCCCATGCACGCCTGAATCCTCCGCTCCCACCTCTCCCTCCCTCCCTTCATCCTCCCCCCCACCCACACCCCTCCGTCCCACACTTACACACATGTAAGGACTCGATTCGTGGAATCAACTCCCCATCGAGGAGGGCGGAGGGCACATAAGGGAGGGGGGTTTGCGTGGGGCGGAGGGGTGTGGGAAGGGGAGGGGGAGGGGGAGGGGGAGGGAGGGAGGGAAAGATGGTGGTGGAGAGAAAGGGATAAGGGTCAAGGGGGCATGGGGAGAGGTGGGGAAGGGGAGGGGAAAGGAGGGACAGGAGGTGGGGAAGGGGAGGGGAAAGGAGGGACAGGAGGCGGGGAAGGGGAGAGCATGGAGAGAGGGGGGGTTTGTTTTTTATTTTCTTTTAAATTGTTATTATTTATTTATAAAAATGTTTTTTATATTTTAAAATTGTTTTTATTTATTTCTTAAATTGTTTTTTATTTTTTTGTTAAAATTATTTTAAAATTGTTTTATTTAGTTTTAAAATTGTTTTTTATATTTTAAAATTGTTTTTTATATTTTAAAATTGTTTTTATTTATTTTTTAATTGTTTTTAATTTTTTAAAATGTTTTTCTTTAATTTTTTAATTTGTTTTTAAAAAAATCAAAAAAAAATTATAGTTTATAGTTTATGTTTTATTTTTTTAATTGTTTTCTTTTTTAAAAATATTTTTTCCTTTATTTTCTTTATTATTATTTTTTTTAATTTGTAATTTTTTTATTTTTACATATTTATGTATTTATTTTTTTTATTTCAAATTTATTTTTAAAAAATTGCAAATTTTAATTTTTCTAACTGCATTTTTAATTTAATTATTTTCTTAATTCATCTTTTTTTAAAATTCTATTCTTTTAATTAAAATTGGGCCCTCTTTTTTTTAAAAGATGTTTAAAAGAAGTAAAAAAAGTCATATGCCATGCATGGTTTCGAAATGAATGCAATTGTAACTCGATGTAAGAAATGGATTCCCCGGTAGCACCACTTTTTAATTTGGGGGTTGATTTAAGGTTTTGATTGCACCATCTCCGACATGAATTTCTAAAAAGTCTTAATTTTAGCCATGGAAAAAAAAAGTGGTACCAGTAGCACCACTTTTTGATTTGGGGGTTGATTTAGGGTTTTGATTTCATCGACACCGATCAGGGTTTCCAAAAAGTTGTTAATTTTAGCCCCCCAAAAATGTACTACTAATAACGCTATCTTTTTATTCGAGGGTTGTTTTTTATGTTTTTTATGCAAAAATATTTTTTTTATGGCATGAGTTCTCGTTTTGAGTATAAATTTCTCATCAAGTTGTATAATGTGTTTAGATCTTATATGACATAACCAACAACAATAGAACAAATGTAAAAATTAATAAAAATACAAAATAAGAATCGGTCACAAAAAAATGTAATCCTTAATTGTTGCTAAATATATTAGCCAAAAAATTGAAACATGTTCAACAAGTGCCATAGGATGGCGATGTCCCTTCCATTGATGGAATATGTTATTAGCAAAAGCACTTGTAATTTGTCAAAAGTTGTGTGTATACCAGGACTGAAGCTTTATGTTTCCGTCATTTTTTATGCCTATGTTATGGGTATTTGGATGGGCTGGATGGCCTTGTCTTATAGTACAATATGCCAAATTAACTACATTCATTAATTAATGATTTTGGTAGTAGTATTACTATTACAGGTTAGTTGTAACTTGGAGTTCTATCATTGTGCAAGTTGTTTCAAGCATAATACACTATGTATTACTGATTTACTTATACTCGATTATTTTTTCAACCACCGAATTGCTTTTGGTAATTCTAATACCATTATATCATCAAATGCCAATGCAAAATAACATCACAAATCTCAAACAACATATCCCCAAAATCATTCAATGCACTAGCTACTTTTGCTCAAATCATTTATTCAAAATTATAAAGTTGATAAGGTTTCCTAATGTTGATTATTTGGAAAAGTAAATGAATATCTGCTTTTGGATTTTTGAATTGATTAGTGTTTCTTATAAAAAAAATTAATTATAATATAAAATTGCTAATTGCAACTAGTGTATGTATGGTAATTACTAATTGTGTTCCACTTCCTGCTGCAATAGAACTAGTATATCTGCCCTTGATACATTAAGCATGAGGTCTTGCTTATATGAATAGCGCTCAAGGTTTGTTGCCGATGCACTATTAATTCTATGGGTTGATAAGGTCCAACTAAATTCTCGACCATCTTTACACACGGCATCCTTCACAACCCATGGCACTTGAACTATTTTCAACGTGATCTGTTTTGGCGTGTTATAACTCCCTTAACCCAACGCTTGAAAATATACGATGCAAACTTTGGATAGTACCTTTTCGTAACCTGCCCAAAATGTGGAAAATATGAGTTATGTCTACCAAATATTAGATTAGATATCTTTGCATGACGTAGGGCATGACTTATAATACTTTGAAATCACAATTCTGGTATAAATATCTTATTAGCAAAACTTTAGTGAAACGAATATGATATAAAGAACGTAATTGAAATTCATAAGGAATAAAGAAAATACTGGAAACATTAAAATTGTATCAATCCAAACTTTGACAGGGCATTCGGATTATAGAAAAGGGCGTAGGTCGAAGAGCTTAAGCCACTGAAAATCCCAGGTCACTAGCTACATTAAATCTTGAAGAACTTCTCTACCGAGATTGTGGGCATATTGCATGCCATTGTAAAAAATCAAATTGTTACATCACTAATACAATTATAAGAACATGCCAGTGATGACACTTCGACAATAAATATGAAAATGGTTTTTAAACAGAGAGAAAGGATAATTGTACCAAATTGTTTAGGGATCGTGTCTTCATATTGCATGCCATTGTAAAAAATCAAATTGTTACATCATTAATACAATTATAAGAACATGGCAGTGATGACACTTCGACAATAAATATGAAAATGGTTTTTAAACAGAGAGAAAGGATAATTGTACCAAATTGTTTAGGGATCGTGTCTTCATATTGCATGCCATTGTAAAAAATCAAATTGTTACATCACTAATACAATTATAAGAACATGGCAGTGATGACACTTCGACAATAAATATGAAAATGGTTTTTAAACAGAGAGAAAGGATAATTGAGAAAGGATAATTGTACCAAATTGTTTAGGGATCGTGTCTTCATTCTTTTAAAATGTAAAATTTGATATCAAGTATTATTATTAAATCCTAAAATAGAATGTCTATAAGTAATTTAGGTATAAAATACAAAGGTTTAACTCATGCTTGTCCACCATAATGGAGATGCCTTTGCGCTATTCTTTGTCAAACAAATATAAAACCAAATATTCAATATTAAAACTTAAAATAGAACGACGTTAAGCCATCCAGTTATGCAATATAACTCGGACTTATTGACCATAGTGGTGGACATGGTTTTGTGTCATTATTTCTACGAAATGTGCAATCTTATGAAGTCTTACACTCATATAGCAATATTCTTCTCAAATAGTGGGTTGACAATTCGCAAAGTCGATAGATAATCTATGAGAGGCTTGCCTCTTAGTATTATTGAAAAACTTATATCAAAGAGCTCTTCGGCCTCTTACAAACTGTCAACGACCAAGACCTACCTTTAGGCAGGACCGGAGCCAAACACAAATGCAAGATGTTGTACTTATCGGAACCCAAACATAAATGCAAGATGTTATAATTACCAGAACCTGGCTTTTGAATAGTAGGCCACTTACCCAGGACACGCTAGTGTTTCAAGTTTCAACAACATATGATACACACGCATAATGAACTATTATATAGTCAATATTATTATTAACCTTTACGGTAAACAGTCAATACTATTACTAATTTTTAATGGAAAGCGCATTGGTGAGAACAACATGCTAAACGAGGTGAAACCATGTGGACGCATTACCCTAATATGTGATTGTGGACACCTACATGAACACCACCCTACATGAAGGCCACATGGACACCTGCATGAAGCCCACCATGTATGAAGGTCATGCGACAATCCTCTACGAGCCCTAAACTGAAGGTCGGTCTAAACAAAATATGTCGCCCTTACTCATCACGTTCATTTTTACACCATTTGTTTTTGCCATCGTCTGGTTCGAGGATTCAAGGTTTAGGGTTTTCGTCAGGATGATAGAGCACAGCTTATAGTGGACATAGCACAGATGCGGGCAAAGAGGGATATTTCTATCACTCATATAGAAACACTGATCCAGGAGAGATACATACTACAAGATGAGCAAGATCAGTTATAACAACTATATGATATGACATCATATTGGCTAGTTGTATAGGCTCTGTAGCAGGCCATTGGTATTTAAGTAGTGGACATTCTATATAGTGAAGTTCATAGAGGTTTTTTTTTTTGCCGTCGTCTGGTTCGAGGATTCAACGTGAGCAAAAGGAAACGAAGGTAAAAGGTAAACCTATGTTTTTTTGTAGCTTCACTTTTTGCTCATTCTGGGTTTCATTATTGCCAGGATACATGCCATTGGTATTTTAGTAGTGGACATTCTATATATTGAAGTTCATAGAGGTTTTTGTTTTGCCGTCGTCTGGTTCGAGGATTCAACGTTTAGGGTTTTCACCATAGTTTGGGCCAACGGGCGAGTGCGAATGGTTAATAGGAAAGGCATGTGTCTTTCTAACTAATGCATGCAGACAGAGTAATTGTGCGATATAGAATGCCTCATTTTTAATTAGTTTATTTACCATATTCACCGCAATAGCAATGAATAGCAAGGCTAGGTTGGATGAATGTATTTTCGTGACAAGCAAGTACCTACTAGCTAGGGTTGAGTCGTTCCACCGCGAAAAGGGTTCACAGAAGAAGATTACAAAAGGTTTTCCGGATTCATTGTTTCTATAGCCTGTTGCTTTTCAAAGGTGCCCTGGTTAGGTGTCTGGTCTGAGTAACGTAGTAAGTGGTCTGGATTGCGTAGTTCCCTTCCACTTCCCTGTATGGAGCTAATTTAGTTTTTAAGGAACTTAAACTGGCTCTAGTAGTTAGTCCTTAGTTGTATTTGGGTAAGGGCCAATACAAGCTCTGAATAATAGTTTGTGCAAGCTCTGAATAATGGTTTGTGCAGTAAATTTGTATACTGCCACACATAATGAAACTTTCTACTGAAATTATTTTCTACTTCTTGTAGAGAAGAGTATGTTTTTGGCTTAGTAATGCATTCTTTGTTATTTATGCAGCAGTAAGATTTTCCCTTAGAGCAATAGAACAAGTTTTAAAGACACAACTATCATGATACTACATGTTTCAAAGACCATAAATAAATACAATATGCACCTGTAACTTGTCTTGGAAAGTTGGAATCTTCCTTCACATAGACATTGGCTGGATAAAGCAACACGCACTCTTACTGGATAAATCAATGGATGGAAAAAGGAAGGAAGCATTTGTAGAAAGATGGCGTTGGCGAGGTCCTGGGTGGCTCCTCTTCTGCAGTCATCATGCTCGAATCAGAAGGGGGAGGTGGTGGAGGTGCATGTGCCTATGCCTGCACCACTGGATTTGAAGAGGTCTTGGGTGTTGCTGCCTGCATTCAACTGACAATATGCTTAACCAAGCTAGCTTGTAAATATTTTCAATATACAATCTTTGTGTTTGTAGTTGTGAAGAACAAGATGATGGATGTTAAGTGCTAGCTCTGTATATATAAATTCCTCCATATTTTTTACCTTATCAAGGCAGTGCATGAACCTCCAGGAAGTAAGGCGGTGCAACCGTCAGTTGTGCAGTCATGGAGCAGTCGTGGATTCCTGAAGGATCAAGAATATAAATGTGTATTAATGGATTTGTAGAGCTGGTATGTCAAGAACCTTACACATAGCCAACTGCATTAATTAATCAACCCATCTTCCAAGGATTACGCTGCCGACCCGGCAATAACGGGTACAACTATAGCCCAATAGCAATTGAAAAAAATAAAAAGCATCACAATAAATAATTCAAAAATTGGCAATCCATGCCAAAAACTTTGGAATACATGAAAAAATATGAAAAGTCAAAACTGATTAATAGAAATTCCAAGCTTATTGAATACAAGAGTTACCCTGGCCTTTGGTAGGGACTAATAATACAAAACACTACAGGGTGGGCGCACAAAGTTTCTCCCCAAAACCGTTGCCATAGGGATGCACTAGCGGGAATAAAACAACTACCTAAGGTAGTGCGCACGCGCTGCTAGGTTCAGTACCAAACTGAGACGCGTGCGCATGCCTAGTGCATGCACGTGGATGGTGCGTGCGCGCTTAGGGGCACGCATGCGCTCCCGTTAAAAAAAAAAAAAAAACAGAGCCGAATTTACCCATTCTTCTCATTGCAACCGAGCGTGACTTCCCCTCCACGTGCGCGTGTCCACAGCGACCAAAAGAGGCCATTTCCACTCCAAAACCCACCAAATCAATCCACCAAGTCATCTACACGTCAATTGGATAGGTAAATTCGATTTTTCTTGTCATTTTATTCATTCTTTGTGTCAATTTTTTGATTTTTTTTGTTTATTAAATTGTTAATAATTCCCAAATTTTTAAAACAATGGACCAAATTTCAATTGCAGATTGTAAACCAAGACAATTAGTGAACAAAATATTAACCCGGAGTCCGGTGGAACACATGAAAACCCAAACCTTGGACCCAATGCTGAAGAAAACCGTCAAAAAAATCCAAATGCCGAAGAAAATCAAAACCCCCAACCAAATGTTGAACAAGATGACCTTAACCATTATGTAAATGAAATGAGAGTGCACACTCGAGAACTAAGAAACACGGGGGAACCATCTCGAGTGTCTCTTGCCACGTCAATTGAGAGCTCAATTGACTCCCTCATCCATGCACATCGCCAATTGACCGACAGGACTGAATATAGAGCTAAGATGCAGGAGTATTACTCCATGGGCATTTCCAAGGAAACAATAAAAGATTTGAATATTACAAAGGCCCAATTATACAGTGTGTTCACCGATCCAAGAACACAACAACCACCCAACACTAGAAATCCATGTGTCTGCATGGATTGGTGTCATTACCAACCATGGAGAGACAATTGGATGCAGAGGTGGTTCATGGTGTACGATAAACCTCCCTACAATAATAGGGAGGTTTCACAGTACTTCCTTCGGAAACTATGGGCTGAGTTTATGCTCGGTTTACATGTCAACTATTTTGACATAATCGAGTTCCAGGGTGTTGGGCGTGGCTCTGCCTAAGATCGACCTGCTGCCAGGAGGAACCCACTGAGAGGGCCACCAACTCCTAGGCGCGACCCCAACCCCTCTCCCCAACCACCTCAGTTACCCCACAAACTTGATCAGATCAAGGAGGCAATGATGAATGTTGCACGTGGACTCCTCAGACACACCTCCTTTGTAGCAGCAACTACAGTGGAGAGGTCGGATGACCTTGATAGAGATCCAGGTGCAAGGCTTTCACGACAGGGCCAGGATAGACCTGTGACCGGTGGTAGCCATGCTGTGCATTCTAGTTCGATGGGGAAAATGCCACATCTTTGTCCCCATTGTGGGCACACTTTCCCTAGCCCGATCGAGGGCTGTTATATGGATCAGGTCAACAATTTTTTTAATGTGTTTTCAATCATCACTTGATAACTTGTAAAGTATTTTTGTTTGACTTAAATTATTATTTCAATGTACAGTTATTCAGAGCTGAGACACCAACATGGAAGAACGTAGGATCTCCCAACCTGGATGCAGCAATAGCAGCTACAACTGAAATTGCGGCACCTCACACGGAGGTATTTTCAGTACCTCACACAATATTGTTATTACTTATGGCATCTATATTACTTAAGTATTTATATTTATGGCATACACATTGATAGTTCGTACAATGTTTTTGAATATCTTGATTGCCTAAATAATGACTTGTTTAACATGTTCATAACATGCATGCATTTTGGTGTCCACAAGTGTTCTCTGACTACGGTGATCAACCATCCCTGCCAGGGATTGGAAAATCAAGCATGCTTTTAATTTGAATTGTTACGACTTACTATGGTTTAATTTATTGTTTGTTTACTAAATTGTGATATTAAAAATGTATATGTAGGTGCCACCAACAACTACAGGTCCCCATTTTAGTCCTATGTTTCCACCCTCTCCCATGAGTCCCGCCCTCGCTTCCATATAGACCCCTCCCTCTGTCCACCCCCTCCCTTCCATACTCCCCCCCTCCATCCATCCTCCCCCACTCGTCCACGCCCCCCCCATCTATACATCCTCCTCAATTTATCCATGCCCCCCTGTCTATCCATCCTCCCCCATTCATACACGCCCCCCCTTCCTTCTAGCTTCCCCTCTTCATCCACAACATCCCTTCCGTCCATCCTCCTCCCTCTATGCAGGACTACCCTCCCATGCACCATCCCTCAACATCCCCCCTAGCCCATTTTGTTCAATACCCTCTATCATACAACTGGTAGGTGTTCATCGTCCACGACATCCTCCTCCCGCCCCATACCACCATGTCTTCTCCCACCATATCTTCCCCACTTCTCGCCACTATTGTGGCATCTACTCTTCCAGTATCCTTGATACGAACCGTTACACCAAAACCTCGAGATGTTAGTGAGGGCCGCCCACCAGGATCTTAACATCCCACCACGCTCCATAGTCGAGACTCTGGGATGGATGTGCGCCCGTACGGTGGTGTCCCCTTTGCGTCGTACGAGCCCCGGGCGAACACTGCAATGCCGACGTTGCCACCCGCTCTGTGACTTGAACCTGGGTGGAGGCTCTGATACCAGATGATACGAACCATTACACCAAAACCTCGAGATGTTAGTGAAGGCCGCCCACCAGGATCTTAACAATCCTCATCTATATCTCCAGTGGTTGCACCTGTAGTGGTTGCAACTACATCTACCCCCCCCCACACTGCTGCATCAGAGCTGGTTTTCCAACCATCTGCTCCACCTACTAGCCCAGAAGCCCATCCATGTCCATCGTCGGAGGTGTTCACGGTGAGAATCAAGCTAATTTACAAAAATATTTTGATGCATTAACAAAAATTAATTTAAGCAATTATTACTTTTCAATGAAATGATTATTGTAAATGTTGTAGGTTGGAATTGTTGAGAGGCTCCGCAGATCCAGGACACCTACCTCACATTTCCCACTCGCATCACAGGTGATTTATTCAAGATTCGAATTCTACGTTTGTTTTATAAATGTGGTAAATGTTACAAATGTTTGAAAATGACGGTATCTTATATCATTTCTTCCAGAGCCTGGAGAGACGGTCTACTCCTAGACGGAACAAGACCCGAGGCACCAGTAGCTCGAAGAGTAGGAAGATCGACTTTGGAGATGCGCCTGGGAGTGACGGGGGTGGTCACAATGCTTGACACACCATGTTATGTGCATTAGCCATGATGTGGCACTTTTGTGCACCAGTTTCCATGTACCTTGTATCTACGGCACGAGTTGCCATGTATTTTGTATCTACTGTAGCAGGGGTTTTCACCCCTACTTGTGCAAAAGGGAACCTACTAAGGGAAAGGACCCTTAGTAGCAGGTTGAAGGGAATTGATAAACAACTAAACTAATCATAAAAAACAATAAACCATTCAATCTAACATGTGCATGAGACTTAAAAACAACTTAAAGAAATAAATAACTAATTTTCAAAACAAAGTAACAAAGAATCTTTAATTTTTGTATTATGGGCAAGCAAGGGCTTGCAAAATATTTACCTCAGAGATGAGGCTGGTGGAGTCCTGACAGTGTGTTCTGGAGCTCCTTTAGTTTTGTACTCTCCTCTTCAATGCTTCAGTGGTGGCTAAAGTTTTTATCTCAAGGGAGGCCAAAAAGCTCAAATATGGATGGCTTAAGGCTTTGGAAAAAATTTAGTAGCATAAGGGTAGATTGATTGAGGGATATGGAAATGAGGGGCCTCCACCCCTTTTTATAAATTTTGATTAGGGTTTTAGGGCTTTTTTAGGGTTTTTTCCCTATTTTCTCTTTTTCTTTTTTTTTTCTTTTGAGTTTTATTCCCTATTATTTTGATTTTGACCCTCTTTTGGGGTTTTGGTATGTTTTGGGGAGAATTTTGGGTATTTTGGAGTTTTTGGAGGCTAGGTTGGTAGGAAATTTGGTCAACAGAGATGTATGTCCAAAGGGATGAGCTGGTGAGCACTTTTTTGGTGTTAACATATTGCACCCTGATGTGTGAGGGCAGGAGCTCATCGTATGGCCGATGGACATCATAAGTACTGTGGTTTTCCTGGGTGATAAGCATTGGGATGGAGGAGAGCACGAACTTGTTGGAGACGGGAACACGAGGTCTATACTTACTGCTAAGAACTAAAAAATACATGTCTCACTGAGGAGTATCTCAACATATGAACGAGGCAAGCATACCCATGCTCGTTGTCAAAATATAATAATGAGGTCCTGGAAGGGGGACCGGAACAATACATGAAAAAAACTGTTGCGTATATCATATTGGTCTAGAGGGGATGCAAATCTGGGACATACCCATGGACCAACCATGGTTGATGTGAAGAATTGATACACTGGAAAACATTCATCACTCTGATTGTGGTACCAGAATGACTGATAAAAGTGCTGGATCTGAAGGTGTCCAACAACTGTAAGTCAAGGAAGTGCGGAATTGGGGTGATTCCATAAGACTGTCGCCTAGCGCAGCTTGGATATCATCAGGAACATGTGACTGGTTGTTTCCTCAAGTAGACTCACCAGTATGTTAGACTCAGATGACATCTGGGGTCTACAACTGATAACTGAAAGGACCGATACCCTGTGCGAATCTCAACGATGCGATCAAGGTGTTGACGTCCAGCATGTGAGAAACAATCATTTGGAGAGGCATTAAGGACTCCTTTCAAAATGACTCGTAGGCACTCACCGCTGGTGGTGATGAGTCCAAGGCACAGGGACCTCGGGGTCTATCCTCTGGAATAGATTGGTTGGCGTCAACAGAGGGAGACCTTGCAACTACCAAGGCAATGATGTTTTCCTTGATAGGAGCGCGAGGTGTACAACAGAAGGGTGATAGTATTGATGGTGGGACTGACAGACTGTGGGGATGGAGAATAACTGGGGTCATAGAGTGGGTGGACTCAAACTTCCTTTTTTCAGAGCATGATGACATGGATGACCTAGCAGCATATGAAACTAGCTTTGGGTACGGGGATCATAGCTTAAGGGATCAATGGTAAGTAGTGCAGTGGGAAAGACTCAGGGGGACAAACTTATAGATCATATCAGGAGACTCTCAAGGTGACATATTGCAGAATACTCTAAACAAAGGCGACCAAACTGGGGAAGTGGTCATAATAGTGTGATTATATATGCTTTGGTGTGGCGCCAAGAGGCACCGTTAGGGCCTTCTTTATGGTTTTAAGGAGCTCGAAGAAGGGATAAAAGTGTGCTCAAAATGATACTGTCGTGTGGATTTGTGTGAGCCCAGGATAGTTAATGCTCGTAAGCGCTTTCAATTTTAAGGAGTCTGAAAGCGATAAGAAGACTCTGAAATGGTGAAAATGTACCATCTTGTGGATTTGTACGAGCCTAGGACGGTGATTGCTCGTGGTTTCTTTCACTTTTAGAGAGTCTAAAAGCAATAAGAGGACTCCAAGGGGGTTCTTTTTCGTATGTTAGTCTCCAAAGCCCGAAAAAGCGTAAAAGGATGCAGTGAAGAACTCTTCTAGCCGATGTGACTAGAGTATTCATTTTTCGTAATTAGTCTACAAGGTCCAGAAAAGGGGTAAACTTATACCAGGTAGACTCCCTTTCAGATACTTTTAGCGAGCATGAAAGGAAGCAAGATTGCTCGGCAATCTTTTCATTGTTTTAGGAGTCAAAAAAGAGCTTAACAAAAACTCCCTAAGTGCCTTTTTTGTAAAGGAATTGATCAGCCCGAAAAAGGGGTAAAATTATACCAAACAAAAGTAAAGGTGAGGCAAGGAGGAAGTGTTCAGTCAAAGGACGGGGGGAAACACTAATGGGGTCTCCTTATGAGAGTATGAATGATAGAAAAACAACGCCATGATTGCAGTATGGATGGAGCAGAGGGATCATGGATAAGTTGTGATGCACAAACTCATAAAAACTCGGCAGCGACCAATATGGCACGCAAACCGAGGCGACAAGGAGTAGGAATACCATGTCACAAAGTTTTCTGGTGAGGGCAAGAAATGATCTCAAGCCTCATCATGAGTGTGGAAAACTGGATCTGGTGATATAAAGAATGTCAGAAATGGACAACGGTCGAAGTGGCACGCAAATCGAGACGATGAGGGGAATGTAAAAAATGGCCAAAATATTTAGAGGTGAGAGCGAGAAATTATCTCAAGCATCATCACGAGCGCGGAGAACTGAATTCGACGATATAAAGAACGTCGAAAACGGTCGATGGCCAATGTGGCACGCAAACCGAGGCAAAGAGGGGCATGTAAAAAATGCCCAAAAGATTTAGAGGTGAGACTGAGAAATGATCTCAAGCATCATCATGAGCACGGAGAACTGAATCTGGCAATATAAAGAACATCAAAAAATGATCGATGGCCGATGCGGCACGCAAACTGAGACGAGGGGCATGTAAAAAATGCTCGAAAGATTTAGAGGTGAGAGCGAGAAATGATCTCAAGCATCATCACGAGCGCGGAGAACTGAATTCGATGATATAAAGAACGTCGAAAACGATCGACGACCGATGTGGCACGTAAACCAAGGCGACGAGGGGCGTGTAAAAAATGCCCGAAAAAGATAGAGGTGAGACTGAGAAATGATCTCAAGCAACATCACGAGCACGGAGATCTAAATCTGGCGATATAAAGAACGTCGAAAATGCTCGACGGTCGATGTGGCACGCAAACAGAGGTGACAAGGGGCATGTAAAAAATGCCTGAAAGATTTAGAGGTGAGAGCGAGAAATGATCTCAAGCATCATCACGAGCGCGGAGAACTGAATTTGACGATATAAAGAACCGTCGAAAACGGTCGGCGACCGATGTGGCATGCAAACTGAGGTGACGAGGGGCGTGTAAAAAATGCCCGAAAAAGATAGAGGTGAGAGCAAGAAATAATCTCAAGCATCATCACAAGTGCGAAGAACTGAATCCGGCAATATAAAGAACGTTGAAAATGGTTGACGGCCAATGTGGCACGTAAATCGAGGTAACGAGGGGCATGTAAAAAATGCCCAAAAGATTTAGAGGTGAGAGCGAGAAATGATCTCAAGCATCATCACGAGCACAGAGAATTGAATCCGACAATATAAAGAACGTCGAAAACGGTCGATGGCCGATGTGGCATGCAAATCGAGGCGACGTGGGGCGTCTAAAAATTTCCTGGAAAAGATAGAGGTGAGAGCCAGAAATGATCTCAAGCATCATCACGAGCGTGGAGAATTGAATCTGATGATATAAAGAACATCAAAAATGGTCGATGGTTGATGTGGCACGCAAATCGAGACAATGAGGGGCATGTAAAAAATGCCCGAAATATTTAGAGGTGAGAGCGAGAAATTATCTCAAGCATCATCACGAGTGCGGAGAACTAAATCCGGCGATATAAAGAACACCGAAAATGGTCGACGGCCAATGTGGCACGCAAACCGAGGCGACGAGGGGCATGTAAAAAATGCCTGAAAGTTTTAGAGGTGAGACTGACAAATGATCTCAAGCATCATCACGAGCACGGAGAACTAAATCCAGCGATATAAAGAACATCAAAAAATGATCGATGGTCGATGCGACACGCAAACCGAGGCGACGAGGGGCATGTAAAAAATGCCCGAAAGATTTAGAGGTGAGAGCGAGAAATTATCTCAAGCATCATCACGAGTGCGGAGAACTGAATCCGACGATATAAAGAACGTCGAAAACGGTCGACGGCCGATGTGGCATGCAAATCGAGGCGATGTGGTGCGTCTAAAAAATGCCTAGAAAAGATAGAGGTGAGAGCCAGAAATGATCTCAAGCATCATCACGAGCGCGGAGAACTGAATCCGATGATATAAAGAACATCGAAAATGGTCGACGGTTGATGTGGCACGCAAACCGAGGCGACGAGGTGTAAAATTAGTCACAGCAGATCTAATGAACAAGTAAATCAATCACAACAGATGAACATAGAAAATATGGTGCAAAACTGTGCAAAACATGCAGCAGTGCTCTCTATCCCAGAAAGGGTGAATGAATTACAATACAAACTGTCACAATGACAGAGCAATTCGAATTGCCTAAGGAGGTCATTCGAATCACTGAATGGAGTAGCTTGACTCTATCCAGGAGTCCTCATCAATCAGTCAGTGGTGCTCATCAATCACAACAACCAGTCATCCAGGTGTCAATCTGAGTCTAACTGAGTGTAATAAGTGTAACTGAAGTGTGTAGCACTGATTAAGGATCAGGAGGCTCAGTGGGGGCGCATGGGAGGCTAACTGAAGTCAGAACAAGTCACCTAATCAAACTGGAGGTCCAACGGAAGTGATACAGTCAGTCGGGAGTGAAACTAGCCTCAAATCAGGGAGAATCGGAGCTAACTGAATGTAACTGAAGTGGAACTGCAGTGGTAGGTGAACAAGTGCGCCCTTCTCTGGCAGTAGGTGAGAAGTGGGCGCCTTTTAGCTTAGGAGGGCTAAAACTCTGTGGTAGGTGGCTCCCGGGTGCTATAATGAGGTGGATAAGGTGCTGGAGGCATCAAACTGGTGACTGGGATGCATGCCAGTGCATGCAAACCCTAGATTCTGCATGCAAACCCTAATTTGCATGCAAGATCCTGAAAAAGATGATGTGGATATCCGAACACGAGGGGCATGTAAAAAATGCCCGGAAAAGATTGAGGGGAGAGTGAGAAATGATCTCAAGCATCATCACAAGCGTGGAGATCTAAATCTGGCGATATAAAGAACGTCGAAAATGTTCGTCGGTCGATGTGGCACGCAAACAGAGGCGACGAGCGGCATGTAAAAAATGCCCGAAAGATTTAGAGGTGCGAGCAAGAAATGATCTCAAGCATCATCACGAGCGCGGAGAACTGAATCCGGCGATATAAAGAACGTCGAAAAAGGTCGGCGACCGATGTGGCATGCAAACTGAGGTGACGAGGGGCGTGTAAAAAGTGCCCGAAAAAGATAGAGGTGAGAGCGAGAAATAATCTCAAGCATCATCACAAGCGCGGAGAACTGAATCAGGCGATATAAAGAACGTCGAAAATGGTCAACGGCCAATGTGGCACGCAAATCGAGGTAACGAGGGGCATGTAAAAAATGCCCAAAAGATTTGGAGGTGAGAGCGAGAAATGATCTCAAGCATCATCACGAGCACGGAGAACTGAATCTGACAATATAAAGAACGTCAAAAACGGTCAACGGCCGATGTGGCATGCAAATCGAGGCGATGTGGTGCGTCTAAAAAATGCCTAGAAAAGATAGAGGTGAGAGCCAGAAATGATCTCAAGCATCATCACGAGCGCGGAGAACTGAATCCGACGATATAAAGAACATCGAAAATGGTCGACGGTTGATGTGGCACGCAAACCGAGGCGACGAGGGCATGTAAAAAATGCCCAAAATATTTAGAGGTGAGAGTGAGAAATGATCTCAAGCATCATCACGAATGTGGAAAATTGAATTTGGCGATATAAAAATCATCGAAAACGGTCGACAATCGATGTGGCACGCAAACCGAGGTGACAGAGGCACTGAAAAATGCTTGAAAAAGGTGCCGATGAAAACTGGAAACGGACTCACCACTGCCAAGTTCTAGGTGTGCTGAGTTCATTGGTATCAACAGTTTGAGAAACGGGTGTCGGATGATCCCGAAATGGCAAAAGGAAAACGAGGCCAATTTCTATAAATAGTAAGTGGTCCCCCATAATAGGTGTCATTTGTGTGTGGTGAGTTTGACAGAAGATTAGAGGTGGTCAGAGGTAAAAGTTGAGATTGTGGGAGATTTCACCGGTGGATTATAAATTGGAGGAACTTGAGGTTGCGCAATTGGGGCTTGCGGGGGATAGTAAGCCTGCTGAACTTGGGGGTGTGAATGTGCGGGCAGAGCGGGGTGTTGATAAAAGGTGGATGGGCCCGCAGGAGGATTATAAGGCGAGTGTGTATGGCCATAACATTGTTGTGGGCATGATGTTCCATGAGTATGAGGAGGCCGAATGACCGGGGCGTATGATGTAGTTGCTCCGGAATGGGATGTGGCACGCGAAAGATCAGGGCCAGAAGGAGTGGGCATAGCCGTGTACGGTTGAGTGCGTGACGATACATGCCCGATGATGCCGTCGACGGCATGGGATGCTCCTGGGGCGTCACTCCAGGAAGCGTCGGCGCGAGGGGCATCTGGTAAGATAGAGTATAGGTAGCCAGATTGGGCGTAGATAAGATCAAATTGTTGGGCTTTGAGGATGGCTTCTTCCTCAAACTGAGGTCGCTCGGAGGCCACATCCTTTGCAATGGTTGGTATGAGAGACTTCAAGAACCAATCTAAGAAGATACAGTCATCCAACTTGATCTTACATAAAGTGCGTCGTTTACGCCACTCATGGATGTGGTCCATGATGTGGGTGGTCGTATTCTGCCTACAAGATAGGAGGATCTCTACACCGGCATCGTAATGAATGAGCAGCTGGAAGAATTGCAGGAAGTTGGAAGCAAGGGATGTGAATGTAGGGTGGGTCCCATGAGGTTGGTCAATATACCACTTAGCCGCAGCTCCAGTGAGGGTTCTTTGTAGTAGTGGAAGGTGAATAGATTCATCCACGATGGAGTTAGAGGAACACCATAAGTGGAAAGACATGGTATGATTTTGAGGGTTTTCTCCTCCCTTTCCATTGAATTTGGGTATGTTCGAGGGGAGTTTGGTGGGCATAGGTGGCCAGGTAGGATCATGTCGTATCGGATCATTAGTCAACTTAGCCAAGTCGGGGAGGTTCAGACTGGCCATGAATGGAAAACTAGTAGGAAGATGCGTCGGGGGTGGTGGGTGAAGTGTGTTTGCCGTGGCGGCGATGGTGTGGCCACTGCCCCCAATGTGTGGGGCAACGGTGTGGGCCATAGCGGCCATGGTGGGGGCGCTGCCCCCAATGTGTGGGGCAATGGTGTGGGCCATAGAGGCTATGGTGGGGGCGCTGCCCCCAATGTGTGTGGAAACGGTGTGGGCCATGGCGGCCATGGTGGGGGTGTTGCCTACAATGTGTGGGGCAATAGTGTGAGTAGTAGTGGCAATGGTGGGGCCGCTTCCCCCAAGTAAGCTACTAGTCACTAGTGGATTTGTATTGGTGACCAACCCACTTCCTATAGGAATGGATGTGGTGACGGGGATGTTAAGCGTAAGGCCTATAGATGATGTGACAGGGATGGTTGTTGATGTGGTGGCTGGATGAGTGGTGGACCCTCCACCAACCATCCTACCGAAAAAGGCGTTGGAAGTCATACCAGCCAAGGGGCTAGATGGAGCAGTATACGTGTTGTATTCTGGTTCTAAATCGTATGTGGTATAAGGGGCATCTGGATCAGGTGACGAGGATCTACGTCTATGGTGAGGAGAGCCAAGTAGACCGTGTTGTGGGGGTTGGCCCCATTGGCGCCGGGACTTTCTTTGGGACTCAATGGTAGCGATGAGGGTAATCCGGGTAAGAAGTGGTGAGTAAAAGGCTCAAAAATCCTAGTACAACCGTGTGTGCACAAGAAGAGCGTAAAAAAGGCGGCACTCGGGCCAACAACAATGCTCAAAACGCTTGTTGCAACAGTTGTGTTGCAATCAAACAGAACGTCAATAAAAAAGGTCAGAATACCAACAGAAAAAGGCTCCTAGAAAGTGAAAAAAGGTGTACTCACTAGACTCGGGGGAGTTAAGGGAGCATGCAAACGCCTAACTAAAATGTATACTAGTTTGAACTGGCCGTATCCTCTGCAGGGTGATGAAATCCCAGTAAGACAACATGAAAAGTAGAACCAAAGGCCAATGATATCCCCCTACCGGAAGGGACACTGGGTAGACAATCCTAGAAGAAAGGCAACTAAGATACCCCATGCATAACACATCCAGAAAGGTGAATCTACGGCTCCAGTCCTATCACTGTGTGGGCCTAAAAGGAATCACCACACGCAGACAACGAGTAGGTATCCTTCGGTGACTGAATGGATTGCGGTATTCCACTCAGGCCTCCGGAACCAGTCTCGCCACTTCAACCCTCTTAAGGGAGAGGCCTTTCCGACAAATTGGTCATAACCGTGTCAACAAGTACTAGGGGATTTTGGCACCCTATATGACAACAACTATGTCTCAAATGTAAGCGACAAAGGGGTGTTATTTGGATACCTATCCCCCTTATCCTACCTAGCTACAAAATTCTTCTGTGTTCCCCAAGTGGCATTAAAAGTTGGTTGAGTTAAGTAGTTTTTTAGGGCTCACTTGAGTGGTGAGAGAGTGTGTGCAATGATAATGTTGGTAGCTAACTAGCAAATAAAAAAATAGTATTTAAATGCTACAAAAATGGAAATAATGCTAGAAACTGAATGCTTAATCAAAGTCTTGAAAAATATATATATATATATATTTTTAAATAACAAAATGAGTAAAAATTTTGAAAATTAGGCCACGACTATGGGCCGGATCCGCACCGTGTGCAGCGCGAGTTTCGGGCCATGAACTGTGGTATGCAGCGCGAGTTTCGAGTCGTGAGTTGCGGTGTGCAGCGCACTTCTCTGTCCGGAGTGTGCAGTGTGCAGCGTGGCAGTAGCAGCGGGTAGTGTGGTGTGCAGCGCTAATTCCGCGACAGGGCGCGTGGTGTGCAGTGCGTGTTACGGGGTAGATAGCGCAAGGTGCACCGCAAGTTGCGTCCGGGAGTCTGTGGTCGAGGCCACGGAAATCGCAAAGTGGGGGGGTGGTGGGGGACATGCAGATGGCGAGGTGGTGAGCGACGTCGTATGTGTGCAGAGGACTCAATGCAGGTAGGCTCATGCAGACCGCGGTGTGGACTGCATCTGTAAATGGGTAAGCTGTGGTTTAGGACTACGCACAGGTGCTAGAGTGGTGCGATGCGCACCGCATAAAGACGTCGGAAACCCGCGCTCTAGACCGCGGAAAAGGGTTAAAGAGCCGAGTTGCAGACCACGCAAAAATGGTGAACAGCCGTGGTGCCGGCCGCAACTGTGATGAAAAAAGATGCGGTTTTCTGCACTAAAAACAATGCAAACTGGTTGCACCCGCATAGCAAAACTCGCAGGACTGTAACTAAGCAATTAAGACCAGAAAACAGAACTTTTAAACAAATAACAATGAAAGCTAAAAACTATCAGAAAAGGGTTCAGACAGCGGAGTCGCCAATCTGTAGCAGGGGTTTTCACCCCTGCTTGTGCAAAAGGGCACCTACTAAGGGAAATGACCCTTAGTAGCAAGTTGAAGGGAAGTGATAAACAACTAAACTAATCATAAAAAACAATAAATCATTCGATCTAACATGTGCATGAGATTTAAAAACAACTTAAAGAAATAAATAACTGATTTTCGAAACAAAGTAACAAAGAATATTTAATTTTTGTATTATGGGCAAGCAAGGGCTTGCAAAAGATTTACCTCAGAGATGAGGCTGGCGGAGTCCTGACAGTGTGTTCCGGAGCTCCTTTGGTTCCGTACTCTCCTCTTCAATGCTTCGGTGGTGGCTAAAGTTTTTATCTCAAGGGAGGCCAAAAAGCTCAAAGATGGATGGCTTAAGGCTTTGGAAAAAATTTAGCAGCATAAGGGTAGAGTGATTGAGGGATATGGAAATGAAGGGCCTCCACCCCTTTTTATAAATTTTGATTAAGTTTTTAGGGCTTTTTTAGGGTTTTTGCCATATTTTCTCTTTTTTTTATTTTCTTTTGAGTTTTATTTCCTATTATTTTGATTTTGACCCCCTTGTGGGGTTTTGGTATGTTTTTTAGGGAATTTTGGGTATTTTGGGGTTTTTGGAGGCTAGGTTGGTAGGAAATTTGGTCAATAGAGGTGTATGTCCAAAGGGATGAGCTGGTGAGCACTTTTTTGGTGTTAACATCTACAGCATGAGTTGTTTTTCTATAGGGAACGAGTTGCCATTGTATGTACATTGGGAACCATGTTCCACTATTTGCCAGAAATTGTATATGTTTGGATGAGTTTTGTAGCCTTGATGTACATGGTTTTCAGTTATGTGATTTATATCGATGTTGTCTATATTAGTATCTTGTTGTCTAATGTTGTTGTCTCATGTTGTGTGTATCATGATGTGATGTTCTCTAAATTTGGTTTTTACTTCTATCCGTCCATGGCATGCAGTCTTAAGTTTTGGTACCAATGATGTCCATGCATTAGTTGATAATGTGAATCAACCTGAAGCTTACCTAGATCTTAGAAGAGAAGTTGGATATCATAGTTCAGCTTGGTTTATCTTTCCACATGTAAAAGCTTGTAATGGTATTTATGTTAAGAAAACATTATAAACATAGGCTAGCTCAAACAAAATCATATGTGAGAATTAACCTAAAAAAAATGGAATAAATGGATGGATAAATCACACCTCATGACACATAAGATATATTGGGAACTTGAGTACTAGGAAAAGAATACTTAAAAATAGAAAATGTCAATTGTTTTCAAAAGGTTAAAATGAGATCCAACATGATTTTTAATAGCTCTACATAATGAGATCCAAAATGTCCATACTCTACATAATGAAATGTCATCACTAGTATTTATATTGACCATTTTGTCTACTTAAGATCATGCAACAAATTAATAACCAACTTATGGAATCATTTCTTAATCAATTGTCACCATACAAATAGGACAACCTTGAGCACAATGTATAGCTAGCTCATTAATTCTCACTCACGGATATAGCCAGCTTTGATTTGATGACCATCACATCCACTACCATTTACAATTAGGACTTCCTTAATTTATCATTATGTGATAGCGATCTAATATTATGTAGACACATTGACTTAAACACATATGGTTGACATTACAATAAATGACTACTATGAGGTGTATTTTTTAGGCTATATCCACCTCAACACACAGACTTGTTACCCCAATACCCCAAATGCTTGTGACTTCTGTCTGGAAGGGATTGAGGGGTATTAGGACATCATAATTCATCTATTGGACACTCAAACACTTGTTAAAGACCTTTAGGACTTGCATTACATCAATGCAGTCACAAATACACCCTCATCAAGTTGCATGCATCCATTAGTGCGCCATCAACACTAGAACATGTAAGCATTACTACATGTTGGACTAAGCTTTACTAATGTTATGATAGTATTAGGTTTTCCATCCATTGAGAAGGTTTCCATAGGTGTGCATATCCACCATATAAAAATCTTCATGGTACAACCAATTTCAAACCATTAGGTTTCTGAATTAGGTACCCGGTGCTAGGTACAACGGTTTTCTAGTTGTATGCACCCTTGCTATATAGATGAGAAACTATGCATATATGTGTATAGTGATTTGGATTCAAATGTATGCACATGAATATATATGTACAATGAAAATGATTTAATTTTTATATGTATTATAATTTAGGGCTAGATCTTAGGCTACATAATAGGGTTTCATTGTGATTAGAATACAAACTAGGGTTTACGCTACCAACTAGGGTTTTTAGGCTAGGCTCTCGTGTTTCTAGGCTAGGATCCAAGCTCTAGGGTCACCATCTAGAGAGCTTGTGTAGTTACATATAAAAGAGAATTGTTAATGTAGTTACACATGTATCGTTCTTTGTGTGTTAGGGAAATTCCCATCTAGAGATTTTGTGTAGTGATTCAAGGACTTGTTCATGTCTCATGAGCATGCAAATATTCATCTAGGTCCTAATAACCTTTATATTTTTCAATCACCATTTATGTGTATGAATATGTAGATATATCTTGGATAATGACACATAATGACACATATCAGTAATACTAATTACGACACATATTGTATAATGGATGCATACATGCATATATGTTGTGTGAGAATGAGACTATTTAGTGGTGGGAAAGTAAATTGGAAAATTACATGAGAAATTATGCAAGAAGGAATCAACTAACTATTGCACACGCTAGGGCATGATTTTTTATAATCACTCATGAGAGGTTCTTAGAGTCAAATACATTGGATATAAATAAAATCCTCGAGATAAATAATACATGACCATAGAAGAAGATTGAAATTTGAGGTCAAAACTCATTAATGAAGGTAGAATGAACTTGGATAGATAGATTGGGAAAATTTTAGATGAATGCCTAGAGCTCTACACACAAGTAGAAATAATGAAATAGCTATTTGAGAGCACCACCTTAGACCAAGCCATACCATTAATATAAAATGTACATCACCACCACCATCATCATCAATGTCTTCACCACCACCACCATCATCATCATCATCATCATCACCATCTTCATCATCATTGTCATCTCTAGGTTCCTCATTAACATCTCCATCATCATCATAATCATCATCTTCATCACCATCACCATCATCATCAACGTCTTCATCATCATCACCATCATCATAATCATCATCAACATCTTCATCATCATTGTCATCTCTAGGTTCCTCATCAACATATCCATCATCATCATCATCATCATCATCTCCATCACCATCACCATCATCATCAACGTCTTCATCATCATCATCATCAACAACAACATCTTCATCATCATTGTCATCTCTAGGTTCCTCATCAACATCTCCATCATCATCATCATCATCATCATCATCATCATCATCTCCATCATCATCATCCTCACCATCATCATCCTCATCACCATCATCATTGTCCTCCTCTTCATCATCATTGTCATCCCCCCCTTCCCCATCATCATCATC
Source organism: Larix kaempferi (assembly GCA_027924585.1). Taxonomy (NCBI): domain Eukaryota; kingdom Viridiplantae; phylum Streptophyta; class Pinopsida; order Pinales; family Pinaceae; genus Larix; species Larix kaempferi. Next base: position 42,890,767 of record BSBM01000055.1, on the reverse strand, counting down.
ATCACCATCATCATCATCATCCTCATCACCATCATCATCATCATCATCATCATCATCATCACCATCACCATCATCGTGGTCATCATCTTCATCATCATCATCATCATCATCATCATCACCATCATCCTCATCATCATCATCACCATCACCATCACCATCACCATCACCATCACCATCACGATGGTGATGCAGATGATGATGATGATGATGAAAATGATGATGATGATGATGATGGAGATGTTGATGAGGAGGGTGGAGATGACAATGATGATGAAGAGGAGAACGATGATGATGATGATGGTGAGAATGATGATGATGATGGTGATGATGAAGAGGAAGATGATGAGGATGAGGATGATGGTGATGATGAAGAGGAAGACGATGATGATGAGGATGATGGTGATGATGAAGAGGAATATGATGATGATGAGGGTGATGGTGATGAGGATGATGATGACGATGGTGATATGATAATGATGATGATGATGGTGGTGATGAGGATGATGGTGATGATGGTGATGATGATGAAGATGATGAAGATGATGTTGATCATAATCATCATTGTGATCATCATCTTCATCATCTTCATCATCATCATCATCAACATCTTCATCACCATCATCATCATCATCATCACCATCATCCTCATCCTCATCATCATCGTCCTCCTCTTCATCATCACCATCATCATCATCATCCTCACCATCATCATCATCCTCACCATCATCATCATCATCATCATCGTTCTCCTCTTCATCATCATTGTCATCTCCCCCTTCCTCATCAACATCTCCATCATCATCATCATCTTCATCATCATCATCATCTGCATCACCATTGTCATCATCATCACCATCATCATCATCCTCATCACCATCATCATCATCACCATCATCATCATCCTCATCCTCATCCTCATCCTCATCCTCCTCATCATCATCGTCCTCCTCTTCATCATCATTTTCATCTCCCCCTTCCTCATCAACATCTCCATCATCATCATCTTGTTCATCATCGAACTGAACTGAGGAGATTCGAACCTGCGACCTATGTCTAGTCCCAAGGCTACCACCTTCAATCTTGAAGTGCAGCTGACAATGGACAACACAAGTGTAGTTTATTACCACCCTATTATTTTTTCGCTGCAAATTATATGTTTTTTTTAATTTCATTTGTCAACTTTACGTATCCCTTTGTATGTTTTCTTTAATTTACTTTGTCAACTTTATGTATCCCCTTGACACATGAAATTAAACAATGCGTGGGCGCTCTCTGACACGCGTGCATGCTCCTAGATACATGTGCACACATCTGCGCGTGCACGTATTTGTGCGCACGCGTGACTGGATTCAAAAAAAATTGGCGCCCTTGTTGGTTTGGTATTAGCTTCGGATTTCCAAACCTTGAGGCTCGGTCTGATTTGTGGCAAAACACAGCAATTTCTGTAACTTCATGTTTTTCATGCCTAGTTCCGCATATGCTCCACTTGTGCACTACTGATGAAATTGCACACACTTGTTGAGATCTATGTGCAGATTCTAATTATATTTTTTTTTAATAGATCTGTTATTTTTTTCTATTTTTAATTCATTTTTAACTGCACTGATGTCAAATTTGTAAAAAACATAGGTCGTTTATTTGGCCTATAACTTTTGATTGGCTTACCTATTTCGAGAACAGAAAAGAACCCGCATAAGAGTACAAGAATACCTACAAGCTAAAAAAAAAAATTGATTGTGTTCAGACCATGATATGGTGGCCCAACACTTGACCATGTCGTTTCGGGGCCTCACTGACTTTCATAATTTAAAAAATATATAAAATTAACTTTTAAAATTTTGGAAAAATAGCGCTGCACAAGATTTGTTTGTTTCCTATGCCTCTACATATTTTTTTACTCATAAATTGGCAATATATATAACAAATATGTGGCTCAACTAAAACATGTGCATTATGTTTTAGAGAAAAAATAACATACCAATCTTAAAATAATGACATTTTGGGGTGGTTATACCACGTTTCCATAAATAAAAGTTATATATTCCGGAAGGTCATCCGTCATTCTACGTTTCAACTTCTTACACCTAATTCGAAAAAGTTTTGTAGGTACCTCTAATAATTCATTTTAATGATAATAGTTTTGTTTTTCCAGCATGTCATTGCAATTAACGTGTCATAATTGGGTATCATTACCTTGCACCAGCCCTACAACTAACACAATCAATGAACCTGATACAAGAAATACTGGTAGCAAGTTTTGCATTCTTTTATGTTTTTGGACCCAAAAAAATAATATAAAATTCAATATTGACATCTAAATATTGCACCGGAATAAGAAAAATAATTTCATTGTTTTATAGGTATTTCATATTGATTATTTTTTCAGAAATCAATAATTTCATACCTCTAAGACAATGATCCATTGTAGTACGTGAAATAATGGAAAATTAAACTTATACATAATTATTGGTATGAAAATCATCATGTGATAGTGTGATAACTTGATTAAAAAAAGCACTATGACCATTGATATTTCACTACAAAGTTAGCAAAACAACAAAGCTGGCCTAACATAACCAACATCTCATTCATAATGAGGTACGTGAAAGACTGGAAAAATAAACAAACTTATACAAAATTATTGGTTTGAAAGTTTCCTTGTAATATATTGATTTAAAAAAGCACTATAATTTGCTCCCCTAATCTAACCAACATCTCATCCCAAATGAGGTAGTGAACGAGTGGAGAAATAGACAAACTTATATAAGATAAAGAATAGGGCAATATCGATTGCCCAACGTGATAATAATACAAAATTTTTCCATAGATATGCTAATTACATGAGGAACCTAAATATTATTTGGGATTTGAAGTATATTAACGGGAATTGGGTGTCATCTCAATGTGACTTGGAAAAGAAGGTCGTGGAATTTTTTTCCAATCATTTTAAGGATAATGGAGGATTCAATATTAGTTCCCAACTCAAGGTGATTAGGCATTACCCTACACTATTTTATGAGGCTGAGGGTATATATATCAGAAGTGCACTTTCATTGGAGGAAATTGAAAAAGTTTTAGGACAATCTGAAAAAGATAAAAGTCCAGGACTAGATGGTTGGTCCATGCATTTTTTCATAGCTTTCTTTGATTTGGTGGGGAATGATCTGTTGGAGGTGGTGGAACAGTCTTGTACTCAGGGCTATGTCTCTGGAGCTTTCAACTCCACCTTTATAACATTGATTCCAAAATGTGATAAGTTGGAGACTTTTCATACTATAAATCGATATCTCTATGTAACTTGGTGTATAAGATCATTACAAAAATTATTTCCAACAAAATCAAACCAAAATTGTCGGAGATTATGTCCAAGGAACAATTTGGCTTCCTTGCTAATAGACAAATTTTAGATGTCATTGGAGTCACTCACGAGTGTCTACATTCCATAAATATAAAGAAATTGGATGCATTAATCCTTAAGATGGATATTGTAAAAGCTTATGATAGGGTGAACTAGGTGTTTTTAAGACTGTTGCTCCTCCAGATTGGTCTTCCCTTGGTTGTCACTAATTGGATAATGACATGTGTCTCCTCAACTTTCTTTATTTTTCTTGTTAATATCTCTCCAACAAATTTTTTTAAATGTTCAAGAAGACTCAAGCAAGGCTACCCCCTCTCCCCTTTAATCTTCTTGTTGTTTATTGAATGACTTAGTATATTTGTAAGACCCTATTTTTGTGATTATACAAAATTTAGAAATTAAGCAACATTAGCAATAATTATAACAATAAAAGCAAATAATTACTAGAGAATTAAATATTCACAACAGATTCATAATTTCACATAATGGCATTACCAACAAATATACCATAAATGGATAATTACAAGAGACCCAAATTTAAAATATTTTAATGTTCCAAATTAATAAATAATGAGAAGGACAGTTAAGAGTACATACATAAACCAATGAGAAAGACTTACAGTTGCACTAATGATTGGTTTGTCGAAGTAGAAGGAGTATACCACCATGAGAAATAACATAGAAACCACAATTGGGGGGATCGCTCTCCTCCCACCCAACCCCTCAGTCATAGACTGAGAGCCCCCGATCCCTCACTCAGCAATACTAGGCTAGCCAAAACTATCTACCCACAACGGAGACTATTGAAAATCTACCCACACCCTCCTGCCATCCATTTCCTCCAAACACCGAAGACTAATGAGGAAGAGGAACAATGAAGGAAGAAGACCCCCTTCCTTTATCCTTCCTCATATTTAAGATTTTCCAAGCTCCCCTAGGATTGACACATGTCCACATGCAATAATTCCCATGCAAAACTCCATTAAATAGATAAATAGATCATAATTACATATTTGATTATTTTCCTTTTTCAACCCCTTTTTTAACCTAAGCCATAATTAATTTAGCTTAATTTGTCAAGTTATATATTTATATTCTTATGAATCCCATGCCCTTAAAATATTATTAATATCACCCTACATAGTTTGATACTATTGTGCAGGGATAGGACCCACTTGTGTGGCCATCACAAGTATATCCCATGCCTACACTATAACCCCGGCATGCCCCTTAGCACTAATGAAATATGTGACGAAGGGATGTTACAAGATTGATCACTGCTGCAAAGAATGAAGGTAGATTGATTGGTATCAAACTTGCATCTTCATAGCATATTACCCACTTACTATTTGTGGATGATGTAGTGTTATTTGTTAGAGCTACTATTGTTATGCAACCAAGTCCTCGATATAGCATAAAAATAGTAGAAATAGACTAGAAGAAAGTAATCCGCGCCTTAATAATGAAGAACTGATATGAATTACAATCCTCTTCAAGGGAGGAACCTCCTTACACAATGTACTAAGTACATAAGACAAGAAAAGATACAGTGTTGACTATGTTAGTTTTTCAGAATTTAATTCATTCTGATCTAGGATCTTAACTGAAAGAACAACATGTACAACATATCAAGCATAAGAGACAAGAGACACAAAACATTTCACCAGGGAAAACCAAGAAGGTGAAAAACCCCGCAACTTCCTCAGAGATAGAATAAGCATCAATACAAGGATCACCATGATCAAACCCAAGAGATAGATATCTTCAGCAGCATGCTCCTCCTCCACTTGTGCGCGTCCTCCTCTTCTCTCACTAATGCGAAGTGAGTGAACAATAGAATGTGTAAAATGAGAGAGACACACTCTCTATTTATACACTACTTAACTTGTCTTTTAACTTTAACTAGGTCGGCCCCAACTTAACCACATAACATAATGTTGATTGGGACAACTCCCACTAGGGTGGTCTAATAACCCTCTAACCCACATGACTCATACAGGGTCGACCCCATCAAAGTGGCCTAATAACCCATCAAGTATAAGTTGCGACACTTACAATATAACTTGCGACACTTGCAAGTACAACTGAAGACACTTCCAATCGGAGGAATAATACATCTCCGTTGGGGATACAATAAAGTACAAATACAATATACAAGTGAATATCTTCCGAAGTTACAAATACATCAACACTCCCTCTTAACTAGGAAGGTATTCTCTTGATACAAGTCATCAATACATATATGCACAAGTCTTTAATTCTGGAGCTGGATCATCATCACTGGATCACGGAGCATCATCGTCACTACTGTTGCCATCTCAATCAATCTCTAATCTACTCGTCATAGGAAGTTATACAGAGCCATCCCTTTTTCATGCTGGATGTATGCCTATCCTCCATGTAGGTCTTCATCATCTCTACGATCAAGCCATCAAGTAAGTACACCTTAGGACTGATTACACTGCCTCTGCAAAACCTGCAAGATCTCTCAGGATTGATCATATTCCACCACAAAACCTGCAAGAGAATCTCGGGACCAATTATATGCCTCTGCAAAACCTATGTACCATACTGTCACCTCATCGTCTTCAGATCACCGTCATTGTCCACGGAGCACAACCCAGATGCAAATCACACAGCACTTACATTCACCGGCATGGGAAGACACACTTCAACCATCCGTGAAAGGCTCAGCACTTATATCTATTCCATGGGAAGACACACTTCAACCATGCGAGAATGGCATCGCACTTATATCCATAGCCATGGGAAGACACACTTCAACCATGCTAGGAATGGCACAACACTTATATCGCAGCCATGGGAAGACACACTTCAACCATGCTCGAATGGAATGCTCTTATATCGCAGCCATGGGAAGACACACTTCAACCATGCTCGAATGGAACAGCTCTTATATCGCAACCATGGGAAGACACACTTCAACCATGCTCGAATGGCACAACTCTTATATCACAGCAATGGGAAGACACACTTCAACCATGCTCGAATGGCACAACTCTTACATCAACGACCATGGGAAGACACACTTCAACCATGTCAGAATGGAACCAACCCTAATATCTGCACCATGGGAGGACACACCTACCACCATGTGAGAATGGCTCATGTGCATTTGTTTCTCCGGACTCATCACTTCCCCTTGGAAGTAATCTCGATCTGAATTACACCAAGTCTCTCTCTGAAGTACTCAAACTTCACTTTGGCTAGCGGCTTGGTCAATACATCGGCTAACTGCTCGTCCGTTGCAACATACAGGAGCTTCATTGCCCTCTCTGCACCATATCCTTGATATAGTGATATTTGATCTCAATGTGCTCCAACCTGTCATGGAATACCGGGTTCTCAGACAACTTCACACAACTCTGGTTGTCACAGAAGATACAGGTAACATCCAACGGGAGATCAAATAACTTAGACAGTATCTTCCTAAGCCATACTGCCTCACAACTAGCCGAACAAGCTACGACATACTCTGCTTCAGCTGTACTCAGTGCCACACAGGACTGCTTCCTGCTAAACCAAGAGATCATACCGGATCCCATACTGAAGCAGCACCCCGAAGTGCTCTTCCGATCAATGGCACTACCTGCCCAATCCGAATCAACATAACCCTCCAAGTACCTCAGAATATGCTTTGTAGCTATCAGGTGAACATGTCTTGAATCTGTCAAATACTGGCTCAAGGTGTTCACCACAAAGCAGTGTCTAGTCTCGTATTCGTCAGGTACATCAAGGACCCAATCATATGATGATACATCGTGGCATCAACCAACTCAGAGGAAGCATCACACAGAAGCTTCAGGTTCGATGCCATAGGTGTGGCCATTGCCTTGCAGTCCATCATCCCGAACCGCTTCAGGATCTCTACTGCATACTTCCCTGGTCCAAGGAAGATTCCATCTGCACTCTACCACACCTCCATACCTAGAAAGTAATGCATCATACCCAAGTCCTTCATCATAGCATCGTCTTGATACTCATCACACATGATCATCCTGATCATCGTCACGACATCGTCCTGATGCATGTCATACAGAGCATCGTCCTAATACTCATCACACATGATCATCATGATCATCGCCATTGCATCTCCCTGATGCATATACATATACATGATCCAACTGATCATACAAAGCATCCAACTGATGCATATCAATATACATGATCCAACTGATCATACAAAGCATCCAACTGATGCATATCAATATACATGATCCAACTGATCATACAAAGCATCCAACTGATGCATATCCAAAGCAGTAATTGGAGCATCGTCCTGATGCTCATCACTCAGCACTTACATCCACAGCCAAGGAAAGGATGCATATACATATACATGATCCAACTGATCATACAAAGCATCCAACTAATGCATATCAATATACATGATCCAACTGATGCATATCAATATACATGATCCAACTGATCATACAAAGCATCCAACTGATGCATATCCAAAGCAGTAATTGGAGCATCGTCCTGATGCTCATCACTCAGCACTTACATCCACAGCCAAGGAAAGGATCCTCCTCTCACCATGCTTGGAATGGCTCCTGCAAATGTGTCCCATCACTTCTTCCTCGAAGTATCTTCAATAGATAGTTTTCTTTGAACTTTGTTGCTGGAACAAATGTTGTAGTCCTTCTTTTGTAGGTACACGGTCTTTCCTACAAGACAAGTTCAATTGCATGATTAGAAAAATCTTATATATTTCAGAACAAACTCTTACTCATAAAGACATATGTCATACAGTCATGCAAGTTTCAATACAACATTTATCCATATTCCATAACTTTCTAGATGCCTTCCATCTCTACCAGAACATTGTTGAGTGTGCACAACTCCCAACATGTCAGCAAAGAGGTTTCATTCTAGATAAGTAGAAATGGAATGTTGTACAATACCATAGGCCACTTACCCATTACTTGTATATTAGTAGTATCTTGTTCATTAATGCAACTTTTCTAATATGCATAATATTCATCCTAAATCATGAGTATGTACAAGGATGAACAACATCATTTAAGTAATCATATATATAGCAATTCAAATACTTATCTATGTTTGGTTGTTGGGTGGACTCCCTCTCGATCTTTGCTTCCTTGCAGGAACTACTGGAGTGTGCTCCCTCTTGATCTTTGCTTCCTGGATTACCTGTCCTTGAACTTATATTCATCTTGGAACACTATGCATGCTTAAGTGTGCACTAGTGTCATCCTCAAGATCTCATACATGATCATACATCCATTAGTATAATCTCAATACTATCAAAACATTATGATCCTGAATAAAATTAACATGTATGGTCATGATTATTTCACACACAGGTAATAAGCATTAGTATTTAAGGTTTCAGGGAGGACTTCTATTACTTATGCATATTCTTATTCACCATAGGACTCTTCTGGTTAGTCATATCATCAATCAAAGTAAGAAACACAATATGCATAAACCCTTGATTACTTAAACTTCTAACTTTCAAGAATAATCATTATCATTCATACAAAAGTATAAGATCCTAACACAATGTAGGATTCTAACTTGATATAGGAAAAACATACATGGTTATCATGTTAGCTAGTTATGTCTAACATACCCGCATAATGTTTTCTTGTTCTCTTCAATGACCTGTGCTAGTAACCTGCATATCTCATAGGTTAAGCATTGTAGAACCAAATTATACATACCTCGTAAGTAGAGCTTCATGAGTCTTTGTCTTCATGTCACCATGGTCATATGTTCTTGATCTAGAACTTGATTTGTCTTTCTTGATGTACCTTACATGTTAGCGGACAACATCATAGTGCATTAGTACAATCATAAATGTCATAACCCTAATCAAATGAATGTATTATATCATTCACATGCATTCATACTTTTACTAGGTTGATAAGACTAGTCTAACATTAATCAAGATTGTACTAACCTCAATAATATGAAGACAAACATATCATAAACTTAATCATGAATAGATTTCAAAACGTACCAGTATATCTTCAAGTCATACCTGTCGGGATTGCTTGTAGCCTTCTCATGTAAAGCCTCAGCCGCATCTCCCTCTGGAACTGGAACTTCTTTACTTATGCAGGTGTCCAATTCATTCTCTTCTAGGATTAACCCAATCCACTTTGATTTGTTGAAACTGGATCTGAAGCTGGATTAGGGTTTGTCAGAGAAACCCTAAAAATTAAAAATTTGAATTTCAAATTTCTGAATGGATGGAAAGATGTGGCTTTCGAAGCTGATCAAGCTGGTGTACTTCAATTTTGAAAACTGCAAAATTTGACCCCTCAAAATTGCCTTTGAAATTTCCGGATTCACTGGATAGGACCCCGACCTATGGTTTGATAAAGCCCACCCTTCTGCGCAACCAAAAGGTTCGATCCAAATCTCTAAACTTTGATTTTTCTAAGGAGCTTCTAGCCGTGGTCACAGACTTCAAAAATTCCAACTTTTGCAGAAGCCCTAATTTTCCACCTTTCTGATCAAAATCCCGAACTAGGGTTTGATCAAGCCCGGCCTTCTGCCCAACCAAAAAATTCGATCTTGGTCTCTAAATTTTGATTTTGATGAGTAGCATTCATCCATGCTCTTCGATTCCAAGAATTTCAACTTTCTATGAAACCCTAATTTCCCACAGCAGTGATGATCCAAGAATGAAGGTGCTCAAAATCCAAATCTATTTTGACATAAATATGCACCTGATTGTTTCTGGTGTAACTCAGAAATTACAAATCCACAGGGTCTGAAACTTCGGCTCGTGGTATATGGACCTGTCATCTTTCCAACCCCAAAAGTCTGACCTCAATTGGATTCTCTAAGAGAGAGTTATGCCAAGTGTCGCAACGTGACTTGTTTATGGGATAAAACAGGAGAGTGAACTTGTACGACATGCCACGTGTCACTAGTTCAATTTCGGCCTCTAAAAACTTACCTGTGAAATTATAGTCCGTGCCCTACCTGTCACTTTTCACGAAATTTCATTTGGAGCTTCCTAGCCCAAGTTGTGACCTTTTTTCCTAGGTCACATGTTTATGACTGAGATATGGAAGAGGCAGAAACCCTCGATTGTACTGATCATAAATCACAAAATACAACGAATTAGAATTTGTGCTTTGGAAACAAGGTACATGAGGATGTTATATACGACCTTTAGAAGTTTCAGAACCTGAACCTTCGCCAAAATGGATTTATAGTGAAAGTGCCACGATGAATATTTTTTGCTATATCAATCCCTAGCTTCCGATTTGTCGCAAGTGCAACAAGTCTCATAAATGCCATAGCATGCCTTCCTTCAGGCTAGCTCTGATACCATGTTATTTTTTCAGAATTTAATTCATTCTGATCTAGGATCTTAACTGAAAGAACAACATGTACAGCATATCAAGCATAAGAGACAAGAGACAAGAGACAAGAGACACAAAACATTTCACCGGGGAAAACCAAGAAGGTGAAAAACCCCGCAACTTCCTCAGAGATAGAATAAGCATCAATACAATGATCACCATGATCAAACCCAAGAGATAGATATCTTCAGCAGCATTCTCCTTCTCCACTTGTGCGCATCCTCCTCTTCTCTCACTAATGTGAAGTGAGTGAACAATAGAATGTGTAAAATGAGAGAGAGACACTCTCTATTTATACACTACTTCACTTGTCTTTTAACTTTAACTGGGTCGGACCCAACTTAACCACATAACATAATGTTGACTGGGCCGACCCCCACTAGGGTGGTCTAATAACCCTTTAACCCACATGACTCATACAGGGCCGACCCCCACTAGGGTGGTCTAATAACCCTTTAACCCACATGACTCATACAAGGCCGACCCCATCATGGTGGTCTAATAACCCATCAAGTATAAGTTACGACACTTACAATATAACTTGCGACACTTGCAAGTAAAACTGACGACACTTCCAATCGGAGGAATAATACATCTCCGTTGCGGATACAATAAAGTACAAATACAATATACGAGTAAATATCTTCCGAAGTTACAAATACATCAACAGACTAAAATGAAAAGATCCCCTTCCTATATATAGGAGACAAATGTGTACAGTAACAACTAATAGACCCAAGCCGACATCAATAATATGTAATGCACCACCATATAGTGGGTAATGCACCACTTTATAGGGGGTAATGTGCGAACATTTAGGGATTAACATGCCCCTCCCCTTCAAAAAGTTTTGTCCTCGACGTTGAAGTAGTTCTGGATGTTGTTGTATAAAGGACTCATCTTCCCATGTTGAATCTTCCACAGGTAGGTTCTTCCATTTAATGAGATACTCTGGAATTGGTCAATTTTGAAGCTGTATGATTCTTGTTTCATTGATTGCTTCAGGCTCCAAGATTATTTTTCCTTCCTCATCAAGTTCAGGTAATATCATTTGAATTGGTAGCTTGTCACCGTTTACCTTCTTTAAACATGAAACATGGAAAACTGGGTAGACTCATGAAGATGCAAGCAGTTCCAATTTGTAGGCCATACTACCAATCTTTTGTAGCACCTTATAGGGACCGTAGTATTTAGGTGATAATTTATTATCCTTCTTGATGTTCTTCAAGGACATCTGTTTTATGGTTGTAGTCTTAAAAACACCCAATCCCCCACATCAAAGCTTCGTTCACTGCGGTGTTGATCTGCTTGTTGTTTGATTCGATTATGTGCCAAAGTCAGGTTGTCCTTTAAGAGTTGAAGAATTGTTTTTTGATGCTCCATATGGTCTTCCATTGCTTGAACCTTAGATGATTGTCTTAATGAAGATGTGATGGATGGTGGATGATAGCCATAAAGTGCCATAAATGGGGTCATTTTTGTTGTTGTATGGAAGGAAGTGTTATACCACCATTCTGCCAAGGGTAACCACTTGACCCATTGTGTTTGTTTATTGGCTGCAAAAAATCGAAGATATCCTTCCAAACATCTGTTCACTATCTTCGTTTTTCCATCAGATTGAGGATGATAAGATGAGCTATGAGCCAGTTGAGTACCCAAACAAGAAAATAATTCAGTCCAAAAATTTCCAGTGAAAATCGAATCCCTATCACTTACTATAATATTTGGAGTACCATGTAGTTTTTGGACTGTCTCCATAAAAGCAATGGCGACTGTGCTAGCTTTGAAAGGCTGAGATAGTGCACAAAAGTGTGCATATTTAGTAAGTCTATCAAAAACCACCATGATGACACTATTTCCTTCAGACTTTGGTAAACTTGTGATAAAATCCATTGCGACCTTTCTCTACCGCTGGCTTGGAACGGAAAGTGGTTGTAGAAGTCCCGGGGTCTTAATTGTTTCCACTTTATTTTGTTGGAAAACCAAACATTCGGTCACAAATTTTCGAACATTAGTTTTAAGACCATCCCCCCCAAAAAAAATCTTGACCCTGTGGTAGGTTTTTAAGAAACCCGAGTGCCCTCCTACTGGTGAAGAGTGGAATTCCAAAAGTACCTTTTTCTTGAGTTGGGAACTCTTACAAAGATATAAGCGATCCGTGTACCATAGCAATTCATCTTTCCACACAAATGTATTAGAGGCACTAGGATCCTGTTGCAGCTTTTGAATGAATGTCCATATTTCTTCGTCATTCTTCCTTTCATCCTTTGCTTTGGTTATCCAATCTAGTTGGATGATGGAGATAGCATAGAGAAATTATTCAACATCCTCATCTTTCCTGGAGAGTGCATTTTCCACAACATTTTGATTCCCCCTTTTGTAGATGATTTCAAAGTCATATCCCAACATCTTTGTTACCCATTTTTTATGCTCTTCTGAAGATAACCTTTGTTCCAAGAAATATTTAAGGCTATCATGATCAATCTTAACCTTGAAATGTATTCCTATGATGTAGGGGCGCCATTGCTTCAGGGCATGTAGAATTGCTAGTATTTCCTTCTCATAAATTGGTTTGTGTAGATTATTCCCCTTAATTGACCGGCTTTCAAAGGCAAGGGGCCTTCCATCTTGCATTAGAACAGCACCAATGCCATTCCCTGATGCATCACATTCCACGACGAAGGTTTTTGTGAAATCGTGTCTAGCCAAGACTGGAGCTCTGCACATGGGCCTCAGTTGCATCTAGAGTCCATGAAAATGCATCCTTTTTTCAATAATGTTGTTAAGGTTGCTGCTATTCGCCCATAATTCTGAACAAACTTGCGATAATATCTTGTCAACCCAAGAAATCCCCTAAGGTATTTTAGGTTTGTAGGGATCTTCCATTCCTGGATTGCTTTAATTTTGTTAGGGTCTACCTTAACGCCTTCATGAGAGACGATATGACCCGGGTATTCCACCTCCTGTACTCCAAAGAAACATTTGGAGGGTTTTGCATATTATTGTTGTTCCTCCAATAGTGTGAGCAACTTATCAATATGTTGAACATGGGCTTCCCAATATTTACTATAGATCAATATATCATCAAAGAATACTAACACAAATTTTCGAAGAAAGGGCTTGAAGATGGAATTCATCAAACCTTGAAATGTGGAAGGCACATTTGTAAGGCCAAAAGGCATGACCAAAAATTCATAATGGCCTTCATGAGTCCGGAAATCTATTTTTGGAATGTCCTCTTTCTTCATTGAGATCTGATGATAGTGTGAGCGAAGATCCAGCTTGGTGAAGTAAATTGCCCCGTGTAATTCATCAATAACTGGAATGGGGAATTTATCTTTAATAGTGATCTTGTTGAGCTCTCTATAATATACACACATAAGCCATGAGCCATCCTTTTTGTGCACCAATATTACTAGAGAAGAGAAAGAACTTTGGCTAGGTTGAATTATTCCATCCTCTAACATTTCTACAACCATATGCTCAATTTCACTTTTCTAGGCATAGTGATATCTGTAAGGCCTGGTATTGGGCGGAACACTTCCTGGAACCAAGTGAATAGCATGATCATGTTCTCGAGTAGGTTGGATACTTGTGGGAATATTATCAAATACTTTAGAATGATTGTCGAGGACATGTTGTAGATCTTGAGAGATGGACAATTTAGGTGTTTGAACATCTAGTGAGGCAAATTGTGCAATTACACCCCGTTGTTCCTTCCACAAAAGATTGGTCAATCCATTAGAGTTGATTATATTACCAAGTCTCCCTGTGATACTTCCTAACAAAAATTATTTTCCTCCTTGAAAAAATTTCAAGAAAATCTCTTGAAAATTAAAATCTACTATTCATAGGGATTGTAGCCATTGGACCCCTAGGACCACATCAGCTCCGCCCATTGGAATGGCGATCATTGGACTATTTAGGACATACTCTCCCATAGAGAGATATATCTTATGACATTTTCCTGAGCAATTTATAGTTCCTCCATCCACAACCATCACCTGAAACTCTGGTGATGGATATATAAAGCAATTTAAAGTCCACGCTATCTTACAATGAATAAAATTGTGAGTAATGCCAGAATCAATTAGTACTATTACCCTTTTATTCTTCATATATCCTTCTATCTTGAGAGTTTGAGAAGTGGTAATTCCATCCAAATCATTGAAAGATATGGTGGGGTGAATTTATTCTGCTTGAATCCCTAGTGTTGGTTCCTAGTGTGAATCTTCTTCTTTTGATGCTTCTTGTTCATTGTCTTCCTCTTCTTCACAATCTATGTAAAATAGTTTCTTCTCAGTGCACCCTTGGCCCTTACGGTATTTGTTATCACAACTATAACAAAACCCTTTTCTCTTTTTTCCTCTAGTTGTTGTTGTGTCAACCTTGTAGGTTGTGGATGACTCAATACCACACTTCCTTCCTTATAGTTGTGCGTAGTAGACTTCCTTGTTTCTGTAATTTTGTTTCCAACTTTTCTTGCCACCCTAAATGCATGTTCCAAGGAATTAGGTTCCCAAAGGAGAACCTCATGTTGGATGGTATCCTTCAAAGTTCCAATAAAGAGATCCAACAAATTATCTTCTGAAATATTCTTCACTCTGAGGCTTAGTTTCTGAAATTGCTTGATGTGCTCTATAACTGGGCCTGTTTGCTTTAGATTTACCAATTGGCTAAAGAAGGTGTTCCTATTTATATCCTCAGAATGTGTAATCAATTCTTCTATGAATATAGACCAGGAGATAATAAAGTCATTTTTATGGTCACAAAGCCAATGGAACCATACAAATTGATCATTCTCTAAATATAAGGATGCAATAGCTACCTTTTGCAAAGTTGGCATCTAGTGTAAATCAAAGAATTACTCCATCTGGAATGTACAAGTTACTGGATCATTGCCATCAAACTTGCTTATGTCAATTTTAGGAAGTTCGGTACCCTTTGGTGACCATCATTTATGACTTCCATTACTAGAATCATTTCCTCTTTGAATATTCTTATTCATGGAATGTTTCTCAACATGGAAATGATCTTTATCCTCCTGAGTATCCTGGAACACATCATCACCTGTAGGGGGAGTATCCCTTGAATTTTGTATGAGATTAGAAATATTGTTCAAATTCTCCTCTAAATTAAGTAAATCAATTGTTCTCACCAAACCTTTCATATTTTCCTCCATTTTATTCAACTTCTCCTCTAAATTAACTAAATAAACTTTTTTCACAATCCCTTTAATCATACCTTCCAACCGGGACACTTGAAAAGATAGGTCTTCCCTTCCATCGTATGTCGGGGATGGATCCTCTAGTGGTTTGAGGCGAGTGTGATTTTTTACACTTCCTTTTGGTGGAATTTTGAACAATATAAATAGATATCACACCCTAGGTTTCACCACAATTATATCATTCTACTCAAAGTTATTCAAATTTAAAATGGCGTACCTTTTTCAAACCCATATTGGAAGATTGTTTTATGGATGAGTTGTAACTGAGTTAAATTTGAAATTTCTACTCCTTTAGGTATGAAAATTTGGCATGATGTATCCTAATGTGTCATTTTTACAATGCCGCGGGTCTGAACTAATTATGATGTACCAATAAGAATTTATTGTGAATCTCCCAACACTTCTTATTTTTGGTCTTTCTAGAAGAGCAAACTTGTATGGTATGTTGTGTGTCCAATATTTCGTATCTGAGGCTGAAAACCCTACCACATATACTGTGGTCTGTCTTCTTTCTGATGCAATAGGTCTCACTCTATTAGGATCTTTCATGCCCTATATATGACCTTTTTCCCCATAACATATGTTTAAGACTAGTTTTTGGACTACTCAAAAACCCTATCTTCCAAGGTGAATATCTCCGAACTTGTACGATTTCAAGATCTGAAAATTGGACCACAGATAGCTTGGCCTGTTTTGGAGATTTTTTTTAATCTCTCTTTCTGAATCCTTGTAGAAAAAAATATAGCGAAAATTCCAAGATGACTCGTTTTGAAGAAATCAATCCCGAGGAAAGAGCTCTAATACCAAATGTTATGTAACCAAGTCCCAAATATAGCATAAAAACAACAGAAATAGACCAGAAGAAAGTAATACACACCTTAATAATGAAGAACTGAGATGAATAACAATCCTATTCAGAGGAGGAACCTCCTTACACAATGTACTAAGTACATAAGACAAGACAAGATACAATGATGACTAAAATGAAAAGATCATCTTCCTATATATAGGAGACAAATGTGTACAATAACAACTAATAGACCCAAGCCGACATCAATAATTTGTAATGCACCACCATATAGTGGGTAATGCGCCACTTTATAGGGGGTAATGTACCAACATTTAGGGCTTAACAACTATGTAGGATTGGGATACTTTTTCAGAGATTATTTCATTATTCTGTGGTGCTACAGGGATGGATGTGAGCTCCAATAAATCTTGTTTCCTTAAGAGTACAGTTCTGAAATCACATTTTCTCATATTACTGCACTTTTACCCTTTAGAGCTGAGGATATTGAGTGTGGGTTTAAATACTTAGGTTATTATTTAAAGCCTAACAATTATAAGATTGCAAATTGGATGTGGCTAGTTAAGAAAGTTGAAAAAGGAATTGGGAACTGGTGCCATAGGAATTTATCCTTAGGGGCAGGATTACCCTTGTAATATTTGTCCAAGTTGGGATTCTTGTTTACTGGTTTTCTTTAGAAAATATTTCTCACACTATCTTGAATATGATCAGATAGAAAATGTTTAAATTTCTTTGGTTTGGTTCTGTTAAGGGTGAAAAGATTCATTTGGTTAGGTGGGACAAGTTATCTCTTCCAAAATCTTAGAGGGGTTTGGATATAAAAAACTTGCACTAGTTCAACCTAGCATTAAGTATGAAGAGCCTTTGGCGTGGTATATTTGGCACAGGTTTGTGGAGTGAAGTTCTCATGGAAAAATATCTTAAAGGTAATACAGTGGTGCAATGGATCATAAATCCCATCAAAACTAATATTGGGGTCTTTAATTTCTAGAATGGTTCTTTAAGGGATTTTCCTCAGTTAAGCCAATGTCTTTCTTAGAGAATTGGTAGTGGGTCTCAAGTGTTCATAGGTGTGGATCCTTTCATTGGAGGAGAGGATTCCCATGTTCTTTCATCTTCCCTCCAGGAATACCTTGTTGAATTTGGTTTCATTACCTGAGACCATATCAGAAGGCTAAGATAGTTGAGACCATCTAGTTCTTATTGGATGCGTGTAGAGGATCTGTATATGCAAGGAAAATGGGATTTGGAGTGGAAGTCTTACATAAATTCTTTAATTAGAGTAGGTATCAAATTAAATGATGAAGAAGATTCCCTGATATGGGACTAGAACAGCTTAACTGGTCAAGTAGTGAAAAATCAGCTTATTCTGCTATCTCACATATCCATTTTGAGGGTGAGACAAAGTGGTGGTATACTAAATTATGGAAATGGAACATCCCTATAAAACTAAAATGTTTTTTTTGGTTGGTTTTAGAAAATTGTATCTTGACTTGGGATAATCTAGTAAGAATGGGATGGACTGGTCCCAACATTTGTATGTTATACAAAAGGAAAGGTGAATCTATCAGTCACCTACTGATCCACTGTCTTTTTTGCAAAAAGATATGGCGGGTAATCTTACATGACTTACAAATTCCTCAAGTTTGGGGAACTGATTCTATTGATGAAAATGTTAAGATTTGGATGGAGAAAGGTCCCGGTCATAAGCTTCTTCCTATCTTTATTTATTGGGGCATTTGGAGAACAAGAAACTCTCTTATATTTGAAAATAGAATTCCAAATGTTTTTATCAACATTATGAGGATTTTGGGCATGCATAATGACTATTATACAGGGGGGGCATTTAAGAAGACTAGACATATTTATGCTCCTGCTATATCTTTTCATACTGGGGTTGGTTACTTTGATGGTGCAACTTAAAAGGGAGAATGTGGTGGAGGGATGTTCTTTTCAATCATTGAAAATCACAACTTCGAACGTTGGATGAGTTATGGTCCTGGTACCAATTCTAGAGCAGATTTTTTAGCTCTTTGGGGACTGCTTCAGTTTGCTTCTATTAATGGTATTGTATCTTTACAGGTACTTGGTGAGTCAAAAGTTATTATAAATTGGGTAAATGGTTTATCATAGTTGCAGGTGTTAGCTTCGGAGCAATGGTGCCAGGGAATCTCTTCACTTTTGCCATCTTTTTTTAATTTATCAATAAAACATACATACAGAGAATTTAATATTGTTGCTGATGAACTTTCAAAAAAATAAATTGGGGGGCATGAAGGAACTCTTTACATTAAAGAGTATATGGAGGAGACCTTGATCTATGAAGGCTCTATTGTCCTTTTTTGTTGAGGTCAATTATTTTATTTGTGGGATGAATGTAATACTTATTATTGTTTGCTGAGATGCAGCCCTAATCGATGGAACTGGTACATAGGTTGTTAGACAAGAGTTTTTTTTTTGTGGTCGTTCTGCAAGTCACTGTTCATTCTATGTTTTTTTAACGAGGTATTTTAGAGTGGTTTTCAGCGTGGACATTTACGTCACAAGTGATGGATGAAGATTTGTATGGTTCATGTTTTCTTTTATTCATATAAATATCAAGAAAATGGTATTTGTTTTAATTTTTGAAAAAAAAGTTTAATTAATTTAAGTAATATTATGAAAATATAAATATATTATATTAGCTAAAATTTAAATTTAATTATAGTTAACAACAAAAATACAAAAATATACAATAGATGTATAGTTTTACGTGATGACTATCAAGAAGAAGGTTTGCATGGATGTGTATCTATTTTTTTAATTTCGTATTTTAATATTTACCATCCACGATCTTAATGGTGGACAATTTTGTAATCATATTTAGTTTAAAATAAATTTGTTTTTAATTTATAAATATGTTAGGTGTTTTTTTTTATAATTTTTTCATTATTAATTTTTAGATACGTTAAGTATAGATGCATTTTAAATTTGAATATCCAATTTCTTGAAGTGTAATTTTTTATCTTAAGTTTCTACATATTCAGAAAAATTTACATTTTGAGAAATTTAATTATTTTTAGTTTGGTTTTAATTTTTTATTGTGTGAGTGGACATGATTTTTTTTAATTGTTCTTTTATTTTTGGTAATGTCAGTTAAGTGACAACATTTCCCTCATACTGGTCTGAGGTGTTTTGATAGTTTCAGTTACATAATGTTAAGTGACAACATCTCCCTCGTACTGGTCTGGGATGTAGAACACCTGGCTCATTTGGATGCAATAACAATTAATTTTCCCTGATTTAGGGGATTCTAGTTTAGGAAGCAATCTTCCCACTTGTGTTGTTTTGTTTGATGACATTGGACACTAGAAGTGATTGCACAACCAAGCCATGGAAGGGACAAGGTTTGGATGGCTTTGACAGACCAACAATTTAATATATGGAGAACTAGATGGAAAGGTGGTTTGACGATGAAGTAATTACAGTTGCAATGGAGGAGGCTCTGCGCAAATGTGTTTGGAGTCACGTCTCTATTGCAGCCCGTGAGGACTTTATGACTGGTGGTAATAACCGTTAGGTGAATCCATGCAGAAATCACATTATAGGGAGTCTAGGGTTGGAATTTAATGGGTAAAATGTATGCTATGCGCCATTTTGCCAATCAAATATGGTCTATATGTCATATTAACCATCAGAAGAAGAAAAAAACAAAGAAAACAATAAAACATCTGTATGTAGTGTCAAAATGGGTTGGATTTTTCCCAAATTCCATGGCAGATTATGCATGGCATGAAGGCTGACATGCTCGAAATGATTTCTACCGATTACAACCATGAAATTACATCGATTAATATGCCTCAATCGCTTGACAAAGAGATTGTTAGTCTGGGCAAGGAGTGGTACTCTGGCATTCTTGTTGAAGGGTGCCTCTGGTGCTTTTGCCTAAAGAAGAATCTCCCATGCACAGACACATTAATTGGGTATAAGACTGTTTGGGCCATTCCCACAATGCCTTCGAGGGTGGGTGCGGTAGGAGATGACAACCGGATGCTTCTGCTGAAGACCCGCACTGGTATTTTAGTAAGTAAGTCTCGTTTCATATTGAACATGCCATTGAGGCCATGGAAGCTTTGGCACTGGAAGTTAAGGCTCATAAGCAAGAAGGCCTCAGTCCCTACAGGATGATTAAAAACATTCTCACACAGGGGTTGATGGAGAGGGATTCCTATAGGCTAAGGCACTTCACACCATCAATCGGATTCCATATGACCTGGACTAGGTGTAGTAACAGTTGGATGATCCTGTGGAGGTGACTACTACACCATTTCAATCAACCAATTTCAACTTCTCATCTTCACTACTTGAGCTGCCCCACATGCTCCTTAGCATCATTTTGTTTCATGTTAGCTTTGAACATAAATATTCAAATGGTCCTCACAGTCTTGTTTTTGCTCAAACCTGGTTTCTCGTTATTGGGCAGGTCATGACAATATACTTTGTTATTATGTTGTCCATGATTCTTTTGTCAAACTTTATTCAGACCTGGTTTCCCTGTCATGGGATGGCTCTAAGTTTTGCTCTTTTAACTTTAATGGCCTCTTAGGTTGAATTGATTGGCAATAATAGGCTGACCTGGTTTCCCTCAAGGCAGGCCAACCAAAATGTTTTGTACTATATGTTTTCCTTGTTAATAGAAGGTTCTAATCTAGCTTACACAAAAATTAATAACAATTAATTCACTAAAACTTTGATATTTTTAATTTATAATTATTAATATCAATATTATTTTATTATTATACATTTTTAATATTGTCATCTTAATATTAATTATTCATGTATAATTTTTAATATTAATATGCTATGATTTTTGAATAGTTATGAGTGCTCGCAAGAAGATGATTGACAAGAAAGTGGTAATGGGGTGCACAAGAATGCCCTCAGGTAGGAACGTGAATGTGTTCCTTTTTCTATCGATTTGATACTCCCTAAACCACCACAAAAGTGTGCCAAGTGGGATGCAAAGTCATAACGTGTGCATGCTTAGGAACATGCTTGTGTTAATAACATGTGCACACTTAGGAACACGCATGCGTTCATAATGTGTGTCCACTTAGGAAGGTGCACACATTAATAACACGTGTGTTCACAAACACATTCATTTGTATGTTAATAATTAAAATAGGGCTACGGGTTTGCATTTCAAAACTACACAACATGATATTTTGACACAGCGACAACCAAGGAGGCATTTGAGGAGTGATTTGGAGTTATTTGAGGAGCTATATGTTCCAGGTAATTTTATTACATTTTTTCTATTTCTCAAATTTCTTAATTTATAATAACAAATAAATTGATATATTGCATTATTCTTTAAATGCGACATAAATCATATATGATGGAGCCTTCACCTGAAGAATATTTGAACCCACCATCACCCAATGAAGATAGGCCAAATCCTAACCCCCAATATGTAAATCCAAAAGCTAAAATTGATGTGGGGATTCAATCGTGAAGAACCCTAATACAAGATTTTAGAAACATCGGAGAGCCCTCACGCATATCACTCACTACATCATTGGATACCAATATTACTTCCATTGTTGATATATGAGACCAGTTATCTAATATTTTTTATTATAGAGCTAGGATGTTTGAGTATTATAGGATGTTTCTATAGGATGGGTTCAGATAGAAACTAGGAGGTTAGAGATATTCAAATTTGAAAACAAGAATTCATGACCTTGTTTATTGATCCTAGAACTGAAACACGTCCTCTAGTGGCAAGGAAACAAATTTGCATGGACTGGTGCACCTTCCAACATTTTATAGACCACTGGATGGATAGGTAGTTCATGGTGCTTAAAAAAGCACCCTATAAAATGGGGGCGTTTCATTATATTTCATTAAGAAATGATGGGCATGAATTTTTAGCTTACTTTGACATTGGCGAATTCTAGGGGATGGGTTATGGGTCTACACAAGATCGAGAACACGGCAGGTGTAACCCATTGAGAGGGCCTCACCCTGTTAGATGAAGGTCTAACCTCGCTGCTTAGTATCCTCCCATTTCATATAACATTTGCTAGTCCCAAACCTCCATTTTGAACTTGACTTTTAGCTTACTACAACATAGCACATCCATTATGTTATCACGCTAGGAAATATCTTCAAGGTGATGGTGGTGGGGGGGGGGGGGGGTGAGTCTTCAGGCCAATCAATAGAGTATAGCTAGGAGAGGTTACATGGATGTTATAGGAATTCTCATCCTAGTTCTTCTGATCCTTATTGATGCTCGAAATATAGAAATATGTGTTATGGTCCGATGGAGACTAGTGTACATGAGTGATCCAACTCCAATAACAATGTGTCAAACCACCACAGCTAATGACTTAAGAGTATTATATTTCTATAACTTGGGATATGGGAACTATTAGGAGATTTCTAGGTATAGGTAAGAGTCTCTTTGCCTTGAATATAGTTGGGGGAGGAAACTTAGGCTTCAGACCCTAAAGGTAGCTTGTAAGGTTGAAGGGATACAAACGGGTCCTTGAATCACCGTGTAAAAGCTTTATATGGGCTCTTTGACCTTTAATATGGGATATGAGCTCTATTAGAAGGTTCTTAGAACTAACTTTCAGGCATGTAAGACCAAGAAAAACATGTTGAACTACCACAAAGAACCTATCCAAGTTATCCTTGGTCTCTAGATAGGAATAGTCAGCATTATGAGGCTTTGAACATTGAGAATCAGTCTCTCGACCCTAGATGTGACAAATGAAAATGTTGTTGGAAGTCTAAATAGTCAAGAGTGAAAAGAGTTCAAAGCAAGGTCTAATTTGGTCCTATTAAACTTATAATTGCATATACTGGCCCAAAACCAAAATGCATGTAAACCACAAAGAATAATGCCTCAACCACCACACCTAATGTATTGAGAGTATCATCTCTCTCCGAGTTCGGATATGGGAACAATTAGGAGGTTTTGAGGTATGGGTAAGAGTCTCTTTGCCTTAAATATAGTTGTGGGAGGAAACTTATCCTTGAGACCCTAAAGGTAGCTTGTAAGGATAAAGCGACACAAACGGGGCCTTGAATCACCACATAGAAGATTTTTGTGGGATCTTTGGCCTTTAAGAGGGGATATGGGATCTATTAGAATTTTTTTAGCACTAGATTTTAGCCTATGTGGCACCAATAATGACATGTTGAACCACCACAAAAGGACCTCTCCAGGGTATCCTTAGTCTTCAAATGGGGATAGTCAGAATTATGAGGTTTTGAACATTAAGTATGGTTCTCTCAACCCTGGATATGGTTAGTGGTAGAAACCTAAGCCTTAGGCCTTAAATGAAGCTTCTAGGCATATAGGGAAAAGAAGGTGACCTTGAACCACCCAAAAGGACCAATCAAGGCAATCCTTTGCCTCTGACTAGGCATATAAGTTTCAATAGCACTTTTTAGCACTATGTATGGGTCTTGGGGCCTTGGACATGGTCATGGGAGGAAGCCTTAACCTTATTCCATAAAGGAATATTATAGCCACATAAGGCCAAGAAGTTTGTCTCGAACAACCACACATGGCCTCCTAAGGGTATCATTGGGCCAACTGGATGTCAATTCCAATAGATGGTTTTGAGCAATATGTATGTGTCTTAGGGCATTGGAATTTTTTTAGGAAAGAAGACCATGTCTTAGGCCCTAAAGAAAGTGTTGAGGCATCTAAATCCATGAATAGTGTCGTGAAGAACCATACATGACTTCTCATGGGATTCTTCCCTAGAATTCTCCCAAGGCCTTGAGACACGTACATACTACTCAAAACCACGTATTGGCACTAACATCCTCAACTATAAGCCAATTATACCCTTGGAGGCCTTGTGCGGTTGTTTGAGGCAACCTTCTTAGCCTTGGATGGATAGAATATTCCTTTGGGGACTAAGGTTCAAGTTTCCTCAACTGACCATGTCCAACACCCTAAGTCTCTAAGACCCATACATAGTGACAAGGATACCCCCAAGAAGTCATGTGTGGTGCTTCAAGGCATTGTTCATGGCTCTAAATGACTAAATGTTTTTTGGGGCCTAAGGCATGGTATTATTCCCTATAATATTGACAAGGCCTTGTGGTAGTTACATACCACTCAAAAGCACCTAATGGCACTCACATCCTCAATCACAGGCTAATGATAGCCTCAGCAGGCAATGAGTGGTTATTCGAGGAAAACTTTTTGGCCTTATATGGATATAAGATTCCTTTAAGGACTAAGGTTTAGGTTTCCTCTCTTGAGCATGTCCAAGGCCCCAAGTCCCATACATAGTTCCAAGGATACCTCGAAAAGTCATGCATTGTGCTTCAAGGATTTCTTCATTTCAACACTTTCTTGAGGTACTAAAGTATAATCTTCTTCCTTAGATTATTTCGAAGGCCCCAATACATACATACTACTGATCAAAACCACCTAATGACACCACCATCCCCAATCATAGGCCAATGATACTGATCCTAGATAGCTAGAACATCCCTTTAAGGCCTAAACATTAAAAAATGGTTCATTGAATGACTATCAATACGATTTGGTCGATGCGAATGGTACCTCCTATAACGTTTGATGAATCTTTGAATAGAGCTCTGGTCCAACAATGGATGCTCTCTACATTCCATGTGAACACCCCTACAATGTTTAAGTTAAGGTAAGCCGGTCTATCCAAGGTTGGTAAAAAAGCAAAGTGGTTAGTAGCACCACAATTCAAGCAAGTAGGGATTTGGATTTTTTTGTGTAAATGGATGACAGTCGACGTTATTGATTTTTACTAAAACTTTGAATTTTATTTCCTTATAAATGTTTAATCTTTAACAAAACTTTGTGCTTCTATGATTTGGCTGAGGTTCACTTCTCGAAGCTTTCTAGATTTTCGAATGGCTTGTTTATGTTCTTTTAATGTGCTATTACGACTCAGATCACATAGGCCTATTTATCAAAAATAATAATACACATACATTATTGAATATAAAAATAGTGTTATAAATAATGATAGCTTTTTTGTGTGTAAATGGATCCCACCTGACGTTATTGAATTTTAGTGAAACTTTGTATTTTATTTCATTATGATTATGTTTAATCATTAACAAAACTATGCATATATAATTCACAAGAAATATATATATATATATGATGATGTTGAAATTTTGTATATTTAATTTTTTTTTGGTTTAAAAAATATTAATAATAAACATAAATATAATATATAATTTAAAACATTTTTTAAAAAATTATATTTCAAATTTGTTATATATTTAACTTAAAAATATACTATTATATTATACAATAGATATATGAAAACAATTGTTAAGTTGTTATACTTTAAAATATTCATTTATTTATTTAAAAATAAAATAATTTTTATTTTAAACTTTCACTAAAGTCGACTTTATCAGACACTCTAGATACCTCAAACTATTCTCAGTGTTCTACTTGTGTTGCATAGATATTATAATGGTCACATATTTTATGGGTTCTATATATTTCTAATACGTAAATGTGTTAAAATTTTAACAAATATGATGAGCTTTGAACTTTAAAAATTTAAGTGTGGAAATATTGAATAGTTGAATCAATGAACCATTCAATCACATGAAACATTCAACCATAACACAATCCCTGGGGAAAACCCTCAAAACAATGAGGTTGAAAAACCCTAGCAAATCTTTAGAGTATAATTATGATAGATAGCAGAGAATGTCTTTTACAAAATAGCAGATTGTTTTTGGCACCCTAGGTGCTAGATAAGAGATAATATTGAAAAATAGAGAATAAAGTTCAACTGTATCAACTTGCCATGTGCCCAACACATTAATAACAAGCAAGAATCACTGTCATGCAAGCTGTAGCGAATGGTTGTATGGATAATGGTGCATCACATGCAAAAACTGTTAATTGCCCTCTTGGAGAATTATCCTACACAAAGAGAAGTGCCTTTCATTCAAGGGAGAAGAGAATTCGCTTCAAATTGAATTCAACAATCATGTATAACATATTTATATATTCTTCACATGCATCAGATTCTATTTTTATCTTTTGACTTCATGGTTAACTCGCCCTCCATCTGAATGTATCCATCTTGCATGAAGAAGAGTGCCCCACTTGTCATGCAGTGCATTAACTCACTGAACTAAGTCTTAGGATGAACTCACCCCTTGAATAAAAGCTTTCCCACTTAGTTAGGTGGATAAATTAAGTGTCATCATGTAAGTGTCGCAACTCAAGTGTCGTTTTTTAGTTTAACATAAGTGTCGTCTTTTAGTTTAACATAAGTGTCGTCATGCAATAACACTTAGTTAACTAGATCTTCCTTATTAATAGTTAGTTAACTATTATTAACTGAAATCATGCTGACTAATTTACTTTTGGTGACCACTGTGAGTTCTTTAATTAACTGAGGCATACATTATGGCTTTAACTGAAGCTTAACAATTTGAGTTCACTTAGTCATCTCATGAGCAATTCAAATTCTCTTTTTCTCTATGCATTTATCTTTATCTCTTATCTTTATTGCATGGTCAATATGTGTTAACTTTAATTATCTATCATATCATATTATACTTAGAATATTTGTCAGATGTTGTGATCATATTATATTACTCTCGGACCAAATGATCATATGCTAAATTAATTCACTCTAGAGGTGGTCAGTCTCTAAAGGAGACTTAATAGCAATCGGTGACCATGGTTAGTAATGCATCACGCAACATTAATGCTTCAATATGCAAACCATCTACCTCTATAATTAGAGGTCCACCTCATGGGTACCTACTATAACTAGAGGTCCACATGAGAATCTGACTTGACACACAAGTCCTGAGCCTTATCCAACAAGACTTTACAACATCATCACTTTGATACATCAAAGCATTCACCTCAACACATGTGGAATAACCTTTTAAACTGAAGGCTTAATCATTCTTGACTCCAACTCAATAAACTACTCCAATTTTCCTGATTCCAACTCAGGCTCCCTACCTCAACACATGTGGTCCAATCCTGGCTGCACAATATTGGCTTGGAGAATGACTCGTGATGTTGTACATTTAACAAAATGAACCTTGCATTACTTTTTTATTGATATGTTAAAATTTTCTGTTTGTTTTTCCCGACATGGTAACCAATATTTTCTTTTCTATTAAATCAATTTTGCAACCGATCCATGCAAATCTCTTCTTCCATTTTTCATTGTGAACCGCAACAACATTTTGATATACCAACTTTTATTGTTGAGGGTTTGGAGCACAAAACTAGCTTAAATTTTTCACTATGTTGATTTTCACTATATTTATTGAAAGTGTGATTGTAGAACAATAAATTACCGTTGTAATCTTACTGGAATTGGAATTTGTATCTAAAAATTTAGATTTTGTTCACTTTTTTTTTGTTTATCTCATTTTAAATTGGAATTTGTATCTAAAAATTTAGATTTTGTTCACTTATTTTTTTGTTATTTGTATCTAAAAATTTAGATTTTGTTCACTTATTTTTTTGTTTATCTCATTTTAAATTTTAAAGAATATTATTTACTAAGAATATTATTAATACTAATCTAGTTTTTACACTATTAACACTTATAATATTAACTTGTTAACATTACATAATTACCATTCCTTAATTAAATATCATGAATTTAATAAACTATAACATTTTGAACCTAACCTAATTAACTAAACCCTAGCCGACACTTAAGCTACACCCCAACAATTCAAAACACCATCCCTCTGCAATTCTATATTAAAGCTAAAATCTTTATGATTAGCTACTCTTCTTTGACACACTGTCCTGATGATGAGTCCTGTTATGGACTCGAAACGTCGATGAAAATCATGAGATCTGTGGAAATTCCAAACATGCATCCTGAAACTAATCACCACAGAAACCTAGCAACAGAAATATAATCTATTAGATTTTGGTTAAATAATGTGTTAATTTAATATATATATGAAATTTTTAACTTAAGTTAAAATTTTCATTCATATTAACTTAACATATTATTTAATTAAAATCATTATATTAACTTATCTAAAATTTTAAGTAAGAAATTTGTCAATTGAGAATAGATTGGCTCTAATTGATGTAGCTCTTCCAATTTCCTCAGCACAGGAGAAATCTTCCCATGCTCACACCAAGGTAGACAAATCCACTCCATTTTTTGAATGGATTCAACACATCCGTCAACAAGTCCATGACATTCTAGAGAAATCTAGTGCCACGTACAAGCAATGACATGACCATCATCGAGTTCCACACAAACTTCAAGGGAGTGGTAAGGTTGGTTGCATTTACAAAAAGAGTGACTCATTGGACCCCATCACAAGCTTCGTCCACTTCGATATGGGCTGCACACCATCACCAAAGCAATCGGTGAGAATGCCTTTGAATTGAGCATTCCTCCCTTTCTTGGCTTGCACCCAGTATTTAATGTGGAGCTCCTTTCCCATATTTTCCACCGTTGTTGGACACCTCAAAGGTGGCAATTTGGAACCATTAGAAATAAACCTTGACCGTTATATTAGGCTACAGTTGATTGGATCATGGATACATGGGTGAAGGGCACTCACCAACAACACGTTCAACTCTATTGGGTCATCAAATTCAGCAGAAGTTTCCCCATATGATGCGAGAACTTAACGCAATAGATTACATTGCTTCCCAAGGGGGGAGAACTGATACAAATTGATATCATTGGCCACCCACCTATTCCACTGGCTCAAAACAGTTTTTTCAGTTTGGTAGTTCTTTTATGGATTTCGTGTCCAAAACTTTTGGGGTCGTTTTGTGGCCCTAAATGAAATTTTTTGGAAAATCCACAGTCCATACATAGCCAAAGGCACATCTAGATGGTAAAAATGTGTACCTCTTGGATAGAACTTTCCAATGGGATACCGAGCACCTTAAACGAAGATCGTATGCAAAAGTTAAGCCCTCAAAAAGTTTACACATCAACTAACCACCTCAGGGCCCACAAACCTTTTTATGGCTCATCTCCTAGGGTTAGGATTTTGGATGTTTAGGGTTTTTTCCTTCTTTCTTATGATAAAAAGGCCCTTCGACCTCCTTTTTTAATCAACTTGTCATGAATGAGTGTAGCTGCCACATCTCTTCTCCTAGATAAAGCTACCACCATTCTAGTTGCTAGTATTTTACACTTTGTTATGTTTCATTCATTTAA
Organism: Larix kaempferi; assembly: GCA_027924585.1. NCBI lineage: Eukaryota > Viridiplantae > Streptophyta > Pinopsida > Pinales > Pinaceae > Larix > Larix kaempferi. The sequence continues at coordinate 42,860,808 of BSBM01000055.1, read as the reverse complement.
TAGAATTTGAGTTTATTGTATCACTGTGTTCGTTACAATATATATTTTTATGTGGTTCGATGTATGTTCGTTCATTTCATTCCCACATAAATCTGTATCATAGAATCTATTGAATGACCAAAGGGCCTAACCCCTCCCACACCATCACCCAAATATCTCTCGCGACAGGATAACAAAATGAATCCGCTATGTAATAATAAGCTACGATTCAAGTCAAAAATAGAGGTTTGGGCGTGAAGAATGTTATTTGAAATGTGAGGATACTAGGAAACGAGGTTAGGTCTCCACCGAGGAGGGAAAGGCCCTCTCAATGGGTCATACCTGACATTTTCTAGATCTTGTGTAGACCCATGAGCCACCCCCTAGAATTCATCAATGTCAAAGTAGTTGACATGGTGACCTAACCGAAAAATTATGCCCATAATTTTCCAAGAAATACAATGGAACCTTCATATTATTGCAGGGAGGTTTTTCAAACACCATGAACTGCCTATCCATCTAGTTGTATATAAAAGGTTAGAAGGTGCACTAGTCGATTCAAATCCTTTTCTTTGCCATTTGACAATGTGTTTTGGTTCTAGGGTCAATAAATAAGGTCATCAATTCTAGTTTTGAAATTTGAAGATCTCTAACCTCGTTCTATATAAACCTATCCTATAATACTCAAACATCCTAGTCCTATAATTGGAAATATTAAATAATTGGCCTTGGATATTAATAATGGAAATAATAATGGTCTCCAATGATGTAGCCATTCAAAGGCATGAGGGATCTCCGGTGTTTATAGAATCTTGTATTAGGGGTCTTAATGATTGAATCCCCACAACAATTTTAGTATTTGGATTTGCAACTTATGGATTAGGGTTTGGTCTATCTTCATTAGGTGATGATGGGTTTAAATATTCTCCAAGCAAAGACTCCATGGTATGTGATTTTATGTGATTTATGTTGCACTTAAAAATGATGCAATACATAAATTTATTTATTATTATAAATTAAAAAATTTGAAAAGAAATATAAATGTAATTGTAATAAGCTTACATGGAACATAATGGTAATTCAAAGAGTAATAAATCGATAGAAAATGGAACACATGGACATTCTTGTGTGAGTGCATTATTGAATACACCGTTGCTACTTTATCATTTATCATTTTCTCACACGCACACATAATTATTGAAAAATAATACTAATGTTAAAATTATAATATTAATAAAAATAAATATTAAAATAACAATATTAAAAATATATAATATTTAAATAATAATAATATTAAACCTTATAAAGTAATTATTGAAAAATAATACTAATGTTAAAATTATAATATTAATAAAAATAAATATTAAAATAACAATATTAAAAATATATAATATTTAAATAATAATAATATTAAACATTATAAAGTAGGAAAACTTCTAGTGAATTATTTTGTCACTTAATACTAACATACCCAAAAGAATTTTAGAGGTTTTAGCATAGGATATGGACCAAGTAGCTATTTTGTTTCTCTAAAAGAGTTGGTCGAAAAATATTGTTCCATGGTTTCACCTGGTTGAGCTCTTTCTATTTTGAACTTTGTGAAAAAGGCCTAAAGAGGGATGTATGCATCATGAATACCCCATTTTAATAAAGTTCAAAACGCCTAAAGAGGGCATGTATGCATCATGAATACCCCATTTTAATAAAAATATTTACTGCTAGTTTTTGTTTTTAAAAAAAACGTTCTCAAAGTAATAATGAAAAACTCATGAAACACATCGAATTTCTTGGTAACTAAGTATCATTACAAAATTTTCCGCCATCAACATGGATTGGAATTAAGTATTAAAATACAAAATGAAAGAAAAGATACAAGCCACGAAAGCCTCCTTCTTGATAGTCATCATATAAGCATTCTTCATTATAGACATCATATAAAACTATACAAAGTTGTACATTCATTGTATATTCTTGTCATTAATTATAATTACTTAAATTTTAGTTAATATAATATATTTATTTTTTCATTTTATTATTATATTAACTAAATTTATGATTGCAGTTTTTTTATCACTCTTATTTTATTAATTTCTATTAATTTTAATTTAAATCCTCATAAAATTATTATGAATAACAATTTTTAATATTTATGTATTTAAATTATCAATTTTTAATATTTAATATATTAGTTTTTAATATATGAGATACTGGTTTTTAATATTTGAAATCTTGGTTTTCAATACTTAAAATTATGAAAAATGATTGGTTCTATTTCTCTTCATCACTCGAGTGCCTCTAATGCAAGAAAGGGGAGGTTTTCTTTCTCTCATCACTTGAATGTTTAAATTGTGAAAAACGTATGTGTTCTTTCTCCTCATCACTCAAAAGAGTGAATTGCAAAAAAAGGTGGGTGGAATTTCTCCTCATCAATCAAATGCCTAAATTATGAGAAAGAGCAAGTGCTCTTTCTCATCATCACTCAAATCCCTAAATTGTGAGAAAGTCATGCTCTCTTTCTATTCATCCCTTAAACTCTAATAAGCGACATGCACTCTTTCTTTTCATCCTCAAATGTCTAAATTATGACACATGGCATGTTCTCTTTATCCTCATCACTCAAATGGCTAAATTGTGAGATTATGTAAGTACTATTTATAATCATCACTCCAATTATAAATTATGTTAAAAAGAATTTTCCTTTACTCATCACCTCAATGCTTTAATTGTGCATTACAAGATTTTTCCATTTAGAAGTTGGCATCTCCCTCACTCTTGCATTGACATCGTCAATGGTTTAAAAATCATGTCTGGTCACTACAACAAAACCATGTGATTAGCATCCTTTTTTTGCTTTCTTAAACCTTTGTGATTTTTTTGTAGTTTTTAAGAAAAAACGACATTATTTCACAAGTCAATTCTAAAAATGGCACAAACATCGATGCTATTAGTGTTGACTTTAGCACTATGAATAGCTTCCATTTTAGTGTCAACTTTATCTTCCATTTTCGTGCAAACTTTACCCTTTTATCACCTACTTTAACTAAAATTAGCGCTAATGGTGCCAAGTTTAGCACCGGGAATAGCTTCCTTTTTAGCGCTAAGTTTAGCTTCCTTTTTAATGCTTAGTTTAGCTTCCATTTTAGCACCTAGTTTAGTTTCCTTTTTAACACCGACTTTACCTTCCTTTTTAGGTCTGAATTTTGCATCGAGTTTCCTGAGTAACCAAATTAAAATAGGGGAACCTTTTGGCATAATGAAATTTAAGAAAAATTAAGGGCTAAAAGTAAGCCACTTGTCTTAACCTCGTGAGTGTGAGGGTGTTTTATTATTTTACTTATAGTCTCTTATTTTCCCTCATAAATTACCCTTAATAGCTATGCTTTCATTCTTTTATCATTTCCACTCTTTCTCTCTTCCCTTCTCATTTTTCCCTTAGGGTTTCATCCCCATGGAGGCTTGGTTTTCAGTTTCATGGAGGAACCTCCATGAGGAAGGTAATGTATTCTCCCTTTCTTTATCCTTCTTCATTCCTATTTTACTTTGATTTCCTTTATTGATTTGCTAGTTTTTATTATGTATTGTTGTTGCAAGTTAGGGCTTCATGCATGGAGATTAAGGTTTCATGGAATAACCTCCATAATAAAGGTAATAAATTCTCCCTTCCCCTCTCCTCATTCCTTCCTTCTTCTTTTACTTTACTTTTACTTTATTGATTTGCTAATGTTTATTTTTCTTTTGTTGTTGCAGAGTTGAGGTTTCATGCATGGAGGCTAGGGTTTTGTAGAGGAACATCCATGAGGAAGGTAATGGCTTGTCCTTTCCCTTGCTCTCCTTTCTTCTTCTTTTAATTTGTTTTTTCTTTATTGATTTGTTAATAATTATTGTTGTTTTTCTTTTGCACGTTTAATGGAGAAAGAAGAAAAAAATGACAGTTTTAGGATTTTACTTAATGAACAGATCTAGTTCATGGATGTGACCTAAGGAAGGCCCTTGCATTCCTGTAAGGATATCTAGGTTAAAATTCTGGCACTCATATACCTCTTATTACTTAGTTTTCCCGTTGTATTAAATGTTGATATTTATCCAAGATTTGCATTATTCACTTGTTTACATGCATAGGTAAGGCTAGTTTCAATTCAAACCTACATTTTTAATGGTAGATTTATGTGGTAATGTAGCTCAAGTAGAGTTCTTTCCTGTTGACAAGTGATTTGGGTTCAAATCCCAGCATTCCCTTACCATTTTCCATTTATGTTTTCATTTTTTACCATTTTCCTATTATGTGGGAATGTAGCTCAAGTAGAGCTCGTGTATTTTTGCAAGTGATCTCATTTCAAATCCCAACATTCATTTATCACTTTTTCATTTTTGTTTCTTTTCTTTTACATAAAAAAATCGTATATTTTAATCTATAAACAATTTGCGCTAAACATGGCACTAAAAAGGAAGCTAAATCTAGGGCTAAAACGGAAGATAAAGCTGGCACTAAAAAGGAAGCTAGGCCTAACGCTAAAAAGGAAGCTAAACCTTATGCTAAAAATGAAGGTAAACCTAGTGCTAAAAAGGAAGGTAAACTTGGCTATATTTTGAAATGTCATTTAACACCGACTTTAGCATCAGGGAACTATGCCAAATTGAAAAAAACTAACATTAAAATCCATCACTAATATAATAGGTGTTAACGACATGTTTTGTTGTAGTGTTATAATGCCATTTTCATTCGATTCGAAGTCATTTTCCTTAATGTATGTGTGTGTGTGTGTGTGTGAACATCATACTCGTATTCCTTTTCCATAGCATATGTTCCCTCTTCATATATAGACTTTTTTTTATCCATGGGAATGAGTATCCCTTGGGTCCTTGTTCAAAATACCATGGCTTCTTTATTTGCACAGAAAGTCCCTTGCTTGGCCTAAATCCATGGGAATCCAAACAATATTATGGAGGCATCCAATGGAATCCTTGAGACTTCAACTGTAACAATAGCCTTTGTGTCATGGAAATCTATAGGGAATTTTTTTAATTTACCCATGAGCTTAATTATGTAGTCATCAACAACTAAAATACAAGTTGTGATGTGTTCAAGGGTAGATTTTACAAGAACCTCCCCTCATAATACAGTGAACTAAATATTAAATTATTCTCTAGTATCCACTATAACTTTAAACTCCCCCTCCCCTAAATTAACAATAGCAATATCTCTCAAATATTAATTGAAAAATGAACTAATTGTATTTGCCTTAACTATGTACTAGTCTTTAAATTCTTTGGACTAGGGGTTGTACTAGGAATATAAGGAAGATCTATATTTTTCATCAATTAACCACCTAAAAACATTGGTGAAATTCTTTCCTTACTCCACTCTAGACTTATAACCTCACTTTGTGGCTTTGGTCATTATGTGTCTCTTCATTGTGTAGCATGTATTTTGATGAAGGCCTTCAATGTTATCTCTATGTGCTTCTTTTTTCATCTACAATACATCTCATCATCAGTCCATGCTACCTCATATTCATACTCTTTGGATTCTAAGCCTTTTGAGCAGGCTTCTATCATTATTAGTACATCTTTTGCTTTTGTGTCTTGTATATCTATTATCACCATGCATTCCTTATCCTTTGTGACCTCAAGATTCTTCTATGTCTCGTGATCACCAACACCACATTGCATAGAAACAAGATCACCAAAAATGTTGTAGATGTAATTCTATGTTGTATGTCCACAAATACCATAAATATAACATTTAGAGGGGTTTTCCGTCTTGGTAGATTTATTGTAGTACAGTGTATTTGGACATGCATGACACTAGCATCTACTAATGGTGATGCTTGTCGTGACTAAATCTCCGTGACACCTTGACTAGGTTGTTCAATTTTCACTACTACATTTGGGGTTGAAATTCAATGTTTAAATTGACATTTGATAGAAAAAACCCATTTTAATGTTGAAACTCGGTTTTAAAAAAAGTGAAATCAAACATTTTTTAAAATTACCTCAATAGTCATCAATTAAGCGACCTGATTCTACTAAAGTTGCTTAGGCAATGTTAAGGACATCATTTTCCCTCGTATTTAGCTATGTATAAAGAAAAAACCTTTCATTGACATAATGTCACATAACCAACATTGTGTGATTTGTTTTAATTCTTAATAACGATCATTTTATACTTTTTACATGTTATCATTAACATCAACATCAACATCGTCGTTTTCATCATTATCATCATCCTCATCATTGTCAACATCGATCCTCGTCCTCGTCAACATATTCCTCGGTATTGTCATCATGATCAACATCACAATCATCACAATCGTTTTCATGATGATTGTTATTGTTGTCATCATCATCAACATTGACATCCTCATCGATGAGGATGACAATGATTAGAATCGATGACTATAATGACACTGATAATGACAAGGATGAAAATAGTCATTGCATTAACATCGTCATAGTCATCATCATTTTTTCATGGTCATCCAACTCCTAGGCCATATACCTCAGAGAAAGGGCTCGTATTGTGGTTTCTAGGTGTTTTTCATGGCCCATAAGGTTTTATTAGGGTTTAAGGCGCTTATTTCACGCCTTGAGCATGTTTAGGTATCAAGACCCATTTCCAGTGCACAAAACAATCATGCGGCCCTTGTATCCCACTTGGAGTCTTACAACGAACCCATGGGTTAGTGGTTATATTAGGGATTAAGTCATATATTATGGGTTAAAATTTATATTAGAGGTTAGGGAATCATATCATATTATAGATTATTTGTTATATTCATGTGGTACTATGACTATATTAATACTAGTTGTTGAGTCTTAGAATTGTTGTCTTGTCATAACCTTTCTTTCGAATTTTAATCCTTTTTTGTGCTCTCGTAATTCCATTTGTATGCTTTATGTGGGAGGTTTGAGATGTTTTGCATGCATTTGTTTTAGTATTTTAAGTGTATTTATGATAAAATGTTAGAAAAATAACATATCCTTGCTTATCTTTCAGAATTGAGTCAATAACTGGACTAATGGTTACCATAACTGCCTAATTGTTACCGGAACTAGCTAGTGGTTATGGAACAAGAAATATGCAACTCATGAGTCATGGGTCAAATTTGAATTTCTTCATTAAACCATGGAATATTTGATTTAGATTTGGGTTGGTTATTCAAGAATCTTGGATGGATAAGAATCATGGAGCTTTTGGAAAGATTAGTTAGCAAAGATCTTGGACATATTATGTGTTGATTTTTAGTTACTAGTTTTTAGCAGATTGTTGAACCACATGAGAGAATTGTGAATCTAAATTTATTGTTTTTTAATTTAGTTTCAAATCAAACTCGTGTATAAATAAGAGTGCCTTCTCCATTTCAAAGGGGAGGACTCTTGGAGAAAATGTGCAACATATGGTGGAGTGAATAAAATTTCTTGGCATTTTCTTTCATTCTTTAGTTCTATAAATAACATGTATTGATTCTATAAATAGTATGCTTTTATCTAAGTTTTAGGATGTTGTAATTTAGTTTGCTACCTTGTTCTTGGGAGAATTGATATCACTCCAAATGGATCATGGTAGTCTTTTCTATTTTTATTTTATGCAATTGTGTCTTCTTTTTATTAAAGCATTGATTCATGGAAAGAAGAGGTGCCTAGGACACATGTCAAAAGATAACTCGGTCACAACAAGGTCTTAGTAGCATGATGGTGTTCGAGTACACGATCATTGCTAGAATTGACTAAGTTTTCTTTTAGTTGATGAAGTGTGGTGTGTTTTATTTCTTCATTTAATCTCTTTTTCATTCATTGAATTATGTTCTCATACTAAAACATAGCATTTTTGTAGAAAGGTTCATATATTAAGAATTGAACACTTAACTACAACTTGATTATAGCACTTATGGACATAGTAAGACATAATTTAGCGATGCAATTGACTTTCATAGTTAGATCCATTCATTTTCATTTATTTTCCATAAGCTTCTTAGGTAGACCATACTGCAAATAATCTAATTCTGCATAAATAGTGATTGCATTTCATAAGTTTACGAACTACCAGATTGTTAATTAAATCTTACAAGATTTATACATATAAATCAACTAACACTAGTATGGGGTCAATAATCATATTAATATGGGTTATAGAAGTGTAGGGTTTAAACTTTTATTATGGGTTAAAGGTTATAGTAGAGGTTAGGGATTCATGCCATATTAGATATTTTGTGATATATTTGTGTGGGACTATGACTATATCAATACTAGTATGGGGTTAGTAATTATATTAATATCGGTTATAACAGTGTAACGTTTAAAATTTTATTATAAGTAGGGGGTTAGGGGCTATATTAGTATGAGGTTAGGGGATATGGATTATATTATTATATGGGATTCAAATTTATATTACATACCTAAATAGTCCAACTAAACTATCTTGCTTAAATGTTTTTAGGTGTACACTCAATTAAACTCCTTTATAGATGCTTCCTTAGAATCTACTCCATTGTCTACCATAAACCAAATTAATGGTTAGTATGTTCATGGTAGTGAGTTAGTAGGATCAAATTTGATTAATATCATGGATATATGATCTTATTGAAATTAATACACTCTAAAACTTGTGATCCATCATTGAAGGTTTAAAATCTCCCCATATGCCTTTGTGGGCTAGTAATAATTTGTCATCACCACCTTAGAAGCTACTCCAAACATGTTCAATCAACCCTTGGTCAACATGTATTTGACACAAAATGGGTTCTGACTCACTCATGAAAATATCTATATTCATCATCATTATCTTCACTGTCATAAGTACATTCATCATACCCAAACATCATCATTAATATCATATAATCACATCATTGTAATCATTTTCATTTTTATCATCATCACCATAATCATCGTTGTCATCATCACCTTAGAATCTACTCCAAGCATGTTCAATCAACCCTTTGTTAACATGTAGTTAACACAAAATGGTTTTTGACTCACTCCCAAACTCTACATTCATCATCTTTATCATCATCATAAATGTCATAATCAATGTCATCAACATCGTCGACACTGTCATTGTCATCATCATCATATAATTATGTAAGCATGTGACCTACCAGTGCCATTCAACATCTTCAAGATATATATTTTTACCTTATGATCATTTTTTCTATAGAAATGCCTTGTAATTCAATCATCTTTTTGTTGTATAGTACAATAATGGAACTTAGTTCATTGTTTGGACAATGACATAAACATTATTTTTAATGAAAATGTCTATATGATGCAAGTTTGTGATAACAAAAATATTGTAAAATTATAAAAAGTCAATAAGATTAAGTTATAAGAAAAGTCAACATATAAATGGATTTTCCCAATCTTATTCCATCCTATCAAAAATATTATGTTTTGTTATTTGCAAAGTCATCATCATTGTCACCATCATCAATGTCATTGTCATCGTCACCATTAATCAATGTCAGCTTATATTAAGCAATTGAACATTAATATAAGCATGTGATTGGTCGATGACACCTAGTTGAAAAGCCATAGTGATTGTGTTCCTCAATTTACTTTTAGTACAAAGTTAGCAAGGGTAGAGGGCATTGTTCATTGTGACCGGTTCTCCTTTTTTTCCTTGATTTCAATAAATCGTTTGATGTGTCTTAGTTCGCTAATTACAATGGGATTGCCTCAACTTCCTCTCTATGCATTTCTTAGTTGTGTTTTTAGATTTCAACCTAGTTTCATCATGAGGGATTTCATGATCCCTTTTCACTTATGTGTTAGGGTTTTGCTCGCCTCTTTTTTCTTAGTTGCACATTCTTGTCTTAGTTATGGTTTTGATTTTCTCCCTACAATATTAGTTGTTATAAAATAAATGATTATGGCCTTGATAGCTCTAGGTGCTCCAAATGCTCCCAGAATAGGTGTTAATTTTTTAGCATCAATTCAATATGATCTAGGATCTTAACTGAGAGAATAACATGTACAGCATATCAATCACAAGAAGCAATCACAAGAGACAATAGACACACAGAGTTTCCTTGGGGAAAAACATAAAGGTGAAAAACCCCAATAACTTCCTAAGAGATAGATAGAGCAATGATACAAAACCAAAGCATAAGAGATAGTCTCCTAGCAGCAGCTTCTCCTCCTCCACTAGTGTGACACTCTCCAATGAGTGTAAGTGAGAAAGTGAATGATCAAATAGAGTGCTTCCGGCACTCTATTTATACTTGACTTGACTTGCCTAATAACCTTACTAGGTCGGCCTCAACTTAACCACTTAACATAATGCTGACAGGGCCGACCCCCAATAGGGTGGTCTAATAACCCTTTAACCCACATGACTTATACAGTGCCAACCCCATCAAGGTGGTCTAATAACCCATCAAGTATAAGTTATGACACTTACAATATGAATGAGGACACTTCCATATAGAGGAATAATAACATCTCTATAGGAATACAATATACATATATGAAATACATTCCGAAGTTACAAATACATCAACACTCCCTCTTCACTAGGAAGGTATTTTCTCGACACAGATCTGCTAGCACAAGTCTTCGTCTCTAGATCATCGTCATCGTCACTACTGCTGCTATCTCAATCAATCTCCAATCTACTCGTCATAGGAAGTTCTACAGAGCCAGCCCTTTTTCATGCTGGATGTAGGCCCACCACCTATAGGTATTCATCATCAGTGGCCATACTGTGGAACCTAGGACTGATTACGTGCGTCAACAAAACCTAGTGCAGACTATAGGATCTTTTACATGTTTACCTTCACAAAACCTACTCAGAGCATCCCAAGATGTTACGAGCACACCGCTCTACCTGTCCGGATCTCGATAGAGCATCCCAGGCTGTTACGAGCACACTGCTCTACCTATCCGGATTTTAAAGGATCTTTTCTATGTGAACTTTCGCAAAACCTACTCCGAGCATCCCAGGATGTTACAAGCACACTGCTCTACCTATCTAGATCTCGATAGAGCATCCCAGGATGTTACGAGCACATCGCTCTACCTCTATGGATTTTAAAGGATCTTTTCTATGCGAAACCGTAGCAAGACCTGCTCAGAGCATCCCAGGATGTTACGAGCACACCACTCTACGTGTACGGATCTCGATAGAGCATCCTAGAATGTTACGAGCACACCGCTCTACCTATCCAGACTTTAAAGGATATTTTCTATGCTACCTGCACAACCTGTACACGGCCACAGAGTATCAACCTGATACTCACCATACATCAACCTGATGTATACATGATCAACCCGATCATCATCACTGCATCATCCTGATGCATGTCATCTGGAGCAACATCTTGAGGCTCGTCATCTGTGATCATCCTGATCAAACAATGTATCCATCTGATGCATACCAAGTATCTACCTGATACATATCATCATACATGATCTACCTAATCATACAATGTATCCACCTGATACATATACAAATACATGATCCACCTGATCATACAATGCATCCACCTGATACATATACAAATACATGATCCACCTGATCAGACAATGCATCCACCTGATACATATACAAATACATGATCCACCTGATCATACAATGCATCCACCTGATACATATACAAATACATGATCCACCTGATCATACATTGCATCCACCTGATACATATGTAAATACATGATCCACCTTATCATACAATGCATCCACCTGATACATATATAAATACATGATCCACCTAATCATATCAAGCATCCAACATGATGCACATACAAATGCATGATCCAACTAATCATATCAAGCATCCAACATGATGCATATACAAATACATGATCAAACTGATCAAGGCATCCAACTGATGCATATACAAATACATGATCAAAATTATCAAAACATCCAACATGATGCATGAACAAATACATGATCAAACTGATCAAAGCATCCAACATGATGCATATACAAATACATGATCAAACTGATCAAAGCATCCAACATGATGCATATACAAATACATGATCAAACTTATCAAAGCATCCAACATGATGCATATACAAAGTAGTAACTGGAGCATCGTCCTGATGCTCATCACACAGCGCTTACATCCACAGTCATGGGAAGGATCCTCCTCTCACCATGCTTGGAATGGATCCTGCAAATGTGTCCATCACTTCTTCCTTGAAGTGTCGTCAATCTGAAGAACACCAAGCCTCTCTATGAAGTACTCAAACTTCACTTTGGCCAGTGGTTTTGTCAACACATCTGCAACTTTCTCATCCGTATCAACATACAGGAGCTTCACTGCTCCTCTCTGCACCATATCTCTGATATAGTGATATTTGATCTCAATGTGCTTTGACCTATCGTGGAACATCGGGTTCTCAGACAGCTTCACACAACTTTGGTTATCACAAAAGATACCAGTAGCCTCCAACGAGAAATCAAATAACTCAGACAGTAGCTTTCGGAGCCATACTACCTCACAACTAGCCGAACAAGCTGCAACATACTCTACTTCGGTTGTACTCAGTGCTATGCAGAACTGCTTCCTGCTAAACCAAGAGATCACACCCGATCCCATACTGAAGCATCACCCAGATGTGCTCTTCCTATCTGCGGCACTGCCTGCCCAGTCTGAATCAACATAACCCAGCAAGTTAAACTTTTGATTCACATCATACTTGAGCCCATAATCAATTGTACCCTTCAGGTACCTCAGAATATGCTTTACAGCAACCAGGTGAACACCTCTGGGATCCATCAAGAACTGGCTCAATGTGTTCACTGCAAAGCAAATATCTGGTCTAGTGTTCGTCAGGTACATCAAGGACCAAATCATTTGACGATACACAGTGACATCAACCAGATCAGATGAAGCATCACATAGAAGCTTCAGGTTCGATGCCATAGGTGTGGCCATGGCCTTGCATTCCATCATCCCAAACCTCTTTAGGATCTCTACTGCATACTTCCCTTATCCAAGGAAGATTCCATCTGCACTCTGCCACACCTCCATTCCTAGAAAATAGTGCATCATCCCCAAGTCCTTCATATCGAACTCGACAGTAAGCTTCCTCTTGGTGTCGGCAATCAACCCATCCTTACCTGTAACAAACAGGTCATCCACATATAAAAGTAGTATCAAAGGATTGCCTTCCTCAACCTTGTAGTAAAGGTTGCTCTTAGTAAATCCCAAACTACTGTAGCATGCTCCCTCTTGATCTTTGCTTCCTGGATTACCTGTCCTTGAACTTATATCCATCCTCGATCATTATGCATGCTTACTAGTATCATCATTGTGTTATCCTCAATATCTCATACATAATCATACATTCATCAGTATAATCTTAATACTATCAAAACACAATAATCTTAAACATGTATAGTCATGATCATTTCAAACACAGATAATAAGCATTAGCATTCAAAGTTTTCAGGGAAGACTTCTCTTACTCATGCATATTCATATTTGACCATAGAACTCTTCTGGTTAGTCATATCATCAATCAAGGTAAGAGACATAATATGCATAAACCCTTGATTACTTAAATTTCTAACTTCATGAAGAATCATATACAAAAGTATAAGATCCTAACATAGGGTAGGATTCTAACTTGATATAAGAAAAACGTACATGGTCATCATATTTGCTAGTTATGTCTAGCAATGTTTTCTTGTTCTCTTCAATGACCTGCATAACTCATAAGTTAACCATTGTAGAACCAAAATATACATACCTCTATGTGATCCATGACTATGAATGAGTCTCTGTCTTCATGTCACCATGGTCTTGATCTAGAGCTTGATTTGTACCTTCATGTTAGCGAATAACATTCTCCTCATACAACACCACAGTGCATTAGTACAATCATAATACAATCATAAGTGTCATAACCCTAATCAATGAATGTCTTCTATCATGCATTCATACTTTCACTAGGGTGATAAGACAAGTCTAAAATTAAACAAGATTGTTACTAAACTCAATAAAATGAAGACAATCATATTATAAACTTAATCATGAATAGATTTCAAAACATGCTTGTAAGTCATACCTGTCAGATTGCTTGTAGAAGTTGTTGTTATTGTTCCTTTTGTTCTTAGGACAATCTGAGGAAAAGTGTCCTCTCCTTGGTATGTGTTGTGAGAGCTTGATCTTCATCCCCCATCTTTTCTTCTCGAGCTATAATCCAAGCTTCTTCCTGTGAGCATTCTTCTCACAGCCTGCTGAAAGAGATAAGTTTCTTCCTAGCACAAATTCCTTGGATGAAGGAATCCCATGACCTAGGAAGGCCATTAAGAGTGGTCATTACCACTTCTCTATTCTCTATAGCTTCAAGTTGTTATTTTATCTGGGAGACCCTTGAAGAGTAAGACTGCATGGTCTCCGCATTCTAGATCTGGATGTTCTTTAGTTGATTCCTCAATGTCATCTTCCGATTTATGTTCTTCCCTTCAAATAGCTTGGTCAAGGAATCAAACATCTCCTTAGGTGTCCTTAGGGAAGACACATGGGGTATGAGATAGTCCTTAATAGAATCAGCAATGATTCTCTTGGCTTTGACCAAGTTCTTCTTGTGTGAAGCCTTAGTCTCATCTCCCTCTAGAACTGGAACCTCTTCACTTGTGTAAGTGTCCAACTCATTCTCTTCTAGGATTAACCCAATCCTATACTTCCATGCTCGGAAGTTATCAGGCCCTTCAAGCTTATCCTCAAGCTTGGTGTGGTGAGACATTTTTAATAAGTACTTCAAATGGAAATAGAAAAGTTATTAGGTCTTACCACTTGATTTGCTGAAAACTGGATCTGGAGCTAGATTAGGGTTTGTCAAAGAAACCCTAAAAATTCAAACTTTGAATTTCAAACTTCTGAAAGTATAGAAAGATGCGCCTTGATGAGTTGATCAAGCTAGTATACTCAGAATTTGAAAACTGCAAAGTTTCACCCCTCAAAGTTGCTTTTCAAACTTCTGGATTCACTAGGGAGGACCCTGAATTAGGGTTTGATTTTTCCGAAGCTTCACCCATCCAAAAAGTTCAATCTTGGTCTCTAAACTTCAATTTTTCAGAGGATCTTCCAGCCATGGTATCATATTTCAGAAATTCCAACTTTTGCAGAAACCACAATTTTCGGCTTCACTAGACAGGACCCCAAACTAGGGTTTGATTTTCTCGGAGCTTCACCCAACCAAAAAGTTCAATCCAAAGCTCTAAACTTCGATTTTTCTAAGGAGCTTCCAGCCATGGTCTCAAATTTTAGAAATTCCACTTTTTGTGGAAACCCTAAGTTTTAGGGCCAAAACTGAAAGTGCTCAGAATTGAATTCTGATTGGACATAAAGATGCGCCTTGTTGAGGAGAGTCAATCTAGCTTCCTGTCATTCAATATCTGTGGAGAGAAACCCAAAAAACAAGAAGCCCTAGCTTTCGCAACTGCACAATGTCTTCTTCTCAGGTTAGCTCTAATACCATGTTAATTTTTTAGCATCAATTCAATATGATCTAGGATCTTAACTGAGAGAATAACATGTACAGCATATCAATCACAAGAGACAATAGACACACAAAGTTTCCTTGGGGAAAACCATAAAGGTGAAAAACCTCAATAACTTCCTCAGAGATAGATAGAGCAATGATACAAAACCCAAGCATAAGAGATAGTCTCCTAGCAGCAACTTCTCCTCCTCCACTAGTGCGCCACTCTCCAATGAATGTATAAGTGAGAAAGTGAATGATAAAATAGAGTGCCTCCCGCACTCTATTTATACTTGACTTGACTTTCCTAATAACCTTACTAGGTCGGCCTCAACTTAACCACTTAACATAATGCTGACAAGGTCGACCCCCAATAGGGTGGTCTAATAACCCTTTAACCCACATGACTTATACAGGGCCGACCCCATCAAGGTGGTCTAATAATCCATCAAGTATAAGTTACGACACTTACAATATAAATGACGACACTTCCGTATAGAGGAATAATAACATCTCTATAGGAATAAAATATACATATATGAAATACATTCCGAAGTTACAAATACATCAACAATAGGCACTTGGGTTACAACCCTAATTTGAGATCAATATATTTGGTGGAACCATGTTAGATAATTGGAGAATTGAGCATTAAAATACACTATCAACCAACAATCAAAGCTAGGAACAATGATAAATAACTAATTTCATCGTTAAAACCCACATAAGTAAACATCTTGTAATGACACGGATGTGACCCAAATTCATATTCTATTATATTACTTTAATAAAGTACAAGATTGAAATACCAATGTGAATTAATCAAGTGTGATATACTCGAACTCTTGAAGGCCGTGAGGCAAAATAGTTATAGTTGATTACAATGTTACAATGAATTACAATTTTATATTTGTAGTACAATTGCAATTACAATAATCAATATCCTAATTGTAGTTCCAATCAAGTTATAAACAATTTAGAAATGAAAGACTTGTTCATTTTTATCTATATTAAATAAGATTTTTTTTCCTGAGGAATAACTTCACGGAAAACCCTTTGAGTACTTCCCCATGATTCATGTATGGTAAATAAGGTATATCGTTGACTCTAATTACAAATCATGAGCCTGAGGGGATCAAGAGAGTTGAAAACATCACCTCCCCAACTTTTTTTGGGGGGAGATATCATGTCTAGCTCACGATCGCTTGAGCTAACCCTTGAGGCTATCAATTAAGAAATCCTATTTTAAATAAAATTTCCAATTTCTTGCCAATTAATATATAAAACATGGTACTCTATATTTATGCTAGTTGAAAGAGTCATATCCAACTCTAACGAATAATAATGATGAGGAAAACAATGGAAATGACAATGATGTTGACAATGAAAATTATGATGATGATGACGATGATGAGGATGCTGACGACGATGATGAGAAATAAAGGAAAACAAGAGGGAGAGAAGGAGATCAGATAGGAACAAATGCTTTTTGACTCATTGATGATGACGAAAAATGATGATTGTACTGATGATGACGACGACGATGGTTGTACTAATGATAATGACAACAATGATGATGATGTGATTATTTTATAATGAAAATGATGAAGACAAATGGTTTTTGACTCGTTGATAATAATGACCGACGATGACTATATTGATGATGATGACAATGGTAATGATGATTGTCATCGCCGTCATCATAATCATATAATATAATATAATCTGTGTGTGTGTGTGTGTTATTATATATTATATGTATGTATGTATTATATTATATATAATATATATAAGATAACAAACAAACAAAATAAATAACAAAAAATAGGCAAATAAAACAATATACAAAATGAAACATATAAAACATATTAAAAACAAATCAAAAAACAAGTTCATTATTCTCGCATGCAAGGAGGCATCCTAATCCCACAAACCATCAAGCGATAGAGACTCCACTAGACTAGAGATAAAAGAGATAGAGGAAACCCCGATTGACTAATGGAGATAGATACAAAGGAGACCCCACCTACAAAAGACACGGAGACAGGGAAACAAGCTTAGGGAACCTATATATTATATTATACATTATATATTGTATATAAAGCATAACAAAATAAAAAATAAAATAACAAATAACAAATAACAAATATAAAACAATATACAAAACATATTAAAAGCAAATCACATAACAAGTTCATTCCTTTGGCATGCAAGGGGACATCCCGAGCCCACAAACCCTTGAGCAACAGAGCCTTGAGCGGACTAGAGATACACAAACAGAGGAGACCCAAAGAAAGTATTAGAGATAGAGATAAAGGAGATCCCACCTACAAAAGACATAGAAACAACGGCGACAAGCTCAAGGGACCAACAAATCTACCCAGATTGATAAACAGCTATGCATTTGGCTTTGTGTATTTTCAACCAAATACACTATTTTGTGGTTTGTTCATATATCACAAGCAATGTTCAAATTGATGTCAAAAAAGTGTATATAAGCCTGATATTTAAACCCACAACCATATGAATACACCAACCTAGAAAATGCCATGTGAGAGCCTAGGATTTATGGGTTTTCTAATTACTACTAGGTTTGTTAAAAAGCATTGATTGTGTTCTCAATATCAATCACAAAACCCGTATTAGGAGTTCCTTGCAATGTTCATATTCTTAATCTCAATCACAAACATTTCACTTGGTTAATTCCACCTTAATAGAACAAAAATTTAAATTGTTTTCCCGCAAACTTGAATACAACATTTTTTTTCCTTTGAAGGTTTAGTCCAACTCAAGATGTGTTCACCATAGAGAGTTAATAATCCACATCATGTATAATTCATTCACCTAAATATGCCCTCCTTATGTTGATAATGCTCAAATCATGTCCTTGACTTCCAGATCTAGTCCAAAGAATATGGGTGCAGGTGATGCAAAGCCTAGCATGCCAATAGTGTGTTTCCTAATGCAACTAGGAGGATCAATTAATATGGATCCAAAACCAATCTCTAAGATTAAGGATGTCAAAAAAATATGGGATATCTTTAACATTTACAATCAATTATGGAAACAAGGGTAATCATGTGGAATACATAATTATTGTTGGTGCAAGTCACATGGTCGTTGTTTATGTGTCATTTGTCTACTTTTGTAGTGTTTCTTCTTCAAACCTTTGTTATAGTATTTATATGATATAGCTTATGGAGAAAGGTCTAGCCATCAAATTTCCATACTATATTTTAATATTGAAGCAATTCTCAAAACCATTTTTAAAGCTCTACCTTTGAACAAATTAATTATGAATCATAACACTACAAGGAAAAGGCCCTGTAGTGGAGGTTTTTATTGATGCTCCTTAAAAAAGAGCCCAAATATTCATTTATAGTGGAGGTATCTAGCGGAGGCGAGCAAGCAGAGGTTTTAGTGGATGTTTTTATTCAGCATTTTTATACATCCAAAACGCACCACTGCAAATCCAACACCAAGGCATTGGTGTGCATATAAATCATTTAGCACCGCGGTCAAAAACACCATCGAGCAAAACAAAAATATATAAATTTACAACCGGTTATTTTAAGTAACAAAAGCGCAACGATGTGTACCCATTTTGAAAGCACCGAAGTAGGGTAAATGGATAATGGAGGGCACCATATTAGATTTTTTTATTTTAATTTTAATTTATGGTGCGGTCATTCTAAATAACCGCGCCAGGGAATTCTAGTTTAGGGCGCACTGTAACAGGGTTAAATAAAAAAAGTATTGAATTACAAAAACCACGTATTAAATTAATTTTTTTTTAACTTTCAGTTCCGGTACAGTCGTTCTAAATAACAGCCATGGGGCATTTGACTTTCTAGTGCACCATGGAAGGGTTAAATAAAAAAAATCCAAATTAAGAAAAAAACCACTTATTACATTAATTTTTTATTTTTAATTATCATTTCAGTGCAGTGACTCTAAATAAATGCACCGGGGTGTTAGAGCTTACGGCACACCGTGAATGGGTTAAATAAAACAAAATGTCGAATTAAAAAAACAGATTGGATTAATTCTTTATCTTTAATTCACACTTCCAGTGTGTTTGTTCTCCTAGATCACACTAGTGCATTCACGTTTTGGGCGCACCGGCACAGGGTTGAATAAAACAAATTATTGAATTGAAAAACCATTTTACCATCTCTGCAATGTTTTGACCACCTGAGCACCGGTGTCGTACCTTCCCTTCTTAGACGCCCTACCATCAGTGCTCCATGTGTTCACATTGCTCAGTTTCGTTGTTTGCTTAGTGGATTTTGAATTTTTCCAAATGGTGGGAAAATTTTGAAATTTGGTGTACATTGCAACCATGCCTCCCTGACGTGCAATTGACTAGGTAAACTATTTCTTACCTCCTAATTTAGTTTTTTTTTAATATTGAAAATTAAAATTCATCTTTAGTTTACCTTTTTATTTTTTAAAATAGAAAACCTATGCGGTGTGTTCAATTCGTTCGGATCGCACCACCATGCGGTGCACACTGTAAAGTTTCAGTGTGCACCGCAAATGGTGAGTTTATATGTGTAGCGCACCACGATACGATGTACTATACTTTTCAAAACGCATCACCAAATTCTGAACATAATTTCAAACACAAAGGTAAACTAATTTTTTTTTAAATCACAACATTAATCGGTGCGCTTTGTAAACACGAATGCATTGCCACACTGAAAATATTTATAAAAAACACCACGTTAACTGGTGCTCATTGTTAACATATACGCACCGGCCTTTTGGTGTGTTGGCATATAACTAGCGTACCATTCTGCTGATAAAAATTTATTCTAAAACTGAAAAAGTGGTGCTCCTATTATAGTGCACGTTAAAGATGGTTAAGCACATTTTTCGGTGCACAAATGTGTCACTACTACAACAACACTTCTTATTGATGGAAGCATTGTATCTCATATTTAAAAAATATCACTAGTGCAATGGAAAAGACCCCACGCACCGGTGTGTTTTCTGTAAAAGCACACCGTAATACTAAATATATTTAAAAAAATCCACGGTAAATGGTGCACTTTGTTAACATGTACACACTGCATATTCGATGTGTTGACGTGTTTCAGGTGCACCATTATGCTGATAAAAAATAATTATAAAACTGAGAAAGATGTGCTCCTATGATGGTGCAATTTAAAAAGTTTTATGCCCCGTTGACGGTGCACTGACATGTCACCACTGCACTGGTGCTTCCTATTGATGGAAGCACAATTCTTAATATTTACGAAATATAGCCAAAGCATCTCAATAACACACATGCACCGATGAGTTGAATTTAAAAATGTACCATCTTTGTTTTATAAAAAATTGTCATATGGTTTGCTAAGGTCAATGTATAGCACCATTGATGGTGCTTTTATTGTTGTAATGCACTAGTTATCTAGATGAGTCAAAGTTTAGTTTATTTTATTTATGTACCCAGTGTGTTTGTGTTATTGTAGTGCACCAGTTGCAGTGCTCTTGTGTTACAAGAGCACCAATCCCGATGTGTGACTGTAATTTAGGTGCACCGCTTGTCAAATTCATTTATTTTGAGAAAAAAGTTTATTATTTGATGTTAATAATTAAAATGCTCATTTAATGAAATACTTAATGTTTTTTTATGTCTATTTATGATACTGATCAATGTTATATGTGAATCAGAGACGTTAGTGACAAGAGGTGAACCAACAAAAACAAGCACAGGTTGACCAATACTACTTTGTGAGAGTGGGAGGCTAGAGATAGGGAGAGGGATTTGTACCCCCACCCCATCACTGATCAAACACGAGACCTACTGATGGTTTTCAGCCTCATAAAGTTCTATCAGGAGGCTACATCCCTTAAGGGGAACTTTGATTTGTTGGTGGATTTAATCAATTGTTAGGATCATCGTAAGCATGCATTTCGTGTTGGTCCTGATCAGTGGTTCCACACCACTAGGGAGGTCATTTAATTCATCACTAGGATATCCAGGAGAGGGGAGTATTTTTCCTAGTTCCCTTATGTTCCAGCTAGTGTTGCAGTAGAGAGTCATCTCGCTTACTCTCACAGATATATCATTGACCAAGTCACTCATCTTGTTTATTTATAGGTGTGCAGTGGACAACTACGGATTTCTGCTTTCAGTGCATAGGAGGTTAAGTTCCTCTCATTGTTGGTGATGACCATCGTGCACCTCACTAGTGATGGGCAACACATTAGTTTCCCTCTTTAATTTTATGTAGATTCTTTAGTGCAGAGACCTGGATGCATTAGGTGGTCCGCCATTTTTTTGTGGTAGTTTTGTTTTGATTTGGATCAATGTCGTGCACAGATTGATGGGAAGTTCAACATCCCTTTTGGTTCAGAGCTCTTTTGTTTATTTTTTAGAGGTTTCCAGACATGATTCATTCATTTGACCATCGTCATCATAGGTCGATGAATGAGGTGCATATGCACATTTGGGGAAAAATCATGGCCAAGAGGGGCCAACCCCAGTTCCCAGGTAGGATCACATCAAAGGTGTTGTTGATGCTAGCCAGTGAGGAGGACCATGCATTGGACCTTCTACCATATCCATACATGGGGTTGGACTTAAGAGCATGTCACAACATCCTCTTCACCCAAGCTGAGCCACCAGGTGATAGAGGTAATATTAGCGTTATGTTTAAATTAATATAGTTGCATTTTATTGTCTTATTTATTGCAAATGAAATATATTCTAACATTTTCCCCCCATAGGGTGCTCTTCTCTACCTGTCATATAACAGGCTCATGATTGACATGCAAATATGTTCCTCGATCCCTCGAGTGATGTGACCTTCCCTAACGATCATTGTCAATCTGATTGTGTGGTACTTTGGTTTAGTTTTTTTCCTGGATGAAGTTGCGTTCATTCCCTCTTCCGGCATGTGAGCATTCATGGAGCTTTACTCCTATCCTGGACACTTACATGGGAAGGTTTTTGGCACGATAAAGTTACTAATTATGAATCGACGTCATAGGATATTTGATAATGGGATCCGTAGTGAGTTCTCATGGCATCGCAGCAATTTTTTTTCCATTTTGGTTCATTATGGTCAGGACTGTGAGTGTTTTTGGGTTTGGAATTCATTGGACCCTCTGCAAACCATGGTTCGTACCAAGTTCAAGCAGTGGAATATGATTTCAAGGCCCAATGGTCCCATATTTTGAGGGCCATGAAAGAGATGGAAAATTCCAAAGGTTTCTTTGAGCAAAAAATGAAGCAATTGCCAAGGCCCATGTCACTGGATTGGAAAATCGTCTGTGCAGTCGACTGGAGCCTCTGACCCCAGAGCAGTTGGTTGATGAATTAGGGGGGATAGTGGATCATTTTTGGTCCACTAGAACTAGAGAAACCCAGTATACCAGGACCCTTGGCATGATTTGGAATATGAAATATGTCTTTAGTATTGCTTTGGAAGATTGGCTAGATGGCAATATGGGGGTTGAGCCAACGGGGGTTCCCCTGGCATCCCATATGGCGAATTTGGAAGAAGGAATGAGAAGGATGGCTCACAACCAGTGTGTTTATGGATGAGAAGATAAATTCCAAACTAAACGCATTGGAAAGAGAGTTGACTGGGAAATCATTTGGGGGTGAGCCTTCATCAAGCTCCTTAGCAACGTACCAGATCTTTCAGCAATTTCCTCCTACTTGCAGAAAGAGTGCTCTACACCCTTTCAAACACGATATTTGGACACCAATCTCCAAGTTCCTAATATTATTATGCTTTATGATAATGAATAGTTTGTTTAGAGCCTTTGTGGCTATCCCTATTGCGTCTGTGTTTATCTTAGTAGTTCCTCTTTTTCGATAATTTCAGTCATAACCCTCGGCTTCTGGGGGTTCTATTAGGAAATTTTTTTGGTTTTGTGTCCTTCAAAATTTTAGTCTACAGTCTTAGCATAGGATAGACTAGGGTGAAAAATACTTTCATCTAGACTCAGTCAGCAATTCTGTTGAAACTCTGTTGCTCTGTACATATTTTTTCTGCTTAATTTTAATTTCCAAATTTACAAAAAAAATGAAATATATTCTAGCATTTTCTTTAAATTGTCTAATTATTATTGTGTACTATATATTTTGTAAACATTGGCACGTTCGATGGGGAGGGACCTCCTCCTGTTCATCCTGAAGAGGATATGCAAGAGGTTGAGGTGCTTGCGTTACCTAGACCCGGCCTACGACATAGGCCAGATGTGGTTTCGACAGGATGTGGTGAACATGTTGCCCACATTGTTGGCTCGATGAGGATTCCATCTTGTATGAACCCAGGAGATCATTCAAGACCTCAAGATCCTAGATTTATGGAGGATGCTTCCTCGTGATATGATATTTTTGATGCAATATATCGTCAGCGTATCCATCCTTTTAGATGCTTGGAGGCCAGAGGATCATTCTACGTTATCTGATGAGGACGATGAGCCTCGTTCTCCTCCACCTCCTCCTCCTCCTCCTCACCATGACAAGAGAGCATCGACATCTCATGCTCCACCTCCTCCTCCTTGTCCTCACCATGACGACCCACCACTATTTACTCCTCCACAACCAGTCGAACCACCACCATCTCCAATCCATACATAGGTTGACCTAGCAGCCTCTCCACCCTCTCCTACTCCACTCACCTCAGCTCTAGATAGGATGGTTGCAGCAGGGGAGATTCATATTCAGGGAGATATATTTTTTTCTCTCCAGTCTACTTTTTTTTATGGTAGAGGTACAAATTCCTCTGGTGGTGGTGGTGCCAATGCCTATGGATCTGTTGGCGGAGGTAGTAATGCCTCTGGTTCCGGAGGTGGACCAAATATATTCATAGCAGTTATTGGACTGGAGATGTATATTTGGCATGTATCATGAGTTTGATATTATTGTTCATAAATATATATGTATTAGCAGTTATTGGATTGGAGATGTATATTTGGCATGTATCATGAGTTTGATATTATTGTTCATATATATATATATATATATATTGCATTTTTCATGTTGATGTTGATGTTTATTTTAATGTTAATGGTCATGTGTATGTTAAGTGATGTTTGATGTGTATGTTAGAGTATGTTAGCTATTTTTTTAAGTGTTTGTAATATGTGTGATGGTTATGTTAGATGATGTGTGTCATACATGTGTGATGGTTATGTTAGAAGATGTTTATGTTTAGTAGGTGGTCATGATGATTATGATGATGGTATGTTACATGATGTTAGGTGATGGTGGTGGTGGTCATTGATTTGATGATCACATTGTAATATTTTTTATTGTTATGTATATATGTGGACTTTTTTTATGAACTCAGTGGGCTATCAAATTTTTTTATGATATTTATATTCATGTGTATGGTGTATTGTGTCTATGTCGATGAGTATGATTCATGTGTGTGATGCAATTTTATTTATTTATTTATGTATTTATGTCGATGTCTTTTATATTAGCTATAATTATAATTACAAATTGTGCACAAAACACAATTATAATTGCAACTTAAAATCTCAACTGTAATTACAATTTACAATCATTATTACAATTTCACAACTACAAATTTACAATCGTAAATTGCAGTTACAATTACAATCAAAAATTGCAAATTACAATGACAAATTTGCATTTATGTTTACAAATTATAAAATAATTTACAAAATTTTAAAATTACAAAATAATTTATGAAATTGCGAAATTACAATAAAAATATACAAACTTTCAAATTTACAAATTTTAATTTTAATTACAAGTGTACAGTCACGCAATAATCTTACAGTTACAATTTTGCAATAACAAGATACATAGGGCAATAAGAAATGGAAATACAAAGTTCATAGTGCTTTTGGTAAGGAGAAAGAGAAACTAATATATACATCTAAGTAAAGTTTCCAATTACATTATTAAATGTGGGCTATGTGAAAAGGAAATCATGTTCTTTCCTCGCCTACTATTTATCACAAATTTTACAAAATCAATCATCTCAATCTATTTTTTTTCGTTATATTATTGAGTAGTTTCATTATGGAGTTTATGAGTCCCATTAGTTCCATTTTTGACAATATTAATTTTGTTCTTATGCACATAAAATTGGAAAAATAGTTTTGATCGTTAAATTTAGGATTTATAAAATCTTTGTACCATCCATGTTCATTTTATTAATCATTTCACTATTGTCCTTCTATTTTAAATGACAATTTAAATTGAATATGCATATGTAGGGTGTTACCACCATAGAAAATAAGATGATATTTTTTTCTCTTAGGTTTAATTATCATAGTATTGATTTTATTCATTTAATGTTAAGTTTATAAAAATTATAAAATGATTCAGAAGGTTGAGTTTTAATCATGAATGATTTTAAAAGTTTAAATATAAAAATAATAATATAGTCTATGAAGGAAAGAACACTCACATGTATCTCTGTAATTATTGTTTCCCCACAACTTCCACATCATTACTAGTATCCATTGAAATCACTTCTTTAAACATAGCCCCTCAACCTCCTCTTGCATACATCTTAGAAGTTCACGACTCTATGGAATCTCACAATTAGACTCTTGAGATAACTATTGGACAATATTACGGGGTAAATGCATCATTGAGCCATCTAGGTGAACCCTCAGTAGAGGACAAGAATGTTGATTTATTCACAGCTATGATCAAGTATGTTCCTCCCCTATGAAGGAATGATGTTGTCTCCTAGAGAAACAAACGCTCCCTAATGGGACAAATTTATCAAAATCCATGCATGGCACAAGACTTGTCAATATCCATTGGTGTTGAGCAACTTTCATCCAAAAATATGGCTCTAGATACTAGACATAGTCCTCTTCCTACATATTCACCATGTTGATGCACTAATACACTTCACATTTCAAATAACATCTACACCTATAGAGGCAAGTCTAGGACAATTATGAATCTTTTAAATCAATTTTTTCATGATTTGAAGATTAGAAAACATAGTTACATGGCATGTTAGGTTCAAGAACCAAATTAAACAAACACTGACCTAATGGAAATTTGGATATGGATGGATCTTACTCCTCTTATCAGTCATATGATGTTCATGAAAAGAAATAGAATGTTCATAATGCATGGAAAAAAGGATTATCTAGTCTAAGTGAGATCGAATCTTTTCCTAGCAACAATATCTAGAAGGAAGACAGATGAACAACAAAATTAATCTTCTATAATAAAATCACCACAAAGAGTAGTGTACTTTCTCTATAATCATAACCCATCCTCTATAAGAATGATGGAATATGCCACAATGCTAGCAACAGAATTTTAAAAAATGGAAGTATCCCATCCCGGTAATGCTTCCATGAAAATCAAGGATTGTGTTCTAGATAGCACGTTACAAAGAGAGGAACCTAGTGAAGCATTAAAAATTATGAAACACCAAATTTCCATTTAGAAGGCAAAAAAATAATGCCGTACACTAGATCCCAGGACAACCCCATTATGGATATATTGGAACGCAATAATGTTGTACACTAGATACCTTGATTTAGTGTTGGGAAAATTTAAACACACTCCTTCCAATGATATGCTTCATACATGGTTGGATAACATTGTGTATTAAGCATATTAAGCATATAAAGCATCAAACAATTCTCCACCTTTTGGTTGTACTTAAAGTATCATGTCTAAGAGTAAGGTATAGTCAATTTCAATTGTTTCTTTCAAATATACTTTTTAATGTTTATGAATGATACCATGCTATGCAATCGGATTATGTTTAAATAAGTCTCCCTTTCTTGTTGTGAAGGTTGTCATTTTATTCTTTGATATGTTAAGGTAGCTACAGTATCAATCTTTTCATGTTTAAAAGTGAATAACGAAGAATATTAGTTTTTTCAAACATGGATGGACCTATAGGATTATTTATAGATAATACTAAACAATCTTAGTACAATATTTCTTATGTTTTTCTTGCAACCCAAATCATACTCAATTCACATTTTATACTATGCGTAACACTTTTGTAGTGTAACAATTTTTATGAAGTAATATTGTTTTTACTTTCAGGTTATTATGAGATATCTCATTAGTGATAATGTCACATGCCTTTCTAGAATACAAGAATAACTAGGATACATGTTTTATACTTAATTTAGGTCTAAGTGTATATCTGAAAATTTTGAGGAATGTTCTTATGATTAAATTGTGTTAAAGTGATAAAAGTAGTAGTTGACATAATTATTTGACTATTGTGTGTCAAAGTAACATACTTAAATAAGTTTGAAAGTATAATGTTCAATTCATGTGAATAAAGTCAAACATTGTGCATTTAGATGTGTTTAGAAACCTAAATGCAACTTTAAATATTCAACTTGTTTGTGGCTTTGAATATAGCTTTGAGGAGCATAGTAATTCCAAAGGCATTTAAATAGTAACTTTATAAGTAGTAGAAAAAGCTATTTCAAAATTTTATTTTTAAATGTCTATCATTTTTACATAATGAATATTGTTAAAAAAAAAAAAAAAATTCAAATAACATTATTAATTATATTAAATTTAAGTTTTGAAAAATGAGCCATTATTCTTTTTCCATTGTCCAAGACGGGGAATAGCAGGTCGAGTGTTTGAAGTTGGGTTTGCAATTGAATATCAACAGTGTTAAAATTCAAACTATAAAATTTTGTGTAAAAATCCTAAACCCTAGACACCCTAAGCCCCAAACCTTGCTCTATCATTGTCCAGAGCAAGGAAAATTTGTATATACCTGGGTTCTATAAGTGGTAATGTCTGATTCAACAAACCGACCATCCTATTTTTTCAAAGCTCGAAGAACCTCATTAATGTCTTCCTAAGGAGGGAGATTGTATCTGTTAGGAACCCGTGTCAACCCTTCTCTTTACTTTGTTAGTATATTGTTGTTGGACGCATATGCTTGGTAAATCGTCCCGTAGTATTTGTTGATCCATATTTTGTATTAGCCCATGGTATTGACCCATAGTATTGGACGCATATGCTTTGTAAGTCGTCCCATAGTATTATATGTCCCATGGTATTGACCCATAGTATTGGGCATAGACTTAGTATATAAGTGTGTGTTGAGGCCAATGAAGGTACCGTGAAGTTTTTTGTATTCAGCTTGCTCAAAGGAGGTTTCCCCCTCAAAGTGGCCTGCGATCAATAAAATATTCGGTGATCTCATATATTGTGTTATTTATCAAATAATTGTTGAATGTTCTTCACATCTGGTATCAGAGCAATTTCTTGGGCTCGTTGGGTGAAATTTCTGCCAAATTTTTTTTTCGCATTTGTTGCAGGTTCGGATCTGGGAATAATCCCTATCTGCTTAATTGTGGGAAGTACATGGGAATAATCCCTAAAACTCATTGTAAGGAGTACCACGGGAACCCCGAAGTAGCTGGCCCATTGAGAGGACCTGCCAGCGAAAAGGGAAACAACCCCTACCTGATTGACTAGTTCCCACCCATGAGGTAAATCAAGAGCTGTCGTTTGTGGAAAAGCGGTTATCAATTTTACCTAAGTCGTGGAGTGAGGGGTACTGCCCCAATAGGCAAGTCGTCAAACAACATTGGTGTCCGAGTGACTCCCCTGAACCGTTAAGAAGCTGAGCATACCTGGGGTCCATATCTATTTTCAACTAATAAATCACAGATTTCCTCTGCCCAGAACTATTGCCAATCACTTCTACGTCGTTGCAAATCCATCTATTTCCAATCACTTCCGCATCATTGTCGATCCTTTCCGCACCATTGCAGATCCATTTCTAAGAAAAAATAAAGAAAGAAAAAAAATTATGTTTTTCCACCATATCTCCCTTGTTTTAACTTTGTTTCTCTTGAAACTTTCGTGACACCCCTGCAATCCCATTCTTCACATTTCATTCCTGAGGACCCTATCCCAAATTCTACTTCCCAACACTAGAAATTCCACATTTGTCTATTTTTAGGGTTTACCATAACTTCTTCAATTTTGACCCAATCGCCTTCAAATTTTACCACAATGTTCATTTCATATTTCTACTTCTTTGTCCCTCTCTGCCAAATTTTCTCATTCTTTCACCCCGCTTTTGAAATCCCCATTTTCTACTTCCCTGTCCCTTTGAAAGTGTCCAAAACTTAGTCAAACCCAAATTACCCATCAAATGTTTTCTCAAATCTAGATTTTCCTTTACTAAAATAGTTTTTGTTTTTGTTTATCTACCCACTCAACAAACAAACAAAAAAACTCATGGTTATGGTTGTCACCCGTGCAGGAACAAAAACCATGGAGTAAGAACTTGCATCCCTCAAAACCAAACTCCAGGATCTGGATGAAAAAATTCTCGGCCTCCATCTTGAGCATTCAGCCATGAACAATAAACGACAATCAAAGTCTTCTTCAGAAAATGGGTTCTCTTCTTCCAGCAATTTCCATGGTCCGAAGCATGATTTTCCTCGCTTCAATGGTACTAATCCGACTAGATGGATCTATTGGGCAGAACAATATTTCAGTCTACATAATACTTTTGATGTTAATAAAGTTTCACTTGCATCCTTTCATTTGGAACAGGAAGCTCTTCATTGGTACCGTTGTTACATCAAGGCTCATGACGAGCCAAAATGGATAGATTTTTGCCAACTCATTTTGTAACGATTTGGTCCTAATGCTTTAGATGGCTTCACAGGAGCACTCACTAAACTTCGCCAATTTGGCACTGTGAGAGAGTATCAGACAAAATTTGAGAAACTAGCCAATCACACAGAAGGATTGTCTGATGAATTCTACAGGAGTTGTTTTATTAGTGGTCTTAAGGATGAAATCCGCTCAGAGGTCAAAATGTTATGTCCCAACACAACGATGGAAGCCCTTGGGTTAGCTAAGTTGGCAGAAAACAAGATTGCAGCCCAGCAGCGCTCCAAACCCACTTTTGTTCCCTTCAGAAATATGGGTTATCAACGACCTCCCATCCCGCGAGCTCCTCGACCAACTCATATCAAGCATTTTTCTGAAACAGACATGCGGGCACGCAGAGAAAAAGGTCTTTGTTATAATTGTGATGAGAAGTTCACTCGGGGACATAGATGTGTTGAGCAAAAGCTTTATCTCTTGGATGTGGATTCTCTGCCTGCCTCTGAAATTGGTGAAGAAGCTCCAAATACAATAGATGATCAGGTCGACATTCAGGAGCCGCCTATTGATCCTCTGTCTTAGGACGACCAGCCAGAGATATCTCTCCATGCTTTAGCCGGAATCACCACCCCCCAAACAATGCGGGTCAAGGGTTACTTCAAGAATATCCCTCTTACAATACTCATTGATTCTGGTAGCACTCATAATTTCATTGACCATCGGATCACCCAACAAGCTGATTATTTTGTTCATCCTTGCTCCAACTTTGAAGTCATGATTGCCAATGGGGGCACCTTACCTTGCAAGGGGAAGTGTCACAATGTGTGTATCTCTCTGGAAGATTATAACCTGCGCTCTGACATGTTTTCCTTGTCCTTAGGTGGATGTGATGTGGTTTTGGGAGTTCAATGGTTACGCACTCTTGACCCATCTTATTGGATTTTGCTGAACTGTGGATGCATTTTTCAGTCAATGGGAAACAACACAAATTTATCGGCTTCAAACAGGGTCTCTCTGCATCATGAGTTCACATCGCCTGGAAAAGATCCTTAAGAAGAATTCTCATGGTGTCATCGCTAAGCTCCATTCCATTCAGATGCACCCATCAACGGTCTCCACTACTTCCTTGGATATATATGCAGGTGTCTTTGTTGAACCAATGGGCTTGTCGCCTTCAAGAGACCTTTCCGATAAGAATTTAGCCGCATCTACATCTCAGAAGGAAATGATGGCTATTTTGCATGCAGTACAGAAGTGCCAGCCATACCTATTAGGGAATTATTTATGCATCAAGACTGATCTCCAGACCCTGGAACAACAGGTCTCCTCTCCAGCACACCTGAAATGGGTTGTCCAACTCATGGGTTATGCCTATGCTATCACTTACAAGAAGGGTAAGGACAATCTGGTGGCAGATGCTCCTTCTCGCACATTTGATGACCCAGTTTCTCTTACAGCTATTTCTCTCCTTGTTCCAAATTGGTTGCAATCTGTTCAATGGGGCTATCTCTTCTAGGAACTCCATGCTTCTCCCTTGGTAGGGCACTCTGGGTTCCTCAAAACGTATGACCAGGAACAATGTAAATTCTTTTGGCAGGGACTGAAAATGACAATTCAATAGATGGTAGTTGATTGTAATACTTTCCAGGTCAACAAGGGTGAAGTGACACTCCTTTCGAGACTGCTCGAACCCTTTCCCATCTTTACACAGATTTGGACAGCTATTTCTATGGATTTCCTTGAAGCGCTCTGGTGGTACAATACCACATCTAAAATGACACCATATGAAGCAGTATATGGACAGGCACCACCATTTCTTCTTCCATACACCCTCAGCAATTCCCCAGTTCAGGCAATTGACTCGGTTCTTCGAAACCGCAATCATATTCTTCTCATTCTACGGGACAATTTTCACATGGCAAGAATTCGACTGAAACAAAAAGTCGATCAGCACCGTTCTGAACGCATTTTTCACGCAGCTGATATGGTTCTTATTTGTCTACAGCCTTCCAAGAAATCCTGCCATAAATTCAAAAGGCATCAGCTTCTCTCTCAATCTATCACAGAGGTATTAATTCAGTGGCACGGAATGCAACCCGAGGATGCTATAGGTGAACCACTCCTTCAGATTTCGCATCAATTTCCACTTCTCAAGCTTTGAGGACAAAGCTTTTTCTAAGGGAGAGGGGATGTTAGGAACCCATGTCAACCCTTCTCTTTACTTTGTTAGTATATTTTTGTTGGACGCATATGCTGTGTAAGTCATCTCGTAGTATTTGTTGATCCATAGTTTGTATTAGCCCATGGTATTGACCCATAGTATTGGACGCATATGCTTTGTAAGTCATCCTGTAGTATTATATGTCCCATGGTATTGACCCATAGTATTGGGCATAGACTTAATATATAAGTGTGTGTTGAGGCCAATGAAGGTACTGTGAAGTTATTTGTATTGAGCTTGCTCAAAGGAGGTTGCCCCATCAAAGTGGCCTACGATCAATAAAATATTTTGTGATCTCAGACATTGTGCATTTTATCAATTAATTGTTGCAGGTTCTTCACAGTATCATCCATTTTTTTAAGACCCTGAAATATTTTGGCCTATAGACCACTTGTTTTTCTCTCTCAGCTTAGTCTTCTCCCTCTCGCTTGCATTAAGTCTATCCATTTTCCCTTTAAATTTTTTAAAATTAGGCTCTCCATGAAAGTCCCAAAGAAGTTGTTGATTCCAAGAGAAATAATAGACGAGGGGGATATAAAGACATGGCATAAATGTCTTAATTTGATGCAGGACCTAGGGCATCTATCCTTCACTGCAATCAAAAACCAAAATTATCATTTGATCCATCGCATTATTCACACTAATCTGACCTGCCTTGTTCTCCATTCAGCTGGAAAGGAGTATGAATCACGTGAAATTCCAAATCCTAGAAATGGTGACTGTCATTAAATACTGCACTCATTATCAATTATTTTCTTAGCATTGGGAGTCGGAATTTGGGCAAATCCAAATGCAAATGATGGCCTAAAAGTAAATGTGATATGAAGGTGACTGTTGAAATCTTTGTCCCATTTATTTTAAACACAATAACGCATGCGTCCCATGGTTTCAGTGACCGCTCATTATCACATTTATTTTATGTTTCATGTTTTACTCGAGAGTAAATCATGATCTTAAATTTTGATCTTTCTAAATATGGAATAATATCTACTTTGAGCTTCCTAAATAAGGAATAAACTATTACAATAAAATGAATATGATAAAATAAAAGGCATTACTATTAAAATTCTTGTAGAGAGGAGTTTAGGGAAATTCCTCTATTTTGGACATAAAATAGGGGGTATTGCTATTAAGATAGATGCAAATAAATTTTATAGGGTTGTGAAGTAAGTCTCTAATTATGGTTAGTAAAAATAGTATTACTATTATAAAATAAAAAATATTCTTCACTATTTAATTAAACTGAAATTCAAAGCACATTTTAATTAAAACAATGCGCCATAATAATAAAATTGCACCGGTGCATCATGAGTAAATGGACGCATTGGTGAGGCTAAACCACATACGCACCGCGATGGAACATCTGCAAAAAACCCCACAAAGGAAAATATCCACTATATTAGATAGCGGATAGTTATCTATGCAACTTTCAATATTGTTGACCACGGTGCGCTTAGTATATAAAGGAGCTCAAGTGCTGTCGTATTTTTAATACAAACCGCAGTATGAATTTTTTTTAAATTTGTATTGTGTGCATATACGGTGCGTCGTAGAAAACATAGCGTACTGGGACATCCATATAGTTATGGCGCACCGCTATTTCAAAAAAAATTAAAATATATATATTCACGGTTTGTTTCATGTTATGATGCATTGGTGCTCCTATGTAACTAGCGCATCGATGTCCGGAAAATAAAAAATAAAAATCATACAAATTATTTTCCCATAAACTGAAAAAGGAGGGGGGATTTCAATTTCAAAAACTAATTCTATAAGGTATAGAGAAACCATTGATTCTCTCTTTCAATAGCTAAGAAATTATGACTTTAGCTCGGATATGAGATTTTGGTGGCTATAACTCGAGCATCCACCCATAGTCCAAACTTATGGCATGGGAAATCTAGACATGGATTTCCAAGACGCCCATCATCAAAACCAATCAACAAATCCTCATATTTCAGTTGAGGAACTACACATAACTGGCACACGTACCTAGAATTTCATGGATAAGAGATTTTAGAGCCAGAAAGGATGATCTTTCAAACAAAAACCTTGATCTATCACGTATTTGCATGAGCAGAGACTCCAACGAATAAGAGGTTGTGATAGTTTGACAGTTATGACAGCTATATATTCCACTTGGAATCCCATATGCAACTATTCTGAGTTTGAATCCTGCAGGTCGGAGAAGGCGCAATGCTTGTTTATTTTTCCACCTAATCGAGGAAAATCTCCAATATATATCAAAATTAAAGTATTCAAAAGATGAAAATATGATTACAGAAGCGCAGAGCTCATCAAGAGCTTTCCGACAAAGTTTGTTTCGTGTGAAACGACCTCCCAAGGTGAAAGTTATTGAGTTTTGAAAATGTAGCAAAAAGGTAAAAATGATGCATAAAAATGCAAAAAAGGGGGGCCACGTGGAACACCCATAGGGTGCCACATGGCATGTACAGTCAGCATACAAGTGGTGATGTGGCAGCACCACAAGGTTCCACGTGGTCAAATAATGGTGACATGGCAGTTGAAGTGGACCAATCAGGATTTGCCATGTGGCAGCCCTGTTGGCAGTTGGTTGAACGACTTTGCAAAAATTTTGCTTTGCCATGTGGCAGTCCTATTGGTAGTTGGTTGAATGACTTTGCAAAAATTATGGAGTCAAGGAGGATCGAACTCCCGACCTCCACAATATTAGTTGTCCAGTATTCCTGTCGGTGGTTGTTCTTAACCATATAGGTCGTAACCTCTATTTAAATTTTATGGTTAGTTTCATTGGAAAAAGGGGCGGGGTTTAGCCCTCGACCCCACGGCCAACATCGATTTGAAGGGCTGGTCTTAATTTTAGATTGAAGGTTATATATTCATGCTGCCCTTCGACGATGAATGGCTTACAAAAATCTAACATTTCAAATGAAAATATTAAATTGATTGCACACTTCATAAAAAAAAATGTACTAAAAAAATATTGCATTTCAATTAAATTTAAGGCACTAAAAAATCAATCACAGAAAATTGTTACAACTACAACTAGTGTAACTACAGCCAACATAACGCCAAAAATACTAGTTTTGTAATTTAACAAAGTGAGATTTTACAATTAAATGGCAAAAATACATTTTTTGTGATTTAACAATGTGAGACTTCCCAAAACAAAATGAATACAATGCAAAAACTACACTGTAAGACAATTTAAACCAGAGATTTATACTTCCCCCAATTATATCTACATTTTGACTCATAAAGTTGGCTTTCACTCTTTCCCAAAATGGCATCAAAGCAACAAGGCAAAACGAAAAAAATCACCCAATCGGAACACATCTCTAGCAAGGCTAGATCTGAGTGCAGATCCAAATGATTGATGGAATAAGAAAGGTAATAAAACCTGTAGCTTTCCACAAAAATTTATTAGAGTAAATTGAGTTGATATTAAATGTCAAAATTCAAACTTGTTATTAATATGTTTTAATTCTGCAGAATTTGGGGTTTGAATATTGGTTGTTGTATGCAAAACTACCCTCAAATTCTAGATCTAAATTATTAATCCAATTTTCATCCTAAAACATGCCAAAAGTATGTCTTTTCAAATCACTATCAGATTTATACAACATAATGCTTTAACCCTTAGATTGATATGAAATGGAGTATAAACTAAGTTTGAAGCAAGAGATTTAATTCCCAAGGTTCATATATGTTCTTAACGTGCTTAGGTAAAGCAGAATGAGAATTAAACTATTGATCAATGCATGTGAAATTCACCTCAAACTCCAAAGCCCAGATCTGAATTGCTAATTTAATTGTTGTAGTAAACTTGCAAGGAAATGTATCTTTTCTTAACCAGAAAACAGATTTATAACAACAGTAAGTTTTACTCCTTAAAATATATACAAAATGATTGAACCAATAAGGCTAATACAAGAGAAAATATGGAAAATTCAATTGCTTATTTAATTTGAACCTCCAACCCAGCAAATTGGCCCTCAAAGATGATTTAAAATTTTGCTTTAGGAGAAGTTTTAATGATAAAAACAGGGCAGAATTGCATAATATATTTTCCAGCCATGAATTAGTTCAAATCTACCAGGAAATATTGAATTTTATGGTTGATTATAATGGATCTAAGTAACAGAAAATTCCAGATCTATTCAATAGAAAATGAAAGATGAATTTAGATTTTAGAGAGGCGTAAAAGCTGTGACTAGGCCTAGAAATTCCAAATGGACAAATGGGTTCAATTGAGGATCTCATAGAGATTTAGTGATTAAGGAGTAGATAGGGTTGATCATCTCAAACCCAATTCTATTCCCTAATAGCTAAATCTATTTCAGAAATCTTACAGCTAGATTATATGCAGAATTTAAAATTGGGAATGTGAATCTGTAGTGTTCCAAGTGCAGGAACTGAATAGAAACTGTATATGCCAACAAATGATTTTGCAGGGAACCTCTGAGTATACAGACATTGAGATTGCCTATAGTATTTTTGTTATTGCAAATATAAGCAGAAGTCCAGAACTTACTACTGGTTCCAACGAACAGAGGAGGTAAGATGTTGAGTTAATTATGGGTTGTCAAATCCCACAGACATACATATGAAATTCAAAATAAAAATCATGCCTATTCACAAGTCAAAATTGAAAAGAAATGAGAGGACTAACCTGTAGCGAAAATGCTATAAAAACGAAAGGATTAACTTGTAGTTTGACATTTAGAAATCATGCATGCCTATTTACAGGTGAAAATAAAACCTATTCATAGGTCAAAATGAAAAAGAAAATAATAGGATTAGAATGTAGAATTATATAAAAATAAAAGGATTAACTTGTAGCTTGTCATTTAGAATCCAAATAGCATGCCTATTTACAGGTAAAAATCACAATCAGTATTGAATAGAAAAATCATTTAAAAGCAGTGTTAGTCCTTTGAATTGTGAAGAATATATTTGTCCTTGTGAAGATATCTGTCACATGCAAAATCCACCCCATCTCCAAACATAGAGACACAATATACATGTGGATTCAATGAGAGAGTTGAATCCCTGAGAAAACATAAACAATAGGTAAACTGCCAAGCTTGTCACTACAATATATTCTATGCTCATGCAAGAAGATAATCACTGAGCCACAACTAAATCTGCTCGACTGCAATGATAAAAGACCAGCTGTAGAATTATATTCAATAATGAGCCATCAGAAGACAATGTTGGATTACCGAGGAACAACTGTATATTATACTATGAATAATAAAGTTTAAACTTACATTCATGTTCTTCAAAACTATATCTTAAATCACGCTAGATATGAATCTATTTTACTAGTGGAAGAGGCTTTCTAGCTTTCATCTGCTTCCATACATCATAAATAGCATTCTAATATACCTCATTCAGATCATGAGGTGCAGAGAGAGAGAATCATTAGCATATCCAATGTTTCTAAAGAAAGTCTTGATCTATCATCATTTTCTATTCGACTTAATTTTGA
The DNA here is from genome assembly GCA_027924585.1 of Larix kaempferi. Taxonomy (NCBI): domain Eukaryota; kingdom Viridiplantae; phylum Streptophyta; class Pinopsida; order Pinales; family Pinaceae; genus Larix; species Larix kaempferi. The sequence goes on along the minus strand of BSBM01000055.1, from coordinate 42,823,101 downwards.
GAAGCCTCTTTCACATACTGTTGTGCTAGCTGGAATAACAAGAATAATTTGCCATAGTTGTATTAGACATGGAAATCCTTCAAACCACTCATGTTCAGCTCCACACGGATCCCATGCTCCAAACATATGCTTTTTGGGGTATGATCTATAAATAGTACAAATAAATTCATCCATTTCACCAAAACAATTAACACTATCGACAATAGGTGAGTCCCCAACACTAAATTTCTCACATAAGCATGTTAACCATCTTCTTGTTTGAGAGTCTCTATCATCCATATCCTCCTAATAATTACGAGGACTAAAAAATTTAGCTGCATTGAATATAGGTAAATCTGTGAACCTCGCATTTAGAGAGTCAATCACCTTCATTACAAAACTTTTTCCCAACATAATGCAATCATCTAGTGTCCCCGGTATTTGTGACTTGGGCAATCTTTCAAACCTCAATGCATGTACATGTACCATACCTGTGCAATCTGAAAACTCAAGAGTTCCTTGTTGTGTTTTACTTAAAAACGATGAGATGTGCATTGTTCCTAACCCAAATGTGCCTCTTAAAAATCGCTTATGAAGCAAGCTAATGGTAACATCCAAAGTAGTTCCAATGGATGTAATATCAACATGATCTTCTTGGAACTTTTGATTCAGATTATTTAACTCAATAAGCACATCTGTAAATAAATGAATGCAAAACTGCACTTGAAATAATGTGGCCAGCTCATGCATTTTTTTCTCCCCTAACTGCCAATCTCTTAACAAAGCAGGCATGAGCTTCACAAGTCTTTCCATGACTTTGCCTCTGGACAGCCACCTAATGTGATGAACTTGTAACACTTATAACCTTGTGATTTGAAATGAATCCATGAGCTCTTTCAATTCTCCATGTCTTTTGGCAGACTTCCCAAGCCATGAATAAACTTTGTTGGCAAACTTTTCTATATCTTGCAACTCTGGAAAATAAGATGAAGCATCATTTGCTTCCAATGCTTCTCGATGAGCTATGCAGTGGATATCTATTAAATGAGGAGCATGTCGACAAAGCTTAGTAGATAAACCCTCAGGAATACCCCTCATTGTCGAAGCCCCGTCAGATCCAAACCCAACTAGCTTTGACAAGGATAGATCCATTTCTGCTAAAACAGATGTAACAGCATCATACATAGACTGTGATGTGCCATCTTTAATTTGAAGCAATTGTATGAGTTTTGTAACACATTGGCCTCTTCCTTCATTTGTCAAATATGTGATATAAATGATCAAATGATGCACCATAGTCCGATCCGTACTTTCATCAACTGAAATTGAGTAAAATGGGTTGTTGGAAATTTCATATTTTAACTTTTTCTAATATACTTCTTTGGTAGCTTGTAAAAACTCTTTTCCAGATGTTGTGTTTGTATATGCTGAATATTTATCTATTAAAGGCATGTGAGGAGTGTTTTCATACCTATTCAAGTCACATATTGACTTATATACTTCTTGTCAGAACCCGATATTTCTGAAAATTTAAAATTTTTTTATTCATAACAATAAATGTTAACTAGATAGTATTTCTGATTTTGTTTTAATTTAAATAACTAACATAATCTGTTTAAAGACTCTGTCTTAATTAAAAACTTTGATTTCGGTGATTGTAATTAATGACTGTTTTGTTTCGAACCGCAAGGGAAGAGCTAGTCGTAGTTGACTGGCTTACTTAGCTTACGAGCTAATGCATAAGTTGTCTTCCGTGTCCCAGGTACGCCGGTGAAGTAAGGATTGCTGTATATTAAACTTGGTAAGCATCAATGCTCCCTGTACTTTAAACTTAAAAGATCGACATGATATTTCTTATTCAGATAGTATCATCAGGTTTTGCGAAGATTACATTGTTTCAGTTATAATTATTGTTTTATGAATATGACTCTATGTTACTGCTGTAACTATCACTGGAACAATTTGTTTGTATCATAATTATTATCTGCATAAAGCGTTTTAGCATCATGTGACATGTTGTTAATTTAATACCGGTGATTACTGTTTTGTTCATGCATTGATAACGTGAGTTGAGAAGGTGGCGCCTCTAGCGTTGTTTCAATATATTAACCTATATATCGAAGTCCAATGTCTACTTTAGGGTTTAACTTATGTCACCTATTTGTTTACTGTTTAACGTTAATATTGGTAGAAATACGATGATAATATATAATGGCAAAAGTGTGACTCATCATATAAATGGTAAGTGACAAAGTGTTTTCATTTGAAAGTTGACCACCTCATAGTTTAAATGATTGAAGAAATGGGATATACTCATGGCATTAACCTATGCCTTGGTTTCATATAAGTGTACATTATCATGATTTTGCATTAGTCATAATGTTTTCCCATATCATGGATAAGATTTATAACCAATATTGTGTTAAGGTATTATCCACCATACTAATTTAATAGAAAACTCCATTTTTGATATTAACTATATCTCCTTCATATCATTGTAGGGATTATACGTCCCAAGTGCTTGGAATTATCGGCGATTCAGTTGTAAGGCATGCACTATATGTTTAAATGATTGTATATCATAATGTTATCTTATTCGTTTGACTTACATATGTGTAATGATTTTGGAATCGGTGAATAATGATTTGGATTGCAATTTGAACTATATGGTCTCGACCCATATTACGTTGATATATTTGGGTGCTACGTGGTTGACTCTCCTCCATGCAGTTGGTGATATATAAGCTGTTATCAAAACCCTACCAGGTTATTGTATTTTCCTTCGGGCTCGGGTCCTAAGGATGAAACCCTCCATGTCTGAGTTTTCGTAGTGATGGCACTGTAACAGAGTGCAACGTGTTGTGGTTCTGGTCTTGTGGTTTCATTCTGTAGTAGAATAAGTCCTCGGCTCTGGTGATATAGTCTGCTACAGTTTCTTTGTTTAGGGGTCTCGTTGTTTCATTCCTTGTTTAAGTTACCAGCTATTTACAGTCCATCACTGTGCTGGTGTGGGTATGAGGCAGGGTTTTGTACCTATTTAAATCCAGAGGTGGTTGCATGTAAGGGTTTGGGGTGTGCTTCTCGACTGGTTCAACTCCAGTTTGAGGTTTCCGTCTGCAATGTTTGTCTGTCGCGGCCGTCATTGGAAGAGTTTGAGGGTGTTCCTTGCTCTTTCAACCGACGAGGGGGATGGGGTTCAGTGCTTGCTTTCACCGGTGGCTCCCAGATTATCCACGGGTTACATTGCTCAGGTAAGGAAATAACTTTATTTCCGTAATTTCTGTTTTGCAAGCAAGTGCAGGTTTACTTTATATTTACAATTCTTGGCATTGAATGTGTATTAACTTCTATCGACATTGAATGTGCAGGTCACACGGCTCTGAAGGTGTACAGGGTTTTATCTCCAACGCTGGCTCCTCCGGGTAAGCCTGGTTATCCACGGCTGTCTCTTCCTTTGCTGGTTTTGTGGTTAGGGTTGTGTCATGGAGGAAAACTCCTGTGTAGTGAGGTCGTTTGACGACTTGATGTTCATGGTTGCAGTCATCTGTATGAGTTATTTTGTTTGAAATGAAAGGGGTTGAAACCTTGTTATGTTTATTGGAGAGCCCTTCACGGCTCAGACTGTATGAGGCCAGGGTTTCTGTTATGGTACTCGTATTGGCTAGGCATAGGGTTCTATCCTCGCTGCATAAAATTTATACTTAATATATTACTGGGCCTATCATGGCCGTGTTTCATTTTTGTGTTTTGTTAAATTATTAGAATGTGTTTGAATGTAAGGATAAATGGGTTCTTCGGTACCTGCAATGGATGATAACCCTGTTATAATGAAATCCTATAATTTTCTCTCTGCGTTTTTCTTCGATTTGGAGTGTTAAATGAAAGATGGTGGATGTTCCTCGACTGTGACTGTAATAGTTGAAATAGTATAGGGTTTATTCAGGCGAGTTGAGGTTCTGTTTTGTGTTCAACAAAAATGTATGAACTTTGTTAACTCGACAGCGACCGGGAATGAATTATAACAATGTTTATTTTGATTCTTGTATAGCTATTAAATGAAACTGTGGGTAGAATAATATATACACAGAACTATGTGTAAAGATGTTGTAGGTTCTGTCTGCCATATAAGGCATTCTTTTATTTGTTTTCAGTCTGTCGAAGGAATAATATAAGGCTACGGCCGTGTAGGGTTTGTGGACTACCCTAAGGAAGAACATTTATACTGAATAAATATTATTACTGTGTATAATTAAGATGGTTTGTAACAGCCCATGATGGTTTCGTTCGTCGACAGTTTCTCTGTTGTGTAATATGTTTGTTTTTGTTTAAAACAACTCTGTTAATTCTATTATAATAAGCATGGCTAATGTATTATAATACTAGGTTGAAGGGGAATAATACTATACAGTTGCTAAGTGTTTGTATTTGACTCTTGTGTTAATAAATAAGATTATAAGGATGCTTGTAACAATGAAATGTTGTTACAGTCTCCTCATTTATTTAATCGATAGCTATCAAAACATATTCTGAGTATAAACAATATATTAAAATGAGTTTTTGTTTATCTTCTAACTTGATATAAGAGTAACCTGTAACTAAAATTGACTATAATATGCAATATATATATATATATATACAGGTAGATTACTGGAATATCTATTGTTTAATATTTCTGTCTATTATTTAACCATTAACAGGAATTATAGAACATGCCTAAACCTGATAATTGTTAACTGTAACAGTAACAATTAGGATCTGTATAAGATAAATACTCCATTTAATAAAAATAGGAAATTTCTATAACATCTGCGTTCTGAAATTTATACCAAAAGAAAGTACAGAGACTGATTTACTGAAGTTGAATACAATCAAAACATAGTTGGACTAGTCTATCTCATATGAAAATTAAATAAACCAACAACAGGAAGAGTGACAGAACCTGTAGCTATGGTAGACAATAACAGCAATGGGAGGCTGTTCCTCCCTACCAATTCCTGGAGAGTGCCCAGACAGCACTTCTCAGGACCCCCGAGCTTGCTCTGGTCTAACTGGCTAGAATCTAGGTACGGCCAATAATTCCCTCAGCCAAAACAGCTATACTGGAACCAAGTTACTGCAACTTCCTGCTTCAAAACACTTCCTTACTGTTTCCCCACTTCCTCAATGGGACTCCTGAATAGCATTCACCTGAATGTATTCTCCCTCCAGAACAATTGCTGAACCCCCAGCTCAGTTCATTGAGTAGTATTTAAAAGATTGCCTAGGTCTTAGTTGGGCTAACTGTCATTAATGAGCCACCTGCTCAGATTCCACTTTCTTAGGGAATCATGACCCCAAAATATAGGGAAGTTGCCACCTGCAACTTAGGAAGTGTTTGAGGATGCTGCCACTTGTCTTTTGTCCTTCCACCTAATTCCATCCACCAGTTAGACCAGTAACCTCTTTTAACAGCTCTCCCATGCTGTTGTCTCCATAATTTATTTATTAATAATAATTATTCAGAATTTACATTCCATTTCTGGAGACTCTGCTGAGTCATCCATTCCTACTTAGCATTAAATTTAACATAATGTTCTCAGGAATATTAAAAATAATTACATTATTTTAATAAAATTGGGGTATGTGACATACACACCCCCTTAAAATGTAACATCGTCCTCGATGTTACTTATTCTTCGTCTTCAGCCACCTGCTGGAATAGATGGGGATATGCTTCCCGCATCTTACTTTCCAGCTCCCAGGTAGATTCTTCAGGACTAAGGTGCTTCCATTGCACCTTCACTTGTCCAATTATCCGGTTCCGTAGAGTAATTTCCCTCCTCCCGAGGATACAATCCGGTTCTACCAGAACTTCCCCTTCTGGTTCTACCTGTACAATGTTCCAATCAATAACATGAGTAGCATCATGAATATACTTTTTCAAAACAGAGATATGAAAAACATTATGTACTTTTAAATTTGGCGGTAATGCTAACTGATAAGCAACTTGACCAATTCTAGCTAAAATTTCAAATGGACCACAGTAACGTGGTGCTAATTTTGCACAACTTCCTAATCTTAGGGAGCTTTTCTTTGGTCTTACCTTGATGAACACATGTTCACCTACCTGGAACTCTTTAGGAGTTCTTTTCAAATCTGCTTGACTCTTTTGCCGATCCTGGGCAATCTTCAAGTTTTCCTGCACTTGTTTCACAATCTGTTCCATTTCCTTCAATAAATCAGGTCCTAACACTAATCTATCTACTGGATTACTCCAAGAGATAGGAGTGTTGCATTTTCGACCATACAATACCTCAAAAGGACTAAACTTAGCTGATGATTGATAGCTGTTATTGTATGCAAATTCGGCTAAGTGTAAATAATCCTCCCACTTACCTGGTTGATCTTTAACATACATCCTTAACAGATCTTCTAATATTTGATTAACTCTTTCCGTTTGTCCATCAGTCTGAGGATGGAAAGAGGTGCTGAAATTCAAAGTGGTGTTTAATCCTTTGAACAAGGATCTCCAAAAATTTCCTGTGAATTTTGGATCCCTGTCTGATATAATGACCTTTGGAATACCGTGTAACCGAAAAATCTGTTTTAGAAAGATATCTGCTATGTTTGCAGCCTTGTATGTGGTTTTAACAGGAATAAAATGTGTTGATTTACTTAATTTGTCTACCACTACCATAATCGAATCATTCTGATGTTGATTTTTGGGTAAACCCGTAATGAAATCCAAGCTGATTATTTCCCATTTCCAGCTAGGAATAGGTAAAGGTTGCAGCAATCCAGCTGGATGTTGGTGTTCTGTTTTTACTTGTTGGCAGTCCAAACACTTAGCTAAATATTCAGCAGTTTCTGATTTCATATTAGGCCAAAAATATTCTTTTCTCAACATAGTGATAGTCTTTTGATAACCAGGATGCCCGGAGTAAGGGGTTTTATGTATTTCGTCTAAAATTAACAGCTTAACTGTAGGTGCATTAGGGATATACAGCCTGTCCTTAAACAGCAAAAATCCATTTTCGTTTAAACTATACCCTTTTATCAAACTTTCTGTAGGCTGTTCTTTGGCTGTAATTTGTAGATGTTGATAATTTTCGTCTAATTTTATCCCTTCAGCCAGCTGTTCATTTAAATCAGAGGTATAAGTGCTGCTAGCTGATATAAAATTCAGTTTTGCATTCCTGCTCAAGGCATCAGCCACCTTATTTTCCTTCCCTTTTATGTGTTGGATTTCAAAATCATATTCACTTAGGAATGCCAGCCACCTGGCTTGTCTTGCATTTAAATTTGGCTGGTCTAAAAGGTATTTCAGACCTTTATTATCTGTTAGTAAGGTAAATTTTCTGCCTATTAGGTGGTGTCGCCACATCTTTAAAGCGTGAATTACAGCAGCTAATTCTAGGTCATAAGTGGCATAATTCTTTTCATGGATTTTCAGTTTCCTAGATTCGTAAGCAATGACTTGTCCTTCTTGAGTCAGCACTCCGCCTAAACCATCATTACAAGCGTCGGTGCAAACTATGAAATCTTTATTTGGGTCCGCTATTCTAAGGATAGGTGCAGTTGTCAATAAAGTCTTAAGTTTCTTGAAACTTTCTTCACATTTCGCATTCCAATCAAACTTCTTGCCTTTCTTCTGCAAAGAAGTGATTGGGTTGGCTATTTTTGAAAAGCCTTCAATAAACCTCCGGTAGTAACCGGTAATTCCCATGAAAGATCTAACGTCCGTCACATCTTTAGGTACTGGCCATTCTTCAATCGCCCGAATCTTTTCGGGATCCACTGAAAACCCTTCCTTGGTGACTACATGTCCTAAGTACTGGATTTCGTCTTTGAAGAAATCACACTTACTGAATTTCGCAAAGAGCTGTTGTTCTCTCAGTTCTTGTAAGACTATACGTAAGTGTTCTTTATGCTCCTCCTCATTCTTAGAATAAATTAAAATGTCGTCGATGAATACAACAACAAATTTATCTAAGTACTTGTGCATTATGTTGTTCATTAAGCACATAAAAACAGCTGGGGCATTAGTAAGTCCAAATGGCATTACGACAAATTCGTAATGTCCGTACCTTGTTCTAAAGGTTGTTTTGAAAATATCTTCTTCTTTAATTCTTACCTGATGATAACCCGATCTTAGATCGATCTTAGAGAATACCGTAGCGCCACGTAGTTGATCAAACAGATCATCAATACGAGGTAACGGATACCTGTTTTTGATCGTCATCTTGTTTAGTTGACGATAATCTATGCAAAGTCGCATAGTTCCGTCCTTTTTAACGAAAATCACTGGTGCTCCCCAAGGGGATACACTGGGTCGAATATAGTTCTTATCTATTAACTCCTTCAACTGAGTTTTCAACTCGTTAAGCTCCAAAATATTCATACGATACGGGGCTTTTGAACTGGGAACAGCACCTGGTATCAGCTCAATTGTAAAGTCTAGCTCTCTCTTGGGAGGCAATTCTGGGATTTCCTCAGGAAAAACGTCAATAAATTCATTGACTACAGGGATGTTCTCTACTGTTTTCTGGTTGCTTTCGGACTTATCTGTCTCATCTGTAATAGCTACAGCATAAGTCTTGCACCCTTTTCTGACTGCTCTTTTAAGTTGTAAGGCAGAAATCTGCCTAACTACGGTTTTCCTAGGGATACCCCTAATAGTTACAGGCTGTCCACTATTGTCTACACACCTAAAAGTTTTGTCAAAACAGTTTAAAACTACCATATGTTGTTCCAACCAGTCCATTCCGATAAGTATGTCATAAGAGCCAAGTGGTAAGATGTTCAGTTTGACTGTAGTTATAAAATCATTCATGTTTAAGATGCATTCTTTTACATAACAGTTTACTTTCTTCTTTGCCCCAGTAGCTAATTGTACAGACCAAGAATTATCAAACCTTTCAACAGTCAAATTACATTTTTCTACCAGCTGAGGTGAAATATAACTAAGACTAGCACCTGGATCTATTAATATAGTAACTGGGGTTTTGTTAATCATACCTCCTACTTCCACCATGGAAGTTTGGTAGTCAGCCTGACGGTTTTCCAACGCTGCATTGATTCGGGGCATAGTTCCTGCAAAATCTCCAACTGTCATTTCATATTGAACAGTATGAATATTGCTGACTTGTTTCTTTCTGTTTGGGCAGACTGAAGCATAATGTGGCCCATTACACTCCCAGCACTTGACAGGTTCTTTTCGCTCAAAATTTTTGGTGTAGTTTCCATGGTTATTAGGAGTCTCTTTGCTGTTTTTGTAATTGTTTGAATGGCTGACAGCTCCATTTTTGTTTCCTTGGAAACTTTTACTATTAAAGTGGTTCCCGTTTTTTCCATTCTTGAAACTTTTATGGGGAACAAATTCTTTTTTCTTGTACTCGATCAGATTGTTGTTCTTTTTGGCTTTCCAGCTGGCTATCCCCTCTTTCTTTTTATTCTGTTCGTAACAGAAATTTGCCTTGCGCATAGCTTCTTCCAGTGTTTTTGGATTGTCATATTCAATTCTGTCCTTGATATGATAGGGCAGGCAATTAAGAAACCGCTGTATTTTTGGTTTCTCTTCGACAAAATACGGTACATAACGCAACAGACTTAAAAATTTACTGTTTAAGTCCTTCATCGTCATAGATCCGAGTTTCAGTTCATAGAATTATTTGGCCCTTTCTTCATAATACTGCTCAGACAGGAATTTCTTCTTAAAATATCTTTTAAAGGTACTCCAATTAACTTCTCTTTCTTTAATCCCTTTGACCCTTTTCAGATCTTGCCACCATATGTCCGCCTTTCCCGAGAGGTTGTAGATGGCCATTCGTGCCTTTAGCTGATTTGAGTAGTTATAGATCTGAAAATATTTTCTCATCCCAGATAACCAGGATTCTGCCTCTTCTCCAGTTTCAGCTTCTCCATTGAAAGTTGGGGGCTTTATCTTCTTAAACTCCCCGGAAATCTCTTCATAAGGCCTGTACTTTTTCCTTCGGTTGTGCATCTCAGCTTCACTGCTGTCACTGCTAGTGTGATAACTGAGTTGTCCCTTTCTTTCTTCAGACGAGGAACTGCTATCAGATTTAGTTGGTTTTGTCCTTTTTGACCCTCTTGGATGACTAACTTCTTCTGAGTCAGCTGGTTTGCTCCTTCCGTCAGTCTGAAATTTTTCTATCAATAGCTGATTTAGTTGTTCCTGAGTCTTTAGAATTCTTTCATTATCCTTCTTGACTGTTTCCATTTCTGTCTTTAATCCTCTTATGGTCTGCATCAGCTCAGTGGTGTGAGAAATTTCTTCTTCTGTCTCAAGTTCTTTTGACATTTGTCTTGTCACAGCATTGGGAGATTCCTCCTCAGCATATTCTCCCAGTTTTTCCATACCTGTCTGTAAAATTCAGAAAAGAGAAATTTTCTGTTCTGTTCATGAAATCGAAATATATGTTAGTATTTTATATATATATAAAAAAAATCTTCTTTTATAGTCACTATTTGCGGAAGTTTAGTGGAGTCACATCCAAGCCTAGTGTCTGAACCTCGCTCTGATACCACATGTCAGAACCCGATATTTCTGAAAATTTAAAATTTTTTTATTCATAACAATAAATGTTAACTAGATAGTATTTCTGATTTTGTTTTAATTTAAATAACTAACATAATTTGTTTAAAGACTCTGTCTTAATTAAAAACTTTGATTTCGGTGATTGTAATTAATGACTGTTTTGTTTCGAACCGCAAGGGAAGAGCTAGTCGTAGTTGACTGGCTTACTTAGCTTACGAGCTAATGCATAAGTTGTCTTCCGTGTCCCAGGTACGCCGGTGAAGTAAGGATTGCTGTATATTAAACTTGGTAAGCATCAATGCTCCCTGTACTTTAAACTTAAAAGATCGACATGATATTTCTTATTCAGATAGTATCATCAGGTTTTGCGAAGATTACATTGTTTCAGTTATAATTATTGTTTTATGAATATGACTCTATGTTACTGCTGTAACTATCACTGGAACAATTTGTTTGTATCATAATTATTATCTGCATAAAGCGTTTTAGCATCATGTGACATGTTGTTAATTTAATACCGGTGATTACTGTTTTGTTCATGCATTGATAACGTGAGTTGAGAAGGTGGCGCCTCTAGCGTTGTTTCAATATATTAACCTATATATCGAAGTCCAATGTCTACTTTAGGGTTTAACTTATGTCACCTATTTGTTTACTGTTTAACGTTAATATTGGTAGAAATACGATGATAATATATAATGGCAAAAGTGTGACTCATCATATAAATGGTAAGTGACAAAGTGTTTTCATTTGAAAGTTGACCACCTCATAGTTTAAATGATTGAAGAAATGGGATATACTCATGGCATTAACCTATGCCTTGGTTTCATATAAGTGTACATTATCATGATTTTGCATTAGTCATAATGTTTTCCCATATCATGGATAAGATTTATAACCAATATTGTGTTAAGGTATTATCCACCATACTAAGTTAATAGAAAACTCCATTTTTGATATTAACTATATCTCCTTCATATCATTGTAGGGATTATACGTCCCAAGTGCTTGGAATTATCGGCGATTCAGTTGTAAGGCATGCACTATATGTTTAAATGATTGTATATCATAATGTTATCTTATTCGTTTGACTTACATATGTGTAATGATTTTGGAATCGGTGAATAATGATTTGGATTGCAATTTGAACTATATGGTCTCGACCCATATTACGTTGATATATTTGGGTGCTACGTGGTTGACTCTCCTCCATGCAGTTGGTGATATATAAGCTGTTATCAAAACCCTACCAGGTTATTGTATTTGCCTTCGGGCTCGGGTCCTAAGGATGAAACCCTCCATGTCTGAGTTTTCGTAGTGATGGCACTGTAACAGAGTGCAACGTGTTGTGGTTCTGGTCTTGTGGTTTCATTCTGTAGTAGAATAAGTCCTCGGCTCTGGTGATATAGTCTGCTACAGTTTCTTTGTTTAGGGGTCTCGTTGTTTCATTCCTTGTTTAAGTTACCAGCTATTTACAGTCCATCACTGTGCTGGTGTGGGTATGAGGCAGGGTTTTGTACCTATTTAAATCCAGAGGTGGTTGCATGTAAGGGTTTGGGGTGTGCTTCTCGACTGGTTCAACTCCAGTTTGAGGTTTCCGTCTGCAATGTTTGTCTGTCGCGGCCGTCATTGGAAGAGTTTGAGGGTGTTCCTTGCTCTTTCAACCGACGAGGGGGATGGGGTTCAGTGCTTGCTTTCACCGGTGGCTCCCAGATTATCCACGGGTTACATTGCTCAGGTAAGGAAATAACTTTATTTCCGTAATTTCTGTTTTGCAAGCAAGTGCAGGTTTACTTTATATTTACAATTCTTGGCATTGAATGTGTATTAACTTCTATCGACATTGAATGTGCAGGTCACGCGGCTCTGAAGGTGTACAGGGTTTTATCTCCAACGCTGGCTCCTCCGGGTAAGCCTGGTTATCCACGGCTGTCTCTTCCTTTGCTGGTTTTGTGGTTAGGGTTGTGTCATGGAGGAAAACTCCTGTGTAGTGAGGTCGTTTGACGACTTGATGTTCATGGTTGCAGTCATCTGTATGAGTTATTTTGTTTGAAATGAAAGGGGTTGAAACCTTGTTATGTTTATTGGAGAGCCCTTCACGGCTCAGACTGTATGAGGCCAGGGTTTCTGTTATGGTACTCGTATTGGCTAGGCATAGGGTTCTATCCTCGCTGCATAAAATTTATACTTAATATATTACTGGGCCTATCATGGCCGTGTTTCATTTTTGTGTTTTGTTAAATTATTAGAATGTGTTTGAATGTAAGGATAAATGGGTTCTTCGGTACCTGCAATGGATGATAACCCTGTTATAATGAAATCCTATAATTTTCTCTCTGCGTTTTTCTTCGATTTGGAGTGTTAAATGAAAGATGGTGGATGTTCCTCGACTGTGACTGTAATAGTTGAAATAGTATAGGGTTTATTCAGGCGAGTTGAGGTTCTGTTTTGTGTTCAACAAAAATGTATGAACTTTGTTAACTCGACAGCGACCGGGAATGAATTATAACAATGTTTATTTTGATTCTTGTATAGCTATTAAATGAAACTGTGGGTAGAATAATATATACACAGAACTATGTGTAAAGATGCTGTAGGTTCTGTCTGCCATATAAGGCATTCTTTTATTTGTTTTCAGTCTGTCGAAGGAATAATATAAGGCTACGGCCGTGTAGGGTTTGTGGACTACCCTAAGGAAGAACATTTATACTGAATAAATATTATTACTGTGTATAATTAAGATGGTTTGTAACAGCCCATGATGGTTGCGTTCGTCGACAGTTTCTCTGTTGTGTAATATGTTTGTTTTTGTTTAAAACAACTCTGTTAATTCTATTATAATAAGCATGGCTAATGTATTATAATACTAGGTTGAAGGGGAATAATACTATACAGTTGCTAAGTGTTTGTATTTGACTCTTGTGTTAATAAATAAGATTATAAGGATGCTTGTAACAATGAAATGTTGTTACAGTCTCCTCATTTATTTAATCGATAGCTATCAAAACATATTCTGAGTATAAACAATATATTAAAATGAGTTTTTGTTTATCTTCTAACTTGATATAAGAGTAACCTGTAACTAAAATTGACTATAATATGCAATATATATATATATATATATACAGGTAGATTACTGGAATATCTATTGTTTAATATTTCTGTCTATTATTTAACCATTAACAGGAATTCTAGAACATGCCTAAACATGATAATTGTTAACTGTAACAGTAACAATTAGGTTCTGTATAAGATAAATACTCCATTTAATAAAAATAGGAAATTTCTATAACATCTGCGTTCTGAAATTTATACCAAAAGAAAGTACAGAGACTGATTTACTGAAGTTGAATACAATCAAAACATAGTTGGACTAGTCTATCTCATATGAAAATTAAATAAACCAACAACAGGAAGAGTGACAGAACCTGTAGCTATGGTAGACAATAACAGCAATGGGAGGCTGTTCCTCCCTACCAATTCCTGGAGAGTGCCCAGACAGCACTTCTCAGGACCCCCGAGCTTGCTCTGGTCTAACTGGCTGGAATCTAAGTACGGCCAATAATTCCCTCAGCCAAAACAGCTATACTGGAACCAAGTTACTGCAACTTCCTGCTTCAAAACACTTCCTTACTGTTTCCCCACTTCCTCAATGGGACTCCTGAATAGCATTCACCTGAATGTATTCTCCCTCCAGAACAATTGCTGAACCCCCAGCTCAGTTCATTGAGTAGTATTTAAAAGATTTCCTAGGTCTTAGTTGGGCTAACTGTCATTAATGAGCCACCTGCTCAGATTCCACTTTCTTAGGGAATCATGACCCCAAAATATAGGGAAGTTGCCACCTGCAACTTAGGAAGTGTTTGAGGATGCTGCCACTTGTCTTTTGTCCTTCCACCTAATTCCATCCACCAGTTAGACCAGTAACCTCTTTTAACAGCTCTCCCATGCTGTTGTCTCCATAATTTATTTATTAATAATAATTATTCAGAATTTACATTCCATTTCTGGAGACTCTGCTGAGTCATCCATTCCTACTTAGCATTAAATTTAACATAATGTTCTCAGGAATATTAAAAATAATTACATTATTTTAATAAAATTGGGGTATGTGACACTTCTAATGGTAAATCATGTATTGCAATAAAATACATGTTTTCAATTACTGATATAATTCTCTCATTTTCTGCATCTACCATTAGCTCTACATGTTTAGTAATTGGAAGAGTACTCCATTTTCTTTCTCCATCTAAAAGTTGCGAGGCAAATTTATGAGCCTCTGATTTTGCATGGACGGTTAAACCACTAACTTGAAGAGTAGTACTTCCATCTTTAGCAAATGGAGTTTCTCTTTTAAATTTTACACACCATGAACATTTAATCCTTTGAACACCATTAATATCTCTTATTACATAAGCCCATGGAAATCTTGTCTTCCATTTGGAATTGAATGCTCTCTTGGGATTCTTTGATGTTGGTTCCTCTTCAAGAATTTTTGCACTATTTGATTCACGGTCTTCAAGTGGTTGACCATAAAATTCATTTTCATGGTGGCTTGGTTGATTAGAGCATTGAGGAATACCAAATGCATCAGCAAGTGAAAGCTGTCTTTTAACTTTCTTAGGATGACCAAGAGGTGACATTTCTCAATAATTTATCCCTGTATTCAATCAATGAAATAAGAAAAATATAAAAATACAAATTAATGATAGAAATTCATTTAGGAATTATCAAATACAAAATATTATGGAGGGATGAAACCTTTTAGTCTTTCAGTAAAACATAAAACTTCAGAGCTAATCTTCCTCTAATTATCTGCTAGGGATTCTTCTAATCTATGTTCTTTGTTTGTTCCTTGCAAGAGAAAACATTGTAATCTCTCCATCTCTTTAGAAAGTCCAAACTAGCAAGATTTTTGTTCAACCATATTTTCATTTTCTAAAATCGTTTTACATCCTGTAGGATGTTCTCACCATAGAGGAAT
The DNA here is from genome assembly GCA_027924585.1 of Larix kaempferi. Classification (NCBI taxonomy): domain Eukaryota; kingdom Viridiplantae; phylum Streptophyta; class Pinopsida; order Pinales; family Pinaceae; genus Larix; species Larix kaempferi. The sequence goes on along the minus strand of BSBM01000055.1, from coordinate 42,807,601 downwards.
TCGTTTTCGTCAAATATACTTTAACAATCCATTATTGTTGGGAATTTTCTCAAGGTATAAACTCTGTGAAGAGGGAAAATTTTATTTCAGTTTCTCAATCGATATCCATCCTCATAGCTTGAAGAAGCTCGAAGAATTGGATTATGTATAAATTGTAAATGCACTATTATGACTAATCTTGTTCGTTAGCAATTCAACTAGTGCTTTGTAAGAGACATTAAGCAATATGATCACTGATCAATGCTTCTTAAAGTGGTATATGTTGTGGTCTCCAAAAAAGATACCTGAAGGGCATTGCACTCAGAAGTATTCAACCAAGAACACATTGGGAGGTCTCTTTGTCCATTTTTATGTTTGTTGCAAACACATTAGACAGATTGAAACAACTAGGAAACAACTTGATCCGAAACATTTCCATTTTTTGGAAATTTCTGAGTGAATATCCTTGGGAATTTGAAAATGGGCATGTATAGGAGAAAAAGGACTCTAATACATAGACCCTGATATTTTGGTTTGCATGTAGATCAGTTACATGTGGGTCTAATTGAAGAAGTAATTCTATTTACAATCTCAGTCTTTGAGCTTGGATCCAGTTCCAGTGTACTTTGCTTCATGGGAAATTGCTACATGTTATGAGTTTTGTGCAATCCCTATGTCTAAACTATGACACTTTTAATGTATGAATACTGTCAACTCTAACCTTCTGAACTATTAGTTGTAACCAAGTTTATTGATTATTTTCATGTGATGGTAATGTCAATGACAATTATTCTATATATTCTACATCTTGGAGAAGATATTTTATGTCCATCCATCTTATGGTAATGACAAGAAAATTTCCTCAACATCTCGTGATCCTAGATTAGAACAGTACATAGCTTGTTCACTGTAGACTTAAACCGTTTTAGCACACAATCATCAAAAAAATTGCAGACAAGGACATCAAAAAAGGAAAACTAAAAACTCAAAGCTATAAATCCTAAATAAGAAATTAGTCCGATAATACATATAACACAACCATCAATAGAAAAAAAAGAGTCAAGCAATTTTCAAAATTGGCATACAACCCATATTCAAAAGTAGCATACAATAACTAAGGCATTTTACAAAGTGAACCAATCCGATTTACTCATAGAAATTCAATATGCAACTCTAAGTCTTGGTATTTTTCACTTAGAGTTACATGGAATAATTTCATAAGCCTCATTAAATGTTGGGATTGAATCTAAACTTTAAAGCCCTCAATTAAGAAAACATGGAAATGGGTGTTTGTAATTACTATTACTTGGGTAAAAATTGAACACACGATGTTCTCATGGACAAAGAGCACAAATATTTGAGATTTGGTGGGAATATCCCATACATGAGAGAATATAAAGAGCTCAACCCCTACATGCAAATATTTTATAAATATTAAAAGCAATGGTTCCTTAGAAACAATTATTCCCATAAGATAAATAATAGCTTATACATACTCGACAGATAGAATCACAACCGCCAATACAGAGTGTTGGATGAAGTGCCAAGCAGTAAAATCCACTTAAATGCCCATGCCAAGAGTCTATTGCATGTATTATTGAAATAAATTATTAATAAGATATCAGGTGTTGTCAAAATGGACAAGACTAGATGATAACATATCATACATGATAATTCTCGTATCTGCTTAATATGCCCTGTCAAGGTGAGCTTGAGTTTTCCTATGGCTACTTCCCAAATATACATGAATTCAATCAACAATGAAAAAGCTTCGGGAAAAAATACAAAACTAAAATTACAAATGTATACAACTCTTCATCAGGCAAATGAATCTATACTTTACGTAAAAAAACTATTCATTCTACTAATACATATATATTTTTGAAAAAGAGTAATGTGTCAGGAAATGCATCAAAGAAACTAGAGATACAGTTCCACATTGACAATCAAAATGGATCAATGAAATCAGTCATTGACTAATTGAGAAAAAGTGGAGTATTCAAACCCAGATTTGTGAAATTGTAGGTGTAAGGAAAAAATGTAAGTGCGACTTTACTTTACTAAACCAATGCCTGCCTTTCGGTCCTTATGCCTTTCAGAAAGGGCCTTTTTGAAATCTCACAAAGTAGATCCCAATAAGCCCTAGAATTTCATTGGGTAGTATAGCTTGGTTTAATCATTAATCCAACTTCCATTGGCTATCCAGTTGCATAACTTTCTAATCAGCAGGATAGAACTAATGGAGGTTGATCTTGATGGCATTGTGCCTATCCTGAAGGACTCCTAGACAATGGGTAGACTCCTATGGATATTGGGCAGGTACAATGGTGGTTATTGCTATAGTTCATGTTGTCGCTTAGTGGGGACTCACGGCTATGCATCGTAACAAGTAGTGGGAGTATGGGATATATGTGTCCTCATATAGCATACATGCAACCTCTTGCAGGTAAAGTAAAATTCAGTCAACCACAAAATGTAACCTTCACCTCCATGAAACCCTATGCACCTTCTACTTCATTAAATACCATATGAATTTGGTATGATTGCATCCCAAAAATATGCAGATCCATGATAAACATTGAAATCCAACATTTCACTGTTGGCCAGAATGTATTTGTCCGGAAATAGTTTTTTTTATGACCATTAAAGTCTACTAAATGATGAGTTGGATTAAAACCTAAATCTATGAGGTGGATTGCATTTTGGAACCGGGGTTGAAGGGAAAGACAAGACACAATTTTAGTAGGTTCGTGTATTAAGTAGTGATATATCGATTCCTATAATGTGTATAATAACCATTGCAGAGAAAAAAAATCACAACCGCCTTTGTATTCCTTCAAAGTCTATCTCGAATGACTACTTCTTTGTTCATTTGTTTGTTTAACATTTCACTGAAACAACTGAGTCATGAAACTATTATCCTACGAACTATTATCCTCCGAACTATGCCCTTAAAAACATAAGAGAAAAAGATAAATTTGTTTAAAAGCATAAGTATCTACTATATTTTGTGTATGTTTATGTTTTTATTTGAGGTTCTGAGTATGTCTAATCTTAAATGTAAATTTATGTTTCACATGTCCGAACCTTTCTAACTTTTTTCAAACCACCACCCTCCCAATTTCCATACACAACATATTCACCAAAATCAGAGGGATAGTAACAGACGAAAGCAATTTCTAATTTACCATACACCAGCAATTGAATTTGTTGAATTGTTAAATCTCAGTAGACTCAGGAGATGATTAATCTCTCACAACGCCCATCAAATTGGTGTCTTTCCGTTTTCCCCAGCTGTCCTCTGCCTCTAGCAACATGATTTGTTCCATTTTTTATTAAGTCAGCAGATAAGACGGTGACAAACTAAGCATCAACCTCCCAGCCATGCATATTTAATTTGCTCACTCATTAAAGGAAAAGAACGCCCAAAAATACTTACCAATCCAAACCTACCAACTTACCAAGCATTTTGAACCTTGTACTATGGTATATACGCACATGATGTTGTGGTAGAATACTTAATTGCAAGAAAATCTCATGACGTTAAGAACAACTGAGAATAGAATGGAGTGGAGTTTAGAAAGTCGCTACCCAAATTCTAGATGAAAAACGTGACCATAGGAACTAACACTTCACTAGATTGATCTGTTGCATTGGATGGTAAATATCTGGTTCATTTATTTTTGGTATTTTGCTTTTAGATCTGCTTCATCTAATATTGAAGCAGAGCAATAAAGTCGTCGTCCCCCTCTGTTGGACTTGGAAACATCTTTTGCTTTGGATATACACATAATATTAGTCAACTATTTTCTTCTAATCATGGACAGAGGCCTTCACTGCTACTAGTAGTAATTTGTTACTCAGTGTCAACAGGAAAGGAGATTTTGGTATTTATTCAAGAAACAAAATACTATTGTGCAGTAATTATTGAATCCTAAGGATAGATTAATAGTTGTAGGCTGGTAGTATTGAGTAGTTTGATCAAAGAGGCTTACATTAAGTGGGATTATGTCTGCAGATATTTGATGGACACAATGGGGCAGCAGCAACCATATATTCCAGAGATAACTTCCTCAGTCATGTAATGAGTGCGATTCCGTTGGGTCTTGGCAGAGAAGAATGGCTGCAAGCATTGCCTCGAGCATTAGTAGCAGGATTTGTTAAAAGTGACAAGGAATTCCAGAGGAAGGGTATGTTTTATTTACATACTTGTTTCAGAAGTTCCATGCATTTCAAAAAAAAATCGGTGAAATGTCTTACCCCGACCAATCTCAGCAACATGTCTTTCGCCAACCCTGAATTTGCATATACTGAGATTGGTCAGATTTGGGGTGAAAAATCTACCTGGGTTTTCTAAAAGAGATACATCTTAATTTTTCCGAGTGTTTAGTTCTAAAAGAGCTTCCAGATGTATTTGGGGAATTAGTTGGTTTAAGTGTGCTCTCCCTTCAACATTGTAAGACCCTAGAAGGTTTTGGTCAACTCAGGTCTTTGGTGGAGTTGGATTTAAATCAATGCAATTATGCAAGAGCCTTGAAGAAATCTGTACAGACTTAGTTGGCCTTTCATCCAGGAAAAAATAAGTACAAATATATATAAAAAAAAATCATTATAAATTTGAATAAGGCAACAACAGGAAATTCGAGGTTCTATGCGAGGAAATTTCTCAAACAATGAAGGAAATTAGGAATTATTTGTCATTTTACTCACATAGTGCACTGGTAGTAGCCTGTAGGTCCATACCTGAATTCCAATCCTTCTCCCAATTTAGTGCAACAGCGCTTTGATGGAAGATTCAGAGAATTGCCCACTTTTTGACTTCTGAGAGTGCAGCCACAGGTTACAGGGTTACAGCCTACAGGTTACAGGACAACAACACTAAATCCTCCAAATTTCAATATTCATCTTTGCAAATTGAGACTCGAGACTCATAATATGCGTTCAGAGTCAAAAGATTCACGGTTTTCGGGGATTTTCAGGATTATTCACGACTTTCGGTCGGGTAAGAGGATGGGCACTGCGACCTGCAACTTGCTTTTCTCACTTTCATGGAAAAACCTTTTAGTTTTAGTGGGAGTCGTAAGGAATCTGAAATTCCCCTCCTTCCTTACAAACCCTACTTACAACCTGCAAAATCCCTCTATGCAAAGCCAACTGGGCCACCCACCATTGTCAAATAGGGGAGTTAAAGCGAGCTTCTGCTGCAACTGTTTGCCAATATGAGATAGGGTTTCCTGCAATGAGTATGGGCTGCTCAATCTTTATCTCATGTTGCTTCTTATCTTCGTAATGGCGTCTTCAATGGTCTCAGGCACGCCACTGTCCGAGCTTAACATTATGACCGTCGGTGGAGGTGAAGCCACAGATGCGGCAACTCTTATGGAATTGAAACTCGCAAATTGCAATAACGGATGATCCCTTGTAGCTTTCTCTTTCTGCGCAACTGGAATTATACTTCCAAATTCTGAGTGGAGAGTGAATTGTGAACTTTGGCGGCCAGGGGCTCCGGCACAACGCTGCGGGCTTGGTAAAGTTGGTAGTTGGCAAGTTAGCTGGTATTGATAACATGGTATTTAATATGACGTGAAAGAATTTATGTTGCAGCTGAACACAACCGGACTAGTTTAACAGGAAGTTGGGCAATGGATTATGGGCATTGGGAAAATGGGAACCATCTAATTCGTTCCGTTCCAGTTGAACCATGTTGCAAACTTGCACAGTTTCACTTGAACCGAGAGTGGAACCATCAACCATACGATTCTCCGAATCTGGTTCTTGCTAGGCTGCCACAATACTCACTACTGTCCACAGCCACGGTGCCACTGCCATGATCCACCTAGTATAGCCTATAGGTATACAGGATGAGGTTGACAACTTGACAGGCAATTTTAACCCCAGCCCTTTTAATGACATTTTTAATTAAATGCTCCATTATTCTTTTAAATGACAAAAATAAAAAATAGCATTTTTAATGACGGCCAATTTTTAGCTACCACTTCACTAACGGGCTATGATGGCTTGAAATTTGATCCCTAAGCCCATGTGTAATGTTAACCATGTAATATGCCAACGGAACCAGCGGAACCAACAAGCCAACACAACACAAAAACCAACACCATAGACCGTGGAACCAATGCATATGCCAAGGTGCCACCACATTGAACCAAACCAACAACATTGCATACCATATCACGTTAAAAGGAGAGAGGCCCGCAGGTTTGACCCCGGGACCTCCGCCCTCCAACAACAACGCGTTACCAATGGGCCACATCCCATTCGTTGGAAGGGATATGGTGTATACTACTTAAAATTTCGATGCGGAATTTGGGGCCAAAAAGGGCCGCGTGGCCTCTATTTTCAGCGCCCAAACCACTATTTAAAACCTTTTTTGAGCCACGAAACAAAGGAGCGAGCGCCAATTTTCTGCACATTTCCCAAGGTGGGTACATGGCATGATTCCCAAGAAATGCATAGATTCCGAGGTGGAATCCATACAATTATGTACAGTGCAGGCAAGGTGTTTCTCGATTTGCATGCCAGAGGAGGCCTTAGCCAAACCAAGCCGAGTTTATACTCATTCTTCCTAGAATTTCGAGAGGAACGCAGTGGTGCAGTCTGTTTTAGGGTTTGACTGAAAGAACTCATAAGTGTTTCTATAACTCATGTATGTAAGTTTTTGAAGACTTAATAAGATCAGCCTTCTCATTGGAAGTGGCTCGAAGACGTAGCCCAAGAAGGGTGAACTCTATATCATCTGTTGTCTACATTTTTCTAGTTTGCATACTTGTTTATTTGCTTATGTGGTTTATTTAAGCATTTAAAATTTTTCTTTTATAAGGCTTTTATGAGATTTAACATGCAAATTTCACATGCAATTTATATGGTTAAAAATATCCTGAAGTTTTCATATCAGTGTCTTATGCAAAGCAAAATCCAAGTTAAAAAAAAACACTCTGTATCGATCGGGAGATAACCCGAGACCTTTTTCCATTGAACCTGAAGTCAGGAGTTTGCATATGCACATAGAGAACTTGCTTTTGTTTCTAGTGTGTTCAATGTAACAAAAGGGTTGAGCGTTAAAGTTGTTTGCAGGGTCAAAGATCGAATCAGAGACCCTTTGTAAGATAGAGAAGAGGCTCGACCAACACACCATTGTTATATGGTATTGTAATATTCCAAAGCATTTTTTTATATGTCTTATTTTGCATGTTACATTTTATAATAAGGGGAATTTAGCCACCCTTGGATATTTTCGAGAGTGAGACGGATTTTGTAGGTATGCCTAAGCCTCTTTGGTAGCATTGAAGGCAGTTATTGCACTGTTGTCTTGTTATCACCTGAGAACTACATATTGACATAAATGTTTCAAGTGATATCATTCTTGTTCTGAAGTACAAAGGTGAAAAATGGAAGAATGCAGCATTGAAGACATTTGTCATGCGAATCGAGAATGGGAAGAGCATCATAGTTGTGCAACATCTTCCTAGAGCTGGTAAAGGCATTTGATTGTAGATCAAGACTTTTGGTGGAACAAAAGTTTCGTTTGTGTGGATGTTTGATCCATGAGGATCTCCTCAATTGACAAATGCAAAAGATCTCCATTGTTTCCAAAGTTGTCCGCACAACAAAGGGCTCACAGGGAAATTGTTTACGCAACTTGAACGGGGTCGAATAGACTTCATATGCGAAATATATGGCTTGTTGAATTTTCGGACTAAAGACAAAATAATAAAATAAAATAAGATTAATAAATATTCAAGGACTATATGCTTTGTATTTTTACTCTGCAAATGTATTGAAGAACTAATGAAAAAAGATATGTAGCATTATCGTTTCCTAGTCTCATGGAGACATGAGATATTCATGGAGAGTTGAGATCTTGATGGGAATGTTGAGATTTTCTCTCATCTTATCCCTTGAGTTGTGCCTACATCCTAAATTATGGAATCTTGGGAGATCTTTTATCCTTAGAATGTTGAGGTGGTTTTCAACCATGTAAAGCTATATAAAGCTCTCATTTGGAGAAGGAAGTAGACTTGGGATTGTAGATCTCCCATGAGAGAACTTTTGTAAGCCCCATATTTGGGAAATTAGATCCTTCTTGGGAGAATGAGACACTCAAGTGGGAATGCATTATTTTCCCTTTGTAAAGGATAGATGGCAAGTTGTAGGCTTGCTTGAGAATGCATTATTTCCCTTTTTGTAAAGGAGAGATGGCAAGTTGTAGGATTGCTTGAGAACGTATTTTTCCCTTTGTAAATGAGAGATGGAAAGTTGTAGGATTGCTTGCAAATGCATGTTTTCCCTTTTTTAAAGGAGAGAATCAACCCCTATTTGGGAGAAGAAATATAAGCAATTCGACTATTGCGCAAGCCCGTAGAAGTAGCCAGAGTCTGGTGAACTCCATTATCTATTCAATTTGCATATTATTTATGTGCTTGATTGTTTAATTTCAGTTGTTAATGCTGAGTTTTTAATTATTGTGCCAATTTCTATGTTAATTATTGGAAATTTAGAATTTTGATAAAGCATCTAGTAATGGAGAAAATTGAGTCAGTTTTGTTAAGCTCATTTTTCGGATAAACAATTATATCAAAATGATATTGTCCTTTAGAATTCATTTGGAATGCCCCTCTAATATTCATCCCACAATGTGTAAAATGATATAAACCTAAAGTGGAGCTTAAATTGAAACTTAAAGGAAGTCACACTTCACAGTTAATATCTAACTCATACAACACATACATATTTTCTTAATGTCCATGTGGGTATAACATGCTAAATCATAAGAGCATAATTTAAATTAAATTATTAGCAATTCATACTAAGCTACAAATAACAAAATATCGATAACCCACACCATAAAAGCATACACCTGATCACTATTGGGAATCCAAGTAGTAGGAGAAAACCCACTAAACAACAATGCATGTTCTAGTCAAAAGATGGTAATGGCCACTAACTTTATATTCAATCACTCATATGTCTAGCATGGAGTGCCCCACAACTACTTTCCATGTTGAGTCTTGTGCTCCAATGCCACGACCAATAGTTTATACTGAATGCCAACAAATTGTCTATCTCTCTGCTCCCCACTTACTCTACTCACTTAAGATCATGCAACAACTTAACAATTATATTCAAGAACCCCATCTCAATCAAACATCATGATATAATTAGGAAAACCTCAAGCACAACCTAGAGATGGCTCATTAAATCACTAAGAGACGTAGTCATATTTAGGCTTAATGACCATCACATCCATCACCATTTACTACATTGAGTTCTTACCTAGGCTTAATGACCATCACATCCATCACCATTTACTACATTGAGTTCTTAACTATGTATTATGTCAAAGCGAGGGAGGTTATACCAATGTAGACACATTGACTTAAACTCACAGCATTGACTTTACAATAAATTCCCACTATGTCCATAACCATTAAGACTATATCTACATGGACACACCAACTTATTTACTCGTGCACATGAAAACATGTGTAAATCGAGTAAGCAAGTCAAAATTGATATTTAAATCAACTTATAATGGTGTTTCATGCACAACATAAGTCCATGTATATAAGCCTAAAGTTCACCCAAACAACCCCTGTCAACAACTTGTTCATACATAGACTAAAACTATGTACTAAAGAATATGCTAAAGAAATATACGATCATAGCATAAACTCACCTATCAAAGCTTAATATTTGCTCAAAAAGTCTTCCTCAAATGATAGCTTCAACCCATGAATTATCAAATGTACTAAATGTTTACTATTGCACACATATAATCATTGTGTGTTTACAATCCTCCCCTTTTTCCCAAAATCAACATTCGCAACAATTAACCTCTTAAACTATAATTGAGATTCATGATATATTTTAAAACTCCTCTTTGAACTTCAACACTATGACTATATGTACAATAAACACTCCCATATTGATTTATATATATTTTCATATCGATTTATATACATTTTCATAATTTATGATATTCTTGATACAATTCCTACATAAGTACAATTCCTACTCTTGCATAAGCTCCTAGTGGTAAAATCCACAAATTCAATTATAAAGGAGCAACATCTTTCCAAAAATTTTACATTTAAATTATTAGGCATGATAATCAAGCGCTCTCAACAAACCCACAATGAACCCACAATGGACATGTAATTAGTTGCTTAAGTGTCTAAGATTGATAATACTATGTAGAGGAACCATCGTCTCCTATGTATAAAACACATCTTGAAATTGAAATTGAGTTCAATCATGCCAACACAAATTATTTAACTATTACCTTGGTTACTATGTCCACATCAAATTTGATCCTATTCTCAAGTGTTTCCTAAACGTAAATGAATCACAATATTTTGGCTCTTATAGACAACTACAATATCATTATGTAATTTTATTCCCTAATGTGCAGGGAATTATGTAATCGGCTAGATTTTGGTTTTTGTGCAGAGGTTTTTCCAAGTTTTTATGATATGTTTTTGGAGGTGAAATCACATTTTCACCTTTTCATTTTGGGACGGTCTATCCAATGCACTTGAACCTCAAAGCTGACGGTTGACAGAGTTGACAACACCTAGACCTAACAACACTTGGACCTAACAACACTTGGTTCACAGCTGGATAACATTATGTTTCTTTTTTATGGCATATCTGTAGTCGATGTGCAATATTCACCTTTCTAATGTTGTAACTCGCAAATAGTTTTCGATGGAGTAGTTGCAGTGCAGTTGAGGGAACTAACGTTTTATCTAACATCTGCATGCCATGCAATTGTAGCATCAACCATGTAGTCGTAGCATCAACAACTGATGGAGGATCTCTAGCTATTAAATAAGCTTATTTTCATTATTTTTAGAAGGAATAACAAGTTTTTGAGAGCCTGAGAAGAGGAGATGGTTGGGGAGGTCGTATGTGTTTGTTCTTACTGGATCGATCCAATCGATGGGATCCAATCGACCTAGCTTGGTGTCATGTCCCCTCCCATCACTCGGAATCAAGGAAGGGAACATGACTAAGAATCCAGACTTTTCAAAAAAATTATCCCCATCATCATTATATGTAATCATAACAAATAAAACACATGTGTGTAGATGCATAATCAAAATAAACACAGCAGAAATTAACACTATCCACGCACATATGTCATACATTTGTTTGCATAATCATGATAATCTTCTATTAAAAACATTGCATAATTGAATATAAGAGAATACTTATCTTGATGTGAAGTTGTCTCAAGCAACTATTTATGCCACTGCAATGTTCCGCCCAGTCATAGGCCAACTGTGCTCATCAATCTCTCAGCACAACTGCCACCCCCGAGCTGGGAATGATTTTAACAAGGAAAAAAGGAGCAACAAAATCACACATAGCCAAGTATATAACACATCTCGGCCAAGCCAATCCACTACTAGATTTATCAGGTTGTTAAGGAAGTAGAAATGAAGGAATTGCTAAGCTAGTGAGATCAACCACATAACCATTGGAAACTCTCCAAGATTTAGCTAGCTTGGTCCCCAAAATACCTACACACCCAACACAAGGAAGTATCCCCTTCACTGCTCCACAGTTCCTCGGGCCATAACTTCCCTTCTAGTGCTCTTCAGGGTGTGCATAGAAAGGTAGCCAAATCCCTTTGATCTTTGGTGAGGCTACACTCTTCACTAAGTTTATCAAGCCAATTTTAATCCTCTTCTACTCCCGATTTCTTACACATAGTTCAAGCCAAAACAAGGGATACATATGACCTAATTCACAACAATCTCCTCACACACACACACACAACAAAAACAACACAAAATTTGGGAATGGCAAAACGATTTCAACTGTGGGATGCACAAAACAAGATGTCGATGGGTTTCCCAAATCATGGCACCCCAAAAACGAGTTGTGGGAGGGGAAAATCGACCACTAGGGAGCAAATCGACATGTCCCACAGGAATACCAACATTCAAATGGAAAAAATTACCCCTTTGAACCCCTAAATTGAATTTCTATTCCTCCCAGTCATTCCGCAACACACAAAAAACGACATCCTAGCAAGAAAAATGGAGGAAAATCAAGGAGGAAAACGCCCAACAAGCTAAAACTGTGTGAGGGAGGAAAACGCCCAAGAATCCAAACACGATTTTCGAAAATGGTGGCTTGCCCATGCACAAATTTTGGACAGCCATACCTTCCATTTCCCAAAACAATAACTACCTTGACCACTTCTTGGAAGAATTAAATGATTGGGTGCAAAAGTCAATATGGGTAGTTTATGGTTCATGGGTTCTCTCATTAACACTTGGATTGACACTAGTGGCTTCAAGGGTTTTAATATTTCCCTCCCTATTCCTTGTAAAAATCATGCCCCCGTACTCTTGTTGCATTGCATAGCTAGTTGTGGGTATTTTTATATTAAAATACATTTACACCATATTTGTGGTTTCCATCGTTTTATGCTGGCACGCTATCCACATGCATAGATTTTTAATTTCCAATACATAAACGATAAATCGATGGCAGGTCCTTGGCCTTGAGCTCCTCACCACGATTTTATAACGATATTACATCATTTACATGTTAAGTGCAACAAGGTCAAAATCAGGGTGTTGCATTTGGTGTCTACAACATTGTGGAAAGAGCTGCAGGAAGAGAATGGAGAGTGTTTCGATTCACCTATGCTATGCAACATTTGATAGCTATGTCGTTTAGCAAGCTAAGATCCCTTTTCATTTACTATAGGTAATATTTATTTCTTTGTTTCTACTTCTATATTTATGAATAGAGCATTCGCTCCTCACATAACATGAACGCACCTATCATTCAATTATCTGTATTAAAATCCTTTATCTCTACTAATAATTTCTATGCGGTGTTGCAGCTTGACTATGGTCATATTTATTCTTTAGGTTTTTGGCTTAAAGGCCTTGCTTCGCTCAATGGGAATCCTCCCCTCAAGCAAAGATAGACGCAAAGGCAATAGAGGCGATAGATACTGCAGCTAAGGAAGATTCCATAGCAAGTGACCTCGAACCTCCCCACATGGTATAATTTCGACTAGATATTTTAGGTGCGATAGAGAATAATGTTGCAACTAGGGTGGGTGAACTCTCCTCTCATAGATTGCGTAGATGAATGGATCAGATTCCATGTTCCTTAGACAAATATGAATATAACAACCATGAATTAAAAGAAAAGACCCAAAGAGTATGCTTGTATCTCTTAGACCTACATCTCTGTAAAGTGCTGACAATATTGAATTATAAGCATATCCCCATATTCCTTCACTCTAGCTAAAAGCAGTATAGGAAAAAAATGAAATACAACCAAACCTCATCCTACTTGCTAGGTTTATTAGCATTGAATTTCTAGTGTTGAGGAAAACTGAATCGGAGGGATGGCCTTATTGTCTCTGTAGCTTCTTTTTGGTCTCTATATCTTTCTTATTAACTAATAAGACTGGAGAACATCCTTCACAATACGTCCTTCATTGCCTTTGTGTTAATTACCTGCTTCTGTGACATGAAGTGTTCCTTGCCTGCTTGTTAGCTACTTGCTTGTCTGAGGTAACTTGTTCCTTTTTTGGAGATGGGGTTGTAAAAATTACATGATAGAGCAACCGGAGTAGAATTTATGGGACAAAATTTTCTTATAAAGGTTACCAAATCAAGGAAGTTAACATATCAAATGACTTTGCTCAACCTGTATGTCATATGCATGCACTTGCTTTCACTAGCAAAATCTCCCTGGTGCTTATTTTTTGGATGGCGTAGAGGATGCATCAGTCATCTTGATTTTCAAAGGTTACTGCACAGCTTTATTGTTTAAATAATCTTAACTTCATTTGATTCGAGGCTTCAAGGTGCAACCACCGTAGGTATCTTTCCAAATTTTAAGGAGGCTACAATAATCCATGGCCAATATATACAAAGAATAATTTTCACGTAAAGAATCAAAGTTATTCACGTACATTGAGTTTAATATGTTTATAATTTTCGTGCTATAAATGGATTTCAGGTATTCAACTATGTATTATTTTTGTGACGTTGAATTCCATTTTCTTAGAGCTCATTGTACTATACTTCTCCATATTCAGTTTGATATTCTAATCCCTTTCATTCTATTATTCAAACCACCTGAGCCACCATCGTAATTTTCATTAGTGATTCGATTTATTTTTTTTCAGTTTGAAGTCAAATTCACGTTATCCATCATCTTTATCCCATTTTCTTAAGGGCGCCTCGATCTGGATCAGTGCTAACAAACACAGGGATGTGGGAGAGAAGGTTGAGCTCAACTTTGATGACAAGCAAATTCGGTCATCCGACAGCTCTGTAGAAATCCCTAGAATTATCGGACATTGGGAATTTGAATCTTTACAATACCACTAATGTGAATGACCAAATTCTGGTTGCTTCAACTGTTTGGTCTAGTTGGCACTATACCACTAAGACATTCTTAATCTGACAAATCCTTCAAAATTGGCATAATATGGTCGCCAAACTTCTTATTGTCATGGTCTAGAGAATTCTCTTTCCAATGATAGGTGTTTTGATGAATCTAAAAGACTACTACCTGAAGAGGTGGGTAATTCGCCTTTTATCCATTTCAATGGATTATGTAATAATTATATTCATTTCATGGATTCCGTAATAAATTTTTTATCTCTAAGATTGAGTGTGCTTTTAATGTGATTGTTGCTTGAGTTTGTTTTTAATGTAGGGATATTATGGAAATGACAAAGTAAAAAACAATCACAAGATTTCAGATTCTTTTTTCCATCCAGTTTTTTTTCACACTGAAAAATACTATACTTGCTATTCCATATTGAAATCAAAGTATACATAGAAATTCTGTCAGTCTCTACTGTGTATAGACTTATACATCCTTATTCCTTGGTGCTATCAGGTATTATAACTTACATAAAGTCATTGTAACTAATCTATTCTACCTGTTCTAATAACCAAAAAAACCATAACTCAGCGATATTTGCAGACTGTTTTACCATATGGAAATTGATTTCTTGTACCATATTATTCCAGCATTCCCCATTATTTATAGCATCCCCTTGAAATCTGTAGTAAACCAACATGTGACCACTCCATGTGTGGGAGTTGTCTGTAATTTATCCTGTGCAATATCATCTACTGGGGGTCCGAATGTCACATACTGTCCCATTTAAATAACAAATGTATGTACTCCTGCGTCTAATCAAACTGTAACAGGATAGCAAAACAGGATTCCATGTTGTCTTAATCCTATCTCCCATCTCTAGTGACTAGACCTATATAGAGCCCAGTGACCGGAGTCAACGAAGAAAGCAAAATGCTATGAAATTAATAGAAGTCCAAAGATCCCTCACGCAGCATTTTGCTAGCGCGCCAGTGCTGATAGTGAATAATCCCCTCTAGACTTTGTAATGCCTGTTTTGACAATCTATCTGCCTCCTCGTTGTAACTCCTTGAAACGTGAATGTAGTGGATAGTCGAAAATAGTGCTTGCAATCCTCTGATGCAGGCTTTCCATCCCTCAAATATTGATACTCTGATATGTGACTTTGGTTGTGCCCAGTCCAAAATAAACAACAAATCATCTAGTACTGTCAAGTCCCTTATCTGCTCTGTATTCGCAAATAGTAAGAGCATTTCCAATCCTAGGAGTTCACTTCTAGTATTAGTTCCACTCCCGCATCCAATTATCAGTCTAAACAAGTTATTAACGTCCACTCTCAACAATACACCAACCCTAGAAATCTCTCCATCTAATTGGGAGGAGCCATCGAAAAACCCAAATGGCAGGTTTGTGTGTATAATTGGAGGTGGCCTCACTCTATGCTCTGTCTCTACCTTTGTTTTGTGGTATCTCCTCCAAGACTCCAGTGCCTGTAGAGCAATTGAGGCTCTATGTCCTATAATATCTTCAAATATAATCATTTTCTTGTGAATCCAAATGTACCACATGAAAAACACCCGTAAATCCACCCGTTTATCCCCATAAGCTCACCATCTCAACATGTAATCTTCTACACTATTCCCATACCACCTCAGGTTTGCCTTTGTAAACCTTCTTATATCTCCCTAGATCTGAAGCGAGAACCTACAGTTTATAAAGAGATGTAATGAAGTGTCACCATCCCTGTAGCAATGTACACACCTTCTAGGGCCTATGTAGCCCCTCCTTTTGAGACCCTCCCAAGTTAGTACTTTATTGTGAATTAGAAGCCATCCCAAAAAATTTAGCTTATAAGGACATTGCCAGTTCCAGATCCATCTGGTCCACCAAGGAACATCCCCATCTGATTGCTCCCACATCAACAAATCGTAAGCTATCTTAGCGATAACTTGACCACACCGAATGCTCCTGGACCAGAATAGGCAGTCTTCCTCTTCATTGAGTAGTAAGCCTGAGCGCTTAATCATTCTCAAGTATGCGTCTCATTCCTATCCCAGTTCATCCCCCAGTTGAAGGTCTATCGAAGATTACCAAATCAACTGTTTTGTTGCCTTCTCGCTCCAAGTGAAACCTCTGCCAAAACAAAAATGCCTCTTTGTCGCAGAGCACAAAGTAGATTATGTGTAAGTGAGGGGTTCTCCATCCCCACAAAGGGGTCTCTTCCCACACAGATTTGTAGTCCATTCCCTGGCCTCTAGACTAACCAGTTTAATACAATCGTCGACACCTTAGTGAGTCCCCTCCAAACATTTGACGCTTTCTGTGTTGCCTATAGCTTGTTCTAGATCCATTCCACCACCGTGCCATTCATCATATATTTCTTCTCTATCACTTCGCTCCAGAGCCCCCCTCTAAAGAGACCCCTCCAGAGGTTCTTAGCCCTGAGGGCAATTCCAAACTTAAATATATTGTTAATGCCCCAACCCCCAAGTAGTTTCGGTCTAGCCAGTTCTCCCCAATCTTCTAAGTGGAATTTATGCTTATCCGGAGAACCTGCCCAAAGAAAATGGAAACATTTTCTACGTATCTTGTCCAAAATTGAGTTTGGAATGTCTACGAGGGACATCCAATAAACTGGCAAGTTCTCAAGAACCGACTTAATAAGGACCAACCTCCCCCCCAAAGAAAGCCTTCTGTAGCACCAGCAACCCAGTATTCCATCCACCTTCTTGAGTAGCCAGTGCCAGTTAGCCACCCTGTATCCATTTGACTTAAGGAAGTAGCCAAAATATTTGAACCCTCCTTCCAACACAGTTACTTTATAAGGGAGCATCTCCTGTAAAGGTTCAGTAAAGTCTTCTCTAACACCATGAGTAAAGAAACCAGATTTTAAATCACTAATCACCATACCTGTAGTTTCTCCAAAAGTATCGAGGCAAGCTTTCAAATCCGTTCATTCTTCGAGGGTGCCTCGTCCAAATATGAGTACATCATCAACGAAAAAGAGATGAGTAATATACAGGGTTTGTGCCATATTGATACCAGTAATTCTCTCGTCCAGGAACGCCTTATGAATCAGCAGGCTAAGCCCCTCAATGATAATAAGAAAGAGTAATGGGGATAGTGGGAAACCCTGCCGCAACCCCCTGGTGACCGAGAAGAATTCCGATGGAGACCCATTTATTAAAATTGCAAAATTTGCTGACATAATGCATCCCACGATCCACTTTGAAGACTCATATCCAATTCCATTATGTAATAAAACTAACCTGTGGAACAACCAACTGACTTGGTCATAAGCTTTAACTAAATCTACCTTTAATATTGTTGCTCTCAACTTCTTCTCTTTTATCGAATGAATGACCTCATGCGCTACTCCAATAGCATCATGTATCTGTCGGTTCTCCAAGAAACCAAATTGTTCGTGTGTGATAACAGTGGATAGAAAAGGTTTGATCCTATTCGCTATGATCTTAGAAATAATCTTATAGACAAGATTACATAATGAAATAGGACGGAAATTTGAGAATTCCGCGGGATTAGAGCATTTAGGAATTAAAGTAAGGAAAGTGGAGTTAATGGCTCCCGAAACCCTGCCTGTAATCCTAGTTTCTTCCACTGCATCTAGTAAAAAAGGACCAATCAAGTCAAAAAATACCAGGTAAAATTCTACCATCCAGCCATCCGGGCCTGGTCTCTTGGCCTTTTCAAAACCCCTAAGTACATCTCTAATCGCTGCCAAGATAACTGGGTTTACCACCCCTATTTCATCCTCGTCAGTGAAAAATATGGGGTAGTTCCTTACCACTTCTAGCTAATAGCAAATATTATTGGTGTTCGGTTGTGTGACGATCGATTTGAAATAGTTCATTGCTCCCTCTTACAGCTCTTGTTGTGACCTAAGTCATGTCCCTTGTGGAGTAGTAATATCCCAAATGGAATTATTTACTCGTCGGTGTTCTGCAAATTGATGGAAGAAGCGCATATTTTGATCCCCAAGTTTGATCCACGTAGCCTTTCTTTTTTGTCTCCATGTTTCTTCTTCCATTTTCAGTATATGATTCCTCCTAGCTTCTAAATATGCCACGGTTTATCTTTGTGAATCAGCCATCAAGATCTGTGTCTCATACAAGTGGTCTATCCTCTCTTCCAGTTCCTTTAACTCAACATTTAGCAATATTTTCTTATGTTTTTCCCAGTCAGACACTATATGTTTTAGTGCATGTAGTCTCCACACCAATCCTTCCAGACTATCATGGCCAATTTGAGGCTTTGCATCTCTTCAACTGCTACATACAAGTCGATTAAAGTCAGCTTCCGCAAGCCAAGTAGCATTGAACTTAAATGGATATTTGGGTCGGCTAGAGGCCACTTCAAATTGGAAAGCTATCGGCATATGGTTAGATAAGTTGTGATTGATAACCCAAGAATTGTATCTATCCCCACGTTGTAGCAGTGGAGCAGCCACCAAAATTATGTCCAGTATTTTTGCAACTAGTGCATCCCCTATTCTGACATTCCTCCAAGTTGGAGTGAGTGGATTTGGTACAATATCCACGAGGTTGGCCTCATTGAAAAGGTCAGCTAAATACTCTGAGAGTGGATCCGGTATAGTCTAGATACCCCAGTTCTCCCTATGGTCCAAGGTGAGAATAAGATCCCCATCAATTATGATGGAGGGATCTGACAAAAGACCGCTACTCTTCACTTGGTCCCAGTATATCTGACAGTGGTGATATGGACCATGACAATTAAAAATCTTAATAGGGAAGTCACAAGCTCTGAAATCCCCTTCTAGTAGGATACCATTACAAAACTGAGAGGGTCTTATTCTGGCGTGGAAAGGGTTCCAGGATGATAGTAATCCTCCAGAGTGACCAGTGAAGTCTATGGTGACTGCCTCCCAATCCTCTAATAACTTACTACAATTCCTTCTAGCTATCTCCCTCGAGGTCATAGTTTCTTGTAAGCAAATAATCACAGGCTTCATAGTCTCCAAAAGTATTTGGAGGGCTAGTAACTTGGGATGCCCTCCTAATCCCCTCACATTAAGCGATAAAAGGATCATTTAGACAAATGTGAAAGGACTTTCTGCACTCAAAGTGACCTAAATACGCCCGTGAAGCTCCCCTTTGGGACCTCAGTTGAGTTAATTTATAGTGCAAGATCCAATTCCTCACGTAAGTGTAGTGTATTATTTTGAATACCTCCCGCAATCGCTCCTCTGGCCAGTTGTTTTCCCTTTCTGTCGCTCTTCCCAGTTCCTGTCTGTACCGAATGGTTATTCAGGTCTGTCCCTGTGATCTTAGCTAGCGACCCCTTTTTCTTGCTTAGCAACGATCTCCCCGAGTACATTTGTAGTGGAATTTTACTAAGTATATCCTTATAAGAATTGTTCTGCCCCAGTCTCTCACCATCAAGTGCCCCTAAAAATTTATGTGACAGTCCATCTGTGAGCACTTCCACATCCAGATCCGAAGAGGTACTAGAATTACCAAATAATGGGGAGTCATTGCCAATTTCTAGAGTCGGGAACTCTAAATCCTCCGACAAATGGAAGGCCATTAAAGGGAACAATAGCCAGTGTTTCATTCTCTAGAACCTCAGTGTGTGATGGTTCACCAGTGTCGGCAGGGGTAAATGTATTCTCGGTGTCCACGATTGTTGAGCAAGGAGTGTAGTGTTCCTCAGGAGAAGCAAAAGCCTCCTCATACTGTTGCTTTCTGCCATGACATTCTCGTCGAGCCTGGCCTTTCCTCCCTCCAAAAGGACAATGTGAAACTAGGTGTCCTGCTTGTCTGCACCCAAGACATCTAAATGCTAACTTGCAATAGTCCAATGTTTGGTGTATGACTCTTCCCCTCCATTCAATATCTAAATACTCCAGTAGTCCCAGGCTGATGTCTATCTCAACCAGGACCCGTCCCACTCGCTTATCAGAGACCGTGAAACTACTTTCATCCACATACAAGAATCGGCCCAGAGCATTTCCAACCATGGTAAATGCTCCTTTATTCCATAACGGTAGAGGAAAATTTGGCAACATAACCCAAACATGTCTTAGAATTATCAGTTCCACCTCCGGATCAAAGTTTATATGCCACCTTTTAAGCATGAGTTGACCAATTCCAGCCATCCAAACTCCCGCCAAAATAAGTTATGCATGTCTGGTAGTCTAAAAGGTGAAAGAATACCAACCCTTTCGAAGAGAAGTAGCATCCAGAATGTAGTTCAAGATTGGTTTCCAGTGAGTCGTCATCCAGGCCTTAATACCATTCTTGGGCATCGCCCAGTAACCAAATCTTCCTACTAGCACCCTGGCTAAGAGGGTCTCCACCTCCTCCAGTCCCATGTCGTGGTTAAAGGCTATATTATTTCTAGCAACTCTAATATTGAGGGCCTTTTGTATTCTCTTACCCTGAAACCGAGTTCTCTTCAAATCCGTTGTATCTTCCCCTAGTTGTTTTCGCAAACCATTTCCCAGTGTCTCTACAGCATGATCAGGTGTTAGAGACTTGTATTGCCACGAAGCTTCACCCCGGTCTCTTGTGTGGGTTGTCTTAAATCCCTTGGAGTTGGGACCCTTGTACATTTTTCCTTCATTATTAGTTTTGTCTTCAAGCAAGGTGTTGTGGTTGCTTACCCCCAAACTCTTGTCCAAACCAGTTTCTACAGCAGTCTATTCCTTAGGTGTTGTTCCCAAGTCAATAACTGAAACCCCAATATCAATACCGGATTTGGTTCTAGCAAGTTCCTCCGCAAATACCGTATTCGGTCGAAACATTCCACACTCCCCCAAAAGGAATACCTAAGGAGATGAATCTTCTATTGAGATCACAGAAAGTAAGTAAGTATCTAAGCAATGAAGGGGATACTTACTTACTTTCTAGCACTGTGCTCACGCTACACAATGCATATGTGGGTCCAAAACCCTCACGAAATTTGCATTTTTTTTGCTTTTTACTTATGTTTTTCACAATCGCTTTTAGTTTCAATGGTTGCTTAATTAACCAAAAAATTAATAACTCACATGTAGTTTTATTTGGTCAAGTTATGAAGTAAAAAGTAATTTCTTGAATACTATTTAGGCTAAAAGACTTTGAGGTTTTCACGAACCTCTTCGTACTCACTAGTAGCTGAATTATTATGCTTGCCATCTCATAGAAATTGTTAGTCTAAGCAATTTGATTTATCTACCTCTATTTAGATATCTTATTGCTTCTTTCTTATTTCTTTGGTTTATGCAAGATAGTTTAGCTCACTTTCTCACACAAGTGAGGATCCTAAAGACTCATCTTGCCCCAAGTATGCTCTTTTCCTTGCACTCTTAGTGATCTTGGCAAGTCAAAAAAGGGTGAAAGGTTTGAAATACCTCCCTTGCACACATTTCTTTCATTGAGAATTTTAGTAGTTGTTATTTGTGAACAATCATTTCATACTTAGAGTTGGATTAAAGTGAAGTAAAGAGCCATCAATGTTCACATTTCTTTACTTTATGGTCTTTAGTTAGTTGCAAATCTCAATTTCATTTGCTTTCCAAACACATGTGTGATTTCCACTTAAGCACACATCAAGAGAGATAAAGACTTTTTCAAATCTAGTATGCTCTCTATCTCGTATTCTTAGTGATATAGATGGATCATAATGATATGGAAGTTTGAAATACCTTTCTTAAACTCCTTAATCAAATTTGGACCATTTTAAAAGTCAACATCGCACTTCTAATTCTTAACCAACTTAAATCCTCCACATGAGGTCACAAAACAACATTTTAGTTAGTTTAGGATTGATTGGGATATGCATCCAAATAATACCCACCAATCTTCTACATTCTTGAAACATGGTGGTTGTTGACTTTTAGGGTACTTTTAAATGTCGATATCAACAAGTGTTGAAAGACAACCCAGATAAGAAGGCATGGTTCCCAAGGACATTAAAGCCTAGGTATGGTTGTTTTTGCTCGCCACAAAGGTTAACTCGGGTTTTTATGGATACAACACTTTACCACTCGAGGCCGAACCACTTATCCACACTTGACATGAGTAACTTAGTGGCCAAAATTATGACATCACCAAGGTGCAATTGTGGGTGCAATTGACTCTTGAGTTGGATCTTGTTAGTTGTTGGAAATGTTGCTAGCCCTTCCAGAACATAGCCCCAACATCATTACTTGATAACTGACTCTATCATACCTTCACTAACCATCTTTGAGGGATTTCATCACTGCAGACATGTGAGCTATTGGAAGGACCAATGAATTTCAAGAGGAAGGACATTACATCTTTTAGAGAATTTACATTGACTTTTTTTTTATTTATAATATAACCCAACTCATAATTAAAAAGAACCAACTTTTGGGACCATTTGCATGAAGACTCAACATCTATCACTCACTTTGAACCATATTGCGTCTGTTGTGGTTGGCAGACTTTCTCCTCTCCAAAGAGGTGTTTTCACATTCTCTCCCCATGTTTCATGAGGGATATACTCTGGTCAAGGCCATTCCCAGGGAACATTATTAGGGTCAACTCGGTGAGGGTGCACCTTTCTTAACTCTTCCATTTTTCCACCTCTTGGAGATCATAGAACTCCCATTACCTCTCCATCTATGGAATATGCAATACTTCATCTCCACCTCTTGGAGGGAATACCCCCTCGTCATCTTCTTCTTCAGGATAAAGGACACCCCCATCTTCTCCATATCAAGGAGGAAATACACCGTTGTTCATGCAACTCTCATCTCCAAGAGGGGGAATCACACATAACACCATGGTGGAAACAAACACAAACCTTCCTTTCATGGTGAGCCTAAATCTCCTTGAATTATCCAAATTGATCAATTATCCCATCTATCATGACACAAATTGGTCATAAATTCCCCCTAAGCTCCCCACAGATATTCCAAAATTTGAAGGGAAATAGGGAGATGACCTACCCTACCATGTTATGTCATTTCATCTTTGATGCTCATCTAACAGCGTCGTTGAAGACCCCATTCATCTTGGACTCTTTCGAAGAACACTTAGTAGAACAACAGCCAAATGGTATGTCAATTTACCATATGTGACTGATATAACCTTTAGTCGATTGCTACAATTTTCATTACATACTTTTAGTTACCCATAGGCCACGATTTAGGGCTCAAATTCTCACTAAATTTCGACAAAGCACCTCAACCCACATCATGGACCACATCCATAAATGACGTAGACGTAGGACTTTATGTAAAATAAACATCCAACCCTATTTTTTATTTGATTGGTTTTGGAAATCAGTCCACTCCCTGATTGCAAAAGATGTGACTGCTACATTGCCCAATATGGCAGAAGAGTCGATCTTGAAGGCCTAGCATTTCAATTTGATTTACGCATAATCTAGGTATCTTTATACCATTCTCCCTTTTTTCCCTCAGATCATTCTCTGAACCCAACGCCCTCAGGTACACGCACTCAACTGAAGGGACTATTGGGACTATTTCTCACCAGGAAAATGCTCCCCAACCATCGACCTCTATGCCACTCAGTATGGGACAACAATACCCTCCAACACCACATGTATCAATGACAACCATAATTGTTCAAACTCCTCCATTTGGGCAGTTATCCTATGGAACCTATAGTCCTACACACATGAATGTTATCCAAGCACCAACGGTACCACCACCTCAAATGGCACCACTTGATCCTACATCCACATCATAAGAAGAACCAAACCCATACCCTCCCGCACCTAGATACATTCCATATTTCATGTTCCCTGGTCCTCCTAGTCCTTCTCCCATGCCTCAAATGGGGTCAATCTAGTACAACCTTCTCTCGCACAACAAACTCAGTGATTTCAACATTTAAACGTGACTAATCCCATGAATCATCATAATCAAGGGAAGAAGAAAGGAATGAATATTTAAAACCAACAACAAGGACAACGGGAAATCCCCCTCCCCCAATAGAACGAAAACATGGGTAACCAAAATGAGGGGACTAACAATCCCCCTAAACAAGGAAAGAATTCCAAACTTAGGATGAACTATCCTTGCTCTGTGTCGTGTCCCCTCCCATCAATTCAACTTAAGGGAGGGAACATGAACTAATTTCGAGCTTTCAAATTCTATCCCCGGTATCTTTTACAAATTCATATGAAGTAAAATACGTGTGTGCAGATGCATAACACAAATAAGCAACAGAATTAAAATCTGCTACACACATCTAGAATGCAAGTTTCCAGCATAATTATAATATTCATCAATTAAAGACATTCCATAATTAATACAAGAGAATACTTATCTTGATATGAAGTTGTCTCGAGCAACTGGCTATGCAACTGCAACGTTCCACCCAACCATAGGCCAATTGTGCTCATCAATCTCAAAACAACTGCCACCCCTAAGATGGGTATTATTTCCACAAGGAAAAGGGAACAACAACTAATACATAGCCAAGTATATACCACTTCTCAACCAAGCCAGTCGAAAGTTGGGTTTATCAGGTTGTTAAGGAAATAGATAGGAAGGAATTGTTATACTAATGAGCTCAACCATAGAGCTATTAGTACCTCTACAATATTTAACTAGCTTGGAACCCACATTACTTACACACCCAACACAAGGAAGTATCCCCTAATTTCCCATATTACTTAATACAAATACTATGCATTCACACCCAATGCATATCGATGCAACGCATAACCAACACATAGTATGTAGGCATATTCCTTGCAATTACCAATCATGACAACTCCCAATAAATATGCAATGCTCAATAAATAAGTGTTTACTAATCAATTCGTTGAACAGTGAAATAGGCACAATAAATGCCTTCCCACGTTATTTATGCAATTATCAATTTCCAATGAAACATACCATACAATAATTAATGCCTACTAATAATGCATTTTACGAGTTCACTCCAATGCACGCTATTACAATGCATGTAGTATTCAATCATTATGCAATCCCAATCATTATCCAATTACATGTGCATAATATTTATATAATTTACAAACCAATGCATGTAATATTCAATCATTATGAATTCCTTAATGACGGTAACACATTGAATATGCAATCACCAAAGGATTAGATATTTACCATGCATAGTAAATATGCAATATTAATTAATTCTAAAGCATACCATTTATATGCCAGTACCATTGAGTTTCCAGCACAAGGTCTTGGTATACAAATATCAATCCATCAAATCACTACATAGAAAAATGCAATGTATAGTAAATAAACATTTGCTCATCAAGCATTATAGTATTCATATGCAATACCAGTCAACATAGATTCTACATACAATATCAATCAAACAACAAATGCTTGAGGGAACACCCCACCAATTGCACACTATGCAATAACTCCACGCATGATGCATAATGCAATAACTCCATGCTATAATAATTTAATAATAATAACATGTAATGCAATAATGCATAATGCAATAACTCCATGCGGTAATAAATTCAGTATTAAATAAACAAACAAATAACAGATAATAATAATGTAAACCAAAGCATTGCAAGCCAGCGCTTGGGAGAAGGAGTTGTGTTCTCCTCGGGAGACACCCTTCCCACACAACATATAATTCAGGATACATATAAAATAAATGTTGTGATTTTCTAGGGAGACGTCATCCCCAATAGCTAGCAACAACAATAAAATGCATATAAAGAATCTATTTCTCCACGCAGGGAACAAGAATCTATTTCTTCACACAGGAAATCATCATTAAATGCATTTAAGAATTCTATTTCTAGGAAACATCATTAATATGCAGTTAAAAATCTATTTCTTCACACAGACAACAACATTAAAATGCATTTAAGAATCTATTTCTAAGAGTTCCACGCATTAAGTAGTGAATAAAATAAATAATACAAACCATCAAAGGAATCCAAGCATTGAATAATGAATACAAACCAACAAAGGGATCCAAGCATTGGATAATGAATACGCTATATAAACAATTAAACAAATTAAATAATTAAAACAATTGCGAGGTTGGGGTCGTTTTCTCTTCAAGGAGACGCCCTTTCCAGACACCATACCAATTAATTAATATATATCAAAACAATTGAATGGGGGTTGTGTTCTCTCTAGGGAGATGCCCTTTCCAAACACCATACCTGTTAATTAATATATATTAAAACAGTAGCATGGGGGTTGCTTTCTCTCCAAGGAGATTCCCTTCCAAAACTGGCAATCCAAATCATTAAAATATATGAAGTTTTCACAAAAGTAGGCAATGTTCTCCAAGGGTCTACTTATACACTAATATATGGACAAACCAATGTGTTTGGGTTTGCATATAAAATAACATAGATATTATATATATATATATATAACAATTAAATTGCATAGTTGTTCATGCTAGCATTCTGGCCAATTACATAAGCTAAATAAAACATTCATCAATCAGCCAAAATTTGCTCGCTATATATTTCATTGAGCAGAGAAGATACTACGCTTATCCACAAAATTCCAAAAACTAAGAACTAAATCCCTTAAACATACAATCATAGCACAAAACATTCCAAATGCATATATATAGAGCTACAATCTGTAGAAGGCCCAATAGCCGTAGAGTTGAACCTAAGCTATGATACCACTATGTAGTGTACCAGACCCCAAGTCACACCACTAAGGGCAGATACACTGAGATCCTAACAGGGGGAAGGGTTGATTCGAGGTAATGCACAACGGAAGAAGGTTCACTAATGCTAGTCTAGCATACCAATAAGCCAGTATAATACAATATTCCAGCCTTTAAAAAGAGAAGCAACACTGCCAATGCAAATATTTTCCTCAATACACATGTGATGCAAGGTAGTTGTAGAATGAATGCAACCATATCTAAGTAACAATTTCACATGCAATTAAATATCAACATCATATATATTGCAGCCATATAATCATTAAGTAAAATCAGATATATTGCAGCCATATAATCATTAAGTAGAATCAGATCTACGGATGCTAAAAATGATAGTTTCACAACACTAGACAAATCAACTTCATGACACCAAACAAATCAGACTTAAGACACCAAACCACAGGCAATTCAACATATCTAATATCAAATTCGGAGTTGCCATCTACAGCCATATAAGAAACCTAAACACCAGATCTATTGGTTGCCACAAACATAAGCAAAATAACATCCACATGCTACAATAACACATAAAACAAATCTAATCTAAGAGCTTCCATTTTAACACTACTAAATCAACCATATAACATAGGATCATAATCAAATATACAACATAACATAATAGAGATAAAATCAGCCTCCATGGGCACCCATGCATCCATAAAAAAGTAGTTAAATGCATAATAAAATACTTATCTCTAAGAGCCGCAACTAGCTTCAACATGACAACGTTCCACCCAGCCATAGACATGCCATGTTGATCAATCTCTCAGCATGACAGTCACCCCTGAGCTGAGGCCATGGATCCACACACTAAGGGAATCTCAAAATCATATCTCAACAAGAAAAACCTCAGGCCACAACCTCAGAAACGCGACACATTCCCTCACCACTTACTTTCTCTGCATCAACACTACTGGGTGCAATGGGATTCCCTTCACCAAACCAGTCCCTCAGGACATCAACATCCACCTTCAGGATTCATGTGACTAGATCAAAGACAAATAATGGTCCTCGATGTACTTCTGTGTTCAATAGGAAATCTAACCAGTCTCCACATTGTTATAGATTAGTATTCAATCCCCATTACAGGGTCTTCAATGTTCCTGCAATAAAAAGGACTAAGCAGTTGTGTGCAAGAGAGCATTCGAATCCATCCACATGCATTCGAATGCACAAGAGAGAAACAAACAAAATCCAATAATAATCACTAAAGACCAATTCAAATCCCTTTAAACCAATTCAAATTGCCTCCAAGAGATTGACTCATGCTCACTGAGAAGTGACTCCAATTCACTGAGAGCTTCTCTAGTTCATTGGATGACCATTTGAGTTCTCATGAGAGCAACTTGAATCCACCTAGACTAACTCAAATTCACTGGAAAAATACTCCAAATCACTGGAGACCATGAGAGCAACTCGAATTTCCGAAGTGGTACTCGAATTCACCCATAAATTACTCTAACTGATTGATGACAACTTGAATTGACCCAAAATTACTCTAACTAACTGAAGATAACTAGAATTAACCCAAAATTACTCTAATTAACTGAGAATAACTCGAATTGACCCAAAATTACTCTAATTAACTGAGAATAACTCGAATTGACCCAAAATCACTCTAATTAACTAAGAATAACTCGAATTGACCCAAAATCAACTCGAATTGACCCAAAATCAACTCGAATTAACCCAAAATTACTCTAATTAATTGAGAATAACTCGAATTAACCCAAAATTACTCTAATTAACTGAGAATAACTTGAATTAACCCAAAATCACTCTTATTAACTGTGAATAAATTTAATTGACCGAAAATCACTCTAATTAACTGAGAATAACTCGAATTAACCCAAAATCACTCTAATTAATTGAGATAACTCGAATTAACCCAAAATTACTCTAATTAACTGAGAATAACTTGAATTAACCCAAAATTACTCTAATTAATTGAGAATAACTCAAATTAACTGGAAAGGTGACTCCAAGTCACTAGTAGGTTAACTTGAATTAGTCTGGGGTTACCAAAAAATTAAGTGCATAGCTAAAAATAGTCAAAAAAGGTGCATAAGGTAAGAGAGATGAGAGAGTGGGTCCCACTAACATCAATTAAGGTGTAATAGAGTCTCCATAGTAAACAATAATAAAAATAGGAATCAAAGAGCAATGTTAGGGAGAGCAACAACTCCTGGTCCCCAACCCCCTCACATGTGGAATCCATGACCCCCCGTTCTCGTTAGTTGTCCATGTTGAGCTAGTTATTTATTTAATAATAAAATAATGTCCAAATATCAATTTCCAGGCACTTAGTGCCATAATAATAACAAATGACATCATCACATATGTTCGTGGCTTAACATCAGGGCATTATAATGTGGAAGTTGATTTTGTATAATCATGCCCAGTTTTATAATATAAGTGATTAACAAGTGATTAGTAATAGGATTAAAGATAGACTTGGGACAAAACTTTATAAAGGTGAGGGCATTTTGTGTATCTATACACAACATATTTCGTACAAGAGATATTTTGTTTATAAACTCATAATATAATGTTCGAGTTATTAGTGTTTCATCATTTTCCAATTTTATGTTGTTGGCAAATTTGGATCGAGAGAAACAATGCCATCTTAGAAGGAATGCAATCATCGATACAACACTGTGCAGGCTTAATTTTGAGTACATACGGATCATATCATCCGGGCAAGTTTATTTCAAAGGTTAAAATCCTTTTGGCACCTTCCATATCATCTAGAGCGGCTTTAGGCTACTTCGATGGAGGTCGAGGGGCTGCAGTGCTACTATCTAGATCAATCAAAAACATTCTTTCAATCTTGAATTGGTTTGTGGTCAGGCTACTAACACGAAAGTCGAGCTCATAGCATGATGGGTTCTTCTTACATTCGCCTCAATCTCTGGTATTATTGAGTTGCAGATTTTCGAAGATTCATCTGCTATCATTAATTGGGCCTCGGACATCAGTCAACTTCGGATCATTTCCTTGGACCCGTGGTGCATCAAAATCAAAGAAATAATAGCAGGCCTTGTGAAATTTCGCCTCCAGCATATTCACTGGGAATACAATGATGCCGCAGACAAACTCTCGAAGCTCGCTCTCTTTGGGAATAAAGGTTGGCTCATCTTCAAGGAATACATCGAAGGATCGATCACTCATGTGGGATCCATTAACTTTTTTGCCTTGTGTGGAGACGATGTTCCCATTTGAATTTCCGCAGAACAAAAATTGGAAATCAATACATTTGCATATCTCCGTCGAGGAATTCCACTTGGAATTGAATTTCCTTGATCTAGAAGATCACCCGTTGGGATTAATATCACTTTGTTTTTACAGACAAGAAAGTATAATGAATATGTGTAAGACATAGCAGCGCTCCTCTCTACCTTGGAGAGTCCTGCTCATAATGTAAATTTTCTTTGATTTTATATGAATACCAAGAAAATAGCAATTTTTCTTTTGAAAAAAAGGTTAACATAGAAGTGGTGGAAAAAATCTGACCAATGTGATAGATAGAGAAGGTAAATATACAAAATAAATAAATGCATGGTTGAATTTAGAAAAAACATGTGAATGATGATATGTAGACATATTCCAACTATATGAAAATAATTATTTGTAAGTTTAGTTTCATTTTAAGGAATCTCACCTTCATTACGATGAATCTCCATGTAAAGAAGATTTACAATTGACAAAAATGCCTTCCACCTTCTCTTCTACGAGTTGCTTCCTCTCCATGATGAATCCATCAGTGTGTAGAATGGTGGATCTCTTTGTGAACATGATTTACAAGAGTCAAAGAAGATCTCTCAGCCTCTCTTTTACAAATCTCTTTCTCTCTATGATGACTTTTATTTTGAGCATAATGTAATGATGGAAAAGGAAGTAAAAATCATTGAGGAAAGTCACAAGCAATAAGTGATATAGAATTTTCAACTTAAATTTTCTTCATTAGAAATGTTCTTTCAAGCCCCACAATTACCTATGTACATCTACATAAATGTTATTTTGTATCAAATAGTCCCTTGTCTTGGTTGGGCCATAATTGGACCCTTATGAACATACTGAACATTTTTAACATAGTGCAATGAAAGGGTTCATGTGGTTCATTAGAAAAGATTATTCTCAAAGCTCCTATCCATTCAACGAGGCACAAATGCTTATATTAAAACAAAGTCTAAAGAAGCACAGGAAAACAAGTCATATAGTGTAATTAGTATTGTCCTTAAGCCTTCGTGATAAATATTCCTAGGAGAGAGGGCACGTTGTGTCCTTAAATACAACATTCTTTTAGATGTGATTAATATGTATTTATGAGACATTGTTGGGGTCCTAGCTTGACCCCTTTATTTTAAATAAGTCCCATAAAGCAGACATAGTGTGAAAGCAATATTTGTAATAAGAATTACTAAAAGGTTCCGCCTACTAGAAATTTCATTCAGTAAGAAGGTTCTACCTATAGAAAGTCCATTCACTAAAAAGGTTATATTTTTCCATTCATTCTATCATTTTCATTCTAAAATCTTGCTCTATTTTATTTTTGCTATGAATTTTCTATTACGCTATTAAGGTACATAACATTTGGTACCATTGCACTTTCTTGTGTTGAATTTTGTTTATATCATTTTAGGGTAGAGGTGCGTTTCAATTTCTATAAATAACACAATGATCTCTCTTTCAATGGATAAATCCGTAGTTGGGGAAGACTACACATAGGAAATACAAGAGGTTTCACTTGGTTGGACACCCTTGTAACCCCTATTGGCACGCTTTAGAGCAGTATCGCATCAAACAACACCCATATATGAAATCTCATTTCCACGTACCCTTGAAAGTCCCTAGGCGACTTGAAACCAACTTTAAATAATTTGATTAATTTTCTTGCTTCTATAGTGGCAACGAGCATAGTACTTGGAAAGATTACTCTCTAGCACTTGGGTAGTTGGGTAGAACAACTAAATGATTAGGCCTCTTTAGTTAGTGCGCTAAGAGATTGGGTTGAGTACTACTATTGGACCCTGTAAGTATATTAGAGCACTATAGAATCTAGCATTCACTTGTCCTTGGGACATTGGAATCCCTATCCTCTATGAATAACATGTGAAATTCCTACATAATTTGTAGTATTAAGAAATTGGGCATTCGATCCTTGTAGTAATATTTGGGTAGGAGTACAACTATGCTAGGAGTAGAAAGAAGATAAAAAAATATAGGTCTTACCTACACCCTTATACCAGACCTATTTCAACAAACTCCTTCCATCGTGATGATGGTATTAACAACACTCCTCAATAACTCTTTTTGTGAACTCATTTGCCCTATGGCTATGACTAGAGGTCCTGAGCTCTACCATGAAGTTTCCAACCTATAAACACTATATGACGAGTTGCAAAACTTTAGACCATAATCACTCATCTAGTTAGCAAAATCTTCATGACATCAAGGCCAAGCTTACCAATTCGGAGTCATTTTATGACCATATGACCCAATTCATGACACTATTTTCTTCACCATATTCGGGATATGCATATGAACCTTCCCATAAGGAAGGGGTTGCATCATCTAGTCCCACTAGGCCTCACTCCACTCCACTTGTCAATGACAATGACTCGATTGTGGTATAGTCTTCCTAAAGTCAATATCACAAAATTCGATGGGTCAAACCCAACAAGATGGTTCATTTAGATGGATTAACATTAATTTTCTTTGCATGGCATCATAGATGATATAATGAAACTCTGAGTGGGTACCTTGTTTTTGGATCTTGAATGTTGGCAATGGCACAAGCCTGCAAGGGTTATATTACTTGGACACAATTTGTTTCAAATCTCAATGAACATTTAGAAATAGACACTTGTTATTTGAGGAAACTAACCATGCTCAAACAATCTGGCACGATCAAAGATTTCATGCCCTCTTTTGAGCAGTTTCCCATCCTCATTGAGGGAGTATTCGATACCTTTTACAATGAAAGTTTCATTAATGGTTTAAAAGAAGAGATACAAGCACATGTCTTAATAGCTTGTCCTAGTACTTGGTTGGATGCCACTCAAAGAGATGGAGAAGCACAAAAATAAATAAAAAATTATGAAATAAAAAAAGCTTTGTTTATTCCCTGTCCTCATCCACCTATATTTTCCTTCCACTCATCACTTACCATCCTCTCCACCTCTCAAGATCCAAAAGTTAAGTCGAGTTGAAATGGTGAAGTGCTAACTCAAAGGTCTCTACTACAACTATGATGACAAATATTTCCCTTGTCATAAATGTAAGTAGCTAAAACTCTGTGTGGCGATTTTAGAGGACATTTATAATGAGGAAGTTGAAGCAAACACCCATGAGGTCCCTTGTCCATCCATGGAAGACATTCCCAACCTGATATACCATAGGTGGAGCCCCAAATCTCTTTGCAAGCCTTGAAGTTCAGTCTTTCTACTCCCCAAACCTTGAAATTGATTAGCTACATCAAATATCACAAGGTCAAAGTATTCATTAATAGTGGTAGCACGCATAAATTTATTCATCATCGGGTAGCCCAAGAAACACACTACTATATCCATGTGGTGAATGAATTCCAAATCATGATTGCAAATGAAATTTGGTGGTCATTTTGAAAACGTGTGACTTCAAATGGGCGGTTATTCCTTCAAAAACTGCATGTTTTCTATTGAAATGGGTATTATTTGTGATATTGTCTTGGGCATTGAATGGTTACGAACATTAGGTCCCATCACCATGGATTTTGGTGACTTATACACGAGTTTCCAACATGCAAGGCATAACTACACTCTCAAAGGAATTACAACCAGATCTCCAAATATTATTAGCTCACACCATATTAAAAAGCTTCTTAAAATGGGTCATTCAAGCATTGCGGCTCAATTCCAAGCTATTCAAGCTTTAAAGACCCATTCTCAACCCATTCCTTCTAACATGCAGTTTGTCTTTGACAAACACCCATTCATCTTTGATGCTCCCAATGTATTGCCCCCTTCCCATGGTGAGCATGATCATTCCATTCCACTCATACTAGTAGCCTCTCAACAAATTTCCACCCATATCACCATCCTTTTTCCCAAACCATGTGGCTCAATTCCCTGTTATTCAAGCTTTAAAGACCCATTCTCAACCCATTCCTTCTAACATGCAGTTTGTATTGGACAAACACCCATTCATCTTTGACACTCCCAAAGGACTGCCCCATTCCCATGGTGAGCATGATCATTTCATTCCACTCATACCTAGTAGCCTCTCACCCAATGTCCACCCATATCGCCATCCTTTTGCCCAAACAAATGAATTTGAAAAGATAATTGAGGAGTTGCTAGTTGTTGGTGTCATTCACCCCAGTACTAATTCTTATTATTCTCCAGTTGTTATAGTCCTTAAGAATTAAGGAACTTGGCGCACGTGTCTTGAATTTCATGCCTTTAACAAATTGACATCAAAGATAAGTTTCTCATTCACACCATTGATGACCTTCTATATGAGCTTAAGGGTTTTAATTCCTTTACCAAACTTGATCTCCACTCTAGGTATCATAAAATTCGCATAAGGTGGAGGATCTTCCCAAAACCGCTTTCCACACTCATGAAGGTCATTATGATTTATTGGTGATGCCCTTTGGCCTTTACAATATAACCGTTATATTAAAAAATATATAACATAATAAAATATATATAAACATTAAATATCAATATTAATTATTAATATTAATATTAATAATTAACAAATATAAATAATTAATTAATTATTTAAGAAAAGTCGAGAGATGTGTCCTTATACTTAAAAAGGCACGATAAGACTTATATAAAGCCCTACCATTGTAATTGTAAAACATCATCAATATCATATCTTATCTCTTATTCAAATATTTTATTCGTGGCTTATTCGATATTTCAAATATTTTGGTAATCTGTGCGTGAGTGAACTTTTTGTTTGGCTCATTTGGTATCAGAGCTAGTTCATGATCCAGGCCTTTGGCCAAGTTGTGGTTTTTAACCATTATGCTAGGGTTTCCCTAAAATTGTGGTCTTTGACCAAGAACGAAAAAATAAAGAAGTAAAAAAATAAATAAATAAGAAAAGTAAAAACAAAGAAGTAAAATAAGTAAAAAGAAAAGAGAATATAGAAAGTAAAAGAAAAAAATAAAAACAAAGAAGTAAAATAAGTAAAAAAGAAAAAAATATAGAAACCACAAGTGGTTTCTTAAAAACAAAGAAGGAAAAAAAAAAAAGAAGTTAAAAAAAACAAACAAACGAAAAAAAGAAAAGAAGAAAAGTAAAAACAAAGAAGTAAAATAAGTAAAAAGAAAATAGAATATAGAAAGAAAAAGAAAAGTAAAAACAAAGAAGTAAAAAGAAAATAAAAGAAAAAAGAAAAACAAAGAATTAAAAAGAAAAGAAAATATAGAAACCACGCGGGGTTTCTTAAAAACAAACCATATTACATTTTTTTGGCTCCAAAAAAGTTTGAATTGCTCCAAGAAACCATTAAACCCCAAGCAGGAAGGATCTGAGACCTTCACGCAGATAGAATTCGACCCCGAGGGCAGGGACTATTCAGGAAAACGCATGGATCTGTGTAAAGATTTTTTTGATTAGGGAAAGGTGAGCGATGGTGGATTGAGCGAGCTCCAAGAACTTCAAGAAACCTCCAAAAGAGGATCAGCGGGCTCTGAAAGGGAGAGACAGGTTTGTTCCCACGCAATCAGGCTCTCCACGATTGAAGGCCATCCCAGGGATTCTGATCCAAGCAAAGATGGTGGATGGAGGGGGCCCCGAGGCCCTCCCTCCCTTGCCTGAAATTGCTGCTTTCCAGAAGCTAGTGGCAGCCTGTGGAAAAAGAAATCCGAGCGAGCAACAACAAAAATTCGTTAAAAGAATGGCTAGCATACCTACGGTCGACCTACTAACAGAAGAACCGTGCAGATCAGCTCTGAATATGGCAGAAAGAGGTCTCATAAGGAAATTCACTGGCCTCTGGCCATCCCCTAAAGCAGTGGATAACTGGTTGCAAAGAAACTGGAGAACATTGACCCAAGACGGCATCAATAGTCACCTAGTGGGTAAGGGTTTCTTCGTTTTTGTTTTTGCCAATGTAGAAGACAGAAACTTAATATTCAGGAATGGACCTTATTTTATGGGTCCCCAGGGTCTATACTTGAATAAATGGACACCGGATTTTGATCCAACACAAGACGTGCCCTCGGCTGTCCCAGTCTGGGTCCGCTTGCCTCATCTACCCCTGCACTGCTGGAATCCAAAATCATTGGAAGCTATAGGGAATAAGCTGGAAAATTACATTGACAGGGCAGAGAGGAAGGATCAATACACTTGTGCCAGAATCTGTGTGGAGGTGGATTTGGAAATAGGGCTGTCTAAAGCAATAAAACTCATAGTGGTGGACTGGACGTACATTCAAGAGTTAGATTACGAGCAGTTACCATTCAAATGTCGATTTTGCCATGGGTATGGACATTTTGCCAGGCACTGCAAAAAGAAGGGAGAGGAGGAGATAGAGAATGTAAAAGGCAATCAATGGACCCCAGCTCAAAAACCAATAGCATCAAAACAAGTCAGCAGACCAAAAGGCAAAGGAAAGTCTACGGAAAATGAAGGCCAATCCTCTAGACAGTCACAAGGTGAAGGGAACTCAGGACCACCAAGGATTGAAGCATCCAAAAATCCATTCGAAAGCCTCAGAATTCCAGAGGAATCACTAGTATCAATAGCAGAAGAGGTTGAACAGCCCACCTCAATTGTTGAAGACAAATCCCACGAAGAAAGCACAGCTCTACAAGATGGATCTCCTATTGTAGTTACAAGCCCTCTCTCATATGCTGAAATGATAAGAAAAAAGTCTCCGGAGACTTCAGGCTCTTCGGAAGATGAGACCTTTGAGAGACCATCGAAAAGAGTAGGGAGAAAATCTCACCGGGAGACAAGGGCAGAAGAAACGAAGAGGCAAAAAATGAAAGGCAGCCAATCAACAATTGAGATGTCAATTGGCAGAAATACCAGAAATAGACCTCCCAAGGGAGGAGCTGCACCCTCATCATCCAATAAGTAATGTGTTTCGTCTCTTGGAATTGTCGAGGACTGGGGAACCCATTAAAAGTAGAAGCAGTAAAAAATTTGGTGAAATCCGAGTCTCCTAAAATCCTCATGCTCCAAGAGACAAAAATTGAAGGGGAAGCTCTCCTCCTCCTTAGTAAGATGAATTGGAAAAAAGAATGCTGGGAGAGCAGTCAGTGCTAGGGATTCCTCCGGAAGGCTAGCTACCTTGTGGACAGAGGATATTTTCCATCTCGAAAGTTCCCATGAGACTCAACATTGGATATACACCGACCTCAGACACAAGGTGAATAAATTGTCCTTTGCACTTGTCAATTTATATGTCCCTGTTCATTATGTCGAAAAGAGAGAATGTTGGCACTCTCTGTCTGCCTTCCTAGAGTCAAGATCCCCACGGAACATAATCCTTGCTGGTGACCTCAATCTTGTTTTTGAATCAAAGGAAAAACGTGGTGGCAACAACAGTAGATATCAGAACCTTCCACTGGTCGAAGATATCCTTCAACACTGGGATTTATTAGATATTAAACCGAAAAAAAAGTCTATATACTTGGACCAGTAATCGCGTTGGGGATCATCATATATTTGCCTGACTGGACAGATTCATAATTCAGAGCTCCTTTCCGCTGGAAAAAAGGATTATTTCCTCAAAAATTTTACCAAAATTGACATCGGATCATAAGCCTATCTTGTTGCAGTTTGAGGAGGAAAAAAACCTAGGACCTATCCCCTTCCGGTTTAATCCCTTATGGGCTGACAGAGATGGGTTCAAGGAAACTGTCCACAATGCCAGGAAAGCTCCTGTTCAAGGTTCTCCCAGCTTTCTTTGGGAGCAGAAAATTAAATCTACCAAAATGGCTTTAAAATCTTAGATAAAAAAGCCTACTGTCACTCCCACAAGCTGTAGAAAACAGAATTTAAATCAGCTTGTAGAATTGCAACATGAAATGGAGTCCAAAGAAGTAACTCATTCTGCCCTGCATAAGGAACAAGTGGCCCAGAGTCTTTCTCTTCAATCTTTCAGGCATGAGGAAGAACATTGGAGACTAAAATCGAGAAGCCTTTGGATGAAGTCGGGAGATAAAAACACACCTTTCTTTCATAAACAATACAAAGCAAGACTCT
The DNA here is from genome assembly GCA_027924585.1 of Larix kaempferi. Lineage (NCBI taxonomy): Eukaryota > Viridiplantae > Streptophyta > Pinopsida > Pinales > Pinaceae > Larix > Larix kaempferi. Next base: position 42,769,365 of record BSBM01000055.1, on the reverse strand, counting down.
CTCGTAATCACTTAGATGAAATCACTGCTCCGGATGGGACGGTCCACAAAGAAATAGCTCAGTTAAAAGAGGTAGCAACTTCTCATTTTCAGGAACTCTTTACTGAAAAAGGAAATGACACGGATGATGAATTTCCTGAATTCCTCAATAATATCCCGAAATTGGTAGGGCAGAATGATAATGCTGGCCTCTTGAAGCCCTTCATAGAAGTTGAAATTAGCAATGTTATTTGGGCAATGGAGCTGGACAAAGCCCTGGGTCTTGATGGCTTTTCCATACATTTTTACCGAATTTGCTGGAATTTAATCAAGGTGGATCTACTCCGTATGATTAGGGGCTTCCACCAAAAAGCCAAGGTTGGAGGCAGCATCAACTCTACATTTTTGGCTTTAATCCCTAAAGAATCAAATCCTGGAACCTTCGATAGGTTTAGGCCTATCTCGTTGTGCAATGCATCCTATAAAATTCTCTCTAAGCTCATTGTAAATAGAATCAAGCCATTGCTGGGTAACCTCATCTCCTCCAGTCAGGGTGGGTTCGTGAAAGGTCGGAACATTTTGGATAATGTGACCATAGTGCAGGAAACCATCCACTCCAGCAATCAACGGAAAGAACAAAGGATGATTATCAAGCTTGACATGGCTAATGCCTTTGACCGGGTAAGGCATTCCTTCTTGTTTCAAGTTCTTCTAGCATTTGGTTTTAGTCCTGATTTTGTAAGGTTGATCAAAGCTTGTATAGGTAGGCCTTGGATAGCGCCATTAGTGAATGGTAGACCTGCCAATTACTTCCAATGTACTCGGGGAATAAGGCAGGGTTTCCCTTTGTCCCCATTCTTATACATTCTGATGGTAGATTCCCTCAGTAGAAAGTTGAATGCAAAAAAGGTTGCAGGAACCATTCCAAGTATAAGAGTTACGAAAGATCTAGATCCCATTAATCACTCCTTATTTGCAGATGACTCACTACTCCTGTGAGGAGCTTCTGTCAAAATTGCAAGGGTCTTCAATGACGTAATTCAAAGTTTCTGCAGCGTGTCTGGAGCTCTTCTCAATAAGCGAAAATGTGCAGTGTATGGTTGGAATGCAAATCATGCTACCATTCAGCGTATAGCTCATTACTTAGGCTTTACAGGCCATGCAGATTGGGATTCTCTTAAATATCTGGGCCTGCCATTAACCCTGGGCACTACCAAGGCCAGTCATTGGCTTGAAGTAATAAGCAAAATAAAAACCAAAATTACAGCCTAGGGAGGACAGTGGCTTACTAAAGCTGGAAAATTAATTCTCATAAAATCCGTTATCTCTTCTCTGCCTCTCTATCAATCTGCATTCCTATTGGCTCCGAAATTGATTGCTCTGCAGGTTGCAAAGCTCATAAGAACCTTCTTGTGGCAAGGTGGTAATGGGAATCATAAAAAATTCCATTTAGTGGGATGGGACATAGTGAAAAAACCTTTTGCTGAAGGAGGTCTGCATGTCAGAGATCCAGGGCTTACGAATATGGCTCTAGGGGGAAAGATACTGTGGAAGATTTTTTCCACTCCCAATCACCTGGTCAGCCAAGTGCTAATTAAAAAATACCTGCACAATGTGTCTGAATCCAGCATGGATAAAGATGTATCCATTAAAGGCACAACGATGTGGAGATTATGCAGCCACGGATGGGAATTTTTTAAAAATGATCTCTATCGCATACCAGGAAATGGGAATCGGACTTCTCTTTGGAATGATAAAATTATGGGTCCCCCTTCTCTCAGCCAGAATTCGGATTTCCATGAGCTACATGTGTGGCTTAGACAGCGTGGCAGCATTAAGCTATCAGATATCTCAATTTGGGATCAATTTGGCAATTGGCAAGAATGGAACATCCCCAGGCCACCGGATGGGATGTTAGAGTAAGTAAATTTGCTTCTGATAGCTCTCAACGGCTTAGCTCCGGTTCATATTAGCTGCAGGGATAAATGGGGCTGGGGCAGGACAAGAGAATGCACAGCCGGCCTTGGTTATGAAGCTCTCTAAACACAGCATCCTCAGCCACAATCAAACACTATTTGGCAGCATGTATGGACTTCATTTGGTATCCCCAAAATGATTTTTTTTAACTAGGTTCTTCTGCACAACAGAATCTTGACAGGTGAGAACTTGGTAAAACGTGGAATATTAGGACCCCATAGATGTGCACTTTGCCATACAACTGAGGAAACAATCGACCATGTGTTTATCGACTGTCTATTTATGCAGGAAGTGTGGTAGCTTGCATTGCATGGACTCTTGGTTCATACTCCAATTCATTGCACTGTTGTTTTCTTATTTTCCACATGGTCAGAACGTTATCCCCGGAAGATTAAAAGTAAATCCTTATGGTCCAAGATATGGTAGGAAGTCCCAAAATACCTCTGTTGGGAAGTCTGGTTAGCCAGAAATGAAGCCATCTTCCAAAACAAAGTGAGTACCCCAGCAATTGTGGTGGAAAAAGCTAAGGCTTTGCTATTGGAAACAGTAGAGAATTATCCCTTTAAGCAAAATCATAAGCTTCTTCCTGCAGAGATCAGTTGGATCGGAGACCCAAAGAAGTGTCCTAGGAACAAGATTTATGTTCGACCTATTAGAAATCCTGAGTGGAGGCTACGGCACAACACTTCTGAATTATGTCAATGGTGGAAGAATCAAAGGAAAGACACCATCTTTTTCGATGGAGCTTCTAAAGGAAATCTAGGGAGAGCTAGCGCAGGAGGGGTATTCTATGCTGCGGATGGTCTTTTAAAAGGCAGTTTCAGTTGGGGGATAGGTCAGGGTACTAACAATCAAGCTGAACTATTAGGACTCCTCAAAGCATGTCAGATAGCACATGGAAGTGAAGAGCAGGATATTCAAATATTTGGAGATTTAGAAATTCTAATTAAACTCTTAAACACTGATGGACATTTCAATAATACGGTGTTAAACAAGACTCTGCAACGAGTTCGGCAATTGCTGCAACAATTTAACTCTGCCTCTTACTACCACATTCTTCACAGTCTAAATCAGGAAGCTGATTATAGGGCCAATGTAGGCTGCCTTTTAGCACCTGCAGATTTGATTCAGAATGATGGTAATCCTATTCGGTCTCCCATTCCGTAAGATGGCAGCCCCTTGTATCTTGCCATTGGTAGGAATTGGACCATATTTGAAAATTGAGTTTATTGATATTGTTTGATGGGTTGTTTAGGCGCAAGCCCAACCAAGTATCCTTCTAATAAAACAAAAATTTTAACCGTTCTTGTGAAAAAAAAAACCATATTAGAAGCATTTGTGAAAATAATATATTCAAAATCTAGAAATGCATAAGAAGTCTTAAGGGTGGTTTTGTGAAAGCTAATAATAAAGTTAGAACATAAAAACTGAAGTGGATAAAAAATCTTAAGGCTACCAAGAAGCAAGAGAGAATTGAACTTGAGTGGGGAAGGTAACAGTCATTCCGCTCAACCACCCAATCCACACAATTTTTATTATCCTTCCACTCCAAAAACAATTATTATAATTATTAATAATTATTATTATCATTAGTAATACTTATTATCATAATAATTATTATATTATATTTATTAATAATAATATTATTATTATTAACTTTTAATAATATTGTTGTACTGAAAAACAGGCCAGGCGGCCGATGATTTCTTGGAGCGAAAACCCTAGCGAGAGTCGATTTTTGCAGAAGCTTGGGCGGCCAGGGCTTCGCCCAGCCGCCCCCCCTGTACATATTTTTTGGTTTTTTGCAGGTTAACTGAAGGACGTTGATCGGTGGCATCGCGATTTGGCTTCAAGGCCTCTCGGGTGCAATGGCGGTCTGAATCTTTGCGGGCTTGTTGCAATCACAGGCGGCGCCGATTTGCTGAGATCCTGGTGGTCGGCATCGGTGGAGGCGGCTACTCTCGGTTACAGGGACACGACGGTGCTCTTTCGGGGGGTTTTCTTTATGGCGGAGAGGGTTGGCAGGGCTTGGCTGCGTCGGCGCGATAGAGGGCGGATTTGCTAGAGCTCCTTGTCCTCACGGCATGGAGTGACTGTAAACAATGTGACAGGGATGGGATGCTTCGGAGGATCCAGGGCGAGCTGTGTGCAGAACCTTCGCTCGTTACACCAATACCGGTAAGTTTCGGCTCACCATACAGTGCCTCGATCTGTTTGCCGCTCATGCCAAGCGCAAAATTTGGCTGAAGCCCACCGCAGAGATGTCTTTTCTTTATGGAAACCATATATTGAAGGGCGGATTGGGAAGAATTACAGAGTATACAGCACAGAATGAGGGAGTTGTTATCTTTTCGATGTCGGATGTTCCGTTAGGGTTTGGGTTGCTGCTAAATCTAGCAGGATTGCAGAAAGCTCGACCCTAATACCATCAGACTGATATTGGGGAATATTTGCGCATTGAAGATGAGCTCTGAAGCTACCCTGCTTGCTTCTCTGGAAAGAATGAGTTCGAAATCTCGCCATCTCTCTATGGCTGGGCCTGCGTTTTGATTTCAGGAGCGTGATGGATATTTCTGAGTATGGGGAGAGGGCGGCGCCTTTGCGCGGCGACCCATTGGGTCTGCACGATCCAGTGGCGGCGGCGGCGGTTTCAGGGACCAAACCTGAAACCGGTGGCCCCAATTTCACCACTGTTCATGATATATCTGTTCTATTTCTTGTCTAGTTTTCTCTTTCTTTTGGTTCAGCTCATTATAAGCTGTTTTTCTGCATATATGAGACAATATGTGAAAATGTAGGGATCCTTGTTGATCTTACTACATCTGCAATATGTAATTTTAATCATCTTTTTGAAATAAAATTACGGACATTTTCCAAGGAAAAAAAAAAAAAAAAATTAACTTTTAATAATAGTAATAATAATTATTATTATTTAATAATTATATCTATTACAAGTATTATTAAAAATATATATATTGAAGGAAGTCATTGAAGCGATTATTGAAAAAGTGAGTGGTGAATTATGGATTACATATATAAGTCCAAATTTTGGACTAAGTGTCCTTATTGCGAAATGGAATTCCAATATGTGACAGTTTTTAAGAATTGCAATCGCTCCTATCTAATATGTGGTAAATACTTTTTTATGAAGGACAATCAAGGTCAATCACAATTGTAATCGCAAATACAAAAATTGGAAGGCGAATTAGGATACTACAAGGAAAGTATTAAAAATCTACAATTTGAGATAAGTAAGTGGAGCATTCTTGATCAATTGACAGAACAAGAGAATCGTCGCTTAAAAAATCAAAATCAAAAGCTAGAAAAAACTAATGAAGATATCGAGAAAATGTTATCAGCTAAGAATGAAGAAATATCTCGATTAAAAAATCACAATCAAGATCTTGAAGACAAAATCAAAAAGTCTAAAAATAATGAAGAATCACCTTATAGAAACGATGACAATCTTGAATTAGAAATAAAGCGTTTAAACCAGCTTGTCACAGACAAAGATAATAAATTGGTGCAAGTCCAGAGAAAATTATAAAGTCAAGAATTAGAGACATGTCGACATCAGCAACAGAAGAAAGAAATTCAGCATAAATATGACGACACTAAGAAGGAAAAATACTACAAAAGAAAGAAGAAAATCAACGCCTAAGAAATCTTAATCAAGAACTAGAAGAGCAAATCAAGAAGTTAACAGAGGAAAAAAAGTTGCAAGATGAAAAGTTCGAGAAGATTCAGCATAATAACAATCTATTAGAGAACAAATTAGAACAAATCCAGAAGGAAGCATCCAAACACTCTAAAAAACAAATTCAAGTTGATGAAAAAGAAGCCAATTTAGTAAAAGAACAAACAACAAGAACGCCCTATCGACACCCAAATTATAAAAATTATTTTGACCAACAACAAGGTCAAAATGAACATAAACAGAAGAATTATGAATTCATAAAAGAAAGTACTCAAAATCAACAAACTAAGCGGAATACGAGAAGTTCCATCCAACAAAGCGATCAACAAACAACTCTGATGAATATAGATCTTGGATGGACCACTTCACAAATGATGCGACATTTTTTCTTTGGAATTTGTAACTCATATTGCCTTGTTTCATTAAGTATCAGAGTTACAAGTTCAGAAAATCATGAGAAGAAATTACTAATAAGAACAAAGGATAATAATCTTCTATAATTATGATTTGAGGACAAAGCATCTCTAAGAGGAAGGCAATGTTATATTAAAAAATATATAACATAATAAAACATATAAATATATATAAACATTAAATATCAATATTAATTACTAATATTAATATATAATAATATTAATAATTGATAATTAATAAATATAAATAAATAATTAATTAATTAAGAAAAGTTAAGAGACGTGCCCTTATACTTGAAAAGGCACGATAAGGCTTACATAAAGCCATATCATTGTAATTGTAAAACATCATCAATATCATATTGTATCTCTTATTCAAATATTTTACTCATGGCTTATTTGATATTCCAAATATTTTGGTAATCTGTGTGTGAGCGAACTTTTTGTTTGGCTCAGCAACCTCCACCTTCCAGAGTCACATCAACAAAATATTTAAACCCTTTCTGCGTAATTTTGTCCTCATATTCTTTGATGACATCTTGATCTACAATAAAACTTGACAAGCCATGTAGTCCATGTGGATAAGGTCTTACAACTACTTATGGATCATCAACTATTTCTTAAAAGGTCGAATGTGCCTTTGGTGTCTTTGGAGTGCAATGTTTGGGCCACATTGTTAGTCTTGAGGGTGTGTGTGTGGATCTAGAGAAAAATTGAAACAATGAGGGATTGGTTGAATCAATGAAGGATTGACATTGCCCCAAAACTCTTAAGAGCTCAAGAAGTTTTATGGGTTTCATTGGTTATTATAGAAATTTTGTATGAAATTATGGTAAGATTGCAACTCCACTCATAACTTTGCTAAAAAAACGATTTTCACTTGGAATGACATGGCGAAAAAGGATTTCTAAGACTCAAATGAGGTTATGTGTACCACCCCTATGCTTGCTTTGACCAACTTCACTAAAACCTTTGTCATAGATTGCAATGCCTCGGGTAAAGGCATTGGAGCAATCCTCATGCAAGAAGGTAGAGGCTTTTATAAGAAAACAACTATGTGAGTAGCACTTGGGAAAATTGACATATGGAAAAGAGATGTTGGCAATATTGCATGCTATGGACATCTGGAGTCGATACCTCCTTCGGCAACATTTTTATATCAAAACCGATCATCACATCCTGAAATACTTTTTGGAACAAAGAACTTCCTCCCATGAGTAACAAAAATGGGTCACCAAAATGATGGGATGTGGCTATGAGATAATTTGCTAGGAAGGCAAGGAGAATGTGGTAATAGATGCTCTCCCTATAAAGTATGAAGAGGAAGGTTCCCTTTTTTCTCTCCCCTTCATCACAACATATTGGTTGAATGACACCTGTCGTGAATGGTTCACAGATCCCACACTCACTACCACGATCCAACAACTTCATAAGGAACCCTATGCATATCTAAGCTACTATTGGCACAATGATGAGGTTCACTATAAAGGACGAATAAATCATCATTGAAATCAAGAGTTTATCTAAGCTACATTCCTTCCCTGTAGTTGTTCATTCAATATTTCATAAAACATACAAAAGGATCAAACAATCATTTTTATGGGAAGGCATGAAGAAGGACATTTGCACATTTGTGGCAAAATGTGACACTTTCCAATGACATAAATGCAAGATAATGAAACCTGGACATTTGCACATTTGTGGCAAAATGTGACACTTTCCAATGACATAAATGCAAGATAATGAAACCTCCTAGTGTACTTCAACCACTTCCTATAACACCTACGGTATGGACTAGCATTTTTGTAGATTTCATTATGGGGTTGCCAAAATCTAGCAATAAGTCTATAACCATGGTTGTGGTTGATCACCTTTCCAAGTATGCTCATTTTTGTGCTCTACGACACCCTTTCAAGGCCTATATGGTAGCTTAAGTCTTCATAGATAATATCTTCAAACTCCTTGGTATGTTGCGGTCTATTTCCATAGACCATGACCCCACCTTCACTAGCAATTTATGGCAAGAATTGTTTCGACTCCAAGGCACTTGAATGAATCTGAGCACCGCTTATCACCCCCGTACAAATGGTTAGACTAAAGTTGTCAATGAATGTTTGGAAGTGTATTTTTGGTGCTTTGATTCATAGTGCAAATCCGAATGGGCTTATTGGCTACCTCTATCCAAATGGTGGTATAAGACAACTTACCTTTCTACCACTCGAACAAATCCATTTTAAATTGTCTATGGCCAAAATCTCCCCTCAATATATCCTACTCACTAGGCATCTCTAAGGTATGGGAGGTCGGCAAAAAAGTCACGGCTTGAGTTGACATTCACTGCACTCTCAAGGATAATATGGTCATGGCTCATAATAGGATGAAAAATAGGCTAGGAAACATTGTTCACGGCACCATTTTGTAGAAGGGGATTATGTGTTCCTCTGCCTACAACCCTAAAAGCAGAACTCACATAAGGCCAACCACTACCAGAAGCTTACTCCCAAGTTTTATGGGCCCAATAAGGTCATCAAACATGTCACGTGGCTCACAAATTGTAGTTACCTATCCACTCTAAGGTTCATCCCATATTTTATGTATCCTGCTGGAAGAAAGTGGTTGGATCTCATTATCATATTCAAACTATCCTTCTAGATATAGATGGAGAAGGTTCCATTTGGTTGCATCCCAAGGCTATCCTCGACAAACGAGAATGTTGTCTCTGCTAGCACACCATCCAAGAGGTTTTGATCCAATGAAAATATACTCAACTTGAGGATACTACATGAAAACCAACATAGATACTTCAAAAATTTATGTATCTCCAATCTCGACAATGCTTCATTTTAAAGGGGAAGGCATGTTAGCGTCCTACCCTGACCTCCTTAAATAGATAGATAGGTTTCTATGTATTGAGGCCATCTATATTAAATACGGCCTGTGAAGTAGACATGGTGTGAAAGTAATATTTACAAGAAGACTTACTAGAAGGCTCTGCCTACTAAAAAGTTCATTCATTGAGAAGGCTTACTAGAAGGTTCCGCCTATTAGAAAATTCCTTCACTACAAACTATATAAAGGAGAAGAAACAATGTAATAAGAACCGTGTGAAGCATATCGCGATTGGAGCTTTTGTTCATTTGGAGGTTGCCCCATTGACAGGGCAAGTGAACATTGCTTTCATCAATAAGGGTATTGCTATTGTGATATTTGGTTGTCTACAATTGTCTATTGTTGTGTTAATTCTTTCATTTTTAATTCTAAAATATAGCTCTATTATGTTATTTATGTTTTGAATTTATTGTTATGCTATTAAGGTACATAACATACATTTTGTATACAGGATCATAGTTTTGTGACATAGTTTTAATCTTTGGACATCTAATATTTTACGTAAGGCTACATATGTTAAATGAGGTCTCAAATAGATAAATTAACCTATTTATGGTTAATTGGTCACATATGATTCTAAATACCCCATAAAGACATTTCAGGGAATAAGTTGGGTTTTAGTCCATCTTTTGTATAAATACGAGTCTTCCCACTATTTTTTTTTCCATTGGAACAAAATATTCTATATTCCAAAGTAGAATATACATAAAACTGGTTGAAAAAACCTAACCTGGAACCTTTCAAGACTGTACCAAAAATTTACAGTCTATTGATTCATAATTCAATTTTTTTTTATGAAACATATGTCAATCCTAAAACAAACAAACTACCTCTAATATTTATGATGTTTCACAATACAAAATAGAGAAACCAAAAAACCCTATTACAACAAGAAACCACAAAATAATCCACCATCCCCACTTTTAATACAAAGAGACTTCGGCCTCAGCCTGAAAATGGCCATCCTTATATTATGATTCGACCAATGTCCCTTCATTTAAAAGGAGAGCTTGTTTTCATAAAGCATATGCTTCACAGTTGGGCTTTTTGTTGAAAGATATCCATTCAAAGGAAGATAGTTCCTCCTCATCAAGTGACATCAAGTTCCTCAATCCTACAATATATATTATGGCCTTCTTATTTTCCCATTCGATGATAAGCTTGTAGTCCCCAAGGACCTGGATATTTTTGCATCCATTTAAACATGTACTTATGAGTGGAATCTACAGAGCCTATAACATTGTTCGGGTACTGGCACCTCTCCCAACATCATATTTTAGGAGGAAATGAGATTTGTTATTTAAATGTAAAACCACTCTTGCACCACACATAGGCGGATGACCCTAACTTGAGCCATCAAAATAACCTCAGGGAATTTTGTAACTGAGTTTTGACATCTCCAAAGTCTTGTTCTTCTTTTCTTTCGGGCTAAGCTAAAATTCCTTAGACGATTTAAATATAAGATGAACAACAACCTTAGGAGGAAAAAAAATTTCTCGCAAGATAAATACGTTACAAGCCCACCAAATCCAATATACAAATTGACTTGGCAGTGCTTTGTAATCCTTTACTACCCCATCTAGAATCCAATCCTCGAAGCACCCTTCGATTGATAATTTTTTTCCATTTTGAATTTGCCTTAAACTCAAGCTTTACATCCTTCTAGACATCCCTTTCATAATTGCATGCCACAAAGAGATGAAAGATAGATTCAACTTCTTGGGTGCATAGGCTACACTTGCTTGGGCCAATCCAGCCATGTTTCAAACAATTATCCCATGTTAAGACTCTATTCGCCAACACAAACCACAATAGAATTTTTGCTCTGAGAGGACCTGTATTTTTCCATAAGACACCCCACCACCATTTCTTAGCCTCAGAAATATCTTCTTCTATCTTAGCTACATATCCCAATTTGGCATTGAAGTCTCCTGAAGAGGGATTTTTTTACCAACATAAACAATACTCTTCATTGGATAACTTAATGGTTCGATGCACCAACTCCCCGAGATAAGATCTCCGTTCATTGGCATGGGGACCAACTAAGCCCAGATCCTCCACATTCAACCACTGTTGGTTATGATTCAAGGATCCATTTAGTCGAGCAACATCTCTTGAGGAAAAAATACCAAGAAAATTAAGCAATTGGAGCATCTTGTCGGATAATCTGTAAGAGCCTTCAACCCCTAACCACAACTCTTCCCCAATTCTTACCTTCTTTCCATCTCCATTCTTCCACATGACCCAGGTTTCGACCAATGGCAAAAGCTTCGAATAGAGCCGCCCATACCACATAACCGCCTCTGGCAGGTTTTTTCAACTCCCTAAACCATGCTTCCATAGATTACTCCTTTAAATATTTTGACTTCATGATTGTACCCCATAGAGCATTATTATAGGCAAGTCTCCAAAGGCTTCTAGATTCTAGAGCATTCCCAAAAATATGAATATTATTAAGGCTATAGCCACCTAAATGCTTTGGCATTGCTAACTTGGACCACTTAATAAGAGGGATTCCTTCAGAAGATCTCCTCCTGATCCATAAGAAGCTAAAACACTTTTTCCTAATCTTGGTCAAGATGCTTTTTGGAATTTTAGCAATTGCCATCCACTACACAGGAATTCTTTCAAGCATTGATTTTACCAAGATTAGGCGCCCTCGTTTGGAAAGCCGTCTATTATCACGAACTGAAATTTTGGAATTGATATTTTTTAGTAACCACTTTCAATCTTCCAATTTGCACCTGTTTGGATTTAGGAAAAAGCCCAAATACTTAACTCCATCCATATCTTTCACCAAAATAGAAAGGATATCCTTAAAAGAGTGAGGAACCTCATCCAAAATTCCATTTACTAAAACTAATGATTTGTTCAAATTTATATCCATCCCTGTAGTTTTGCAATACAAGCCTAATATATTCATTAAGATGGTAATCTCTTGAACTGATCCATGTCCAAAAATCAAAATGTCATCCACGAACAAATGATGCGTGATGACCACTGAGTTAGAAATTCGAACTCCTTTCAACTCATCTTTTGATTTAAAATCCTTAATTAGCAGCTTAGACCCTCTACTACTAAAAGGAATAAAAAAGGGGATAGTTGACACGCTTGTCTTAGTCCCCTTAAAGCTCTGAAAAAAACTGATCGGGGAGCCATCGAGCAAGACAACAAAAGAATCAGATTGGATACAACCCATATCCAATTGATTGTCGGTAGAACCACGCCCATTTGAATAAGGATCAACCTAATATTGACCCATCTTACCTTATCATAAGCTTTAGCTAGATCAATCTTCATCGCTATTGCTTTCAACTTTTTCGCTTCGATGGAATGTAAACCTTCTTGAGTTGTTGCTACCGCATCATGAATTTGTTGATTGAAAAGAAATCCGAATTGTTCCTCTGAGATGACGCTTGACAAGATCCCTTTCAATCTGTTAGTGATGATTTTATAAATTATTTTATAAATAAGATTACATAACAAAATCAGTCTAGAATCATCTAAAGAGACAACATTTTGATTCTTCAGGATAAGGGCAATGAAGGTTGATTTCAAGGCTTCTACAATTTTCCCTACTTCCTTGTATTCCCTCACAACCTTCAGAAGGCCACCTTTTATCATATAAAAAAAACCAAATAAATTCTACATTATACCCATCCGAACCAGGACTTTTCCCCTTTTCAATAGACATCAAGGACTTCTCAATTTCTTCGATAGGGATATCCTCCTCTAGTATTTTATTCTACTCATCATGGATTCACCTTGTTAGCAAACGAATTAAATTCATGATCCCATCGATTGAGAAACCTTCAAGTTCTTTGAAAATGGTAGAGAAATGACTTCTTCCTAACCATGCCTTATCATTAAAGGAACTCACTAAATCACCATTAGGATCCTTCAAATCCCAAATAGTATTCTGTATTTTTATGTGATTCGCATACTCATGATTTTTTTTTTGTTATTTTCCTTCGATTGAATCCAAATTACCCCGCTCTTCAATTTCCAAGTGTTTTCTTCCTTGCTTAACAACTCCAACCTTTTTTCTTGCAAATAGATTCTCCGCATCTTCATATGAAAAAACACCCGAAGAATTGTTCTCAAACAAAGATCCCATCTTTTCTTCTATATCTCTTAATTCTAATTGACACTTAGCAAATTATTCTATGGCCCACAATTTGATAATTGCCTTTAAATTTTCAAGCGCAGATGCAAATTAATGCATCGCAGTTTCCCCATTATCCTCTATGATGTGCTCCCAATTGTCAAATACTAACTTTTCAAAATCTTCTTCCAACACCAATTGTGTTTTGTAAGTAAGAGAGTAAGGCCTTTAATTAACTATAGAGTACAAAATGGTACAAAAATGGTACAATTTGGGCTCAAGAGGACCTTCCACACAATGGAAAACATGCCCCGCTTGAGCTCTGAATAAGAGTTTTACCATGTTCCAACATGTTCATGTTGCACGAAATTGCAAGTAGTCAACGCTCCCTGGTGTATCGTGACAAGGGACTAATTGCCTCTCGTGGATCCTTGAAATATGGCGGTGGTGAGTTTACCAATCACCTGCAGGTTTTGGTGTGATGGCAGTCGTACTACCAACAATTGGTATCAGAGCTAGAGGTCACGAGTTCGATACACACTCGGCTCACGCTGAGGGGGAGATTGTTGAACGAAATTGCAAGTAGTCAGTGCTCCCCGGTGTATCGTGACAAGGGACTAATCGCCTCTCGTGGATCCTTGAAATATGGTGGTGGTGAGTTTACCAATCACCTGCGGGTTTTGGTGTAATGGCAACCGTACTACCAATAGTTCATAACCAATCAAGGCAATTAAAAAAAACTATAGTTTTAAAGGAGAGAGTCTGAAAGCTAGATTGAGAAGCACTCAACTATCTACAGAGGATAAAAGTGCTAACTAAAAACAACAATTTAGACTAAAGTAAGGCCCACTTGATCAGGGCCATTCATCTTCAAACAAAACCTAGACATCTTGAAGCCAGTCTTCCACAGATAGAATCAGGACAACGGAAACAAGTATGAGAAAGAAAGTCGGGTGGGAGGAACCTTATCGACCATGGCCGCTTCAACATCCATTTATGTTGTCGCTGAAGGAGCTTCATGGAGCTACGTTGCGAATTTGGAAGGCCAATCCTTGCCAACAAGCCACTATATCAAATTTCGCATGCAGTAGTTGAACCTCCTTCCTCATTTTTTCATCGGTGTTAGCTCCTCCTTGAGGTCAGTAATAACCCTGTCTCTATATACAATCATAGAGCTTATAAGATATTTCGTGGACCAATAAAGGTGCAAGGAGTGATGGTATAATTCCAATCTAGACCCGGTGTCCCCAGGGTCCACAACCCATTCAACCAACTTTTATGAATCCACCATGAACTGTGAATCCTCGAATTGAGATTGAATTATATGTTCTGCGGCCTCAATTTCATCCTTGACATGGCTAGGGGTGTGCTCCCGCAAAGGATTTGAGTCAGCCATGGGCACCTTCCCAATGCTGCTAGAGCCCCTTCCCATGGTTATTTTTTAATATAGAATGATAGTCCCTCTCCTCTGCGCATTCACCCAGTTGATATTGCTAAGCATAACAAGTGGAACCTCATTCCAATGGCAAGGTTCATAGTGGAGTTTGTCGATTAATAAACTCATTCTCCTCCCCAACCACGATAGAGGTAGCCTTATAGTTCCATGATGCCTTCCCTCGTAAAGGCTCATAATGAGTCGATCTTCCACAAATAAGATGTGATCAATTTGCATATTGCTTGTAGTACCTCTTTCCTCCCCCGATGTGCGAAGCTCCATGCCAATCTCATGAACATACTTTGAGTACATACCAAACCGTTGCATGATGGGTTGGTTGTACCATCTACAACTATTACATTGAGTTATGTGTCGAGCTTTGTGGTGGGGAGGCTGCTATTGAGGCTTGTGCTAAGCCCCGTGGAGATCGGGTTGCCTTCTCATGTACTTTACACCCGTCGTGGGGGGAACAACCAAACATTATTACATTTCAAAGGAGCAAGTGGAGTTCGATCATCTATATCGAGATGAAGTAAGATAGGCAAGTGATTGGAAATACCCCCAACTCTGACCCAAGATTCATAATTAAAGGGCCATTCAAAATATCTTTTGAGACCAAAAACCTATTTAATCTCTTAGAAATAGCTTCCTGACCTCTCCTCCCATTTCTCCATGTAGGAGTACATTTAGAAGGAATAAGATCCAGATCCACCATATGATTCTCTTCGAATAAGTGAGCAAAAAAATCACCCCCAAAGGGTCTCGTCGGGCTCTATCTCCCAAAATATCTCAAAGATATAGAGTCAAGTTAAGATCACCTCCAATAACCATACTATTATGGTAAAGTATACTATATTTGGACATATTCTACCAAAACGTTTTTCTTTTTTAGTAGGGATCATATAAGTTAAGGACCTTAAAATTCATCGAGTGATCCTTCACTTCCAAATCTACCATTATTTTGGAGGAAATGCAAATAGAATCAGAGGTCTTGAAGCCCAAACTCCAACTAGTAATCAATCCTCCTGACATAGTCTCCTGAAACAGAATTATCTTTGGGCAATAGAATTTAAAAATTCTTGGAGGGCTAGAATTTTATGGGCCCTTCCCAACCCTCTTGCATTAAAGGATAACATAATCATTTAGACATAGTTTGAAGGGCTTTACCTGCTCTAAGGGCCCTGAATAAAGTGGTTTGTTTTTCTTCCTGAATTTTCACCTTTGCCTGGGATTTGGATCAAGATATAAAAGACTTCCTCTCAACACCCGCCTGCTCCTCCTTGTTGGAAATTGCCTCCTTTCACTTCGCTTTTTGAATGAAGGTCATAATTCGACGAGCTAGGACACAAAGGCTTCACAGGTAAGGGATGAACTTTGCACCTCCCTAAGGACGTATTTCAGTCAACAAACATGTTATTTTCTTTTTCTTCAGGCTTGAAGCCATCACAAGGGATTTTGAAAGGGGGGGACCCAAGAAGGGAAGGAGAAACGACTGGGCTAAGGGAGAGACCCACCTTATCCTTCGAAAATCTATCAGATAAGAACATGAGCTTGAATTGACACCGTCTAAGAAGGCAACATAGGGAGTAAAGAATCCTTCTTACCAGTAAGAAGATATTTGTCTGCATAGGGCTGAGTCAAGACTTCTTCCTTATGTGCATTTTCATTCTCTAGTGAGGATTTAACCACCTTCAAAGAATTAGTCCTTTCTTCCATTTCTTCATAATTTCTGATCCCATCCGAATCTCCAAGCTTATGTTCAATAGATTGGGTCCGGGCACACACTTCTTAACCCATATTTTCTTCTCCCATATATTTTCCAAAACTTCTTTAGGACAATGAGCTTTCAGAAGCCCCACTTCTCTACATAAATGACATCTAAAAGGTATCCTCAGTTGTCCAACTTTTGTAGGAAAACCTAATTACCCCATTCTATTTCAACCTCCACAACAAGCCCTTCCCACAAATTGATTTTGACCAAGATTTTAGCCATACAGTGGTCCACCTTATTCTCCCATCCTTCTTCAAAGTTTATAGCGACCCAACATATTACTAATAGTCTCTAAAATCTTCCTTTTCCAAAGCACCAAAGGAATACTAGGTAAGCACCTACATTTTCTTCAAAAAATGGGGTTCTCTTGATGGGTCAAAGCTTGGATCCCATTTCTGATGAACCAACCCCAGGACCATTCCTTTGCAAGAATACAGTGCGCATCCTCCTCACATAAAAAAATGAAGCCACACCAACCCCTTACAAGCAAGAAAAAATCCAATGCATACCCTATATTCGGCTTCCAATTACATTCCAACCACGAAAGAAGCGTTTTTGTCTTGAAGGACTTACTCATAAAATGCCCAACCAATGTAGTATCCATCAAAGATTGCACTCCACGAATCTCACATCCATACCAACTGTCAACCAAATGTTTGTAGGCTTTTGCTTAACACAATAATGCTTCTTTCTATAACTTTTTGGCTTGCTTCGGGAGGCTTATGGAGCAGAATTACGACACTTTATTGACAACCTTTCATTCGATGGATTTGCTCTGTAGTTAAGAGGGTCTGTTGGTAATACCTTAGTACCAGTAATTACCTTATCTGGCTAAATAAAGGGATGTCCCATCTCATTAAAAACTTCCGGGGATAGTGATGCAGGAGCATCGGGACCTAGGCAGACCAGTCGAAGCTAGTCGACATAGAGGAGGTCGACCAGAGGGAGTGCCGACGACCACTGGGCGGAAGAGCAGATTGACTATTAAGTCAATGAGTTGAGCAGGAGCAGTCGGTATGCGACCAACAAATGTTGCAAAGGTCGAGAGTCGACATATTGGGGGTCGACAGATGACAGAGTTGTAGCGGAGCTGTCGATGGTTGACATGCGTCAAACCACGACTTCGACAGGTTTGGGCATGAGCCAAGCGAGGAGGAAGGGACGGACTGGCGAAGCCTATAAATGGGAAGAGAAGCAAACAGGTTATTTCAAAGGCTGATAGAAGGCAGTAAGGTCGAGGTGACATGACCGACTACTGTAGCAGTATCAGAAGGATGCGTAGAAGTCAAGGAGAGTACTTGGCAACAGTTCAAGGTTGCTAAGGAAGTTAATGGCAGTTATTGCAGGTGGGTGAAGACATGACAAATGTCATCACAAGCAGAGATTGTGCAGCAGGGCAGGGGCACTGACAGTTGCAAGTATGCAGGATCTGAGGAGATCGACAGACATAGGAAGCGTGTCTCGGGGGTTGGAGTGATCTCGAGAACAACAACAACATAGTAGAAGGCTTGTGCACAGGCACAATGGAGGTAGTTCAATTAGTTCCATTTTGGAGATAGCACAAAGCAGAGTTCGGGGAGAAGATAGGTAGATTGGAGAGAACAGTCACACATCTTCCGAAGACAGAGAGATCGAGCCATAGCTCAGAGTTCCGTAGTGAACAAGGAGAGGGTGATGGTCGACACACTGAGATAACACACCGTTACTTATGTATTGTATTTGGCTAAGGCGGACAATAGTTAGTTATTTCATTCTTTGCGATTGCATTGTAACCGTTTCGGTAGAAGTAATATAAGCCAACTTCTAGCATGTTGTTTGCATCTAGTCTATGTCAACGTGTGTGTGGTGTGTAATTGTTAAGCAAGAACCTTAGTGCATAAGGCGCCTTGCGTTAGTTGGTATCAGAGCCCAGAGCAAAATCTGACGTTAAGTGTGTTTACAGCTCCAGCTACGGTTGGGTAGAGTTGTACACGACTTGTTGAAGTCCAGTTGCAATTTGACGGAGTGGGAGTTTCAGCCGAGGTTGAAAATGGCTCACAGAGGCGTTAACATTCGAGGTGTTGGACGAAGAGCACGTGGCACAGCAGTCACAGTTGATCATGAGATGTTCGACGAGTGCGTCCGAACAATGTGAACTTTTACAAATGAAGTCGCATTGATCAAAGAAAGCCAAAGGCGTGGTTGTATTCCTGATGCGTTAAACCACAACGGCATAGAGGTCGAAGAAGTGGCAGCACGGGAAGCAGCGGGAGAAGAACCAGAAGACAAACTGGTCAAACTTTTGATGGATATGAGAGGTCGGACAAAGATAGATGTACGTACCTACTCGAGAAGCCTCGATCCAGAAGACTTGATCGAATGGTTTAGAGAGATGGAGAAATACTTCGACATAGAGAAGATCGAGGATCCTAAATGGGTTAAGACTACATGTCTGAGGTTGAAGGGTCATGCCTCATTGTGGTGGGACAATGTGCAGGCTGACAGAGTCAAGAAGGGCAAGGAGAAAATCAAGTCTTGGGATAGGATGGTCTCCAAGATGAAAGGGAAGTTCTTGCCAAATGACTATGTAATTTCCTTGTTCCGGAAGTTGCAGAACTTTCGACAAAAAGAGATGACCGTGAAGGACTACACGGAAGAGTTCTACAGACTGTCGATAAGGTCGGGACAAACCGACGAAGGCGAAGAAGCTGTCGCAAGATATGTCAACGGCTTGAAATATGCCATTCAAGACGAGTTGAGCATGTCAAGATTCAGAGCGGTCGATGAATACTACCAGTTAGCTCTGAAGGCAGAAGAGAAACTGTCGAGAAAATTCGTAGCAACCATAGGTAGGATGACTAGTTGGAGTGCGAAGACTGTTTCCGCGAAAGGCCAAAGTAGTGGTTACAAGAGAGAATACGTCGAAGACAACTGACATGCAGAGGGGACATCGACAAGGGAGAAAGCGCAAGAAAACCGATGGGATAGTAGAGGAACATGCGGTCGAGGTGTGTATGGTTGAAGTGGTCCATCCGACAAAAAAGGAGCTAACAGACCAGCCGTAATCTGTTACAAGTGTCGTGGAGCGGGACACAAGGCATATGAATGCCCAGAGAACCTTCATGCTGCAGAGGAGTCGAAACCCAGACGTCGAAGAGATGAGCAATTCGATGAGAGGAAAGAGTCAGCATCCGACAGCAGTGAGGAGGGTAAGAAGAAAAGTCGGGCCATGACAGCTAGGAAAACACTAGTTTTGGACGACCGACACGATGAGCAAGAGCCAACACAGCGAAAGGCTATCTTTCGAACCAAGGTGCGAATGGCTTTGCAAGACCATAGTTGATGGTGGAAGCACTGAGAATCTTGTGTCGACAGAGGTCATCGACGGATCGGGTTGAAGTGTCGAGAGCATCCACACCCTTACAAGATCTCATGGTTGCATAAAGGACATCATGTGAAGGTGACCAGACAGTGCTCGATTAACTTCGAAGTCGAAGGATTTGAAGACAATGTACTGTGCGACGTAATCCCAATGGACGTGTGGCATCTGTTGCTAGGGAGACCATGGAAATATGATCGGAAGATGATCTATGATGGTCGAGCCAACACAGTCACAGTGTGGAAGAATGGCGTGAAGAGAACTCTTAAGCCAAATCTGGAGGAGCAAGCCGACGGTAAGCAGGGCGAGAGAAACTTTTGGGAAAAGTGAGTGCTGATGTGCTCAGTGAGAGAATTCCTCGCAGAAGAGGAAAAGCAGTCGAGATGTTTTGTGATCATTCCCAAAGGACCATGTGTCGAGAGGTCGACAATGGAGAAGATTTCGGTCGAAGTCGGAAGGATGCCTGACGAGTTTCGAAGCATAGTAGTCGATGAGACTCCGACGGGATTGCCACCGACCAGGAGCATATCCCATAAGATCGACTTGATTCCAAGGTCGAGTCTACCAAACAAAGCACCGCATAGGATGAGTTCGACAGAAGGTTAGGAACTCAATCGACAGGTCCAGGAGTTGTTGGACAGAGGGTTGATCAGAGAGAGTCTGAGTCCATGCGTGGTACCAACAGTATTAGCGCCAAAGAAAGGTGGAGAATGGAGAATGTGTACAGACTCCAGAGCTATCAACAAGATCACGATTAAGTACCGATTTCCATTGTCGATAATGGACGACTTAATGGATTGTTTGAGTGGAGCAAAGTACTTCACAAAGATAGACCTGAAGAGTGGTTATCATGAGCTTCAGGTTAGAGAAGGAGATGAATGGAAAACAACATTCAAGACGAAGGAAGGGTTGTGTGAGTGGTTAGTCATGCCATTTAGATTGACTAATGCACCCAGTACATTCATGCGGTTGATGAACGAGGTACTGAAACCATTCTTGGGTAAGTTCGTCATAGTGTACCTAGATGACATCCTGATATTTAATCGAACCAAGACAAAACACTTGGGGCACATTTGACAAGTATTATAGAAGTTGCAGGAAGAGAAGCTGATGGTGAACCTGCAAAAGTGTTTCTTCATGAAGGAAGAACTGGTATACTTGGGATTTGTGATCTCAGGTAAAGGGTTGGTGATGGACCCAGAGAAGGTGAAGGCAATATTGGATTGGCCGGAACCGAAAAGTACGACTGGAGTAAGGAGTTTCCATGGACTTGCCATTTTCTACAGGAAGTTCATTCAGGGATTCAGTCGGATTTGTGCACCTTTGACAGAGTGCATGAGAAAAGGGGAATTCAAGTGGATGGAAGCAACCTAGCGAGCTTTTGACAAGTTGAAGGAAAAGGTCACTGAGAGCCCAGTGTTAGCGCTCCCAGATTTTGACAAAGTTTTCCAGGTCGACTGCGATGCAAGTGGGATGGAAATTGGAGCAGTGTTGAGCCAGGAGGACCGACCAATTACATTCTTCAATGAGAAGTTGGATGATGCGAAGCGTAAATATTCAGTCTATGACTAGGAATTTTATGCTATTGTCCAAGCATTGAAGAAGTGGATGCATTATTTGTTGCCCAAGGAATTTATGTTGTACACAGATCATCAAGCACTGAGGTATCTGAATACTCAGTCAAAGTTGAATCAACGTCACATGAAATGGGTCGAATTCCTACAGGGATATACATTCATGTTGCAACATAAGTCGGGCAAGTCGAACAAGGTTGCCGAGGTGCTGAGTCGAAGAGTTGCATTGCTGAACACGACGACAGTTCAAGCACCAGGAATAGAGTCGGTGAAGACAAAGTATGAAACCAACGAGGATTTTGCGAGAGCATGGGAGGATTGTCGTGAACCGTGGAGTGTCGATAGGACTCCATACTTGGATTATTTTATCCAAGAGGGATACCTATTCAAGGGACAACAACTGTGTATTCCCAGAGGATCCATAAGAGAGAACCTAATCCGAGAGTTGCATAACGACAGATTAACAGGTCATTTTGGCATCGACAAGACTAGGGCATTAGTAGAAGAAAAGTATCATTGGCCAAGAATGACGACAGATGTCGGAAAGTGGGTTCGACAATGTAGAGTTTGCTAGTTGGCAAAATAAAGAAGTCAGAACACGAGGTTTTATACACCATTACCTGTTGTATACACCATTACTTGTACCGGATACCCCATGGGTGCACCTGAGCATGGATTTTGTGCTAGGATTGACGAAGACGCAACAAGGAAGCGTCTTGATTTTTGTTGTAGTCAACAGATTTTCGAAAATGGCACACTTTATTCCGTGTTAGAAGACAAGTGACGCCACAAGCATTGTTGTACTATTCTTCAAGGAAGTAGTCAGATTGCATGGGTTACCGAAGAGTATCACGTCGGACAGAGATACCAAGTTTATTAGACATTTCTGGAGAACCCTATGGAAGAAATTGGACACGAGGTTACAGTTTAGCTCGGCATATCTTCCGCAGACAGACGGACAAACTGAGGTGGTGAATAGAAGTTTGGGAAATCTTATAAGGTGTTTGACGACTGATAGACCCAAGCAGTGGGAGAACGTGTTGGCGCGGGCAGAGTTTGCATACAACCAATTATGTGAATCAATCGACAGGTTTGAGCCCATTCCATATTGTTTAGGGAAGAATCCCACATGGAGTGGTGGATTTGGTCGAGTTACTGATAGAAACCAGGAAAAGCGCGGATGCAGAATCATTCGCAGAGCATATGAAAGAAGTGCATGAAGATGTGCAAAAGCGAATAGAAAAGAGTAATGCAACATACAAGTTGAGAGCCGACAGGAAGAAAAGGCCACAGTCGTTTAGCGAATGAGACTTAGACTATACACATTTGCGAAAGGAGAGATTTCCGACAGGAACATATAACAAGCTGAAGTTGAAGAAGATTGGACCATGTAATATTCTTAAGAAAATTTCGGACAACGCTTATGTGTTGGAGCT
Source organism: Larix kaempferi (assembly GCA_027924585.1). Taxonomy (NCBI): domain Eukaryota; kingdom Viridiplantae; phylum Streptophyta; class Pinopsida; order Pinales; family Pinaceae; genus Larix; species Larix kaempferi. The sequence continues at coordinate 42,746,732 of BSBM01000055.1, read as the reverse complement.
GCCGAATGACTTGAGCATTTCACCAACGTTCAATGTCTCAGATCAAAGTAGCAGAAGCGACGAAGTGTCGAACATCGACTGGACGGTGCAGATTCCAAATCGACAGAAAGAAGAAATCTCAGATGTAATAGAGGAACGCGAAGTCGGGCGTACGCACAGTTCGCAGAGGAAAGAATACTTAGTGCAGTGGAAAGGTGATGAGTTGCAGGAGGCGACATAGATTTCTGAAGAAGAGTTCAGGAGACTGACGGAGCAGTCGAGTTCTTTTTCACCTAGGGAGTCTGATGCAGGAGCATCGGGGCCTAGGTAGATCAGTTGAAGTTAGTCGACATAGAGGAGGCCGACCAGAGGGAGTGTCGACGACCACTGGGCGGAAGAGCAGATTGACTGTTAAGTCGATGAGTCGAGCAGGAGCAGTCGGTATGCGACCGACTGATGTTGCAAAGGTCGAGAGTCGACAGAATTGTAGCGGAGCCGTCGATGGTCGACATGCATCGAACCACGAGTCTGACAGGTTTGGGCATGGGCCAAGCGAGGAGGAAGGGGTGGACTGGCGAAGCCTATAAGTGGGAAGAGAAGCCGACAGGTTATGTCGAAGGCTAACAGAAGGCAGTAAGGTCGAGGTGACATGATCGACTACTATAACAGTGTCAGAAGGACGTGTAGAAGTCAAGGAGAGTACTTGGCAACAATTCGGGGTTGCTAAGGAAGTTAGTGGCAGTTATTGTAGGTGGGTGAAGACATGGCAGATGTCGTCACAGGCAGAGATTGTGCAACACGGCAGGAGCACTGACGGTTGTAGGTCTGCAGGATTTGAGGAGATCGACAGACAGAGGAAGCGTGTCTCGGGGGTCGGAGTGATCTCGGGAACAACAACATCAGAGTAGAAGGCTTGTGCGTAGGCACAACGAAGGTAGTTCAGTTAGTTCCATTTTGGAGTTAGCACAGAGCAAAGTTCGGGGAGAAGATAGGTAGGTTAGAGAGAATAGTCACACATCTTCTGAATGCAGAGAGATCAAGCCATAGCTCAAAGTTCCGTAGTGAACCAGGAGAGGGTGATGGTCGACACACTGAGATAACACACTGTTACTTCTGTATTGTATTTGGCTAAGACCGACAATAGTTAGTTATTTCATTCTTTGCAGTTGCATTGTAACCGTTTCGGTAGAAGTAATATAAGCCAGCTTCTGGCATGTTGTTTGCATCTAGTCTATGTAAACGTGTGTGTGGTGTGTAAATGTTAAGCAAGAACCTTATGCATAAGGCACCTTGCGTCAGATAGGCACTGATACTTTAGGGGGAAACCATCAATCAAATTGCCACCTTTCACCTCAGAGATATAGGGTACTGAAAGAGCATGGATTTATACCGATTTTCTCCACTTGGCACAAAGTTTAGCCTATGCTGGGAAAATATCCCTAGCCCTTATGTTGTTATCCCCATAGTCCACCAAATCCTCCGTACCCTTCTCCATCATTGCATTTTTCCACAAAAGAACAAACCCTAGCTTTGATCCCGCAAAATACTTTTAGGTTAGCTTTTTCGATAGTCACAAGAACGCACCTTTGAAAGATATCATACCCCATCGCCATAGAGTCCCCGTCCTCTAAATTCCAAAAAGCCAAGATCACGTTCAAGCCTCCCCACTCTATTGTATATCATCATATATTAAATAAATAAATTATCAATACTTGTTCAAGTACCATTATGGATATGTCTTTTTCCATCTCTTAGGAACTGCAAGTGTGTTCTAACTTGGATGTGTAGGTAACTCCAACCCTTTGTTATTTAATTCTCTTATTATTGTTAATAATTGGTGTAGTGGTGGTGTCCATTTTGATTATAGAGACACTATATCTCATGCCATGTTACACATGATCTAAAACAACTCTATTAATTTAACAAGTTTTATGATGTGTACTTTTGAGCAAATAACTCATAATCTTGCCAAGCCATTATCCACTTATGTTGCGCTCACATTCCATGCACCCATACTTTAACTCTCAGCTTCATGTTCGCCACGATCGCAACCATTGGCATAATCACGATCGCACATGTTAGAAACACAACCCAATTTTTTTTTCTTTAATACATTTTCGATTTATTAACCAAATATACAATCCCATTGCACAATATTTGAGCCAAAATATCGTGTGATAATTTAAGCATTGAGTAAACAATAACTTTTTTTTCAAAAAAAACTAACAAACTTATATTTGCTATTTCAATTAAGAAATCAAAATATACATTGAAGAGTCCTAGATGTTCTGATCTAGACTATTAAAGTCCATAGATACAGACAATCTTAACAATCTTTCGATCCTTGTTCTAATCAAAAGCAAATCATTGGAAAATTTGATGAGATAAGTAAACAATAACCTATGATCACACCATACAATATTCATTGATTTGATGATACACATGAGAAATTTAATCTCATATATGTATGCATGTGTCTGATCTATTAGGTTTTTCTACTTAGGCCACACAAGTCAACAATAGATTGTTGTCCCTACAATGAATGCCATACAATCAATGTGGTGGGTCCCATAATGGTCATATTGCTATGTTAATGGGCACGTGACACCACAAATAATCATTAACCATTTAACAAATCCTATTACAATTAATATATATTATTCCCAAGTTTTTGGAAATCATCAAACTTTGAAGAAGCGAGGTCGACCCTCTGAGAAGTAATGAAGGATGAGATAGAGGACGATGAAACACTAGGATGTCTAATCATGCATTGAGCATTTTCCTAGTTGCTAGAATCTCGTGGCATAAGAAGTTGCCCTAGATCCATGACTTTGATTGATTTTCCGAGGTTCTAGATTTAATTAGAATTGTGCAAAACCCTTGTGGGCATCGTTCCAACATACATAAAACTTAGATCATAGTGGAAATTTGATGATGCCTAGAATTTATGCCAAATTGATATCTTATATATTCAAAGATGGTCCCTTTGCTACAAGATTAACTTACTCTATGAAACATACCTATTATACTACAATCTAATTGTCGATACTTGGATAATGTTTTTTTTTGTAAGTTAGATAGGTCCTTATATTGCTATTATCCAAATGTACAGAAAACAGGGTCCTCTCATGGTAAAGAAAACAGACCCAGACCAAGGTTCAAGGAGTTTAAAGGGCCCTCTCAAAATTGAGAAAACAGACTCATCGTAAAAAAATAACAGAGTTTTCCATCTGCCATTCAAGAAACAAAAACTAAACATAAACAAAAACTAAACATCATTGGAGGTGCTTCGTTCTCATAATGCTCACAAAACAAAACTAAAACTGTCTATGAGTCCAAACCCGTCGGGTCAGCAGGAAGACCGGTTTCCTTAGTAAGCTCGATGCCGAGTCGGTGAGCAATCAACTTTTGATTCTGGAGAATTTGTTTGAGCATTAGAACCATCTTGTCCTGCTGCAAGAGAATCTCCACTTGTGCTTCCCCTATGTCAGCCAATGTCTTCCCGAGCACTGACTTCTGCAGCCAGTGATAGTCCAAGGTTCGTTGATACAAGGTGGTGCGACCCCTTGTATTCCCAGGGTATGGGATCAAGGCTTCAAATTCCTCTTTGATTTCATTGTCTAGAAGGCAACCCCGCGAAACTTGAGCATCATCCTCAGCCTCCTTTATTTCCTTTTGAATTTTCAACGGGATTTCCTCCTTGAAGCGACGGACTTTCCCTACCACTCCTCTCATAAATCTCATTGACGGGCCAAGAGAGGAGTCGGTTGGTTTTGATTTATGCCGAATGTAAGCGCGTTTTGTAGGCGGCATCTCTGCAACAACTACTATCAAACCAACAGACCAATTCTGAGTGGACCTACTTCCACAAACCGAGAGGCTCAGGGAAGAGAGCCAAGCGTCTTCCCAGTACCAAGCGCATAAACTCCTGTGGCGTTTCCTGTTGTGCTGTTTGCCCCCAATGTTAACTGTAACCATGAACACTGGCGTACCATCGCACTCATAACTTGCCATTGGAAGAGACTGAGCGCACGTAGGAGCTCACAGAGGGCTGGTTGCCCAGCTCGGGGGATGATTTAAGGCTCCATGTGCGCTGTACTGGTTACATAGCCGAAGACGCATGGGAGATCTGGGCTGGCACGTGCCTTGTCTCGTGGCCATCCTCGGTGGGCACATGTTCAACTGCCTGTCCGGCTGTCCTGTCAGTGGGACTGCCCACATTTATCACCCGCCGTGGGAGGATACTTGGATAATGTTAAACACCTTATCTATGAAAAGTTATATTCGAAAGTTCTTAGAAATCATCAAACTTTAAGAAGTGAAGTCGCTTTAGCACAACTATTAGCATTCACACCTAGGTTTTTTGAAAAGCATATTGGCTTTGCTCCTTCCATATAGACAAGCCACTTAACCCAATGTCATATGTATTTTTCTTAGAGTGTGAGGCACAACGTTAATATAGCTTTGCTCTCATTACATACTTTATGATACCCAATAATCTCATTTCTACACAAGATCTTCCCAAACCTCAATACCATCCTTAACTCTATCCAAGGTTTTTCCCAAACCCTAATACCATCCTAAACTCTGCCCAAGGTTTTCACCAAAACCTAACCCTATACCATGCTTAAATTTGACCGAGGTTTTCTCCAAACCTTAACCCTGATACCATCCTTAACCCCATAGAACTTTTTCTCCACGGTATAAAAGTCTTGCGAGGGTTTCCTTGCCTCACACGAAGCGAATGGTTTTCCTTTAAAAAAATCATTAGGGTATCAGGTCACTTAGCCATATCACAATTGTCCGACAATAGGGCCACCGTCCGGAACCAGCTATTGTGAAAACCCTTGGTTGTTTGACAGATCCTTTATCGATGCCCCCATGCCCTTCATCGTGAGGGGTAAATAAAAAAGGCCTTGTGAATTTTTCCAAAACAGCTCAAAATCGCAGTACATAACCTGAAAATTAAAGATTCCTCACAGTTTCCAGCCGATTCCCTATCGAAACGGGCGCCGGTTGAGCTTCGGACGGCCCCTCATTTTGCGTTTCCCGCTTAGATTTCATTTGTCTTTTAGTCTCATATTTTACGCTTCATTATATAGTCTCGAGCTTCGCCGTTTCACTGCCCCGAAACCCCAATCAGATTCCGACCGATAAATACCTGGATAGGTGGCGTTTCGGTGGTCCTGACGCTGATTTTCAATGGCGGAACTCGGCGCCATAAGTGTTCTGGACAATCACGGGTCCGAATGCGCTTTAAAAGATTGAGAAATTCGATGTAGATCAACGAAGACCAGTGAAGGATGGTGAAGTAAACCGGGGCGTGATGAATTCTGCCCGAGAATCGACTTTTATGCCAAAAAAATAGGTAAGAAGCTTCTGGGCATTTGAATTTATTTGTTCTTGTGTTGTTCGGAATGAAGGTCCAGAACCCTAAATTTTTTATTGCCCTCAATTTTATTCGATAATCACCTCAATATTTTTTTGAGTGACTCAGTGATTTGCTATCGAGGACATGTCTCTCAGACCATTTTATGGTCTATTACACGTCCCATGAAATTTTAGGGCACACACGATGATTTATAGCTATAGTAATAGATGGTATGTACCGGAAAACTTGCAGGACACTTGAGGATTTTCAACCTAAGAAGGATTTGATTGGATTCCTATTCTTCAGCTGCTGTTTGTTTGAGGTGAGAAAGGAATCTAACTCGACGTTGAGATTTTTTTTCTGTAGTCGCCACCCCAGTATCAGTAAACTTTAATTACTTAATTCTTATCTTTCTACAGAGGCCCTGGTTTGGTCTGTTGCCGTGGACTCATATTCACAAGTACAAAGGCCCAGGTGGACATGCCCCAGAGTCTACGCCCGAGCTTGAAGCCGATTGGTGTTCTTCAAACAGTGACATCTGTGCTTGTTCCAATGGCCGATCGGCCTTCAAGTACAGATGATGATTTCAGGTCAAGTTATAATGATCCTTTGGCAATAGCTGCACTATCTGGTCCCGAGCTACAATCATGCACAGACCTTGCCTATGCTGACGAGCAAAGAGAGTCATTCAATAAACTGTTAATTACATGCTTGAAAGAATTTCCACATACACGAACCAGGCCTGTACCAGTCATTATCTCTGATGGAAAAGTTGTCGATCTTTATGAGCTTTCAAATAGTGTTAAGAAGCAAGGTGGTTTTGATTTGGTTTCTGCAAATAAAATGTGGGCATCGATTGCAGGGGATTTAGGATTTGGCGCAGAATGTGCCCCTTCTCTTAAGTTGGTTTATGTGAAATATCTGAAATTATTGGACAAATGGTTGCAGAGAGCAGGAAATCCAAAATGTAATGGGTTAAGTTTAGACCACCAAGGTAAGAAAAGGAATGGCGAGATGCTCTCATTTTCAGAGGATGATTTTGCATTTCAGCATGTCGATTCATTTCATGGCACGGGGCTTCAAAAATCTCCTATTGTAATCTCCGACAACAGTGAGCAAACTTTTTATTTACCAGATGGAAGTAAACAGACTAATAGTGGCGTGCAAGAGACTTCCGATGGGAGTAGAAGAAATGTTTCGCTTTCGGGCATGTTGGAATGGATAAACTGGGTTGCGAGGAACCCCTGTAGTTCTATGAAAGGACAAGGTGCTAAGATGTCCAAGCGGAGTGAGGAGTGGTTCCAGGAATGTTTGAGTAGGGCTAATCGGGCTCGTGAAGTTTTATATTTGCGAAGACAAGAATACCAATCTGGAGACTCGGTACATGCACAGGTAACTACATAAAGAAAATTTAAATTAGTATGTAAAGTAGCATTCACAATTTTGGGAATGTGTTTCAAGTCTAACATGTTGCTTAAAATGATTTCATGAGTAATTTGCAGTCTGGTTTTGCCTCAACAGTATCTTACATGGTTAATTACATAGATTACTGAAGATAGTCTGCAATACTATCAGATTCTGTAGATTTCTGATTCCAGTTTTAGATTTTAGAATGAGAATTAAAGGCTTCAAAATGAATTGTTAGTCTCCAACTCTGTTAAACTTTTTGTGTAGAGTATAGTGGTCATGTATTTGTCTTTTCGTTATGAGACAATGGCTAATATGGTAAATTGAAAAGAGTCGTGCATGGTGACTGTTGACATATAGCTGTGGGCCATTCCAAATGAAATAATTTTATGCATGTCTTGTTAATTTCTGTCTGCTGACTTAAGCAATTTTAGAGGTGAAAATGCTCCATGATGTCAGACTTCCCCATCAAGCACCAGGTAACTGCAATGGTTCTGTTACAATTTTTTTGATGTTTTACTCATATCAGTGTTTGCTCTAGGTTCCTTGGATCTTTTTCATAGAACTTCAGTCTTTTGGCTGAATCTGAAATATAAACTACAGTGGCAATATACTTCACTTCTATTCAACCAAATCACTAGGCAAGCTCAAAAAAAGTAGACACCGAAAATGTACTTGAAGGAGAGAAGATTCACAGCCCTTAGGGCACAATCTCCATCATCTATGAGATCTGATAACTAGATCACAAGGAAAGCTCAAGAAAATAGACACAGAAAATATGTACTGGAGGGAGAGAAGATTCACATCTCTTAGGGCACAATCTCCTTCATCCACAAGATCTGAAAATTACTTCTGTTACAGCAGATTTATTTCAGTAGTAATTTTGATTTCTAGTATTTTCTTAGAATGCTAGATCACTTAACATATCAGCGAAGCTGTTCCAATAAATTAGCATGTAGAAACAACCAAGAAAGCTAAATGAGAACACAAGTCTGATGTTCATATCTGCAACATAAAAATTTGGACAACAATTGTACACTTCATATTACATTATAAATGAAGATAGGATACAATACTGCAACTCATCCCAAGTTGGTAGAACATGTCCTTTTAGCTCATCCAAGCAACAACACTTCAAATGCTATCAAACCTTAGCTAGGGCATCCACCATCAACAACAAACTTTAACCAGCATTAGCATAGACTAGCAAGGCCTCTCACCAAGCTCAACTAGTCACACCAAAGCCTTCTCAACTAGCCAGCATCACAACAAGAAGTCCACCCTTGATCTCTCACTTGTATCGCATGTCTTCAAGGACATTCCCCAATTTGCATCACACAAGCTCCACTAGCATCAAGTGCTCCATGTTTTCTTTAGGTTTCATACCACAAACCCTAGGTCTTGCTCACACTAAGATTTCAACCCTAGCGCTCCAAGTCTTCACCTAGACCTTTCAACCCTTGCATCATACAAGCACAAAGCTCACAGGACAAGTACATCAAGAAGATACAAATGATTCAGTGACTTAAGTTGTATATCTATACAAATGCACTGTGCTCCCTTTATATAAGAAAGGTGAGGGAGGCCATCAATATAAAGTGGATCATGTCCACATGAAACCTTTTAAGCCATTAAAGTAGGTCCACACGAGAAAAGATTATCTCCACAGTCTACACATGTTGCAAGGTGGTTGTATTCCATCTCCCATGTGGTGCACTCCTCATCTCAAGAGAGCATGCTCTCAGAGCAAGGCTAAAAAATCCACCACTCCATGTGTGTATCGTCCACAACCACTTCCACGTGGTGCGCCCTCCAAGTAAGACTCCCTCAAGCCAGTCACTCAACCTCCTATGGTATGCCACATGGTCTTGATCAATGTTTTAAAACTTAAGACTTGGTCTTAGAATTAGTCGAGGGCCAACTTCGACTCAGAATCGACTTTCATCTCTTTGCTTACCAGCAGTGTGCTTTTTTCTTGTTCTTGTCCATTATCGCGGGAGTCTCCTGATCGAGGAAGCCACAGAAAGTCAATTGGATGATTTAGGTTGTTGGTAAGTGTCTTATGGAAATCCTTTTGGTGTGGAACCCTGTCTCAGCTCACATCGATAAAGGAGAAAATACTCGTGGTTTCTTGATATTGAAAGTTGCTAGATGGACTATTGATCAAGGCCTTCGAAATAGTTAACAACCACGTAGATAAGAGCAGACCACGTGACTTGTGCGAGTTTACTCCGCTTCTTGTGCCGAGAGGCGCTCTACAACCCAGTATGGGGGAGATGTTGTGATGTGATGTAACGTGACATATTTTAATAATAAAATAAAAAAAATAAAAAATTAAAAAATTAAAAAACACGTCGGCTTAAAAAATTTACATATATTTTAATGGAAATTAAATATATATTATGCTAATCAATCATCATGACTACTCTTGAGGAGGTGTGTCTGTTGTATCATAGTCAAAGATAAAATTTAGAGCAAGCTGATCCAATTACTTTGCAAGGAACTAGATCTATCAAAGGAACATTTGGGTAAAGAAACAAATCGAAGTCTTTCAGGGATTTTACTATGCATTGCTGGGTGTTACTATGAATTACTGCGCATTAATATTACATTAAAATGCTGGGTCAAATGAGTTGGTTTATGTTCAAATGCTGGGTCAAATGAGTTGGTTTACGTTCAAATGCTGGGTCAAATAATAAAAAATAATAGATTTGGTTCAAATGAATTGGTTTTAGTTTGTAAAAGTTAGAAGTAAATATTGTACTAATTCAAATGAGTTAGTTTTAGTCTAAGTAAACTAAAATAATAAAATGTATAGATTGGTTTTAGTTTGTGACTAAACTAAAAAAATACAATAAGAGATTAATTTAAACAAGTTGGTTTTACTTCGGATCTACCATGCATCGAGAGGGATCAAATACGTTGAGGTGCAAACCTTTTTTATTGTCTATCTTTTATTGGATAGGTTTGCACCTCGAGTTTTTTAATCCCTCTCAACGCATGGTAGAGCCAGAGTTTAGATGGATCTAGGCAGGTGGGTGAATTGCTTGGCATGTCAAAGGTTAGTTTTGGTTTCAATGCTCATATGAAATAACAACAAGTCGATGGTGGCACGATTTGACCAAGCATATGTAGGTTTATTTTGGTTATATCAAAAGCTTCCAAATGGAGTTTGATAATCATTTTGAAGTTTTAGTGATTGTAGATCAGGTTCGATGTAGAAAGTGTGGTCATTCTTAGATCGGGATTGCTTCTAGGACAAGCAATGTTCTACTCATCAACAAAGAACATGGTCGAAAGAAGTATCACATGGATACCATGAATAATTTCTTGGGGAAAGTGCTTTGTCTAGAAGAGCAAACAACATGAGTGACCCCCCTAGTATCAAAGAGCCTCGAGAATCTCATGACAATCAGGGAACGATTGTTCTCATTAGACAATCCATTCTATGCCTTTCGTGGGAGGTCAACCAATTGGATAGTTGTTATGCATTCATGTAATAGCTTTCATTGCCTTCATTCCATAATCAGTGGATTTGTACATATATCCCATGCTGTGGTGGGGTCAATTCATTGGACAATCCACTTTTGAGACTATTGTTCGGTTTTCGAGGATTTTGAGGTTTTTAAGGGCACTTTATTCATTAATGGGGCTAGCGTCCTATTTGTTGGAGAAGTTCTATGGAGTTTATCCACTTCATGGAGGTTACTTTGCGGACATTGGGTTTTAATATCCCTTGAACATTGGACTTACGATATTTGACCATCTTTCTTTATGGATATAGTTTGAGCACCTAGTTGGAGTTGGTTAGAAACTCAATGGGTTTTTTCTGTCATTTTTACCCCACCCTAGGCTAGATCTTAGGTATTTGTTAATATTTTATTATAAAATGAGATTTGGCTACAACCTATATAAGGGTTGGCCATCTCATTCATATGTCATGGTTGGATTATGAGATATTTCTCTTTGGGGACCAATTGTTATCTCTTATGGAGCATTTTGAAGTAGGGTACAAGCTAGGATGTAGGTTGTAGGAGTGTGGCGATGTAACCCATCCTAGGTGGGAATTACTATGGAATCTCAATTGCGTGGGGTAAGAGTTTGTCTTGCTTTTTGTTGCAGAGGTTCTAGCCAAGCACATGCACTTTAAGGCTCGAGGAATCATCCCAAGACTCCATATGTCATGGGGATTGGAACTAGTCTTTAGAACCCTCCCATCACCTATACTACACATGAAGACCTTAAGTTTTGCTAGGGCTAACTCTTTGAAATCACCTTTTGCACTTGTTGCCATAACCTAACAATCCTATCTAGGGAAGCCCCCCCCTGAGTTGAAGAAGAACCAATGAAAGTGCAGAGAGGTGTTTATAGAGGTGATAGTGGGTGACACCTCTAGGTTGCAGTTTGGTTAGCCGTGTTCTTCAAGGCTTTAACTTTATCCACTAGTTTATGTTGTAACACGTTATAATGTTCTCGGGACATTTACGTCCCTTGAATGTGCTTAAGTAGCAAAACTACATTCTTGAGGCTTTAAAAGTTTTTATATCATCATGATCTTTTCATAGCCCTAAAACAAAACAAAATATTGAGAAGATTTTAATAAAGAAAAATAACTAATTATTGATGGAGTTCCCTATTTGTGAACTCTAGCTTAGGATGGGTTCCTTCTTGCAATGAGAGGGCATCTTTAGATAACTTGTCAAAATCATAATTGAATTCTCTATAAATATGGGAGAAAGAGATATCTATGAATTTTTTTATAACCCTAAGAGCCTTGTTAAGGAGTGGAGTGAGCCAAGTTTTGGGTACTACGACTATTGTTTGTCCAATCCATAAGCATCTTAGAATCTCTAAACACTTCTAGAGATTAGAAAAATTTCTATTGCACATTTCATGATTAGTCATAGAGCCGAACGCATCTTGATTGTTTGTGCCTTGCCCACCAACATGCTTTAGGAGAAAAAATATTTTTTTACAAGTACAAAATACCCCTAGAGTCAACACATATGTGGAGTACCTTGTCAAGCTTCGTCAAAGAATCCCCAAATGATAACTTAAGTATCAAGGACAACTAGTTTGTGATAAGTGGTGATATTTAGTGTGAAGGTGTCTATTAGTGTGGGTTTTCCTTCCTATAAACCATGTGAGAGGGGGAGGTATGAAAACGAAATGTAGAATCTCAAGAAAGAGATTGGAAAGGGGCATGAAGGCTCTAAGGGTTACAAATTGTTTTGGATTCACGTATAAGGTTAGAAGGGAACACAAGTTTGACTAAGCCCAATTTCTATTTAAGTAATTTGGATTCATATTGATTTGTAAAGTCTCTCTAATGCTCTAGTATAGTTGTTGTTGGAAACCTAATCCTTAGGGTTATGGTAAAATCATTTTGTATTCACATCAAGAGTCATAGGTGAATATGAAAAGTCATCTTGGAGTCCAAGAGACCTCTTGGAAGATGAAACCAAGGGTCACCTTCATTGTATTTATATGTATATCATATTAATGGAATAATATCTCACGCTAATCTATTCAGAGCTTTCCAATAGTAATATTAGGGCCCTATAGTTCTTATGGCATGAAGGAAGCTATGGTAGTTTTTACATAACACGCTATCTATGAGAGTTGTTTCTCTTGTTGTGCAAATTCTCTTGCTTGGGCGTTCTTCTTTCCTGCCCAAAGTTGAATGCTCACCTCTTGTTTATCATTGATAGAATCACAACTTTTGTGCAAGCTCTATGAGGACTAGATTTGGGAGTTCGAAGAGATTTGTTGGATAGATGAACAATTAGTAATGTACCTCTCGTGCTTTGAAGCTTATTTGATGTGTTTTGGTTCATTTTATTAAGCTACTTTGGAAATCATGCTTTTCACCATTATGTTTTTGGAACATCCATTTCTCTCAAAGCATAAAGTCTTGGTAGAATTAGCATAAGTTATTGAGATTTTGCTAAAAAGTCGTTGGTATTTGAAAGTTTGCAATTATTTGTTTTTCAATTATATATAACCTAATATGTAATTTGGAAAATTTCTATTTTGGAGGAATTTTACTTTTAACTGTAAGTTTCGGTCTTTCCAAGTTTTGGCGTCCTGAATTTTTTGGTCCTTTTAAGGAGGTAGCTTGTGGAACCTCTCTTGCGATTGTTTCTTATTTAGAACTCTTAATGAACAACCTTCTTTCACGGTGTCTATCATGCTTCGACTTTCTATGAGCCATTTACAAGAAACAATAGGTAGACTTTAATATTTTATTCAATTGTTCAAGTTAGTAGGATCTTATTAGCACTACCTTCATTTTGGAGAGCATAGTCGAGTGACCATGTACCCACAACTCACGTTTTGTTTTTGCATTTGGGTCTGGGTTCTATAAGTGGTGCCTTTTGATTCAACAACACAACTAGCCTCTTCTACGAAAGCTCAGACCTCATTAATGTCTGCACAAAAAGGGAGATTGTATCTTCCATATTTATTAAGACCCTAAAAATTTTGGTCTTTATAGCCTGCTTGTTTTCCTCTCTCAACTTTGTCTTCTCCCTCTCGCTTGCGTTGAGCCTACCCATTTTCTCTTTTAATTTTTGTTAAATTGAGATCTGTGAAATTCCAAAGATGTTGTTGATTCCAAGAGTTAATGAGAGGTGGAAAGGACGTATAAATGATGAGAAATTCCATATCATAGAAATGGCGACTATCATTAAATATTGTGGTTGTTATCAATGATTTTCTAGGTGTTGGGAAAAGGAATTGATGAAGGAAAGTGAGCCCGCCATGTCATAGGTTCTAGTCTTGGCACGCACAATCTACCATGTATAATAGAGGATCTGTGTTAGAAGGAACCTGCAAGAAGATAACTTTCTCGATTGGAAGGTCCACGTGACAAGGGACCATCGAGAAGTTAAATTGATGGTGCACTTTGTCCAAATTCACATGCTTTCTAGTTCACAGTTGATGTGTGCGCATGGCCAATAAAGAATCTTGTAGGTTGGAGTTTCAATTTTGTTTTTTTCGGAATAATCTTAAAGTTTCGTGTTATTGTAGTCTTTTATGCTAAATCACAATCTACTTTTGTGGTTTCCACATTAGACCCACAATTTGTCTTTGTGGACTTCTTGGTGACGTCGTAAATTGATTGGAGCATATATTGTTTGTAATTAATTGATTTTGTTGTGGTACCTTCAAACAATTTGATTCTTCATTCGTACTTGCCTCATCTTTTCTACATGATTGCATTTATAGTGGATTATCACTTACAATTTATGTATCATCTAGAAGGACCTATCTGTGTGGAACTTTACAGATTAATAAAAGATTGGATAGCATGGGATATTGCTAGATGTGTTGCATTTGCATTCTTTGGTATTTTTGCGGGCACAAACTAAAACCAATCTAGAAGGACCTATCTGTGTGGAACTTTACAGATTAATAAAAGATTGGATAGCATGGGATATTGCTAGATGTGATGTGTTGCATTTGCATTCTTTGGTATTTTTGCGGGCACAAACTAAAACCAATCTATACATTTTATTATTTCAGTTTACTCACAAACTAAAACTAACTCATTTGAAAGTTTAATATTTTACTTGTAAATTTTACAATCTAAAACCAATTCATTTGAACCAAATCTATTATTTTTTATTATTTGACCCAACATTTGAACGTAAACCAGCTCATTTGACCCAACATTTCAATGTAATATACTAATATTAATGCATAGTAATTCATAGTAACACCTAGCAATATTAATGCCTAGTAATGCACAGTAAAATACCTGGAAGACTTCCATTTGTTTCTTTCCGCAGATGTTCCTTCGATAGATCCGGTTCCATGCAAAGTAATTGGATCAACTTACTATAAATTTTATCTTTGTCTATGATACAACAAACACACCTCCTCAAGAGTAGTCATGATGATTCGATTAGCATAATATATATTTAATTTTCGTTAAAAAATAATTAAATTTTTAAGTCGACATGTTTTTTATTTTATTATTAAAATATGTCACACTACATCACATCATAACATCTCCCCCATACTCGATTGTAGAGTGCCTTTGGGCGTAATGAAATAAAATCTCATGCACATCTCTATTTAGAGCTTTCCAACAATAGTGTTGGGTTTTAGCTAGGATTTCATGTTGTCAAATGCTAAGGCATATGTGATTAGGTTTATGGCATGTTCGATGATGGTAGATTTTGTGATACTATTATGATTCATGTTAGAAATGTGTTACGTGAGTTGAGTTTGAATGGAATAAATAGTTTGACCAACATAGGAGACACCACAAGAGTAGGGTATGTCATAAACACCTCGATGTGGGGGGTCAATCTTTTCTTTCACTACGTTGAGTTTGCATTTAAGAGTTTTACGTGGTTTTAAATAGTTTTATTGTGATATTTTCTAAGAATATGTTTATTATTATTATTAGTAGTAGTACCTTGGATGAAAGCAAGGTAAGCTTGGGTAGTGTAGGTCCTTGAGAGGGTGGAAGCATGATTCTTAGGAAGACGAGCTTTGTAGGGTCCAATTAATTTGTGTGGTAGAATATTTATTGGTTTAGAGGACTCTATTTAGGTGAGCTTTTCCTTGTTTAAGGTGGCTTTGGACAAAAAATTGTAAGGCCTTGATAACTTAAGTATCAAATTATCAATGACAACTGATTTGTGAGAAGGGTGATGATGAAAGTGTGAAGGTATATTATATTGTGGCTTTTTTGCCTATAAACTTAATGGGAAAGGGAATCGTTGTTCTCTTTAGTGAATAGCACATTTAAGGAACTGTGAGAAACAATCATTCTTAGTTTCCATGGTGAATTTAACCTCACTAGAGTAATTTTAGTGGTCGATGAGAAACTGTTTAAAGTTTATTGCGACCATGGGGCTAAATGTCAAATGTGTCATAAATAAAATGGAACCTAAATCTTGGTTTTAATGGATTTTTTTTTTGTAAGTACCCACTTGTGACCTTCCATTTATAACTTCTCATCTCAATTGCTCATTACCAATTGCTCTACTCCCTGTGGGCTGGTTTTAATGGAAAGTTGTTTAATGCCTTTTTTTAGAAATGTTTCATATATAGATTGTGATGATGGGGAAAAGGGGAGAACCTATAGCAATCTATTCACTTTGCTCATAGAACTTGTAAGTTCAAAATGTGGGCCAAAGGCAAATTTAATTAGTTTCAAGATTACATCAATGGCTATTCGATTTGAATTTTGGTCAATTGTGACAAGGAGCTTATATTCATCAAGCTTAATGTTTTGGACCTCATCAACAAATTCATTGGAGCCTTTGATGAAGGAAGAGGAACTACCTACAAAGGATCAGAGTTGTTTAGCTACAAAATTAGCCAATGAATAGATAGGGGAATCAATCATAGTAACAATAGGAATAAGGGGGACACCATCTCTTTGGATTTGAGAAAGACCATTGATGTCAATAGTTTGGGGATTTGAATCAAGCATAGTAACAAAGGCTTGAGGGGGATACCATCTCAATGGATTTAAGAAAGACCATTGATGACAAGGGTTTGGGGCTTTTTATGAGATAAGTGTATTTTGATGTTAGGATTAAAGGGAGAGTCGATCAATGAACTAATTGACGTTACCCCCAAGCCATTGAACCAAGTTGTGGGAATTGAACTTTGTTTCCCCTAACCCATCTTGGTAATTTGGTTTATAGGGTTATGAGTAGTTAAACAATGTGCATTTGTTGAAAGGACATTGTTTGTTTTGTAAATGTAGTCATTGGTGTTTAAGATGGCCTTCATATTACCTTTATTAGCTTTGGCAGTTATAATGATAAGGTTATTGTTGATGTATTTGAGGACTAAACAGGAGAAGGCTTGACATTCCAAACAATGTCTTCATAAGGGCCATGATACGTGGTTAAAGCATAATTGAAACCTTTCTTTAAAAAGCCAATGGTGGTGGTGTCAACTTTGAGATTAGAAAGGTTAGCAATTATGTGGGAAAATGAGAAATGGGTAGTTTGGGTCATCTTAGCAAATGAGGTGTAATCCCTATAGGAAGGGTTTTTGGTATGGTTAGTAATAGCGAGGGAGGGTGTGGTTTTATTAAGAGGAAAACACTAACATAAGGGTTGGAGCAAGAGCCTTTAACACTAACTAGGGTTGTCTTGGGATCCAATATGCCACTTCCCTATTTCATCCGTTATCTCTTTCATCTTGGCCTTCTTTTCTTTGTCTTTGGCAGGAAGGTTTTGCGTTTTGCATTTCCACTCTAGTGGTAGTGGATTTACATGGGGCAACTTGACCTCTTTGACATGACGTGCCCATTATGTGCATCTTATAATATTGGCAATAAATCTCCCTATCAACAACATCAACATGGATCCATGTAGGGTCGTTGGTATTGGGGGCTATGGTAGATGCAAATGAATCTACAAGTGCAAAGATGTAAACCCAATTTTATTTTTTTGCAGCCAAATATATATGTTTTAGATCTATAATTTTATGAGAAAAAAAGAGAGCTAGTTTCAACTTAATTTTGAATTGGTCACAAGAATCCTATCAAGAGCTCCTCCAACTCCTCCAAGCTTGTCGGTATCCCTTGGATATGGATGTCAAATCCATTGCAAAGAGTCCACAAAGAGTGCCAAACATGCTCCAAGCTCACTTTGAACACAACTCTTTAATGCAATGCACAAACTCCAATCATTGGCAATTTCTTAATGAGAGAAGTGTGAGGTAAAGGTCCTTATAAGTTATAACCTCGTTTTAGGGTTAGTGGGGTTAGTTGGTGGGGTTTGTGTGTTTTTTTCTTTCTTTTTTATTGCTTTATGTTGAAAGTTTTTGTTGCGGTTGTGCCTATATTGGTTCACAGTGGATCATGTTGAATTAGCTTGTTTGATCAGTTCCATACCAAATTGGCAAGGTACGGTGTTTTAGTTTTAATAAATATTTTATTGCCTTTTGTTCTAGGTTTTTATCGTGGTTATGCCTAGAACATTTAATAGTGGAACCGGTTGAATCCATTGATTTGTTGGTTTCACAATTGACTTGACCTGTTTGGTATAGAATTGGTTCAGTTGTTTTTAGGGTCAAAATGGTCAAAATGGTTTGGTATAGGACTGGTTCATGTTGAATTGGCTTGTTTGATCAGTTCCACACCAAATTGGCGAGGTGAGGGTGTTTTAGTTTTAATAAATATTTTATTGCCTTTTGTTCTAGGTTTTTATCGTGGTTTCACAATTGACTTGACCCGTTTGGTATAGAACTGGTTCAGTTGTTTTTAGGGTCAAAATGGTCGATTTTGGTTACGTTTCGATTGATTTTTAAAATACAATAGGGGGATTCTTTCCCCAAGATGGAGTCAGTGTTGCCCAGGATGGAATCAGGGGGATTTTTAGGGTCAAATTGGTCGATTTTGGTTATGGTTCAATTGGTTTTTAAGATACCACAGGGGGATTCTTTCTCCAAGATGGAGTCAGTATTCCCTCAAAATTAACTTCTTGAAAGTTCATCTTGGTTGACTTGGCGTCGACACTTCGTTGATACACTAGTGATTGATTTGTCATTGACAATTTGTTGGTTTGTTCTTCATGGATGATTTTTAGTGCTTTAGCTAGAGTTAGCACATGGTTGCCGATTAAGATTTGAAAGTGTTGTTTGCATGAGATCCTTAGAGCAACTTTTTCTAGGGATTACTACACACCCATATTAGTGGAGTTTTTATTTATTTATTTAATTTTTGTAGGTTTGCTTGCATATTACATGAAATACCTAGTGTAGGCATGGGAAGGACAAATCTTCCAAAGGGTTATTAACTTATTTTCAAGTGTTTGAGATTTATTATTTTGTGGAACTTTATATTTTTAGAAAGTTCATTTTTTTTGAAAATTGATCACATTTTTGGATACCGTTTATGGAGGAGTTCATGTGCTTGAATTTTGGTGATGATTGGAGAAAGTGCAAAATTATGTCACATTTAGGGCTTATATTTCTAGAAAAATCATATACGTGGAAGAAGAAAACCCAAAATTGTAAAGTGGTTTTGAGAAATGCAAAATTAGGTCAAAGCTAGTGTTTTTGCTGGTTCCAAAAAAATAATTACCTTAAGATTTCCTTTTAGCTATGGAGATGGCCTTTAGTTTTTAGAGGATTTTGAGCACTTTGTTATTTTTGGATGCAAGGCAAGTTTGGCCAGGAGAGGTGCGTGCCAGTCTATCTTTAGCATGGAGTTTTTAGAGATTCTTTTCTTCGGATATTTTTGAAATCTTATATGGTGTGCTTTTTTTGGATCTCATGCTTGTCTTTTATGATCTAGAGGCAGTGCAAACACTAGAGAGCACTATCTCTTACATTGTCTTATCCGAGTTTTCTTGCATTCCAACTTTCCAAGTGGGCTTTTTCCATGGTGACTTGTACTCCAAGAATATTTTTTCAGATTTCTTCTTGGCTATAGTAAGTGGAAGCAAAAGAGTTTGATCATCAATGTGCTCTTCAAAAGAGTTTTTGAGGAGCACATTTGATGGGTTCATGTGGTGATGGAGAAGAAAAGTAAAAAAATTAAAGTGGTTTTGAGAAAGTGCAAAATTAGCTCAAAACTAGTGTTTTTGTTGGTTCTAAAAAAGAAAGTACCTTAAGATTTCTTTTTAGCTATGAAGATGGCCTTTTGTTTTCAGAGGATTTCGAGCACTTCGTTATTTTGGGATTCATGGCTATTTTGGCCAGGAGAGGAGCATGCTTATCTGTTTTTGGCATGAGTTTTTTTGAGATTCTTTTCTTTGGATATTTTTGACATATTTTTTTGTGCTTTTTTTGGATCTCATCATTGTCTATTATGAACTAGAGGTAGTGTGGACACTAGAGAGCACTATTTCGTACATTGTCTTATCCAAGTTTTCTTGTATTTCAAGCGAGCTTTTTCCATGGTGACTTAAACTCCAAGCATATTTTTTCAGATATCTTCTTGGCTATAAGAAGCAAAAGAGTTTGATAAAAAATGTCTTCATTCTTCCATCTTCTTGCTTCTATTCTTTTTTCACTTTAGAGTTTTTGAGGAGCACATTTGATGGGTTCATATGTTGATGGAGAACAAAACTTGAATATGTAAAGTGGTTTCGAGAAAGTGCAAAATTAGGTCAAAACTATTGTTTTTTGCTGGTTCTAAAAAAATTAAGTACCTTAAGATTTCATTTTAGCTATGGAGATGGTCTTTAGTTTTCAGAGGATTCCAAGCACTTTGCTATTTTTGGATGCAAGGCTATTTTGGCCAGTATTGGAGCATGCCAATCTATCTTTTGCCAGGAGCTTTTTTGAGATTCTTTTCTTCAGATATTTCTGAAATCTTATCTGGTGTGCATTTTTTGGATCTCATCTTTGTCTATTATTAGCTAGAGGCAGTGCGAACACTAGAGAGCACTATCTCATACCTTTTCATATCCAAGTTTTGTTGTATTCCAAGGGAGCTTTTTCCATGGTCACTTATATTCCAAGCATGTTTTTTCAGATATCTTCTTGGCTATAAGAAGTGGAAGCAAAAGAGTTTGATCATCAATGTCTTTATTCTTCCATTTTCTTGCTTCTATTCTTTTTCACTTTAGAGTTTTTGAGGAGCACATTTGATGCTATTGTACTGGTTGAATTTCTTGCATTCACTACCATAGATGAACTTCATGTTGTGTGAGGAGATTCTAAAAATCTTGGCATGATTCTTCCTATCCCGCAAGATCCTTCAGTGGGTGGACTTGTATCCAATATGTTCAGAACTTTGTTTTTTCTACTACTTTGAGTAATGAAGATCAAAACAAAATTTTTGGCGACCAATACAAAAACCGATGTGTAAGAATTCTATTTTTGAACTTGTGAGATTGGAATATTATCTTAGCCTTGCTTATTTTCTTTTCATTTAACTCCATTATTTTAAGGACAAGGCACCGGTCATAAGGAAAACAATTGGGTTTTAAGTGGTTTCAAGACAAAATTCAGGTCATAAAGAAAACAATTGCGTTTCAAGTGGTTTCAAGACAAATTTCAAACGATATCATCGCTAGTTTTGTATCTTACTTGCAGACTATGGGGGATATATCCTATATCTACAATAAAATGTTGATTTGAGATGTTTTCTAAGTTCTTTGCATTTTGATTAAGCTTTGTTTGTTTTTCCTACAAATTTTTATTTACAGAAACTAGGGGAGATTATGGCAGATTTGTGATTTTTCTACATTATTTTGACATTTCTAATCATAATTGAAGGTTATTATCATTAATTTGAAGATGGAAAGTGTAGATTTTGAGTTTTTATTGCTGATCCTCAAGATGTTGTAGATTTGATCTGCTTAAATCATCTAGTTGAATTGGCATCCGAAATTTGGAAGTGAGAGGAAGTTAGATCATTGATACTTCCAGATAGTTATCTGGATACTTTTGGGTTCTTTGGTTCCAAGGTATTTCTAGGTGATAATAGACACATAAATTATAATCTAACCAAAGATTAGAACATGAAAATCTTGATGAAAATCCCACACGGAGAGGGGCTTAAGCTATGCTTAAGATAGCTCCATGCAAAGCAACTCAGTCCACTTCAAAATTGCACAAGAAAAGTTTCATACAAGGTGTTATATTCCAACTCAAAATAGCACAGAGGCAAGTTGAAATGAGCCTCATAAAATCTATTCATAAACTGGCGATAAGATATTTTGAAAGAAGCACAAGATCTTGCCATGCCAATCATCAACAAAAACGTATTGGTTCAAGATATAATTATTTTTGTTTGACATACCACACTTCCCCGGGAAAGTGTGAAATGATTCACAATCAATCAACAAATAAAAAGTGCCCAGTCTGCCTTGAAACCAATGTGTATACACGATTGATAAAGGGCAGAATAATCTAGGTTTGACTACAGTCCATTCTCAGGAAGAAAACTAATCAAACAAGGTGCACTTAGAAGTTAGAACAACATAAAAATGAGGAAAAATCTTCCATGAAGGAGCCACCAAAACCAATCACGACACAAGGAGCATACTGTACAAGTCTCCCAACAAAGTGAACTTTCTTATGCAGATCCACTTAACACCAACACCACATCAACTTGAAAATCAACGCTGAAGTGTAGATCTGAAATTTAACTCATCATATGGGCAATAGACACTGTATGGTTTAACTAATGTTGGATAATAAATAATCTGAGCTCGGCCCCAACTAAGATCAAATTGGCCTACCATTATGGTGCTTTCCACAAGGTAGTACATTGGATCATTTCTATCCTACAATGGCACCCTATTTTGCTGATTTGCATTTTGACACTGCCTCTTAAAGAAACACTGTCACCCTTAAGGCAAATGTCGAATGTGACCTGAATTAAAGCACCGGAATACACTCTTCCTGCACAGTGCCAAGAATATTTTAATTTTTTACCTTGCAACAAAAACTGGGATTACTTCATGACTAGCAGTGCCATGCTATCAAATCATCCTACTATTTAGGGTGCTTTCCACAAGTAGTGCATTGGATCATTTCTATTCCACAATGACACACTATTTTGCTGATTTACATGTTGACACTGCCCCGTGAGGCAACACTGGCACCCTTAAGACAAATATTGAATGTGACCTGGTTTAAAGCACTGGAATACACACTTCCCTCAGAGTGCAAGTTAGGTATGAATCTTGGACTATTTTACCTTGCAACAAAGACTGGGATTATTTCATCACTACCAGTGCCATGCTACATAAACATTGCTACATAAACTGCATTGGATCAGAATGTCTCTTTTGTCAATCCAAAAATATCCGAAGGTGGAACTTGTCCTTATCTCGAACTACGGGACCCAATTGTATCCGCTCAAATGTGTTTGGTCCTTAACACAAATTTGCAAAAAACAAATT
Organism: Larix kaempferi; assembly: GCA_027924585.1. Lineage (NCBI taxonomy): Eukaryota > Viridiplantae > Streptophyta > Pinopsida > Pinales > Pinaceae > Larix > Larix kaempferi. The sequence goes on along the minus strand of BSBM01000055.1, from coordinate 42,724,133 downwards.
TCAGTCTTAACAATGGCTCCACAGGAGGAAGTATCCCCTTTTGGGATACTTAGAGCAATAGACCTTAGTGAGCTGCTTGCACACAATTTACTTGTAATATTGAAAGTAAAATTTTACGTAGGCCTCAAGATTGGAGTGGGTGTATAGCGCCAAATAAAAGAGACATCTTCTCAATGTTACCAAACTCGGAATCATCAATAGATATTCAAAATAGCCATGTCCATGTACTGCAAGATATCAATGGATGTCCAAAAGATATCAAGATGTCTAAGATATATCAATTCTCATGACCATACATATTTTATAATTTTCAAAATATTTAAAACTATATATTTAATTGTATATATATTATACATGAATAAATGTTATATATATATATATAATAACATTTATTGATGTATAATATATATTATATGTGTGTTATAATATATATTATATATAAGTGTAAGGAAATTGACATTATGGTTAATGTTTTCTTAGGATTTAAATGAACATACATAATAATGAGAGAACAATCATAATCATAACCATAGCAACAACAACATTGAACACAACCATTTACCTTGGAAAACCCCATGAGGGGAAAAACCAACCATTGTAGTCTTCATTACCTTGGCCAAAACCAACCAACTGGGCCAAGTGAGCTCACCCTCTCACCTCCAAGCCACATTACAATGGAGTATGCCAAGCCCTTTATAGGATTCATTACATGCAATACCTTGGGCCAATACCATGGGCCACCAAATACCATGGGACACCAAATACTATTGTCAACCAAATACCATTTTATTTGACTCAAACCAAGATTAGCTCAATTCCTCATTCATCGAGTCAAGGTTAACCGAACAATCGCCCCTTTAAACTTGACTTGGAGTAATGACAACCCCCTCAAATTTTTAACGGGGAATCTGGTATGTCCCCCTTTTCACCTAGGTCTAGACTCTACATGACTTTATCGGTGAGTTACAGGGGGTACACATCCCTAACCAGGTCTTAAAGTTGTATGCCCATTTACATGTAATACAATTTTCAACTCCATTATAATAATAATATTTTTTTTGTTCATGTGCCTCATGGTGACTTTACCATCACCATCCATTGCTACATCCTCTCACTTTTCCATGCTCGTCATCTTCCATGCCTCCTTTTGTACCTTCATACAAACTTGTCATTGATGTCCATTGAAAAAGAATCCATATACCGAATTACATGGGTCCTCAGTCGCTGTAACCACCGGTTCTCTAGGAATTCTCTTCAGTTACATGGTTCATCAAGCTAGTCTACAAGTACACCTGCCACCCTTGTACCTATCTCAGTGGTTCATTCCTCAACTTGATGTCACATCCCTTCTTTGAACATAAGAGGGATACAATGATTTTTTGTTTGTTTTTTGTTTTTTCTGTGCTTCTAAGCACCCGGGGAAACCATTTTCAACCAAGAACCAAAAACTGTTGGGTTGTCGGGTACCATCGATCATGCACCCCACAACATATTAATTAAAACTCATGTACAAAAAAATCCGACCTCAACGATCACCAACCACATGCTCTGATACCAGTTCTTAGGATTTAAATCAACATATGTAATAATGAGAAAACAACCATAATCATAGCCATATCAACAACATTGAACACAACTATTTACCCTGGAAAACCCCATGAGGGGAAAAACCAGCCAATGAAGATCTTTATAACCTTGGCGAAAACCAACCAACTTGGCCAAGTGAGCTCACTCGCTCAACTCCAGGCCACACTACAATGGAGTATGCCAAGCTCTTTATAGGCTTCATTACATGCAATACCTTGGGCCAATACCATAGGCCACCAAATACCATGGGACACCAAATACTATCGACGACCAAATACCATTTTCTTTGACCCAAACCAAGATTATCTCAATGACTCATTCACTGAGTCAAGGTTAACCTAACAATTTTTAATTTATACATATATACAATAAATATACAGTGATAAATTTATTTAACATGTATAAATATATAATATGTTAACTTTATAATTAATACATTAATATACAATTTAGATATAAATTATACACCCTGTGAAAAATTTGTAACACGTAAAGAGTGAAAATCCTGTAAACTGTAAGTTCGTAAACCCACACTTTGTAATTTGTTTCAACCTCGAGGAGTGTAACCCTGCATTCTTTCTAATTCGCTTCAATGCTCCAACTTAGAAAGTGTGTGGGAGTCCCTTCTAACAGAGAATAAAATGTTACCAGTGTGGAGTAGAAATGAAATCACGATGAAAAAGGTCGGAAATCGTGTTTTAAAGGAACTGGCAGTTGACTTGCCCGAGTTTGAATCGTCCCAATCTGAATTGGATTGTTCTGTAGCCGAGTCGAGTCAAACTCGAATTAATCACGAGGTGACTCACGAGTCTTGTTTCACTTCTGACTGGGAAAGGCCTAAAAGTCGCCTAAGATTGAAATCTTCTGCATCTAGGGATATTCAATACCAACCATGACCTAAGTTCTTGACTTCAATTATGATTAAAGTCCAAATCAAACTCCAAGCAGTGTTAATTTGGAAAGCATGTCTTCATGATACTTATTGACTAAAAAGTAAAGACACTGAAACACTTGAGTGAAAAGTTGGAAAGGATTCACTTGTACTTGAAAACAAACTATCTAATTATGGTTCAATCCACCCCATACCAAAAAAGATTGAATTGACCCCTTACTTAAATTGACACATAAGTGCTTTACTGACTTTGACACTTTAGAATACTATGGAGGCCACTTACATATATAGTGTCCTCAGGTAGAACACCATTAAGTAGAACAATTCTTCGATAAGGCATGGCAAAAATCAGCCTTGGTGTTCTTGAAACACATATAATATCTGTGCCAATTGTTGAAACCTTGTGTTGATGCAAACTTATCTTTTTTTTTTAACTGAAACGGTTATTTTTTATTGATAAGAAACCAATGTTCCCCCAAGGTTCCGAGACGGTGGGACGCGGGTGCGGGGAGATGCACATTCGGGACGTGTGGAGACCACCCCCAAATTTTAGAGAAATTCGGAGGGGATGGCGGGACGCGAGAGTCATAAAATTTTAAAAATATTAAAAATATGCAAAATATAAATCCCAACAAACCATCCCTTGCAAATTAGTGAATTACTAAACACTACATTCATCATTGTGCAATCATGCAATGTAAACGCAAAGTTGAAATGCATTACGTGATTCATCATGATTATATTAATATATGAATCTATGATTAACATGAACATCATATTTCATGTTTGTCACTTCTGAGTATGTCATTTGATATTTGATATTTCAGTTTTGAGTCTCATCGGAGATTCGGAGTTTCGGGCGAGACGCCCACAATTCTTGCCGGAGTTTCGTGCAATCATGTAATGTAAACGCAAAGTTCAAACACATTACACTATTCATCATGATTATATTAATATATGAATCTATGATTAACATGAACATCATATTTCAAGTTTGTCACTTTTGAGTCTTTGTCATTTGATATTTGATATTTGATATTTTAGTTTTGAGTCTCATCGGAGTTTCGGGCGGGACACCCATAAGTCTCGTCGGAGTTTCGAGCGGGACGCCAGGAAGTCTCCCCAAGTTTCGTCGAGTTTCCTCGTCGACCGAAACGTGTTGCCATACGTTTTGCCAAGTTTTGCTCAAAGCGAGACGTCTCGAAATGTTTCGCATGGACTTTCGGAGTCCTCGAGACACAAGAAACGCTGAAATGCGTCCCCGTGGAACACTGTAAGTAATCGGTTGGGTCGAAACCAAAGCAACCATGATTACAAAGTTTCAAAAGCCAGCTTGAACATATTACAGATTTCAATTCCAAACAAAACTAGATTTCAAGGTATAGGGTGCTTCATCATTTTTGCTGAATGCTCCTTGAGGCAGGAGGCAACCCATATTTGCTTTGTAGTCTGATTCCGTGTTTGATCCACGAAGAATGTGGAAAAAGTGGGAGGAGGCGAAGTCTTGCAACATATATCGCAACCTTTGCAGAGTCTTATTAAGCAGTGGATTGTTAAAATGATTCTCCATATTTAAAATCTTTATCAAAATTTCAGAGTCTCCAAAGACTTGTATTTCTCGAATGCCATTCTCACGAGCTATTTGACAGGCTTTTAGCAGCCCAAGAATTTCAACCTGATTATTAGTTCTCTGACCAAGGCCCCAACTAAAGCTATCCTTTCTATAGCCATCCGGGGAGTAGATTACTCCACCTGCGCCAGCAATCCCTGGGTTTCCTTTGGAAGCTCCATCGAAGAAAATCGATGTTTTGCCCTGCTTCCTCCACCAAGCTTGAAAAATTGTATCCGGGTCTCGCAAACGCCATTCTGGAGTGATGGAGGGGCGGACAATGATTTTGTTTCTATCTCTGAAAATAAAAGTTCCCAGCCATTTGTTTTCTTCAGGATGTAGAGAGTTGTCTTTCTTATAGAATAGCTGGGCTACTGTTTCAAGGAGGAGAGCTTTAGCTTTGACAGCCACCAACGAAGGGGAGCGTAGAGAACTATTGAAGATCTGGTCATTTCTGGCCAACCATAAATTCCAGCACACATACTTTTGAATGGCTTGCCAAATTCGAGTCCAAACATACTTAGCTAGGATCACGAGGGGATAACGCGCCTTCCAAGAGGAGAATAAAGCAACCACTGTGATCTGAGTTGGAACTGTAGCGTTGAGGCCGTGAAGGAAGAGTTTCCAAACTTCATGAGCGAATGGACAGTCCATAAACAAGTGTTCCATTGTTTCAAGAGCATTACTGCACAATGCGCATCTATGTGGACCGATTATGCCTTTTTTTAACAAGTCTTCACTGGTTAAAACTTTCTCGTGCATTAAGACCCAAAAGAAAAAATTAATCTTGGGAAGACCGAGAGGATCCCATACCTACTTCCAAAAGGAGGCGGAATGGATCGAAGCACGTTGTGGTTGAAGGGAGGAATAACCCTGCGCCGTGGTGTAGATCTCGATCTTTCCCCATCCCCATTTATCCGAAGCTTGCAAGTGAACAGGAGCTAAATCCGTCAGAGCGGTTAGAAGGACGCAAGCTTATCCTTTTAGATCTACAGAAAAAGAACAATTTTCGCTGATTGAAGCACATAACAACCCACTCTGGTGTCAACATCATTAATACTTTGCATAATGTGATGAGGGACATTTTCATTGTGGAATATCAATGCCTCCGTATTCAACATTACACTGATTATCATACAAAAGGATAGTACCATAGGATGGATCAAGCTATATTTTACTGCCATTTGTGGACATTCACTTTTAGGATAAGATTATGCCCCATACTTTGGGAATGTTTGCTGCCAGAACATCCATGACCAAAGACTTGTCTAGAAACGTTGCTAATCACATCTCAGAATAATTCTCCTCATGAATACTTTGTGGTATATAGGAATGATTCATTGAGATCAGTTGACTTCCTGACACAAAGTCTGGCCCAGTCATACGGAATATTGAAGAGCTTTGATAGAGGCATCGAAGTATTATGAGAGTGCATATGCCATTCTGCATGAGAGTGCGTATGCTGTTCTGCATGAGAGAGATGAGCTGGATGGAAAATAAAATAATTCCAAGCAAGCTCAGATTCACTGCTTTGATGTGAAATATGGTCAGAACAATCTCAAGGCAGAGTCAGACATAGAACTGTTTGAAGACAAAGATGATGGGAGTAGGTAACCAGTGGCCTGAACTGAAACCCTATTATCTAGCACCTCTATGTCTTATCAAAGCCTAAGATGAAAAGCATATATATATATTTAAAATGGAATTTCAAGTGCCTTTACAGGTAGGGATGGAACTTATACCTTTGAAAATAATATTGGCACATCTTCTGTTGAAGTAGAAAATTTTCCTCACTGCTCCTAGATCAAATATGAAGAAGTTGATCGGAATGTTTTGCCTGCAATTTTGGATCATACAGATGATAGTTCAATTTTTGTGAAGGCAAAGGTAGTAGGTCAAAAAGCCATAGATGTAGGCAAACTAGATACTGGATCCTTGCAAGGTTCTTCAGGCTTCAAGAATGAAAAATATAACAGCTGGGAAAGACTAGTAGAGGATGAAGCCCATGTTATAATGATGGTTGTCAAACAAGACGATATAGAAGAAAGAAACAACATTGGCATAAAGGTTGTCATCTATACTTCATCTGTGCTAGGGGTAAAGAAAACCAAGAAAGAACGGATAGATGAACAATCTAAGAAAGATGGTGATGGATACAGGCAAAAAAGCTTTCTTATTCCAATTTTCTTGATAAGCGCTACTTATTATTTTCATATTTCAACAAAAATATTAGAACTATGTGAAATTTCTGTCACAACAAATTGGTTGCAATGAAAGGAATTGTATGGTGCCCTGTGCATGCTTCTCCAACTTTGTGAGCTCAATGAGGAAGCTGGGGTTATGCTAATTGTTTTCAAAATACATCAAAAGCTGGACTTGCCCTTTACCTATCCAACAAAAAGAGTTGGTGAAGAAAGTTTAACTGATCCACTAGAAAGGAAGGGATGCCATGGATGGTTGTCATCAAATAATGAGCTTTCTCCATGTGGACTGAGCATCTGAACACTTGGTAATGAAGTATTTTGTAGCCATTATGAGATGGCAGTCAGAGCAAATATATCTCAGAAAGATATGGGCCAACCAAACTCAGAGTTGGGGCCGACTTGAATACACACACACACACACACCCCTCCCCCTCGTTTGTGCTTTTTTGGGATGAATACGTGTGCTATGTTTTGCTTCTCCGAACCAGAGATAGAGGGCATATTTTAGGAGGCATAGATTTCAAGGAGGCAAAAATCTATAAAACGGGACAATCTCATTGTAATATGATTGGCACACACACACCCCTCCCCCTCCTTAGTGCCTTTTTAGGATGAATATGTGTGCTACGTTTTGCTTCTCCGAACCAGAGATAGAGGGCATATTTTAGGAGGCAGAGATTTCAAGGAGGCAAAAATCTATAAAACGAGACAATTTCATTGTGATATGATTGGATCCTGGAGTTTCATTTGCCTTTGTACTTGTAATCTATTCTCAGGCCACTAAAAGTATGCCCTCTATTGTTGTTCAGAGAAGCAAAGCACAGCACATTCATTTTAAAAATGTGCTCAAGAGGGGTTATATATATATATATATAATTGCCACATGTTGACTCCCCAAATATTAACAACACATGTCAGCCCATATCTTTTATCATAAAAGATTTCTCTGACTGCCATTTCAGTATGTCTACAAAATACTTCATTACCACTGTTGAGATGGTTGGTTCACGTGGAGAAAGTTTCTCATTTGATGACAGCCACCATTCAAATTGGCACACGTTGACCCACCACATATTAATGTAGTCTAAATATTCTACGTTTTCAACCTTTTCCGAACATATTTTCCGTCTTATTTTGTTCTGAGTTTGGGTGGAAATCTTTAGAAATTCTTAGAATCACATATATTAGCTGTGGAATTTGCATAATTTGGGTGCCATAGGAGTATTTGAGGGTGTTGAATCTATTTATGGATTCAAACATACAATTTAAACACTTCCAAATTTGGATTTTACCAAAAACAAATTTACTGGATTCTGACCAAAACCTACTGTAAATCTAAAACGTAGAATAAATACACTACTCCAATATTAATAACACATGTCGTCCCCCCGATTTTATTAACACAGGTTGGCCCATATCTTTTATCATAAAATGTTTTCTGACTGCCATCTCAGAATGTCTACAAAATACTTCATTACCAATGGATGAGCTGGTTAGTTCACGTGGAGAGTTCCTCATTTGTTGACAGCCATCCATGACATGGCTTCCTTTCCTGTGGTACAATTAAACTTCCTTCAGCAAACTGTTCTTGTTCGACAGCTAAAGGGGTACTTCCTGCTTTTGAAGTTCATCGACTGGAACTTCTGTATTTTGAAAACAGCTATCATAGCCCCAGCTTCACGTTTGAACATGCAAAAGTTGGAGAAACAAGGTTTAAGGGTACATGATACAATTCCTTTCATTGCAACTACTTTGTGCGAAAAAATCTTGAATTTTATATGTCAGGGCTGGAATTTTGCCTGGCTGTAATGTTCTGTTGAGGTATGAGAATAAGTAGCACTTTTTGGAAAAATAGGACTCTGAACGTTTTTCTGCCCATATCCATCAGCGTCTTTCTTAGATTGTTCATCTATTTGTTCTGTCCTGGTTTTCTTTACCTCTAGCACCTGAAATATGTGACTACCTTTGTCCTAATGTTGTTTCTCTCTTCTAAATCTGCTTGTTTGCCAGCGGTTATGTTTTTCACTCTTGCAGCCCAAAGAACCTTGCAAGGATCAAGTATTTGGCTTGCCTACATCTATGACTTTTTGACCTACTACCCCTGCCTTAACAACAAATGAACTATCATCCTAGAGGATCCAACATTTCAGACCAAACATCCCTATCGAATTCTCCATCTTTGTTGAAGAACAGTGAAGAGCTTCATTTACTTGAATTTGAGCTTGCTTGCAATTACTTCTGTAAAACCAGCTCATCTCTTCATGCAGAACAACATATGTACTCTCATAAAACTTTGATGCCTCTACCAAAGCTCTTTGAAACTCCGCATGACTGGGCCAGACTTTGTGTTAACACTTTCTCATCCCATGAAATCTAATTCTTCCAAACTCACTAGCCAAGCGAAAACTCTGGGAATTCTCATTGTGGAATACTTTGTGTCTTTCATCTCCATGATCCATTCCTTTCAAATTGTGCTGTTCACTGCCCAGTGCCAATCCCACTGAATGCCACAGTCCTCTTGCTGTCATGATGTTTTATGCCTTGCCTTTGCTAATAGTCTACGTTAATATTAAAATTTTAATAAACTGAGAAGTCTGCGAACTGTGTTTGGAGCCTCAGCAGAGTGGCACATCTTTAAAGTTTAATTAGCCCATGGACTTGTACCGTCCTAGAGTCCATGCCATACACATCTTCATATGGTGTTGTTACTTCGAGTCCTAACTACTTCATCACACTACAAGGCATAACATTACTTGAAACACCTGAATTTATCATGCAATTATGAAACAAAACATTATTGACCTTTAAGGAGATGTAAAAGGGAGGAATCTCTGTGTTTTTACTTGGATTCGAGTAAGGGCACCAAAACTTACCTTAGCCAGTGCTTGAGAAAAGTCAAAGCTTGCAATAACTTCTTTGGGAGAAATACATGTTGTTCGTCGCTTCTTCAAGAGTCAGTCACGGACATTTTTGGGATGATTAGCACTTGCTGATCTAGTATTATTGCATGCACTTCAACAACCCTCTGTCAGCTTGCTGCAATGTATCAGATTTCTCATTCCCCTCTTGCGTCAACACTGCCATGTGCTTTGGAGATAAGGGAAAGAGACCCCAACTGCAATCTTCTTGGACACAAATATGTTCAAAGCCTTAACTATTGTATTAATGGTAGGATCATGTTGCTCTACCTACTCTTGGTGTTCCAGTAAGTGCAGTGTAATCAACTGGAAATTCCTGCCCTGTGAAAGCTAAAGGGAGTCTGGAAACCAGGGGGTATCCCTAAAGGATCAAGGGGTCCATACTTGGAAAAGAATACGATCAGTAATGCCTCAAATCGATATTAAAATTGCAGTCCTGAATAAATCTCAACTAAATGGAAATAAGAGCAGGCTTAAATGTGTCCTAAATGCAGGAAATATGCATGGAAAACAATGCAGAAAACTAGCCTAAACTATTCGCTTGAATACCAATGCAAGTGTATTTTTTCAAGTGATAAGCTAAGGTGTAAAACAAGAAATTACAGTAAGCTAATATGATTGTTTTAACTGGTAAGGCTGTCTATGCTAAATTAAAAGACAGTCTGCTAATATGATTGTTTTAACTGGTAAGGCTGTCTATGCTAAATTAAAAGACAGTCTGCTAATATGATTGTTTTAACTGGTAAGGCTGTCTATGCTAAATTAAAAGACAGTCTGCTAATATGATTGTTTCAAGTGATAAGCTAAGGTGTAAAACAAGAAATTACAGTAAGCTAATATGATTGTTTTAACTGGTAAGGCTGTCTATGCTAAATTAAAAGACAGTCTGTTAATTTCCTACTTTGATGTCATTAATACCTAGTAGGCAAGTCTCTACACTTGCTGTTAAATCCAATATTTCAGCCTGATTGTTATTAGCTTTCCCATATAACCCCTTTGTAGAATTCCAAAAATATGACTATATTATCCCCTATTTCTCATCAACAACCCACTAATTCAGCCTGCTTGTTCTTGTTAGAATTTATAGCAGCATGACCAGGATCACTAAAAGAATGGCAAAGCACATAAACAAAATGAGTGTGGAGCTCGTTTAACCATGATGATAAGAACAGTCATCTCCCAACCATAGACAAAGCTATTTGTCTCCCCCGAGCTCACACCATCCAATTGAGAATGATGTACATCCAGATAGTAGTAGCGCAAACCCAAGAAAAATAAGAGAGAAACTTCTCCAATAGTGGAGAACCCCAAAAATCAGTCTCCTAGCTGCAGTAGTGAACCTCTCTTGACTAGTGCGAACTTGTCTTGAGGGAATCACCAATTGAGAGGTCGAACTCTCTATTTAAACACATCAAAAGGTAACTTTTTCCCTTACTGGGCCGACCTGACTTGCCCTAACTGGGCCGACCTAACTGGGGCAGTTCTGCCCATTTTCTGGGGCAGACTGCCCACTGTTTTGGGGCAGTTTACCCACTGGGCCAACCTGTCTAACTGACAGGGCGACTTGTCTTGGGGAAAGATAAAATAATATTTAAATATACTTTTCTTTGTGTGTTTTTCACCCTAAGGTTTACATTAATTCTTTTAAGGGTTTACACAATCAAATACATCAATATCTTCTCCCGTAGGAGGTACAACAATAATATAATAAGAATAGCTTCCGAAGTTGCACTATTTCCAACAGTTTTTATCTTCCCCACATAAACTCATGTAGAATTCCAGAAAATTGTCTCCATTATCCCTTAATTATCTTCCACAGCCTCCTTTAGTTCCTTTTACAGTCCCATCAATGTTAACTTTTTTTTTGCTTCCTCTGGGGTTGCCAACTTTTCTTCCGGTGGAGATTAGCTGTCATTTATTGCTGTTCGAGACAGTTTATCCCCCATGGATTTACTGTTGTAAGTTCATTCCAAGAGATGGGAGTTTTTTCATACTTTGGAGAGAATGAGATTGCTGTTTCAGAAGTTGCCTTGTTGGTTTTAGAGCAAATCTGTTGAACATTCTCTTCTTGTGCCCACATGCCTATTGGAAGATATTTTTGATTTACAAAGAAACCAAACTCTATTTGCTATTTCACAATTTTGAAAAAGATGTTCAGCATCCTCTTTTTGTTCATGATGTTAAGATTTAATATGCTAAGACAGAAAATAGCAGCATTACATTCCATTTCACAATAATAGCATATACAGGATCACTGAAGAAACAACAAGCACAGCATAAACACACGAGACACAGATTTATCCTGGGAAACCCTCATGGGGTAGAAAACCCAGCAAAGCTTCCTCAATATAGATGACCAGCAATATAAAAAGATGTAAACCAAAGACATCATCTCCTCCTCCACCATAGCAGACCTCTCTTCCACAAGTGCGCTATATTCTGAGTGAGGGAAGTGTGTGTATAATGAGGAACACACCTCCTCTATATATACACATCTCCGACTTGTACTTTATATTAACTAGGTCGGCCCCAACTTTACCACTGGGTTAAACACCCCACTACAACTGACTGGGCCGACCCCACTAGGGTGGTCTAACAACCCTTTGACCCACATAACACATACAGGGCCGACCCCCACTAGGGAAGTCTAATAACCCAAGTTACCACATTCCGACGGAGGAATAAACATCTCCGGATATACAATAAGATCTTCACGGAGGAATGAAACATCTCCGGAATAATAAAGTACAAATATAATATTCTTAGAAGTTACAATATCTCAACACTCCCCCTTAACGAGAAGGATATTATAACAACATCTGCAGGAGCAAGGAGTCATCAACATGATACATCTATAAATCATTGGAAGCTTTCTCAACATCATCAGTAACTCAACCAGTTACTGGAACATCAACATCTTCAGTACTGAGTCTTTATCTTCTGTAGCACCCAAACAGCTACAGCAACATCAACATCTGAATCCTCACGATCATCAGCATCGTCATCACACGAGCATTGTCGTCACATCATCTCGATCTACAACATCTGGTTCATCACGATCTACAGCATCTGGATCATCTCGATCTACAACATCTGGTTCATCACGAACTACAGCATCTGGATCATCTCGATCTACAGCATTTGGATCATCTCGATCTACATGATTAGCAACATTGTCATCTAGATCAACACGATCAGCAGCATCGTCATCTAGATCAATAGTATTAGTATCCACACCAATACAAGTATACACATCATCAATACAAGTATCCACACCAATACAAGTATACACATCATCAATACAAGTATCCACACAATAGTAGCATACCCTGCAACACACATGATCATATTACAGGATGATCAATCCCGCTCTCTTTAGGACATAGGTCCATGGATGATACAATCCAGATCAAGTTCTAGGATGATCAATCCTTATCACTTTAAGACAAGTCTCATGTCTAGGGACGATGCAATCCCAATCATGTACCTTTTGAACCGATGTCCAGGGACGATCCAGTCCTATCATGTACCTTTTGAACCAAGGTCTAGGGATGATCCAGTCCTATCATTCAATTCTCGGAGACCTCTGTCTACGACTCAATTCAAGGGACCGAAGTCCGGGGACGATCCAATCCCCATTCTCGGAGACATCATGTCTATGGCTCAATTCAAGGGACCGAAGTTCGGGGACGATCCAATCCCCATTCTCGGAGACATCATGTCTACGGCTCAATTCAAGGGACCGAAGTTCGGGGACGATCCAATCCCCATTCTCGGAGACATCATGTCTACGGCTCAACTCAAGGGACCGAAGTTCGGGGACGATCCAATCCCCATTCTCGGAGACATCATGTCTATGGCTCAATTCAAGGGACCGAAGTCCGGGGACGATCCAATCCCCACCGTACATTTAGGACTATGTCCAAGGATGACTTAATCCTCAACCGTACATTTAGGGCCATGTCCAAGGATGACTTAATCCTCAACCGTACATTTAGGACCATGTCCAAGGATGACTTAATCCTCAACCGTACATTTAGGACTATGTCCAAGGATGACTTAATCCTCTCATGTCCACTAAGGACTTCATTCTCGAAGACATACGTATACGGGTCTCTTTAGGACTGAAGTCCAAGGATGATCCAATCCTCTCATGTCCACTAAGGACTTCATTCTCGAAGACATACGTCTACGGCTCTCTTTAGGATTGAAGTCCAAGGATGATCCAATCCTCTCATGTCCACTAAGGACTTCATTCTCGAAGACATACGTCTACGACTCTCTTTAGGATTGAAGTCCAAGGATGATCCTATCCTCTCATCAACTTAGACCCTGTCTAAGGAGCATCCACCAACCTCTCTGTCGGCATCACCAATATAGGTATCCACATCATCGACCTCACTGTCGATGCAGGCAATCTCATCATAGGTGACCACATCACTCCCCCTTTCGAGGAGGGTCCTTCTGAACTACACCAAGCTTGTCTCGGAAATATTCAAACTTTTACTTGAGGTAGAGGTTTGGTTAGTACATCGGTAACTTGTTCACTTGAGGTAGAGGTTTGGTTAGTACATCGGCAATTTGTTCACAAATTCGAACTTTATAGTTCCTTTCTGCACCATATCATGGAACACTGGATTCTCTGCCATCTTGATACAACTCAGTTTGCCACATAGGATCACAGTTGGGTCTATCTCTAAGTCAAACAATCCTGAAGCCATACTTCTTCACAACTAGCAGAGCAAGCAGCCATATATTCCGCTTGTGCTTAGAGCCACACTGGATTGGTTCCTGCTAAACCACAAGAACATGGCTGATCCCAGACAAATAAGTACTCGAGGTCTCACCACTCAAATAAGTACTTCAAAACTTTGCTCGGTGCTTATTGTTTCAATTTGATGGATCACCATGAATGTATGAAGTTATCCTCTTGGTAGTTCCAAGGTGAGACAGGGTATGTAAGAGTTGAGATCTGTAACTGAATATCTCCTTGATGAAGAGGGCTAGGCGTCTTTGATCTTGATACTAGAAGAAAGTAGAGAGGGAGCTCCCCAAGTCCTTATAAAGCAAGTAGTAACGTCTTCCGATGTGCTTCTCTCTCTCCGGCTCCCGTGTGTGGCACACCTGATAGATCTTATTAGTCCGGGGGGATGTGGTGATTTGTCTCTATCGTAGTTGATGAGAACCAACTTAGAGCTGTTCCAAAGGGATCCTGTGCAAATGCATCCAATGTTTGTACATGTATGGGGGGTGGACATTGATACCATCTTGCAACTCCAAAAAGTGCTCCAAGTAGAAAGACATCTTCCGATCTTCGGGACCAAGCTCGTCGAAGGTGAGGTCCAGGTGACTTGAATGTACAATTTGTAGATGTCTTTTAATGTCTTGGTTTAGTATCTGTTTAGTTGGCATGAGATAGTCTGGCACATCTAAGGAGTACCTTAAGGGGGGAAGTTGCTCTAAGGAGATGGTCATCGACTTGAGAAGTCGAGGTGCCTTTGCAAATCAACCTTGTGCAAAGCTTGTAGTGTGATCCGAGGTAAGGGCCTTCGAGGAGCAAAGTGCAAGGTAAGGGTATTGCTCTCTCTTGATGGTAGAGGCTCTGAAATACCTTACTCTATGTAAGAAACAAGCGAAGGGAAAGATAGCCTCGAGTCGAAATGGTTGGATATCGAAATTTGCTTGAATAAAGGGCCGGGGAATTGTACGCTTGCATCATATGAGGTGCATGAAAAGCAAGGTCTGAATTCTCTCCATTCGAGCCTAGTTTGTCTTTATTACTTTAACAAGCTTGATCCCTAGATCTCAGAGCCATAGAGTAATGTGGGTTTGATAATCTCCTCCATGAGGTAGAGTTTGGATGAGATATCCTGAAATTGACATTGAAAACACTATCTCTTGATGAGGGATGGGGAACCATACCCTTTACTGAGTTGAGTCTGGAGGGTTTTCCTTGTACCAAAGTGAGTTTTCATGATTTGGAGCCCCAGGTAGGTGTAAGATGTGGTGATTTCTATCTCTTCCCACGGAAGTAGAAATGTAAAGTCTGTGAGGAAGCTCCTCGATGCATTGAAGATCATAACCTTGGTCTTACCTAGGTTGACCATCCACTATCAAAGGTCACAAAAACTAGCCAAGGTGTCAATCTCTCTGTAGGCCCTAAGGAGTAGAGGCCAACAAGATCACACCATCAACAAAAATAAGCAAGGAGATCAACCCCTGATGGAGAAGGCAGACATCTCCCTCCTGGATGTGCTCATGGAGGAAAGGCTCCAGCTCATTGATATAGATCCCAAAGAGGGTTGGCGAGAGGGGGCACCCCTGTTTTAGATGATCTTAAAATCTGAGTTGATGACTGAAGTATTAAAAAACCATTCAGATACCTTATGAAAAGTTGAATCTCCAGAATTGGTTTCATGAATAGCCAATTGACTGTTGTAGGCTTGAGCATCCCTTTATTCTTTTCCTAATATTGGAGAATGAATGAGCTCTAGAGCTACCAATATTCCATCCAGGATTTGTCTTACAGCCAAGAAACCCTCATCCTCTTGTAAACAGTGAGATTGGCTCATTGAGCAGAGGTTTTAAGTCTGTTGGTTAGCACTTGTGTAGTCATTTTGTATGAACTTACGAAGTGTTGCACAATGAAATTGTGATGGCCCTTGTTGTAGTCACATGATGCGATAGGCATTCATAAGAAAATGAGAAAGTCATATTGTCTGGAGGACAGAAAATTAATAATAAATAAATGTAAAGATAGAAGGAATGATTGACATGCAGTTAAGAAGACTGTCATGAACGTTGACAGGTGTTTTTCCATATATCGGATTAGAGAGGGACTGGCATTAGTGTACAGCAAGCATTTGTTTAATTGTCATCACCCTTTTAATCTTGGCTGCCCTTTCTAATTGTGGAAAAAGAAAAAGGGTGGGTTCTGACCATTGATTGTTTCAAATATCATTTCAAACGTGAGCTTCCACAAACTGTTGGCGAGATATTAAGACTCTCATTGTGTTGAGGTCCCATAAGCTATTCACATGGGAAGGAAAACCATTATGGTCGCTGCAAGTGTGTCTCTAGTCGCCATTGAAGAAATTAAAAAGTAAAACTGAAGAAGTCACACACAAGAATATTAAACATTATTTTCAGTTCAATGCATTCATGCCCATACCACAACTTGGCCTTCACATCAGTGAACACATGCATTTGAAACAAAGAAATGGTGCAAATTCTCAATGCACGTTATCTTCAACTGCTTGACACCTATTGGTGTGCACCAGCCACGACTGAAGTGGGTGTGCTAGTAAATAATACTGATGTTAAACATTGAAATCCATAAACACAAAGGAGATACTAAATGTAGTCAATTGGTACATTGAGGCATATTATCCTATATTCTATACATTATGTAGTGCTACCAAAGGTCCTAACTAACATCGTTTAATATTAGTTACTCGTTACTCTATAATGGTCATATATGTGGCCTTTATTACATATTAAAGTCATTTTAGTAGACTCTGATTCCTAGTCTTGTGTTAAGACTCCAACATCCCCCTTTCAAGTTTCAACACAACAATACTGTTTTTAACCATCTACACTCTGGACATCAAGATTCAAGAAAACCATCAACATTATTACAAAGATAATATAAGAAACTCTTTTATTTTCAGGTGCCCATCTCTCCATTTTCTAGGACCTTTTGTTGGTGCTTTATTGCATTGTTGTTTTTTCCAATTTTGAAAGCCAGAATCCGTCTGCATTTGCTAGTCCTCGTAGTGTTAAAAAAATGAAGCAATAGTTGCAAAGTTGCAAGAAAATTACAAGTTTGTATTCTTTTTTCATTTTTTAAATTTATTTGTTTTCTTGTCATTATTCTTTATTTTTATGGACAAAGTGGATTTTTCTTAAATTTGTAATGGATGTGTGGATCCGAGATGATGACCCCAGTGAGGCATTAGGAGGCTAGAACTGCTCCTCTCTTCACTGAACATGAAATAACCTGGAAGCAGGAAACACATAGTACAAGGGAGATGTGAGATATAGCATTTTATAATAATGGATTCAATATATTATATTAGGCGGTGTTACCTACTTTACCTAACTAACATCATGTAATTGTAATTACACCTGGTTAGTCTATAATGGTCACATAATGATAATGGTCTCTAATGATAATGTTATAAGCTTAGTTTATTAATTTTTTAAGGGAAAGCCCATTTTTTGAGCTGCCAACCGAGCATTTATATTTATGCTAGGAGGCAATATCCAGTTACATTAAATGTGGTTAACACAGGTCACAATGGATGTCGTCAAGATAGTGAGTTCAACATAATGGCCTTTGTTAATAGGTAGGACCCAACCACGCAGGGTGTGAACATGCTTAAGGATTTGTATCTGGGTATCCTTACAACAATAACTACTCCAAGTTGCCGCTAGATCAAAACCCCAAGGTATAGTATATAATCTTATATAGTATATTATATACTCTATATTCAATTATATGAAATGTTTGGGATGTAGGGACACGGGAGTGGGTAAATGCATCTCGAGGATGTGTTGAAGCACCCTCCAAAAATTCTAGGGAATTACATAGGGGATACCAAGGCCTTTGACATGGGAGTCCCTATCTGAAATACTAAAAACTTAAAATTAAATATACGAGAACTGAAACATGAATCATTGAAATCTTGTATAAAATAGATCATAAATGAGCCATGTAATGATGTAACATAACATAATATGCATGGTCCACAAATCACCTCTCACCATTGTATCTCTCATTATATTTATAAAATTCAGAAGATATGGATCAAAATCTAAAGAGAACTGATGTATGACCAAGTCAAAAGACAAATGAGCCATTGCTCAGGGCAATGCCCCAATAGTTTCTGCATCCAGCTACCCCACGAAGGAACAAGGACCAATTATGGGAATGCCACTATCTGAATCAGAATCATTTGCATGCTCAAGAATACTCAATGGCACATCAACCAACTTGAGTTGTGACTCATCATATCCTTCCGTGACAATCGGTGCATTAGATTCACATTCATTTTATTTTTTTATTCTGCTTTTTTGTCTTTTTTGCTCAAAACAGTGAACTTTGGTCAAAAGGGAGAGTTGGAGCATCTGTTTATTTGAGGGGGATGTTTCATGCGCCACCTCCATCCGTGTGCCCTAAAAGGGGACATGGAAAACATCTCCCTTGGGAGTGGGGGTATTGCATCCACTACCCTCTCATACACATCCCTGAGTAACACTAATTATATAATATATCTTTTAATTTTGACATACATTATTAAAAGGATGCATTGTATGACTTTAGTTTTAGTGACTCATAATATTTTTTGCTTGCTGCCTTGCTATTCTTCTCTTGATGGCTGCTCTAGACAGGTTACAGTGTCATTGCTAGTGATGCTGGCTCTTAAACAACTTTCAACAACATTGCATGCGAGCTGAAGCATCACTTGCAGGAATGACTGCTGAATGGCGTCTGTTCACATACCACATCTAATCAGTGATTGATTGTTTTTCGCTAATTTTTAATAAAAAGAAAAGGGTATCCTAAACTTAATTAAATTCTTTTTAACGCTTCTAGATAAGAACAAAAATGGTTTTCTAGTGACGGTGTTTAAATTGACTTGACGTTCTATACTTAAATAGATGGATTTTTATTTTTGCTTTTAGAGGTATGGGTTTCCCACCAAATTTTGCACACTAACAACATAGTGTTGCTGTGGATATAACAGGGTTGTGTGCTGCAATGCCAACCCTGGGCAGTGCTTTCTTGATTGTCGACCAAATAATTCTTATGACATTTCTTAGAGATGCTTTTGTTTGGTTGTGAGACATCCCTGGTTGCACTACTACAGTTTGGTGGACACTGTTGTAATTACTAAATTCCTAATTTCTATTGAATGTTGTGGTTATTACTATATTTTTCCGAAGGGAAAAATTGTCATTTCTATTCAAGAAGAAAATAAATCACCTTCTTAATGTGCTATAGCACCTTACAAAGCATAACCAAGGAGGGCATTATGCATACATACCTCCTTTTTCGATAGATGTCAACAAAAATTGATCTTTGTAGTCAACTAATCAAACAAGTAGTCCTATTCAGCTATTCACGAAAAAACATTGATTGTTGCAGCATATATTTAAAGGTAGTTCTGAAAAAAATTAAAAAGGCATATCATAGTTCCTTGGCATTTGATAATACTTTAATTATAGACTTCAACCACATAAATGAGCAATGAGATTATCTCATCAAGCCTCATGAAAATTTAAAACTCTATTAAACCAGTTGAAACTACCTCAGAAATAATTATCTTCAGAGATTGACCAGGATCCATCTCTGAACCTCATGTATATCAGCCTTCCTTCATCAACCTGATGACATTCCTGGAGAGCTGATCTACTACCTCTATATTCTTTTCTCTGAACACATGATTGAAGGGGATTGCCTCAAAGAAGTTTGAAATTGACTTGATCAGATCTCTTATGTTTTTATATTGATATTTAAAATATGACCAATCCCATTCATCCACTTGATCACTAGCTTAGAATATCCATATACTTGGATGTGCCTTGTATATTTCTCCATTTCTACCTTTAATAAAAGTCTAAGTGTCTAAGGGCCATTAGCTCTGCAAAGTTGTTAGTACCCTTCCCCAAAGATGCGTTCATCTTGATTGAATGAGTTTCAGAAATAATAAGATGCACCTAGCACTGCTACTATTTTGTGGTCCTTGACTGGATCTGTCCAAGAAACACCATGCCTATTCCTTATTGATTACCAATTCTAACAACTATTTATCTGGTTTCCGAGTCACTGGCATTCTGTAAGCAGTTGCCAATGCCTTCATCTGTTAAGCCACTTGGAAGGAGGGTGCCCCTTTGTCTTAAAAATATAAAGAATTTTGACCTAAGCAAACACTTCAACAAGCTAAGAAGGGTACAACTCTCCATTTTGTCAGATCCTTTTTGTTCCATCAAACTCTTAGCATTGATTTACAGTGTCACCCACCTATATATTCTTTACCCCTACAATCTGATACGTATGTCCACAATTATGTAACATAAGAGCAACTGTTAAGCAAACGAGAGGTAGTTCATCAACTTCTCTACATAAAATGTATATATTCAAGGCCCCTGTCTAGCCCACCTTTGCATGACTTCCTATGTTAGCACTTTATTCATTATAGCAAGCCACAAATAATTTTGTATTTTTTTGGGCATTTACCTTCCATAGTTTTAGCTTTTACGCACCACCAAAATTTGTTTTCTGGATCCGAGGAGAAATTAGCTTGATATACCAATCTAGCTGAGTAACAGCCCAGTTTTGTTTTCTTGACTATACAAGGCTAGCTAGTCTGCTTCCTCACTGTTTCTGACTTGACTTCTGTGTAAGTTTTCAACATGTCTACATTTCAAGATACTCCATCATCAGTGATCACCTACTAATCCTAGTACAATTTCCCTCTTCCACAAGTGCTGCTATATGTTTGTGTGCTTTTGATCTGCTACCTGATTAAGTGTATAAGTCCCATTAGCCTGCAGCAGTTCGCTCAGACTATCTGAGAGCCTGAATACATTCCTGCATTCTATTGAGGGGTTCACTTCTACCCTCGCTACCCTGTCCCTACCTTCCACCCTAACTTTCTGCCAATCAAAGTGAAACATTGTACTAATGCCTTCCAATGGGTGGACACATTATTTATGGGTTCTCTCTGTTTGTATTTTCAGAGGCCAAAGAAATCTGAGGAACTTTATGATCTACACTAGAATCCCTTTCGGGATATAAGCTAAAGAATGCCATAAAATTAGGATTGCTTCAGGAACTGACTTATGCCAATCTGCCTCCAGTTGATAACCATCTATTACACCAATTATTGAGTCCTTTAAAGTTAGCCTATAACTGTTAGGCTTAAGGGGGAAACCCAAATATTCAAAACCTTCATTGATGTCTATACATTGTACATCTATATGGGATAACTGGAAAGACCCATCTCTCTATCTCATCATTCAATCCTGTAAAGGAAATAATAGATTTTATGGTGTTAACCTTCATACCTGTAGTTTCCTAGATTCCCTCATTGAACCATTCATGAATATTAAAACATCATCTACAAACAATAAGTGGACTAATGATAGTTCTCTTCCCATTTTAACTCCAGTTATTGCCCCTGATCTTTTGGCTTCAAGAGTGGCTCTGCCTAAATCTTCATTTAGAGTGAGGAACAACTGTGGAAAATGGGGGCAACGTTACCTTAGTCCCCTTGTAGGATTGAAAAACCTTGATACCGACCCATTGATGAGCACAACAAAGGAAATGGATGTTAAACATCCCCATATCCAGTTTCACTACCTGCAGACATAAACCTATATGTAGAAGGACCAATATTATGTATAGCCAACAAGATATATCACAGGTTTTAGAAAACAGTTGGCTGTTTTTTTCCTTCATAGTATGTATTCCCTCATGTGATGCTCCTCTTACATCATGAATTTGTCTGCCTTCAAAGAATCCAAATTGTTCTTTTGATGTCCCCTTGTAGGATTGAAAAACCTTGATACTGACCCATTGATGAGCACAACAAAGGAAATGGACGTTAAACATCCCCATATCCAGTTTCACTACCTGCAGACATAAACCTATATGTAGAAGGACCAATATTATGTATAGCCAACAAGATATATCACAGGAGTTTTTTCCTTCATAGTATGTATTCCCTCATGTGATGCTCTTACATCATGAATTTGTCTGCCTTCAAAGAATCCAAATTGTTCTTTTGATATTCTTGATGAGAAAATCATTTTAACTTTAATAGCCAGAATTTTGGCCAGGGTTTTATACATACAATTGCATAATGAAATTTGCCTGAATCTTCGTAGCTTTCAGGTTTGTGCTTTTTGGGAATTAAAGCTAGGAAAGTGGGATTGAATGTTCCAAGAACTTTCCCTGAATTCTCAACCTGCTTAATCACTCTTACAATACCCTCTTCTAGGAGATCATAGAATCCAATGCAGAATTCCACAGGCCATACATTTGGGCTAGGTCTTTGATCTTTTTGGAAATATGACATTACTTAGAGACCTCTTCCATGAGCCATCTAATTCCCTTATTTTGTCACATACCTTTGAAAATATGAAGAGGTTTGCTCTGTTAGATTCTCAGCCATGTTTGCTCTGTTAGATACTGTATATAGTGTTATGAAGTAAGAGACTCCCATATCTGCCATTTCATGAAAGTTTTTTGCCTTGCTTCTATTTGCTGTACACATTCTTCATCCTTCAACCACTCCATGTTGAAGTTAAAAGGAGCAGCGTGCTTAGAATTTCTTTTATCTATTTGGAGCAAAATAGGTAGATGTTTCAGCAGTAGCAGTTTATGAGTCATGAGTCTTCAGTAGTTGGTTATGAATAAATCACTACCAGCCAAAGTGAGTGGCCACAGGCCAGAACCAGACTAGTTCTGACACCTCTTGTGGTGTACCTTGCAGTTTTCCTTTATCAGTAGGTGGTCTAGTCTTTTTGTTATGTGGGTATTTCCCAGTCTTCTGTTGTTCCATGTGAAGAAGGCTTCTTAAAGTTCTATGCCTATGAGATCAGTGTTATCACACTCGTTGAAAACTCGCCGAGTCAGCCAAGTCTGGCTGAGTCAGCTCCCAAACGAGTACTTGGCTCATACTCGCCCTCCATACTCGGCACTCGTACCGACTCGCCCTAAACTCGACACTCGTGTGAACTCGCCGGAAACTCGCGAGTCCGTGTCCCCAGCTCACTGTCTTTCCGTTTGGTTATCAAGACGTCAACAGGATCTTGCAATCATCGCCAATTCCAAGTGCTAATCATTAGCGGAGGAGGGCGATCCATGGGTTTGGAAGTTCAACGGAAATGCAAGCGATTTAATTGATAGCGCAAACCTGCATAACCCGTAAGCGTATTGTTGTCTGTAGAGAAGGGCCTTCGCATTAACAATAACCTTGAGCAGATTACAGGTCAAAGGACAATGGACGCCAGTTCCAAAACTAAAATCCTCGGCGGCTTAGATGCCCAGGCAGATTACAGGTCAAAGGACAGTGGACGCTAACTACAGAACTAAAATACCCCAAAACGTTCTTCACGAATATTATCTTGTATATAAAGTTATAACATGTTATAAAGTTAACACATTTTAAATAATAAAAAGATATTTTAAATTATAAAGTTGACATAATAATAAAATTAAAACTGGATCATATATTCAATGTATATTATAAATTAAGATAAATTGCCTTAATGTAATTTTAGTTATATATATATATATATATACACACACCTTTAGAACAAGGTATTTGGATTATGAAAATAAGAAGCTTGGCTGGTTTTAAAAGGAATAATTTAAGATTAAGGTTTAAGATCATTTATGAGATATAAATGATCTAATGAATTTATGCATAGAATGTGGTTTTATAACTTATATGGATTAGAAATGTCATTAGTATATTTTTTAGCACAAAATTTACTATATTTTGATTTTTTTTTCTATTTGCGGAGTCTTTGTCGAGTCTTATCCGAGTCTTATCCAAAACGCCGAGTCTGCCTAGTCCCAAGCTAGCCAAATATTTGCCGAGAGTCTGAGAACATTGATTGAGATGAATGGAGTCAATTAGGTGCCCAATTTGCTGGATACATATAATTGTTTTGTTTCATTTCATGAAACCCCAGAATAGAGTTTTAGGTCATCCCCAACAGTGCAAGGAGCTGCTGGATATTCTTGCTCTTCTTTAGAGAGATTTAATCAAAATCCTTGTTTCTCCATAGAGTTTAGAAGACTATAGCCATTAATTATGATTAAAAAACATTACATTTTTGAGAAGAAAAGAATGCTCAAACTTGTTTTCTCTCTAAGTTTCTATTTGCAGCCTTTTCAAGGCTTTTCTTTTGGATTTATGCACCAAATCTGTTATATTCAAAAAGGTTATTCTCATTGATCGCTTTTTTTTTCTGGGAAGGATCGTGCCTTTGGTTATTTCTGAACCCCACACAAGCCTCTTATTGCATCTGCTGACCTGCAGCCACATCCTCATTAGAGGCTGTCTGCATTTTTTCTCTATCTTTTCACCTTTACTGTGGTATTCTTACCATCATCTGTATCCATTTTACTACTCTTGTAGCAGAGGACAAATTCTTCCCCACATTGGTAACTGACAAGTGTAGGGATTGTCCTTTTTTTGTTCTCCATTAATTTTCCATCTTTTGGATTGATGTATTCCTGCTTTTCCAAATAGGTTTCCATTGGGACAGTAGAGTTCTAAGATTTTCCAATTTCTACATTTTGGATCACTGATTTTCCCTTTATTAGAGAGTTTGAAGATTTTGGATTTCCTACCTTTTCTCCAATATCCTCTTCTTCAAGAACTTCCTTTTATTTACTTTGTTCTTCCTTTTCACCCTCATCCTTTCTATATTCTGTCATTATCTTTTATTTTTCCCCTGGAGTCCAAATCTCAAAAGATGGAAACAGGGATTGACTTTATGAAAGTGCCTCCCTTCTGAGTTTCTTTTCTTAGGCATGTTTGGCTCACAGTTGCAGAATAAAAGGTAGGAATTTGATTCGACAAAATTTTGGTCCGAATTCAAATTTGGATTTGATTCATTGACTGAATCCGAATTATTAAAAAACATGACCTTTCAATTAGTTTTGGAATCATATTTTCACATAAACCCTAGTGTAATTTGTAGTTCTTACTTAGCTACGCTATTTGTTTTTATTTGTAATGGTTATTTAGGGTGTTTTGTTTTCATTTCGTCTGTTTTCTATTAAATTATTGGTACTTGTTAATTGTTTGATATATTTATCATATATATTGAACAAATTTCAAATAATTTACATGTTTTTCTGTATTAGGTGTATACTCACCTACTTTTCTCGAATTGGATTTTTCTGGTACGATTATTTTCCAAATTGTACCAAATCCAAATCCGAATCTGTATATGGTAACTATGGTTTTGCTTTGCAGGTATCCAAGATTGAGAGCTTGGCCCTGCTTCTTGCTTTTTATCAACCTTATGCTTTGTATTGAGGGTCTGCTCTTGACTTGTGTCTTCACTTGATCTGAGGGATGATTCTCTGGAGATTTATGTTCATCATTCTGAGGGTTCTGATGCTCCATCCTTTTCTCCTCTGGGGACTCTTGATGACGAGCCTTTTCCTGGTTACCGTATTCGTGACAATACCTAAATATAAAAGCATCATTTCCATAGTTGATCTCTTGACTCCTGAGTCCAAGCAGCCAGCCTTAAAACCATTTGAATGGTTTCTGTGAAGGTTTTTTTTTTAAATCCACGTCAATGCAGATAAGGGCATAAGTAGCAACCCTTTTTTGCTTCATAATTCCATTCCCAAAAAGTAACCTATTACATTCCCGTTACCCAATAAAGTGTACTCATTCCAAAACTCTATTGGAAGGGAAGTTGGACCCATACAAGAGCTTTTGCAGGATTACCCGACCTTGAGTGAAATGCTTTTTCCCAGAGTTTTATTGATCCAATTCGTCAGCATTTTTTCTGGAGGCTAAATGTGCAGGAATCTGCGAATCAAATAATGATTGGCTCCATTCTAAAGATCGGTGGTTGGACTAGGCAGCCATTATTCAGCAGCTTGACCAAGAGTCTCCCTTTTGACAGTTTGTTCTAGGAATGCAATCATGTTGTCTGCAGTCTTGTAAGTGGAGAACCACTCAGAAGATATTTGAAGAGGATGTGTGGTTGGGGGCGATGCCCCCTAGAGAGGACATCAATAAGATGTCAGAACAGTAACAGCAAAGGGCAAAGGAATTTCAATGACGAGGGAGAATGAGACATTGCAGTTAGGAAGCATAAGGGGTGGATCAGGTTGCAGGTTGGGCATCCAGACTCCATACATAGCACAAATTAAAAAACTATTGGAAACAAAAATTAATTGTAGAAAACAAAAATTTCATTATTTGAAGTCATGAAATTGGTATTTTTGTACCTCAAAGAGTGATGGACTAGTACATCTGAAAGCAAAAGTAAAATATATTTATGTTATTAATATGGAAAAAGGAGGCTGTGCCCTCATTGTCATGATTTTCAGTCTTCATATCTATAAATGATGATTTAGAATGAAAATGGAATAAGAATGATTTGTGCCTACTGTATTTGCAAATTTTAAGTTTGAATAATGTCCTTTTACCTTTGGGAGCAGTGGTCTATTTGCTTTTTTCCCTATTCATTTTGTCTGCTACTTCTTGTTCTCTTGAACTAAGCACATACCTGCCTTCATGAAAATGAATGCCTTCTTTTCTCCCTATATTTGATATGATGCCAAGCCACAGTTTCTCTGTTTCTACGGTTGTTTCATAAACAGGAACTAAGATAGTTGTTTTTGGCATTTGATGCCTTAGTTATTCTGATGTACTATGTCCATGTAAATGCAGAAGAAACAGAAGGTCCATCCATCTCTTTATGAAGAATCAAGTGCAGCAGATCATCAGGCCCTCGACAGACTGAGGGCTACTGAGAAGCGGGTGGCACTGTATGGTTTTCAGCAGTCTCCTTCTGCTTCTCCTTCAGTAACGTCATCTGTACCTGGGAATCATACGCTTGGTAGCTATGTTTCCTCTGTTCCAAATTGCTTGGATACACGTGTTCAAGATGTTCCAAGGGCACCTACCAATGTTTTTCTTTGTTTAGAGCGCATGCCGAGGAAGAGGATCCCTATAGGCCCCTATTTTCAGGCTGTTGTTCCTCCTTGGGATGGTCTGCCCAAGCAGTTAGGAAATGTGGCTTGTAGTTCTGTTGATGACTTGGAAGACTCTAAATTTCTAGGTACACAGATATGGCCTGTAAGAGGTGGCAGAAAGGTGGTTAATAAGGAAAGAATTGGAAAAGGGAGGTCTAATACTTGCTTTTGTGAGTTCCCAGGTTCAATAGAATGTGTCCGGTTCCACATACAGGAGGAAAGAGAGAGGCTGAAGTCAGAATTAGGGTCTGCTTTCTTTACTTGGAGATTTGATGACATGGGGGAAGATGTCTCAAGGTCATGGGCACCAGCTGAGGAGCGGAAATTCAGGGCACTTGTTAGACTCAATCCTGTCTCAATCGGAAAGAATTTTTGGAACCATCTGCCAGCATGTTTTCCTTCTAAAAGTATGGAAATGTTAGTCAGTTACTACTTTAATGTTTTTGTTTTGAGGCGAAGAAGTATTCAGAATAGGGCAATGCCAGAACAGATTGACAGTGATGATGACGAATCTGAATTTGGTTTTGTTGAAAACTTCAATATGCACGGGATGGTTCCCTCTGGAATGAGAAATGTTGAGAGGTTGTCAAGGGGAAGCTATTTAGGTCAATCTTCCGGCTCTCTAGTTTGTCACCAAAACCTGCAGGATGATGATTTTGATGTGTTAGGTGAAAGGATTAGTCAACCTCTTCTTGTTAGTCATGGTGGTGTCCGAAACCGACATGGAACAACATCATGCTTGAATTACAGTATGGCAGAAAGTGGCATAAATGAGGATGGGAGGTAGATAAATGTCAGTTTTGAGCATTTTCATCATTCGGGCATTCCAGGGTCGGAAGACTGGTTGTAAATTGCTTCTGGTTTCAGTGCCAATGGGAAAAATGAACAATGAATGCTAGCATGAACTTGAAATTTGTTATAAAAAAATGATGGCTGTGTGGAGGTTAACTGGGGTAAAGCTTGTGCTTATTGTGAATGCACTGAACGTGAAGTGAACTAAACTCTTTCGTGGAGCAACTTTGCAAGCCGTGTTCTTCGTCTCATATTTGGATGGTTGCTATGAGATTCTAGATGTTCACTTGAGGGTGCGTCTTTAGTTGGAATGCTATGCAATATCATCTCGAGGTTGGCATTTGATTTGTGTTTTTTCGGTTGATGGACTGAATTCTGTGGTTCTTGTTTACATGCTTCCTATCAGGCAGTCATTTCTGCAGTGCAGAGTAGCATGGCAGATTATGCCTTCTGAATTCTGTAGTACAGAATGTCATGGGAAAAAAGACATTTCGAAAGAATATTGAATTTTGACATGCTGTGATTTTAAGAATTAAGAGGAACCATCGCACTCTATTTCCATTCTTTTCACTTCAGTTGATGAAATTATTTTTCTAGTGTATGTGACCAAAGATATATTAGTGGATCCACGATTTCTATTAATGATGTTTCTTGAAACTTGAGAAGCATTGATTGTGACATTAAAAAGGCAACATATAAACTATCAATTGAATTTTAATCATCCCCATCTGACCTACGTTCGTCTGTTGAAAAATCTCATCTTTAACTCTCTGGAATGCGATGCCACTTTTTACCAGAATTATTAAAAGGCGTTTTATGTGGCATTTAAGTTGGGCAGCTAAATTGTTAAAAAACTTGTATAAATTGTTGCCTCGAGTTCTTGTAGCAACGATGATCCATGTTCTTCAAGCTGGGTGACCTTAGGTTTCGTGATAGTGGCTGATCGTCTCAGAAGGTGTTGGACATTAATGTGACTTAAACGAACTTAAGGTGTACCTGCTGGGTCGTCTCACAATAAATAAAATTAAGCTTTCTGTTTTCGATTATATAGACATACATATTATATAATTACAATAAATAAAATTAAGCTTTCTGTTTTCGATTACATAGACATACATATATATAATCACAATAAATAAAATTAAGAGACAACTTGATGTCTCTTATATTCTAAGTGTCCAAGTGTCTACCAAAGAGGGGTAAAAATAAATGAAATAAATGTTCTATTAAAATAAATTTTATTGAGAAGGAAATATAATATCACATTTATATAAATATTTTAAATTGGTATCAAGAATGAGATAAAATATGTTATAAAACATAATATTTTATTGGTTGTTTTAGGATGGTTTGAATTAATTGTAATTTAAGAATTTTTGATAGATTTTTTTTCTTCTTCTTCTTAAATTGGTATCGAGAATGAGATGAAATATGATATAAAACATGATTTTTTATTGGTTGTTTTACGATGGTTTGAATTAATTGTTATTTAAGAATTTTTTGATAAAACTTCAAATTTTTTTAAGGTAGTTTATAATGAAGTTCATAATTAAAAATAAAGAAAGAATTCATAATCATAAATGAATTATTTTACATGTAACACAAGTTTATAATTAAAAATAAAGAGAGAATTCAGAATTATAAATGAAGTTATTTTACATGTAAACAATAACCACAGAATTATAAATGAATATAACATAAGAACAACAGAATTATAAATGAAGTTATTTTACATATAACACAAGTTTACATCTAAACAATAACTATAGAATTATAAATGAATACAACTTAAAAACAACAGAATTATAAATGAAGTTTACATGTAAACAATAACTACAGAATTATGAATGAATATATTTTACATGTAACACAAGTTTATATGTAAACAATAACCACATAATTATAAATGAATATAACATAAAAGTTATTTTACATGTAAACAATAACCACAGAATTATAAATGAATATAACATAAGAACAACAGAATTATAAATGAAGTTTAGGTAACACAAGTTTATAATTCTGTGGTTATTATGTTATATTTATTTATGTTTACATGGTTTTGGTTTATATTGTTTGTTTTTTTTTTTTTTTTTAATTTTCAAGTTGAAAAAAAGTAACTTGTTATTCTTGTGGAATCAAAGTTACATCAGATACATAGTGACATAGCAGTGTCCTCAGGATCATCTATCCAAAGCAGTGAAGTTACGACATTCAACCCAACCAATTATCCATGACAACAGATTCTTTTTGAAATGTGTTATATTATTATTTACATGTAACATAAGTTAGTTTGTGTTTATTTTTAAGTGAGTTGAAAATTTGATTTGCAATTATTAATTTATGTTTTCTTTCCAATAATTCCACAAAGGGTTAAAAGCTTCAAGATGAAAGTAACTTGTTATGCTTGTGGAATCAAAGTTACATCAGATACATAGTGACATAGCAGTGTCCTCAGGATCATCTATCCAAAGCAGTGAAGTTACGACATTCAACCCAGCCAATTATCCATGACAATAGATTCTTTTTGAAATGTGTTTTATTATTATTTACATGTAACATAAGTTAGTTTGTGTTTATTTTTAAGTGAGTTGAAAATTTGATTTGCAATTATTAATTTATGTTTTCTTTCCAATAATTCCACTAAGGGTTAAAAGCTTCAAGATGAAGGAATGACTTATGTTTGGAGCAAGTAGGGCACTATAGTAAGTGTGTTTGATTAATGTTTATAAAATGTACAAGTAGGGCATTGTAGTAAGTGTTCAATTAATATTTGTAAAATGTGTAGTAAGTGTTCAATTAATATTTGTAAAATGTGTAGTAAGTGTGTGTTTGATTAATATTTATAAAATGTGTAAGTAGGACATTGTAGTAAGTGTTCAATATATTTTAAATTGGTATCAAGAATGACATGAAATAATATCACATTTATATAAATATTTTAAATTGGTATCAAGAATGAGATGAAATATGTTATAAAACATAATTTTTTATTGGTTGTTTTAGGATGGTTTGAATTAATTGTTATTATAGATTTTTTTTTTTTTAAAGAGATTGCGATGAAATATGATACAAAACATAATTTTTTATTGGTTGTTTTACGATGGTTTGAATTAATTGTTATTTAAGAATTTTAATATGATACAAAACATAATTTTTTATTGGTTGTTTTAGGATGGTTTGAATTAATTGTTATTATAGAATTTTTTTTTTTTTAAGAGAATGAGATGAAATATGATACAAAACATAATTTTTTATTGGTTGTTTTACGATGGTTTGAATTAATTGTTATTTAAGAATTTTTTGATAGAACTTCTAATTTTTTTAAGGTAGTTTATAATGAAGTTTATAATTAAAAATAAAGAAAGAATTTAGAATTATAAATGAAGTTATTTTACATGTAACACAACTTTATAATTAAAAATAAAGAGAGAATTCAGAATTATAAATGAAGTTATTTTACATGTAAACAATAACCACAGAATTATAAATGAATATAACATAAGAACAACATAATTATAAATGAAGTTATTTTACATATAACACAAGTTTACATCTAAACAATAACTACAGAATTATAAATGAATATAACTTAAAAGCAACAGAATTATAAATGACGTTTACATGTAAACTATAACCACAGAATTATAAATGAATATATTTTACATGTAACACAAGTTTACATGTAAACAATAACCACATAATTATAAACGACTATAACATAAAAGTTATTTTACATGTAAACAATAACCACAGAATTATAAATGAATATAACATAAGAACAACAGAATTATAAATGAAGTTTAACACAAGTTTATAATTCTGTGGTTATTATGTTATATTTATCTATGTTTACATGGTTTTGGTTTCTATTGTTTTTTTTTTTCTTCAAGTTGAAAAAAAGTAACTTGTTATTCTTATGGAATCAAAGTTACATCAAATACATACACATAGCAGTGTCCTCAGGATTATCTATCCAAAGCAGTGAAGTTACGACATTCAACCCAGCCAATTATCCATGACAACAGACTACAATAATATTATTATTTACATGTAACATAAGTTAGTTTGTGTTTATTTTTAAGTGAGTTGAAAATTTGATTTGCAATTAGTAATTTATGTTTTCTTTCCAATAATTCCACAAAGGGTTAAAAGCTTCAAGATGAAGGAATGACTTATGTTTGGAGCAAGTAGGGCACTATAGTAAGTGTGTTTGATTAATATTTATAAAATGTGTAAGTAGGGCATTGTAGTAAGTGTTTAATTAATATTTGTAAAATGTGTAATAAGTGTGTTTGATTAATATTTATAAAATGTGTAAGTAGGACATTGTAGTAAGTGTTCAATATATTTTAAATTGGTATCAAGAATGACATGAAATAATATCACATTTATATAAATATTTTAAATTGGTATCAAGAATGAGATGAAATATGTTATAAAACATAATTTTTTATTGGTTGTTTTAGGATGGTTTGAATTAATTGTTATTTAAGAATTTTTTATAGAATTTTTTTTTTTAAATTGGTATTGTGAAATATGTTATAAAACATAATTTTTTATTGGTTGTTTTACGATGGTTTGAATTAACTGTTATTTAAGAATTTTTTGATAGAACTTTTAATTTTTTTAAGGTAGTTTATAATGAAGTTTATAATTAAAAATAAAGAAAGAATTCAAAATTATAAATGAAGTTATTTTACATGTAACACAAGTTTATAATTAAAAATAAAGAGAGAATTCAGAATTATAAATGAAGTTATTTTACATGTAACACAAGTTTACATGTAAACAATAACCACAGAATTATAAATGAATATAACATAAAAACAACAAAATTATAAATGAAGTTATTTTACATATAACACAAGTTTACATCTAAACAATAACCACATAATTATAAATGAAAATAACTTAAAAACAACAGAATTATAAATGAAGTTTACATGTAAACAATAACCACATAATTATAAATGAATATATTTTACATGTAAACAATAACCACATAATTATAGATGAATATATTTTACATGTAACACAAGTTTACATGTAAACAATAACCACATAATTATAAATGAATATATTTTACATGTAAACAATAACCACATAATTATAAATGAATATATTTTACATGTAACACAAGTTTACATGTAAACAATAACCACATAATTATAAATGAATATAACATAAAAGTTATTTTACATGTAACATAAGTTTACATGTAAACACTAACCACAGAATTATAAATGAATATAACATAAGAACAACAAAATTATAAATGAAGTTTAGGTAACACAAGTTTATAATTATGTGGTTATTATGTTATATTTATTTATGTTTACATGGTTTCGGTTTATATTGTTTTTTTTTTCAAGTCGAAAAAAAGTAACCTGTTATTCTAGTGGAATCAAAGTTACATCAGATACATAGTCAAATGAAGTTTACATGTGAACAATAACCACATAATTATAAATGAATATATTTTACATGTAACACAAGTTTACATGTAAACAATAACCACATAATTATAAATGAATATAACATAAAAGTTATTTTACATGTAAACAATAACCACATAATTATAAATGAATATAACATAAGAACAACAAAATTATAAATGAAGTTTAGGTAACACAAGTTTATAATTCTGTGGTTATTATGTTATATTTATTTATGTTTACATGGTTTTGGTTTATATTGTTTGTTTGTTTTTTTTCAAGTCGAAAAAAAGTAACTTTACATCAGATACATAGTCACATAGCAGTGTCCTCAGGATCATCTATCCAAAGCAGTAACGACATTCAACCCAACCAATTATCCATGACAACAGACTACAAGACAACAACCCGATTCTTATTTACATGTAACATAAGTTAGTTTGTGTTTATTTTTAAGTGAGTTGAAAATTTGATTTGCAATTATTAATTTATGTTTTCTTTCCAATAATTCCACAAAGGGTTAAAAGCTTCAAGATGAAGGAATGACTTATGTTTGGAGCAAGTAGGGCACTATAGTAAGTGTGTTTGATTAATATTTATAAAATGTGTAAGTAGGGCATTGTAGTAAGTGTTCAATTAATATTTGTAAAATGTGTAGTAAGTGTGTGTTTGATTAATATTTATAAAATGTGTAAGTAGGACATTGTAGTAAGTGTTCAATTAATATATGTAAAATGTGTAATGTGGTGGCAGTTTATTAAGTGTTTGATTAATATTTATAAAATGTGTAAGTAGGGCATTGTAGTAAGTGTTTAATTAATATTTGTAAAATGTGTAATGTGGTGGCAGTTTTATTAGTATATATATGCTATTTGTTGTAATTATATTTTGAGTATAAACATCATATTTGTAAAATGTGTAATGTAGTGGCAGTTTTATTAAGATATAAATGCTATTTGTTGTAATTATGTTTCCAGTATAAATATTATTGGTGAAATCTCTTGTTATTAATTTGGTATTAGATATTTAAAACATTATTGATAGTATCTGGAATTTGGAATTTTTTCTAAATAGGAAAATAATAAATGGATAACCTATTCATGTGCTAGCTCTTGGTTTTTGCTATCTATGTCTATGTCTGAGTATTTGTATATATGTTCATGTTCTAGCAATTAGCAATTCTTTGGTTCATTTTTGAGAATTAATGATAAAATTGTTAAAATCTTTTTGGACAGTTAAAAATTGTTCACTTGTTTATATAAATATATTGGTTGTATATATAAAGTTTGCTTAAGACAAGAAATGTTAAGATATTTTTTTGAACTAACAAGTTTATATAATAAGATGTCCTTATTTTATATAAATGTATTGGTTGTATATGTAAAGTTTGATTAAGACAATAAATGTTATGATATTTTTTTGAAATAACAAGTTTGTATAATAATATGTCATTTTAAAGGATTCACATAATAATAGATGCCTTTTTTAAAGGATTTAATAAAATGCTTTTGAATTTGGGTTTTGAGTATTATTGAATAAACTAATGCTTTGAGGATGGAGGATTAGAATATCTAGACATTTGAAATTTTACATAATAAAGTGACTTTAAGACAGTTCATAAAAAATATCTTTGTTTTGTTGTAAATATATCTTTGTAAACAATTTAGTTATTAAAGAAAGTTTAAATAGACAATATTGTTCAATTTAAATGTGTCTTTTAGGTACAT
The DNA here is from genome assembly GCA_027924585.1 of Larix kaempferi. Taxonomy (NCBI): domain Eukaryota; kingdom Viridiplantae; phylum Streptophyta; class Pinopsida; order Pinales; family Pinaceae; genus Larix; species Larix kaempferi. Next base: position 42,689,217 of record BSBM01000055.1, on the reverse strand, counting down.
GGGTCAACTATGCAAATTAATGTTAGTATTGTTTTTTTAGGATACGTATATTCTCTACTTTGAGCATGGCAACAATGTAACCATTAGCCAATGACTCATTAACAATGCCAATTCATAATCAACCAATAGCAAACTACTAATTGCTCTAATGTTTGTGCAATAATCCTTTGCTATTTTTAGCCACCAGTTTATAAAGATTAAACATAATGCAATCCACCATATGAAAATTATTGTATCTAAAGGAGGATATGATCAATAAGTAAGTAAACAATTAGTTTTGAATTATAATTAATGAATTTAGATTACAACTTCTAAACATAACAACTATTTGATTTATTTCTATAAATAGCAATATTTTTTTGCTGAAAAAAAATCAAAATTAAAGCTCATAATTTTATAATAAAATTAACTATTAAAATAGTTAAAAAAAACTAACTCTTATACGTAAGTAACACCAACTCTTATAATGGTTGAAAAATATAATATTATAATAATTAATAATTTAAATATTTTATAGAATCTAAAAAATATAACTATCCCATTAACATAGATTAAGTAATAACCTTTTTTTAATGATCCCATTAACATAGATTAAGTAACACCAATTCTTATAATGGTTGAAAAATATAATATTATAACAATTAATAATTTAAATATTTTATAGAATCTAAAAAGTATAACTATCCCATTAACATAGAGTAAATAATAACTTTTATTTAATAATCCCATTAACATAGATTAAGTAACATCGATTCTTATATGTATTTAACACCAACTCTTATAATGGTTGAAAAATATAATATTATAATAATTAATAATTTAAATATTTTATAAAATCTAAAAAGTATAATGATCCCATTAACATAGATTAAGTAATAACTGTTTTTTTAAAATTATCCCATTAATATAGATTAAGTAACAACTTGTTTTTTAACAATCCTATTAAAATAGATTTAGCAATAACTTGTTTGATTCCATAAAAATAACTTATTTACATGTTTATATATTATTAATAAAAGGTCCTTTGGATGTAGGAGGAATGATTGTTACTTTAATTCTTGCAAGTTATATAATGCTTTTCTTGTAAGTTGCATAATGTTTTTGTTGAATCCTTATATAATAAATAAATGGATTATATAATTCTGATCCGTGTAATCATGTAATGAATAAATAAATTATATAATTCTAATCATACGTGGCGAATCATTGTTAAAAAAGACATATATATATATATAACCATTTCCAAATATTGTTTAGACACTATTCACGTGGCAGCATTCCATTCACTCTATAAAAGAGGAATCTAGCAGCGATGTTAATGAAACACCTACGACATAATAAAATATCATTATTGAATGCCTTCCAACAACAAATATCATTATTGAGTGCCTTGCACTAACAAATTATAGCTTTCGAAGTATGTGGAAAAGAAAGCTCTGCAATTTTCAAAACCCAAACTCTTCCACTCATCTAACGTTGTTTTCCCTCTCATAGACCCCGCGATATCGGTAATGGCCACAGGCAAACCGGCACACTCGTCCGAAATTAATCTGGCATGCTCCTTCAATTCTTCGGGAGCATGCCTGCCTTTGAAAGCTATTCTCTGAAACATTTCCCAGGCTTCATCCCTGCTCAAGGTTTGCATTTCAATGGACTCTTCAGCCTCCATTAACGCAAGATCTCTGTTGCGTGTAGAAAACACAACTTTGCTGCCAATATCTTCCCCAAATCCCACACCGACTTCTTGCAGATCGAGTGGAGTACACTGCACACCATCTAATATCAAAAGAAATTTCTTTTTCTTGAGGCGCGCATACAATTTCATCTTCCGGATATCAATATCACCACTCTTCGACAACTCTAAATCGATTGACTCACCGATTCGACATTGCAAATCCGGAATTGTATAGTCTTGAGAAACGCTGACCCAGATCACAGGTTCGAAGACACTACTGTCGAACTTGTGGGTGTTATATATGATCTTCAGCAACGAACTTTTCCCAACGCCAGGTATCCCATAGACACCGATTACCCTGACATGGGGAGCTTCTGTACTAAGCCACAGCTGCAGCTCTGCCTCGGCAGATTTGATCTTTGATCCCACAAAACCAGAATCTGGCACCGGTTGAAGCAACACATCCGGCTCTGGCACAGGTTGGAGTGAGACGAATTCATGGACAATCTGCTGAGCTTTTAGCCATACTGAAATATCAAATTCAAGATCTTGGAAGAGCTTATCAAATGTTGCAGTCCATTGTCTTATTTCTCTGGACATTTTGGGAACGCAGGTGATGAAATCGATACAGCGTCGCTTCTTTTGGGAACCAGAAATGATGCGAGTGGCCAATTGAATGACCTCACGCGTCCTCTCCAAACAGCCTCTGATCGTCACAGCGGGCATTGGTTGGTCTCCTTCCAGGCACTCGGCAACTTGTTGTAAGAGGGCCTTCAGACGCTCTAACTGGAGAAGTTGAGTAGGGTTTTGATCATCCAATTTCTGACTAAGCGCTTCGTCTATTTGTTGAATGAGCGTCGAAACAAGAACCTTGTTCAGAGCGTCTGCTGCAAGTGTGCTTTGTACCAGCTGGTCCATGGCGTTGATTGAATGACAGAGAGCGAGAGAAAAACTCGATATGTATTGAAAATTTCGAGGGGAGTTGTGGGTTGTGTATACAGAGAAAAACTGGATATGTATTGAAAATCAAAACAGAGAGGAGAAATTTTTGAGGGGAGTTGTGGGTTGTGTGTACAGCGTGAGGAGGATTGATGGAGAAGTAACAGGGCGTTGATTCATGGAGGTAGAGGGGAGGGATGGCTTGTGTTGGTGTAATGGTATCGCCACTGCGTGCCACTGACAAAAGCTTTATCGGACTGTAAAACAAACGACAAGATTAAGACTGGCATTTCATGTGAATAAAGAAAAGGCGATTGCGTGTGATTCGGGGAGATTGGAGATATAAAAAAAACAGCATCTTAATGTAGATGTGAGAAATAGATATGCTAGAAAAGTTAAAAAGAAGATCTGCCTCTGAATTGAAAGATATGTAGATGTGAGAAATAGATATGCTAGAAAAGTTCAAAAGAAGATTTTGGATTCTTTGAGACCAACAATCCAACTATAGAACTTGCAGATTGGATTGAACATTAGCCTATTGTACTATGACCCGTGAATCTCCAAACACTTGAATAGAAGAAATGCCCTTTATCATTGCAAATTGGAGAATACACCATAGTGCCACCGATTCTGCTTTGGAATTTGTTCTAAATCCACAGCCTAACCAAAGATTAAAGTAATGATCTGTATTGATTCGAAGAACCATCCCACACCCACAAGATCCAAAGAGTGCAACCCCATCAAAAAAGGCAATGCATAACAATACTCAATGTATGGAGTAGGATACGGTTTGATATTCTTTGGTTTATCCGCAATCTTGTAATCCATATATATACTCAATGCACTTTTGCTATAGGTCTGCAAGTTGGGGGTAATGTCTTCAAAAAGAGACTTGTTTCATGTATTCCACAAAGCCCAACAAATATAACTACCTACCTGTTTCAAAATGTTGAAATTTTCTTCAATGTCGAGAGAGCCCCATCTTTGGATAATGTCCAAGTAGTCACACACCTAATGCCATATCATCTTGCTGAAGTGGCAATGTAAAAAGAGATGCGTGACAAATTCACCATCTTTTTTACATAAAATACATTGCCTTGGTTCAATCCACTCTCTTCTAACCAAATTATCCCATGTCAATAAGCATTTTTCTAGCCATAACCAAAAGAAACATTTCAATTTTAAGGGAATGTGCCACTTCCACAACTTATCAAACCACCATTTGCATTCAAATGTAGGGTATTATGAAATAATAGCATCATATGCAGTCCTTTAATTTACCTAACCTGTAGATTTATTCTAGCTCCATACCAGAGTGTCCTCCTTATCAATGAGCTTGATGCCCGCTCTATTTAAGGCATTTATGTATGCAGTCCATTCAATATTCTAATTACCTTGTAACCCCAGATCCTATGCCTGAAACCAATATGCACCTGAAGGTCTCATAATATGGTTTAATGTTACAAAACCAAACACTCCCAAGTATTCTAAAAGGGAAGAAGCTAATAAGTAATGCTCTTCTCCGTGCCTATAAAGGGATCAACCCCAACAAGAATACTAGCCCCATTTCCAACTTTCCCAGTAATCCACCCGTTGATCCAATGAAAAACACAAAGTAAACCGTTCCATATGATTGATACCCCATCAATAGATTTCATAGAGTTCTTGAACCACTGTAGTACAAATCTGCTCTTCATTTATTTAGTGTTCAGAACTTTGCTCCACAATCCCTTATAAAAAATCCCACTGCAAAGACTTTTCATACAAAGAGCCAGATTAAAACATCTTAAATTTTTAATGTCCCAACCACCTTAAGCTTTTGGTTGAACAAGTCTTTCCCATCTCACCAAATGAATTTTATTATCATTACCCGCATGTGACCACATGAAATGAAAAATTCTCTTCCTTACCATATTTAAAATGGACCGTGGAATTTTAACCAATGGGAACCAATATATAAGAATTCCCATCAAGATTGATCTAGCAAGCATTAGCCTACCACCCAAAGATAAATACTTGAAAGACCAATTGCTTAATCTCTTATCAATCTTTTTCACCATCCATAACCAGTCTTTAGTTGTGATCCATATGTAAATGGATTTGTATTAATTTAAATTACTTTTTATAGGTTTAGAAAATAAAAAACTAAGCTTGATGTATGATAAAAGAAGGGTAGGTAGATTATTCTTTTCAATTATAGGTTTAGAAAATAAAAACTAAGCTTGATGTATGATAAAAGAAGGGTAGGTAAATTATTCTTTTCAATTATATATATATATATATATATATATATATTCATTGGAACATGTCATGGGGAAACCCTTATGTACTTCCCCTCATTTTGAGGATGGTACCCAAGGTAAACCATCGACCCTGATTACAGGGCCTAACCCAATGGGGACATCAAGTGAGGCCCTTATATAGAAATGTATAGCTACCCAAGGATTTGACTCCGAGACCTTCTACTCACAACTTATAGCACTCAACCACTTGAACCAGTCCACTGGGCTTTTTTCTAAAAATATTTAAAAATAGTAATTCAAACTTATTATGTCTATCTTACATAATTTGTCCTACATATCTTGGTGATATTAGCAATACTACAAGACGTTGAGGAAAGTGATGCAAAGGGGAACCTTTGTTCCTTGTAGAATTCAAATTCAACTCACGATCACAAACAAGAGAACACAACCTTGAATTTGTGCTTATCTTTCATCTTTCTTCGACTCCAAATCCTAAACCAAATGTAGTTCATTTTCTTCATATTCATTTATGATATAGCTTCAAACATTTTCTTATATTCCTCGATATATTTCTGCCTCATGTCTCTAGCTATCATCAACTACATCATTGCCTCCATGTATTTCCAAGAACAATGATGTTCCTATAAGGATTCGAATAGCTACTCCAAATGTGCTCTTTATATGTTCTAATGTTGTCATCGTTATCCTTTGCTTGTTCTCAATGTGTCTTTCAAATTCATGTCTCTTTATCTCAATCTGATGGACAATTCAACATACATATTATCTTTAAAACAACTCATCTAAACAACCTAAATGGATAATGCCATGCTCTTATCCTCGATTCCCATTCCCATGCATGGAGCATGCGTATCTTTACAGAAAATATGGACAATTTGTCTTCTCGCCAACACATATTTCCATCAATTTCTTCCATGAGTTTCTCTCATTTACATGTAATGATTAGCATGCTACTATCTTTATCAAGGGTGGCCTTCAACATCTTTCCGTCATCAATTCTTGTAGCTTTCAATGAACAACTTCCACTACTAACATCGTCGACAAATTATTTTTCCTATGGCAAACACTACTTACATTCTTGCTTTTCATATGCAACTTTGCATATGTTGCATTCTCCTTGCTTCACACCTACAACTTTATTTGAATCTGCATTATGCATCGAACAATTATTAGTAATTAAATTGTTGGGATTCTTAGGTTTTTCAAACATTCTTGCCATCCTTTCCTGTATTTAATTCGTGGCCTTGAACCTCAACATTTCTTCCTTCATCATGATTGTTGTAACAACAATATTTTCCTCTGCTTCCACTTCATTCAATGCCTTACCTTTTCAGGTAGGTTCCTCATCATACTTTGGCTCTAAAAGTCATTCTTATAGAAGGGTAAGTTCTTCTTCCAATCTAATTATAGTCTTCTTCTTGCTCATGGGAAATTGAGAAAATATGATTTCATCATAACTGAATGGCTAAAAGGTCATTTTTATGCTTCTTCTCCAATTGTAACTTTAGAACGATTACCTTCTTTCTACTTACTCCTTGTACATATCAATACAATTTCGTTAGTAAATAAAACTTTAAAGATTTGGACTGCATCTTTAGGTCTTCTTAGCTTGGATTACTGCTTACCGACTTTATGTTTTCTATAGACACAACCATACGCTAGTTGATCCCTCCTCTCATCTTCTCTTTACTCAACTTCATCTATTTATTAATGTGAAGCAATTCCCCCTTCAAGAGTTCTTTCTCATTATATGTCGCTTCGAATCCCTTCTCTCTAGGTTGCTATTTATTTTCTTACTTATACTACTATCTTCTTCTAATTTTGTAACTTGTAAAGTGGCCTACTTTTTCTTTTCTACTATTGAACCAACAATGTCATCGTCTTTTTCATCTCCTTAATCTCTTGTTCTCTTAAGAATTTAGAAAGCTATAATATGTTCCCACTTCTATTCTTCCGGCTTCCTCATCCATTTCCTTGTTTTCTTCAAGTACACAATCTATCACATGCATAACTACATCTGCTTGCATACTAGATGTGAATTTTTCCTCGTCCCCTTGTAGGATTGCTATTGCAATTGTCTTCAAATCATCATCATCTACATCATCATCTTCTTTTGACTTGTACTTCATACTATCCCTACCATTATTAATGACCTATTTATCAAAACAACCTTTTGTTATCTACTTGTGCAAAATTTAAGATTTTATTTCTCTCATCATCTTCATGTTTTCTCCTTTTTCTTTTTGTTATGCTCATACTATATAGAATTGACACCTCCTCAATGTGCCCTTCACCTTTAATTTCATCTTACACAATTTCCATGTTACTTTCTCCCTTTCTTCTTTTGTAACTATAATAGTTGCACCAACAAATTCAAGGTTTTCTTCCTTCTCCATCACTTCTACCACCTTTATGGTGGTACATCATCCTATTTATCATGCCTACCATCACTAGGAACCTTCTCATACTCATTATCCTCATGCGTGTAGAGGTCTTCATCTTCAAATTTTAAATGGCATCAATTTCAAGTTTTCCATCAATTCCTAGAACTCTCACAACTATCTTTTCTTCAATTCCTATAATCACCAACATTTTTATTGACTTCTAAACATCAACACAAGCACTCTCCACAATTGCAGGGCCTTCTTTAATTATCCCTCCTTTCATCTTCTCTTGAATTAAATCCATTTCTTTGTTGGCTTGCGTCACTTATTCCTCCAATAACCTTCTCCTACAAAACATTGCTTCAAATGTAGCTTCCTCTACCAGTTCACTCATCTCTTTAACTGATATCACATTGATTGATATCCAATTCATTGACAACTTCAAATTTTCCCTAATTTTTTGCAACGTAATGGTTACCTTATGCTTCACTTGTAGCATTAACAAAGCTACTTATTTTTTTGTCTATACCTACACAATCACAACCATTATAAAAAATTTCATCCCAATCAATTTCCCTTAAAGGAAAATCCTCCAAAGATTTTACATACTCTTGGTCACAATCAATTGTTGCTCCTATACTTAGTAGCATTCTCCCTCACCATATACACATTCTTCTCTTTTAATTGTTGTCAACTCAATAGTGTTATCTCCATTTGCAACTTCAAGTTACTTGTTCACACCTCTACATACATAACCTTCTTCAAACACTTCACCATATACAACTTGTATTGCCCAAGGAACATCTTCCAAGGACTCACCTCCCTCTGGTGCACATTCTAGGATCTCAACACCATTTGCAATGCCTTCCCATTTTCGTAATCCTCCTCAATTGAGAGGTCTTCATCCTCACTATCCTTCATTTCAACCTTACAACCTATTTTCTCCACATTCTCTAAGGCATCTAATATTAACAATATCTATACCATTGTTGCTATGGCCTCAACGTTAATGAGAGGTCTCCTCTCCTTCAATGAAATCTTCAAACTTTTCACTTGGCCAAGGGGTTTTTGTGACATATTCTTTAATTTCTTCTTTTGGCCAATCTCTTAGGTTGGTTCCACTGCTTCCATCCTCACAATAATCCTCCTCATCTCCACACAAGCTTCCTCTAAAGCTTTCTCCTCATAAGCCCTTCTTCCTCTCACAATCTCAAATTTTACTCTTCTTATGTAAGCCATATCTTGTTGAAGGTTCTTCCTTACTTAACTTCTATGATATGGTAGCTCTACTTGCCGGTACTATATTTCCTCTCTCCACTATAAAATATTCAAATTTGCACTTTAATCTCATTCAAACCCCAATTGGATTCCTCTTAGGTCCCTTTAACATCCACCAACATAATTTCCTATTATGCCCACATTTCTTCAAACCCAGAATTTAAATTTAAGTTTTCCTCACTAGTTTGCACCTTCAACTCTCCATAGCATCTACCCAACCGTAGTTATAGTTGCCTTCTTCCTTCACATAGAACTCTAATTGTAACCTTTTTTGTGGAGATGCACTTCTTTAGTAGGACTCCACCTACTCAGCGGGATACTCATGCTCGGATACCACTTGATGCAATGGGGACCTCAATCCCCTTTCATAATTCAAATCCAACCCACAAACACAAACAAGAGAGCACAAAAGGATCTAAAACTCATAGAGACAATAGCTCTAAAATACACCAAATCAAAGGCTCATAAATTGAACATGGGCAAGAGAAATTTCTGCATCAATCTAGCTCAATGGGCCTTTTATTATCTTTAGGTAATTTAAAAAAAAATTACACTCGTAGTGTCTCAATTCACTCATGTATTCTTCCACTTGAAACAACTACAAGCAGTCTTAGCTAGGCATTGCAACCTCTCAAGCATTCACAAAATCCATGATAAAACCCAACCTTTGTATTTTCTACTAAATAACCTAGTTCTTTCACTTAGTCTTCTCTATTCTTCTTCTCTTGTGATCTCCTTATATCTATCTCCTTTCTTCTTCTCTATTTTTTTCTTCCTTTTTCCTCATTGTTTCTTCTTATCATTTCTTTTCCCAATTTTCCTTTGCTTATACTCTCTATCTCCTTTGGCTTCGTGGCCTTCTTCTTTGTTATTCTTTGAATGAACTACCTACTCTTCACATTTCCTTAGCTCTTCTCTTCTCTCATTAAGAATTTGTGCAATTTTTTTTTTTTAATTTAGTCGAAATCATATTGGAATAATCCATCGGAAATGGTAAAAAACGTCACACGTTTAGGCTACACCAAAAAATAATGGCAAAACATGTTCTCCAAGTGCAACCGTTTTCGTTGAAATCGTCTTAAATGAAATTTTGCATTAACTGATTACTTTTACTAATTAAGGTTTTGGGAGGATAGAGAATTCAAGCAAAGAACTCTATAGCCATGTGTCAAAAGCAAATACATCACCAAGTTGGCTCTATGTTGCACACAATATCTCTTTTGGCCATTGCAACTTCATAATTTAAAATTACGCCACGGTCATTGAGGAGATTATTAACAAAACTGGTTAGAAACTCCTATTTTTTTGAGGATTCTATGTTGGTTATTGATTGGTTAAAAATGAAAAAGTCTCCAAAGAACATCTTTGCTGAAATCCTTAAATGAAGAACTCACCAAAATAGGAAGTTTATTTTAGGACATTACATATCATCATATATACAGGGAAAGAAATATGTCGATGGACCAACTTTTTAAGAGGGGGTTTAAGAAGTGACTATAGGTTCGTGAAGGAACTTAGCATTTGTGGAAAGTATTGCATGACACTATTACCGAGCTAGATCCGAGACCACATCTTGGATGATCCTTTCCTTTTCTAGCAGGAAGTCATTAGATGGAATACTGCGCACATGCTTTTTGTCATCTTTTTAGTAGTGCACAATATGGTCATTGTTTACATTTTTATAGTGCACAATTTTGTAGGTACATAATAGTACATATAGAAAATATGTATATGTATAAAAGCATAAAAGGGTTTTATGTTCTAGTTTGGGTGATTTATGATCTCTATAGAACATTGATTTTGATGATATATATGTACAGCCTCATCGACCTACGAATAATGTTGTTCTTTTTTAATATGATGAGCTGCAGATTGTTTTCCCCCCCTTATAGAAGCTTATAGAAGCATATGTATTGAACTTACCAATGAAGTTGCCATATCTATCTAACTCCATTAGATGACCATTGAGATTCTTTGAATCATTCATTTAAATTGCTCTCCCATTGACGTTCTCATGCATTAGTCCTCCCTATGATAGTATTTTAGCTCTTCTCTTACATTGACCGTACCTAAAATAATATTTTATCCAAAAAAAATGATAAGATGGAGGGTGGCCAAAGACAAAGGGAACATGTCTATGATAGCACTAGGCTTCATGTGGGGGAAAGAGCTAGCAACACAAAAAGCCTAAATTGGAAATCATAAAACATTGATTGAAAAGTCACGTTCCATTAATATTTGAGCACAAGAGAAGAGGCATAAGGAAAGAAATTAGCATTTGAGCACAAGAGAAGAGGCATAAGGAAATAAATAGTATGAGAGTAGCTCATACTAGGCCAATCCCTTATTTTTCTTGGTAGTGACCGATTTCCTAAACGATGCCTCAGCTTCTTTTGGCACAAATATTGCTAAAGTGTTGGTATTCTTTCTTGTGTGCCATGCCTGTAATTTATTATGGTTTTAAAATAGGAGTGAAACCAAATCATGGAAATTAGAGCAATTTGAATCATTTTCTTTAATTTGTGCAACCCAAATGCTTGAAATTCAATACGAGTCCAAACCAATTAATGTTACAGTAGTAATTGTGATCCAGATATAGAGGGTGGAGATTTAGAAGGATTGAATGCCAAGAGAAGATGAGAGAAAATATGGAAATTTGTTATGAAATTCATAGAAGGAACATTGATGAAAACTGGAAAAGGAAATACACCACGAAAATACAAGAGAGAGTTGGTGAAGAAGGATTCTATTCATATGAACCATTACCTGCAATGAGGGCAATTTTAGGACTTCTTCTTCCCAATATTAGCTCTCTCCCTACTACCTTTTTGTAAGGTGTATTGTTGACCATGTCAACTTTCATTACTTGACTCCATAAATTACATGTCGATCATGTTCCCTTTCACACTTAATAAAAAATATGGGTTTATGACTTTAACATCTGAACTTAGACTATATGCTCCCCTAAGATTCAGAACAATCCTCTCCCCTTAAAAAATGATGGTCCCCATCGTTTCACCAGGCAAAAAAACAAGGCCCCATTATGCATCGTACCAATATGTTTACATTTATCAATTTCCAATGAAAATAAGGGTTTTTTGCGGTTTACATTTAAGCTTGGGTTTGTGGATGGCCCATAATCGAGCTAGTAATGCCAACATTTCTCTTGGTCTTGAATTATATTGTTGGGGAATTCTACATGCCCAGTAAATTACATCAGTAAAAATAAAATTACAATGCAATTTAATAAATCCAAAAATTAGTCCAGTCTCACTAGCGCGATTGGTTTTTGAGGGTTCCATTTGTTAGGCGACCTGGGGTTCAAAACTCTGCGGTAGTGGGAGGAGACACCTAAAAATGCATCCATGCTAAGCGTTGTTGTGGTCTAGACCATGTGTTATCCCAGGTGATTTTGACAGCTTAGATGCCCCTGGGTCATGGTTTCTTAGACCATAGGTTGGCTCCGCAAGTCACGAACACTCTAGCATACAAAAAAAATTCCAAAAATTTAACTCATAAAAAAATTCATGACTTTTGGTGCAATTGATGTGTGGTTGCAAAATTGTTCATAACTTTGGCTATGGGCAATGGAATCAAATTCAATCAAAGATCCATTTGAGATATGGAAGAGATATTTCAATTAGTATATGGAATTTGTTCTATAGTAGCCCAAGGAGTGATAAATTCTACTAAAACTCAAGGTGTATGTGGCCTTCTTTGGTCAAACACCTAAAAAGCTTCAACTAACAATATCTCTCAAACCAGGAAGCAAATTGAAATTTCGTAAAATAATCATTTGAGCTAATAAAAAAAAATCGATGAGCTATGATGGTAGACCCTCTTAAACATCTTGTATAGGTTGCAACATCTATCTAAAGTTTGCATAGGATGGTTGGATTCCAATACGTCCATCATTGTGCTTTTATGTTGGCCATACAGTTGTGGGTAGGTCGAGAAAGGGTTGGAATGAAGTTTCCTAAGCTTCAATAAGCATGCAAAAAAATGTGCCATAATCATATGAAGATGAAATAATGCTTGATGTGAGAGTGTTGAGTGTAGAGGGCCACAAAGGATTCCAAAGGTTTGTAGAGTAGTATGGGTTGTTATAGCTATTAGAAAAAAATTGAGGTCTAAAATGGGCCTCCTAAGGAAAATAATAAAATAATAGTTAAAATAATAAAATAATATTTATGTATTTTGGAGGAAAAGAGAAAATACTACATTTTTTCTTCGTATCTTCAACATATCTCCTTGTTGTTTTACTCAAATTTCGAGTGGGAACACTCGTCGGATTCATAATTAAATTCCGCATTGAAAGAGTACCCACATTGCATACTTTTGAGGTATCACACCCCATGAAAAACAAGAAATACATAAAAAATACGTTACTTTCGTGGGGTGTGGTACCTCAAAAGTATGTAGTGTGGGTACTCGCTGGATGCGAAATTTAATTCCACATCCAACTAGTGCTCCCGCTCGAAATTTGAGTAAAACAACATGGAGATACGTTGCAAATATGAAGAAAAAATGTAGTTTTTTCTCTTTTCCTCTAAAATTCATAATTTTTTTTTTAATGTCAAATATGACATGTCAACCATTATGGTTGACTCTTTTCTTGAAATTCTACTGGTTCTTGAATTCAATGGCTCTTTTTCTTACAGGTGATTCATATTCTTATGAGGTCCATTTTAGACCCCAAATTTGCTCTAATTTAGATCATATAACCTCTATCCATAGTATGGAAACTTTGCAAAATTTCTAAAAATGTTGCAAACCAATGGAGGTAGTGAAATCCATGTATGATGCTCCTGTAATTGTGAACGGAATTAAAGGGTAGAAAAATCATGTAGTGCCTATGGACCAACTATGATGCTTACAGTGTATGGCCCAACAAATGGACTCCGAGAGTTCCAAAAGGATGTTGGAGATTGTTGCAAATATTTGAACCTGAACTATGCTTTAAACCATCATTCCCATTGAGTGGTTACATGCTCCGACACCAATGATCCAAATCTTGAAGATGGAGATCCGAAAGGATTGAATGCCAAGCAGAGAGGAGAGAAAATATGGAAATCTGCTATGAAATTCATAGAAATAACATTGATGAAAACTGAAAAAGGAAATACACCATGAAAATACAAGAGAGAGTTGGAGAAGAAAGATTATATACATATGAACTATTATATGCAATGAAGCCAATTTTAGGGCCTCTTCTTCCCAATCTTAACTCTCTCCCTACTTTCTTTTTATAAGGTGTCTTTTTGAACATGTCAACTTTGATTACTTGACTCCATAAATTACATGTCTATCATGTTCCCTTTTACAATTAATAAAAAATATGGCTTTATGACATTTACATCCGAGATTAGACTATATGCCCCCCTAAGATTTAGATCAAATAGTGCAACAAAGTTGAGTCACTTCACATTCCATGAACTTCCATTATGAGACCCTAAGAGTCATCATCCATGGTTGATCGTGGGTTCAATATTTCTCAGGGATAAATGGATAACGTTACAAAAAAGGCATTTTTATGCATTTACTCTCTTGGTCGGTTGTTTAGATCATCCATTTGAGCCAGTATCTCTTCACAAATTATTTGTAAAAGAAATCAAAGTCTCATTTGTCACAAGCAATCATATGTGTGACTAGGGTTTTGGACCCTTATCTCACATATATATTCATTTTGAACAAATAATTAAAACTAAGAAAATATCCTAACTATATCTATATTAACAAATAATCCTATGATGGTTTCGAAGTAGGCATCGAGAATGATAATTAATCTAGGACTAAGTTAATCTTGTAGCAAGCAACTCTTAATTTACAATGATTTTTCCTTGTATGACATGATTTTTTGATAGATTGTTGGATTTACAAGTTTTAACCATGGAAACTGGCATATGGTGTTGTTCCAATGAGAATGGGGATCTAAAATCCTAGTTTCAATATCGAAGTTTGCAAAATTATAGAATTTCATTATCAAAATCATGATTTTCCATTACTGAATTCTATGAAATAACCTATCAAAGAGGGAAGTTTTCTCCAATATTAGACAATGCCATAAGTCCCAATGTCAGGAAACTTGGATATGTAACGTCAGGAACCTATTCACATGAAAGAGGAATGGCATTTTCATCGTTGGCCACAACCGCAACAACTCCCCAACCCTAGTGATAATTCCCATGCCAAGAATTTTTCTTATTGACAAATTTAGGGTTAATGGAGCAACACATTTTTCTTACTATCATTTTTTTGTTCATGGATTGATTCATCTCGACATGTCTCGTAAAAAGTGGTTGAAAAAGTGACCGATTACGTTCATGTGCTTGCCTATATTTTCTGCTCAACCTTTTTTCCTTTTGTTATTAGTCTCAATTTCAAGTTTCACGAGGGAATGTTCTAAATCTTAGGGGGCATATAATCAAAGTTCATATGTACAAGTCATAAATCCATATTTTAATTAAATGTAAAAGGGAACATGATGGACATGTAATTTATGGAGTCAAGTAATCAAAGTTGACATGGTCAACCTGACACTTTATAAGAAAGGTAGTAGGGAGAGTGTTAAGATCAAGAAGAAGATGTCCTAAAATTGGTCTTATTGCATATAATGGTTCATATAAATCTAATCATTCTTCTCCAACTCTCTTGTATTTTCACGGTGTATTTCATTTATCTATTTTTGTCAATGTTCCTTCTATGAAATTCATAGCAGAATTCCATATTTTCTCTCCTATTCTCTTCAGATTCAAGCCTTCCAAACCTCATCCCTTCAGATATGGATCGTTGGTATTAAAGTAGGTAACCACTCCATGGGATTGAGGGTTTGAAGCACAATTCAGGTTCAAATATTTGTAGCAATATCCATCCTCCTTTTGGCACTCTCAGAATCCATTTGTTGGGCCATACACTGTAAGCATCATAGTTGGTCCATAGGCACTATAGGGTTTTTTCTACCCTAAAATTTCCATTCACCATTGCAAGAGCATCATACATGCATTTCACTACATCCTTTGGTCAACAACATTTCAAAAAAAAATCCAGGGTTTCTATGCTGCAGACGAAGGTTCCATGATCTCTACAATAACCCATGTTGCTCTACAAACCCTTGGCCTCCTTTGTGGTCCTCTACACTCAACACTCTCACATTGAGCATTATTTCATCTTCATGCAATCATGGCACGCCTTAAAAAAATTGCATGCATATTGAAGCTTGGGCGACCTCATTCCAACCCTTTCTCAACGTACCCACAACTATATGGCAACCATAGAAACATAATGATGGATGGATTGGATGTCGACCCTTCTATACAAAATTTATACATATGTTGTGACCTATACATGGAATTTTAGAGGGTCTACCATAGCTCATTGGAAAGTTTTTCTTGTCAACTCAAATAGATATTTCACAGAATTTCATTTGCTTCCTGGTTTGAGAGATATTATTAATTAAATCTCTGTAGTTATTTGACCCAAGAAGGCCACATACACCTTGAGTTCCAACATACATTTCCTCACCCTTTGGGATACTATAGAACAAGCTTCATATAACGACGTAAATATCTCTTCAATAGATCATATGGGTATTCAACGAAATTTGATTTTATTGCCCATAGCTAAAGTTATGGACAAATTCGCAGCTAGACATCAAGTGAACCAAAACTCATGAATTTTTCATATGTTTTTTCATACAAATCCCATTGTTGACTAGGCATGTAGAATTCCCTGACATAATAATTCAGGACCAAGAGAAAGCTTGTCATTGTTAGCTTAGTTATGGGTCATCCACAAACCTAAGGTTACAGGTAAACCACACAAAACCCTTATTTTCATTGGCAATTAAGAAATGTAAACATGTGGGTATGATACATAATGGGGTCTTGTCTTATTGCCAAGTGAAATGATAGGAACAATCATTTTGTAAGGGGGGGATTGATCTGAATCTTAAGGGGACATATAATCTAATTTTAGATGTAAAAGTCATAAAGCCATATTTTTATTAAATGTAAAATGGAACATGACGTATATGTAATTTATGGAGTCAAGTAATCAAAGTTGACATGGTCAACAAGATACCTTATAAAAATGTATAGGTAAGAACAAAAAGACAAAAAAACTAGTCTTCAAACAACAACAAAGAGCCCTCGTCTGTCTCAATGCCATATGTCCATTCTTCCCACTAGAGCCATCCATCCTCACCATCCAGAGCTTCCTTTGAGAGTGCATCTGCCACATCATTCAACTCCATGTATATATGGTTGATAGACCAATCATAGAAAGAGTTTAATAGATAATCAACTCTATGACACCAATGGTTCAGGACAAAATTCTTCTTTTCCCACTGTACAATTGCCATCGAGTCACCAAATATCCAGAGAGAATCAATACCAAAGTAGTTTTCCACCTTGATTAAATTCCATAGAGCAAGTAGTTCTGATCTAGTATTGGAACCAAACCCACAACATAAGTGCATTTTGAAGTGTAAATCTTCATTTATAATAAGAAAAAGACCAACACCACATCTGCCGTTTTCCGACACACCATCAAAAAAACCTGTAGCCCTGTTAGATCAAGGAATAATCATAACAACTCTTGGAAGCTTAGATATCTTTTGACCTGTATTATAAAATTTGAACATATTAACAGCCTTTAGCACAGTCAGATAAGCTGATCGAATATGACTTTGTTCCAACACTTCCACAACTCCCAAGTCACAAAAGCAGGTAATAACTTAATTGAGCCATGCGTCTGGAGCCAACATTTGAAGGAGAGTTCGAAGCTACCCCTAGCCCAATCATTTGAAATTTTGAAGATAGAACATACATGATTCTAAACAGTCTTAGAAAAGTTACATAGACAAAAAGATGATTTATTGATTCACAATCACACCTTCATAATAGACAAATACTCAGACCAACTCTGCCTCTTCGAAGTAGATTGTTCCATGTCAACATCTTGTCTTCAAAGCTAAGCCAAATGAAGCATTTTAATTTGTGTGGAAACCTCCATTTCCATAGCTGAGTAAACCACTGTTTAATTGGTCCCCCAAAATTCCTATTGACGATAGAACTATATGCAGATTTTTCCGTGACTTGTCCAGTAACCAAATTGTTACACCAAAACAATTTGTCCTCCTTAGAATTTAGTCTGATTCCTTCATAATTTAGTTTAGAGATATACCTGTTCCATTCATCTTCCCACACACTTCCCAGACCAAGATCCTTTTCCCTCAACCAATAGGATTGTGAGTTTAGTAACCAACTTGGACCTTTAATATCAGCCAAGGTAAAAAAACCAAAATCAACAAGATGATCACAGATAAGCGAAGAAAGGATGTACTCATAATCATTACCAATATAAGGTTCAATTCCAACAAGAATTTGATCCCCTTTTCTCACCTTCCACGCAATATTTCTCTTGATCCGTGGAAATATTCGCATGAAACCACACGAAAAGAGCGAATCATTTCCATAGTTTTGAGTAGGAGTTATGATCCAGGAAATGAGATCCTTCTTGATATATTTTCCATGTAAAACAACAGACCACAAACCTGAGCCAAATAATCCATGCCATAAACTCTTCAAACATAGTGCTGAGTTGAACCAAAATAAATTCTTGATATTCCAACCTCTCAGCTTCTTTGGAAGAGAAATACGATCCCATTTAACCAAATGATATCGTTCACCTTCCATATTATCAGATCATCAAAATCTAAACATCAAAGACTTTATTTTCTTTAAAGTTGATTGTGGTAATTGTGCCATCAAGAACCAATACACATGCATTCCTGTACGCACATATTTTACCAATGTAAGTCTTCCACCAAGCGAGAGAACCTTATGACACCAAAGATTGATTTTCTTTTCAATTTTTCTGACTAGCCATAATCAATCATTTGGCCCCATTTGGATTTATATAATAACCCAAATATTCTAAACCCTTGTTAATAAATGACATTTTGAAAGGCAATAAACTGGAAATTTGATCAAGGACCTCATCTTCCACCTTATTACACAGAAAAGCCGACTTATTAATGCTAACTTCCATCCCAGTAGCAGCGCAGAAGACTTGAATAATTTCTGCAAATAATTTCCATTCCTCAACATTGCCTCTACCAAAGAGGACTACATCGTCCACGAAGAGTAAGTGGGTGATAAATACTTTGGGAGATATTTTTATGCCAATCAACTTACCTTCTTTCCTTGCAGCACATATCATTCTACTCAGTACCTCAATAACCAATAGGAATATCAAGGGGGAAAGGGGGCACCCCTGCCTCAAGCCCCCAGAGCTTCGAAAAAAATCCGTTGGAGAACCGTTTATTAGCACCACAAAATTTTCCAATATCCAATTTGTAACAAGAAGAGGGAGACCAATTTGTAGAAGCATAAGTCTCAAAAACACCCAATTCACTTGATCATAGGCCTTACAAGGTCCATCTTGAGGATCAATGCACTCAAATTTTTAGTCTTTATAGTATGCAGACACTCCTGAGAAATACCAACTGCATCAAGGATCTGTCTGTTAGCCAAAAAAATGAATTGTTCTTTTGACATTATTTCAAATAGTTTAGGCTTAATTCCGTTTGAAATATTTTTAGTGATAATCTTGTAAGCCAAATTACATAAAACAATTGGCTTAAAATCATTAAAAGACTTTGGCTTACCACACTTTGGTATGACAACCAAAAAAGTTGCATTAAGACCTCCAAAAACCCCGCCCTCCATTCTAGAAAATTCAATCATCCGTAGGAGGTCGTTGCCCATAGTATAAAAAAAACCCAGGAATAAGTCAACAGTCCACCCATCTAGCCCAAGACTCTTATCCTTTGCAAATAACCAAAGAACCTTCTTTAATTTATCCATGGTAACCGGTCTGCCCACATCCATCCCTTCCTTCAGAAAGAAAAAAGAAGGATAATACTAAAGGAGTTTAAATTGTTCATCAATTTTATTAGAACCAGGATCTGAGAAGATATTCAAGAAATGTTCTTTAGCATCTATTTCCATGTCTGTCCGAGTACTTATCATATTTCCATTTTGATCTTGTAAATCCCAAATGGCATTGATATTCCATCTAAATGAAGCATACTTGTGGAAATTTTTTGTATTCTTATCACATAAGGCCACCTACGTAGCCCTACTCTTCAAGCGCCAATAATTTTCTTCTTGTTTCATAAGATAGGCATGTTTTTGTTCTAAAGACTGTAGTTCCACCTTCTCTTCTTCATTAAAGATACCTTTAGGATTATACCTGAAAATATCCTTCAATCGAGATTCAATCATTTTCAAAGCCTCCATGTCCTTTGACTTCTTAACCTTTTCCCACTCAATGGTCTTCAACTTTAACTGTTTTAACTTAAAGATAAGAGCTTCCACCGGATTCAGATCCTCAGGAACAATAATTGATACCCAAAATTCACGGACAAGAGAGCAGTAATCAAGTTCTTGCATCCAAATATAGTTGAATTTGAAAGGATACTTCCTCTTGGAGATAAAAGCAGCAATTTGAAGAATAATTGCCTAGCTGTCTGAAATTGAAGAGTATTCAATCCATGACCTATATTTCTAGAGAGATTTTACTAGAGACTAAGCTAAAAGGAACTTATCTAGTCTTTTTCTAATACCCTTCGAGCCACTTCTCTTATTACTCCAACTTGCACCCAATTTGAGAGGAGAAACATCCACAAGATTGCAATTGTTTCTTATTAGGCTCTTAGGCTCTTGGCTTAATAAGAAACAATTGCATGCTTAAGGGTTAACATATTTTAAATATTATTATAAATACATTTTAGTTGGATTTATATCATTGTCTTTATGAAAGATCTATTATTATCTATAATATAAGGAATATTCTAGAAATGTATATAATTGATCGTAGACATTTTTTAAAATAATTTTAATAAAAGAAAAATTTCTTAAATGTTACTTATGAACTATGATATTTTCTTAAATGTTATTTATGAATCATTTGAAGATATAATCGCAGCTTCCATTAATGACACAAAGAAGGCAAAGTGATCTATAGGTAGGGTAAGATGTATATAAAATATATATTGCTATAGTAATGATTTGAAAATGAAGTCTTAATGTAGGGAATTTGGTCATTATTAACATAATCTTACGACACACAATACAACATAGCCTTAACCCCTCTTCTTCACACACAACTATAAAATAGGCATTCGGTGATCCATTATTAATTGAAGAAAACAAAAAAACTCTTCCAATTTTTTTACACAAACTAATAAAATCATTTACTAACTCATAAAATTATTTAGCATACATTGGTTCTAAAGCATTGTATTTGTATTTTTATAATGTTTGTTTGCAACACCAAAGCAATTGCTACTCATTAAAGTAGGATCTTCATCATACTTAAACTTCTACATTTGTTCGAGATACAATCATTGTATTTGGAGATTACTACAGATACCATGAATTACTATGTAATAAATTCATCCATTACCTAAGACTCTTGAGATGTTTTGGCTTTATAAGCAATTAATGCATATACCATGAATTACTATGTGGTGATTTAATGATTTTTTAAAGTTGTTTTTTAATAATTTTTATTATTAATTGTCATTTTTAACTATGGGTGCTTTGTTAATTTTTTATTATTATTAAAATTAATATTATATAATTTTTTTCACTATTTTCTTAAAAAAAAAAATTAATAATTAAATTTTATAAATTACATAAAATTAATAATTAAATTTTACAAATTTAATTATAAGTTACATAAAATTAATAATTAAGTGAATTGATATCTAATAAAAATTAATTTATATATACAAATGTTGATAACCATGTAAATAAAATTACTTACCATTCACACAGATAGAAATCAACTCTAAATTAAAGGGCTCTAAAAGAAGAAGATAGCTAGAGTGCCCCCTATAACAAGAGCCATTAGGTGATTGCCACTTGCTGTTGTAAGAATCACAAAATCTATTAGCTAATAGGAGAGCTTCTTGTGTAAGGCCGTGAGCAATTGTCTAGTAAGATGGATGAGTAGATGCAATGTTGCAGATTGGTTGTTTTTACTATGTACAACAATTGATGTTCAAATCTTATTTAAATAGATAATTTTGATTGGATGTTAATTTCTAATGGCATTCTATGATGTATATATGTGCATTGATGTATATTTGTCAAATTTTAGTTGGATATAAAAATTATGATACAAAGTATAGCATAAGGATTTCTTGGTATGTGCGTACATGCACAAGTATTACAAAATGTATAATAAGTGTTATATATATATATATATATATATATATATATATATATATAATGCACTTAATTTTTTTTTAATGAAATCGAGTCTAGGTATGATAAGCAAGAGAGGAAGAAAACAACTTACAAAATATAATCAATTGAAATTGATTCAAATGTTTATGAAAGAAGGAATATTTCATTCTTCCTTAATGAGCATGATTTTTTTATTTATTTCGACAATAGATTCCACCCAAAAAAACATAAGCTATGAGAAACAAGAGGTATACATGCAATAATAGTTTCCAACATGTTTTAACCTACAACAAGATTTAATGTTGATTAATAATGAGAGTGTTACAAATAGAGGGTATTCAACTTGTTTTAGAAGTGATTTAAATTTCATGTAGGGATGGGGAATGAGGTCACTATAGGTCACTTTCATTCATGTCAAAGGTATGTTTTTTCTTTCAATAACACTGAATCTATTTTTTTCCAACCAAAAGTGTAATAATAATGAACCTAAGTATAATAATTATTATTCTAAACATGTTAAGGAAGCATAGTGTCTTCTAGATGGATGGTAATGCCAAAGCATGCATAAAACAACCAACAAATTTGGATTATAGGGAGATCATATTATAATTACTCCATAAAAAGGTAATGATTTAAAAAATGTTCAAAATTCAATAGGGAAGGGCATCTCTATCTCTTCTTACAAATGGGTTGTTAATTAGGTATCAATTTTTACATCCTTATTTGAAGTTAGTTACACGAACTTGTAGATAAGGTTGTTTTAACAAGACATCAAATGAAAATGAAAAGATAACTACCTAGAAGCGTTAAAATAATATAACATTTTTTATTCAACTATGAGAAGAGAGAGTCATATTAAATATTTGCTCATTAGAACATTAGATGTGGCAACATCTAATATATTTATTTTATAACGTGTACTTTAAATATTCTACCTTTTCAACCTTTTTCAAGCATATTTAATTAGGTATCAATTCTTACATCTTTATTTGAAGTTAGTTACACTAACTTGTAGAGAAGGTTGTTTTCACAAGACTTCAAATGAAAATGAAAAGATAACTACCTAGAAGCGTTAAAATAATATAACATTTTTTATTCAATTATGAGAAGAGAGAGTCATATTAAATATTTTCTCATTAGAACATTAGATGTGGCAACATCTAATATATTTATTTTATAACAGTGTAGTCTAAATATTCTATGTTTTCAGTTTTTTTCAAGCATATTTTCCGTCTTATTTTGTGGTTGAAAATCTTTAAAAAAATTTAGAATCACATATAATAGCTATGGAAATTGCATAATTTGGGTGTCATGGGAGTATTCGAGGGTGTTGAATCTATTTATGGATTAAAAAACACAATTTAAACATTTCAAAATTTAGATTTGACCAAAGAATAATGTACCGATTCTGACCAAAACCCATCATAAAATCCAAAACGCAGAATAAATAGATTGCTCCTTTTATAACAAACACAAACTATTAAAAAGTTTTGTTTTTAAACATCGAAAGCTTATAACATCAATGCTTTTCAGATTAACTTCAACCGAATGAATTCAATCAATATAAGTCACGATAAACAATGGAATCAAATGGAAAATGAGATTAATATTTAATAATGGTACCTTTAAATAGTTTTAATTGCAAAAGGAGAACACCAACGAATCTTATCTACCCAGTACTCCTTGTATTCCACAATGTAAGGATGATGTACTTTTGAGATAAGGGCCATCTGGAGAACCAATAGTGTAGAGCACAAGTCAGAATAACAAAGAAACCAAATTGGAATGAAAACAAATCTAAATAAAGTTATAAACAACTGCATGGTACAGTTATGAAACACTGCGGAAGACACAGAGATGCACCATAGGGTTTCGTAACTCAACAAGACATCTATCCTACCTTCTTCGTATCACCAGTTACCTAACCTGAAATATCAACATTTTAGGTACCCTATAGTTTGCAAGATTATTCCCTACTAAGTGAGTGGGCTATCGACCAGAAGACAAGGGTCAAACCCACGAATACATCAATAGACGATTGGGGAAGAATTGGCTTCAAAAACATCTTTAATGAAAATAATTGCAATCCAAATGACATATATACAAACAAAGGTAGACAAATTTGTACTTCTTAGAGTGCAAATCGTCTACATCTATTTGTTTGGCGAGCAAGACGAATCTTCTTCAAGACATACCTGCAAAATTGATAATTATGAGAACCATGCAAAAATGCCAATGTCAAATCCTGGACATTAAGTCATCAAAGATAAATTATTTGATAATCATTTATTAAAAAAAATCTCTTATAATCATTTAGAATTGTACTTCTACTCACTTTTTCTTTTCAAGCTTATGATGTACGGATTTCACAGAAAATCAATTCTAAAGTTATACACACCATTAGTGGAATAATATTCCAGATAGGTATTGCTTTCAAATCTTCATTTCCTGCACAACCGATTATGTCTCCAATGATCCAATGACATTTCTTCAATTCTTTTTTTTTTTTACAGTAACGGTTGAGAGATATATATTAAGAAAAAAGGTTACAAAATACTGGGGAGACTGTACTCGTCAAAATGAGGGAGAGTTCACCTCTGTCCCAGTCTATGGAATTCTTCAGAGTGTCTCTAACAAAAGAGGGAAATAGGCACCTCTATAATCTTCATGACAAACAAATAAAAGAACAAGCTACAGACACCTACGTAATAACCTCGAAATACATAACTTATGACATAGCACCTTGCAAAAGACTTGACAACCATAATCTTCATGGAGACAGGGTTTTCTTTTTCTTCCTTCCTGCCGCGACGTCTTCGTTATCTTCCATGCCCAGAAGAATAGCGGGGCTGTTTCTCCTACTGGTGCTGATGCAATCAACCTTGGCCTCCACAATCCTTAACCCACTGTGCAGAGAGTCAATTTTGCCTACAAGCCCCTCAAAGAGCTCTTGCATTTTGATGTTGTTGTCTCTGATGTCCGAATTTGAAATCTGCACGAATGTAGCCAACTGTGATATGACCTTTTTGATATCCTTGCTTTCTCCCCTTAACCATCCCACCTGTGCATCGATGTCTTGCAGATGCGAAAGCACCCTTGGCGGAGGGCTTTCTGGCCCATGAGGAGACTTGAAATTCCCAAAGCCACCAATGCCTCCACCCACATTCCAGAGTTTACCGACCCCTGTGTCGTCAGGGTTATCACATACCAGATGTAGAGCAGCATTGTCTTGATGACCGAGACCATCTTCCATATTTTTCCAGGTCTTATCATTTTCTTGATCGCAGTTGCAGTCGAGACCACCTTGCCCGGAGAAGTCCGAACTTCCTCAAATATCTCTTTGTTTCTTGCATTCCAAAGTTTCCAGCAGATAAATTTGGGATAAGCTATCCAAGCTCTTTTGAAGTCTGGTTTCCTGAAAAAAGTATTATCATAATAAAGGTGCCAGTTAGAAAAAGATCTCTCCATGCAGTGGGGAGGATGAGCCTTGGTTGAATGTCTTGATACACCCTGCGCCAAACTTCCCTGGGGAAACTGCATTCAAGGAAAAGATGCTCAACGGTTTCTTCCGCGTTTTTACAGAGAACACATCTTACTGGCCCCTGAATATTTATTTTTTTGAGGTTATCTACTGTAAGGATCTTTTTGTGAGCGAGTAGCCAATTAAAAACATTTACCTTTGGAATCCCATCCTTGTTCTAGATTCGGTCCCATTTCCTGTCTTTATTGCAATGATATCTCAGGGCACCAAGATATTTATACCCCTCCTTAATCGTGTAAACGCCAACAAATCCCCAACCTCACTTATCTTTCTCAGAGAGATGGATGGGGGTGGCCCCATGGAAGAGGGAGAGAAGGAAACTAAAATCAGGCATAAGATGGGCCGGAAGGTCAAGGGTGCTCCAACCTTCCCACTTCCCATGGTTTGTCCATGAGGAAAGATCATAGAGGGTATGGATATCGGCCTGCTCCATCCAATGCTTTAGGTTATTGAGCTCATGAAGGTAGTTTGTAGGTGGTGTTGCACAAAATTTGTCTTTCCAAATATTGATCTGCTTCCCATTGCCAGGGATCCATGTAAGATTATCTTGTATTATAGTAGCTGCTTTTTTGCACAGATTCCATATATTGGTTCCCTTCCTGTCCGGATGGATTCCTTCCACACATTTTTTTTGATCCCAAGCATGTACTTTTTATAGAAAATTTCCTTCCACCAGGTTCTCTTGCTTGAGATGATTCTCATAAGATTTTCGTGCCGAGAGATAAATCATCATGGAAGGATCTTTAATACCAGCACCTCCAAACTTTTTTGGTTTGCAGACTGAGTCCCAATTCACTAAATGAAATTTTTTTGTGCTGGCGTTTTTCCCTCCCTGGCATAAGAAATTGCGCAGATTTTTTGTGATTTTATTCATGACAGTGCTGGGGGCAATCGATATAGAGCAAGCACACAGAGGGTAAGCGGCCAAAATGGAATTTATGAGAACCAGTTTGCCTGCCGGGTTTAGCCATCTGGACCCCCAGGACGTAATCTTATTTTTGATCTTGGAAATAAGCCCATTCCAATCTGCCACTCTTTGTTTCCCCTCTAAAATGGGAATGCCAAGATATGCAAAGGAATTCCACTCCCCAATGCCCTCAAATCCCAGAATCCTTGAAATTCTTGCCATATTTCCCGTAGGGAATTTCCATCCATATATCTTGGACTTGTCCAAGTTGATTTTGCCGTCCGAGGCAGGAAGGAAGGAAGAGAGGACGCTGCAAAATCTTTCAGCAATGATCGATGAAGTTCCTCCAAGCAAGATAGTATCATCTGCGAATTGCGAGTGATTGATCGGCTTGACACCTCGGATGATTTTAATACCTTTTAACTCCCCCAGAGATTGAAGGGAGTGCAGCTTCCTGCTCATAGTTTCAGCAACTAGGAGATACAGAAAAGGAGAAAGGGGACACCCTTGACGCAAACTTCTGGATACAGAGAAGAAGTTTGAGGGTTGGCCATTAACGAGCGGAGCTATCCATGGACTGTGGACACAAGCTTTTATCCATCTCATGAACCCGTTAGAGAAGCCGAATTTTAGCATAATGTCAAAGAGAAATTTGTGGTTCACTCTATCGAAGGCATTTGCCATATCGAGCTTGATGGCCATGCCTTGGTGATTCTTCTCAATGCTTGTGTGAATAGCTTCCTGCACCACTATTATACTGTCCAAAATTTGTCGACCAGCAAGAAACCCTCCCTGTGTTTCGGAGATGAGCTTGCCCATGACCATTTTCATCCTTGTTGCAATAATTTTAGAGAGGATTTTGTAGGATGTGTTACAGAGAGAGATTGGCCTGAATCTTCCAATAGAACCAAGGTTTTTTTCTTTAGGAATGAGAGCGAGAAAGGAGGAGTTTGTCGCTCCTCCAATCTTGTCTTTCTTCCTCGTCTAGTTGAGCATCCTTTTGAGATCATCTTTGATTATTTCCCAAGCCGCTTTGTAAAAATTTATAGTGAAACCGTCAGGACCGGGTGCCTTATCCGGTTGCAGGGACCAAATATCTATGGTAATTTCATGATCCGTTATTGGCTTAGTGAGGTCTTGATTGACTTGTCCCGAGACTAGAGTGGGGATTTCATCCATAAGATCTGCCTGAGTGCAGCGAAAAACTATTCGCTCATACAATAATAGTTACCAAAAGACCTGGTAAATCAAATAAGCCATTGATAGGCGAACTTATATAGATATTTTTAATAGATAAGAAGATGATTAATAATTTAGAATGAGGCTCGCTTTTATAAGCTTGAGCGTGTATAGTGAAGGGTTACACCCTTTCACTTAATAATTAATAACTTTGATTAACATACATATAATATTCATAGCATTGCCACTCTCTTAGAAAGGCTTTGTCCTCAAAGCCTTATAATTTTGTCGCATTGTTCTTTGCGATGTCATGGCTGATTAAACATGTCGATACGAACTGCTAAGTGTAGAGCATAACTTCCGATACGTCGACGGATGAATCCATCCCAAATTGATTTGTTGTGGACTGATGGGATTCCCTACTGATGTGTTGTCAGGAGATTTGATCACATTAGTACCATTATCTTTCGACATTTCCCACTTTTTCAAATATCGGTTTTTATGGTTGGGGTGTCGATAAGGAACTTTCACGATGTCATTTTCGTTTACGAATGTCGCCTTTAGAGCATTGATCTGAGTTGGAAGTTGTATTTTTGTCTCTTGAGGATTTAAGTTTTTGTTCTATATCTTTTCCAACTTGTTTTCTAACTGCCTATTATCATTTTGAAACTTCTTAATCAATTCAACTTGCGATTTTCTGTCATCTTCAGATGTCTTAAGTTGTTCCTTAAGATCTTCATTATGACTTCTGATACAACTATTTTCTTCCTGTTTGTCTAGAAATTTCCCTTCAATGTCGTCCATAGATTGTTCTATCTTTCGGCTATTTTTCAACTTCTTAATTTTTGTGACTAGTATCTTGTTATGATTTCTTAGTCTAAAAATTTCTTCAACATTGTTAGATAATGCTTTATTACTCTTCGCTATCTCTGACTTATGTGTCTTTTTAGAGTCGTCATTTTGTTGTTGAAGAACTTTTATCTGTTGTCAACACTGGCCGACCTCTGATTCTTGACTTTCTAATTTATGTCGTAACTGCATTAGTTCTTCATCTTTGTCGCTAACGATTTTGTTCAAGCGTATTATTTCTGCTTCGTAATTATTTATTTCCTTCTTTATATCTTGATTTTTCAATCTCTGATTGAAATCACTCTCATCTTTTAATTCCTTGATTTGCGCACATAATTTTTCTATGTGATTTTTCTGGTTGGATATTGTTTGTTCATTGAACCGTTCTTTATCTTATGTAGTTCAATCCTTATTTTTGATTGTGTATTAATGTCTCGTAATTCTTCATTGTCTTTTTGATAGCGCTTTAACTTGGCTTCTAATTTCTCTCGCAAATCGGCTTCCATGGTTTCTGTCTTCTTCGACAATGGAATGATCTTCTTTGATTTCTTTGATGAGTCTTTCTTAAACTTGGTCGTCCTTGTCGTTAACGCATCTCGACTTCTTGATAAGCCTTCCTTTACTTTGACTTTTTCAATGATAAATAACTGTCCTTGACTTTGATTTCTTCGGTGATAAGTGTTCTTCGATTTCTTTGACAATAAGGAGTCTTGCTTGGACTTTTGGTTTTTGTTTTTCTTGGCTTTGTCTTTAATGTCTTCTTTGACTTGAATTTGCTTTGTTTCTTCAAACAATTCTTATTTCAAAAGAATTGATTTTTTTTTTCTTTGATAATAATAATTATTATTAAAATTTAATAATAATAATATTATTAATATATATATATATATATATATTATAATAATAATTATTAATTAATTAATTAATAATATTATTATATTAACTTTTTATAAACTATATATAGAGTTTTTGTTTTTCCAAAAATTATTATATATATATATATATATATATTTTTTGAAATATTGGAACTTAGGGTTAAAAGCTATATATATTATATATTATTATTATATAATATATTTAACTTTTGTTTGGGTTTTTTTTTTGGTTGTAGGGTTGACGTGGAGCAAGGAGGGCGACTTGGAGGAGAAGTGAGGGGAGAGGCTGGAGCGATGGAGGGGGGGCATGGACGCAACAAGGAGGAGCCGACATAAGTTGTGGAGGATAGAGGGGGGAAGAGGGATGGTAGGTGAAACTGGAAGGAAGGGCGTGGGGAGTGACGAGGGTGCTTTCGGGTGTAGCGTGGAGCAAGGAGAAAAGGCGGGTGGTGCGGGCTGCGCAGGGGAAGGGCGCTGGAGCATGCAGGTAATGGAGGGGGGAATGCGTGTGGAGTTAGATGTGGGCGCAGAACACAGGTGGAGGTGGCAGGAAATTGGACGCAGAGGGGGAGTGTAGTGGAGCGGTAGGGAGAGTATGCAGTGGCGTGGAGAACGTGGAGGAGGATGCGATTTGGAGGTGGGAAGCAACAGAGATGCGGTGGAAGGGCGTGAAGTGGAGGGAGAGTGGCGCGGTGCGGTGAGATGGGAGAAAGGAGCGAGGGAGAAGGGCATGAAGGGAGATGTGGCGGGCGTATGGGAGAGAGTGTGCAGAAGTCGTGGAGGTTGCGGGAGGGTATGTGAAGAAGAGGGCCAAGAGCCCGATATATGGTCAAAGACCAAGTAGCTCAGAAATTCTGAGAGGATGGCTACCATCCTGGGATCAATGAGGCTCGAGGAAAGAGCTGCTCTGATACCAAATGCAGCGAAAAACTATTCGCTCATACAATAATAGTTACCAAAAGACCTGGTAAATCAAATAAGCCATTGATAGGTGAACTTATATAGATATTTTTAATAGATAAGAAGATGATTAATAATTTACAATGAGGCTCGCTTTTATAAGCTTGAGCGTGTATAGTGAAGGGTTACACCCTTTCACTTAATAATTAATAACTTTAATTAACATACATATAATATTCATAGCACTGAGAATCAGGATCAGCTTCGTCGCTATAGGTGAATAGGTCCTTAAAATGATTGTAAGCGTGCATTTGGAGATTACCGTGCCCACTGATTTTTTCCCCAATCGTGTTCTTCAACTCTCTGATGGCATTTTGATTTCGGCGAGCTTTGGATTGGTTGTGGAAGTACTTAGTATTATTGTCTCCGCCCTTTAACCAAAGCTGTCTAGATTTGACTCTCCAAACCTCCTCTTCTCGTTTTGCTTCCCTTAGAATTTCCAGCTCCAGAGCTTTTTCCTGATTAATAAGGGAGTGAGAAACTTCCACTTCTTCCATCTGCCTCTGAAGAGCCGCAAGCTTGCTATGACTGGGATTTTTGAACAAGAATTTGGCCCAACGCTTGAGAGCAAGTTTGACCGAACGAAGTTTAGACTCCCATACAAAACTAGGAGAGCCACATACATTGATATTCCAAGCTTGAGAAACAAGAGATAAGAAGTCAGGGTGCTGGCCCCAAAGTGGGTTGAAACGAAAAGGGATAGGCCCAAGGTTTCCGGGGGAGCAATAGAGAGACCAATGGGCTTGTGGTCCGAAGTTGCGCACGGAATGGAGAATGCATTTATTAAAAGATCTAAATTGCAGAAGGAGGAACTTACTAAGAAGCAATCCAATCTGGCCGCTATATGTCCCTTTCCACTTCTTCGATTGCTCCATGTGTATTTTTCATTTTTGAGTGGGATGTCCATCAAGTCCAGATCTGCTATCAGGTCCTCGAGTTTTTCCCCAAAGGGATCCCGCACGATATTGCCTCCTCTTTTTTCCTGCTGAGATTTGGTAACGTTGAAGTTGCCTGCAATGATCAAGTTTTTCCCTACCATGTACTCCTTGAGACTGATTAGATCGTCCCAAAAGCTGACTTTGTCTCTGTAGTGATTGGGCCCATAAACATTGCAAATGTAATAGATTTCGTTGCTTTCATTTTCCTTAATTTCAGTCAACAGCCAGTTTAAGTTTGTGGTGGTAGCAACAAGCGAAAGCTTAGGGGAGAGTAGGGTGACGATACCACCAGATGCCCCCCGGGCGTTGATAGCCGAGCCATGGCAATCTTTCCAAATAGAACGCGAGAGTGCCATAACCTCCCTGTCCTGCAATTTTGTCTCTTGGATTAGAATGAGGTCTGGTTTTTCCATCTTGATTATATTTTTCAAAGCTTCAACCTTATTTACACCTCCCATGCCTCTACAATTCCAACAGACAATTATCATTAGTTCTTGGTGTTTTGAGGCCCTGCTCGGGACCTGCCATCCTTAGCTCCATTTTGCGATTTTGAGTTTTGCAGGAGCTTCATGTCCTCCAAGATTTTTTGCCTTCCCAGCTCTATTTCTTTCTTAGTTTCAACTTCCCTGTGGTGTCTGTGTGACTTCCTTCCTCTAGTGTTTGGAAGCTGCTCTTCTTCGACCTCCTCTAGGGTTCCGATGAGTTGTCCAGAGAAGTTGTTGATGGCACAAACTTACTTTTGACCTTGTCCGCCCAGGATCCTCCAGGAGTACTTAAGCCTCCTTTGATAGACTTATTTCTCAGCTCAGGGGGAGGGGATAATGGGACATCATTTTCTTCCCTTTGTTGCTCAGCTTCCGTTTCTTCCTCTGCTTCGATTTCCCCTTCCTCCATAGGAAGATATTGGAATTTGTTGTTTGTAGGAACCTCTCTATCCTTGACTAGAGTGGGTTGAGACTGAGCCTCTTTAGCAGGGTGTGAGCTTGATGCAGATTTTTTTCCTTTTTTCACTTGCTGCCATTCCTCGTTTTTCCCTCTTTCAGGTGCTTTAGATACTGACTTGGGATAGTTTTTGACAAAATGCCCATACTCGTGGCATTTTTTACATTTGAAAGGCAGTTGCTCATAATCCACTTTTTGCAGGTGCTCCCAACCATCCATAGCAAGATTTACCTCTTCCGGCAGACCTTTCTCTAGATCGAGTTCCACACAGATGCAGGCGCAAGAAAAGAGGGGAGCTTTCGACTCAGCTTTATCGATATATTTCCCTAATGAGTTTCCAATAGCCTGCAGGGTATCATCATTCCAACAGTGGAGCGGGAGATGGGGTAGACGAACCCATACAGGAACTACAGAAGGTACATCCTTCTTCGGATCGAAGGAGAGACTCCAGTGATTCAAGTAAAGGCCGTGAGGACCCATGAAATAGGGGCCACTTCTAAAAATTAGATCCCGATCGACTTTATTTTCAAAAAGAAAGGTAAAAAAACCCTTATCGCAGAAGCAATGTTGCAAGCTACCCGAAATCAAGGGCATCCAATTCTTGTTGATCCAAGATTCCATATATTTTGGGGATGGCCAAATTCCTGTAAATTGCCCAATCAACCCTCGTTCACTTAGGGCTAGGGATTTAAGGTTAGAAGCTACCGACATGATTTGAATACGAGGGGTGGCGGCCCTCTTGACGAAGCTAGCATCAGATGCATCCGCGGAAGAGGAAATAGGAGGGGTAGCTTCTACCAGGGCTCGAAATGCAACATCCAGTAGTTGGCGGTAGTCCTTCGCGGAGGGGGGCTGATCCAAATCAACCATCGTAGGAGGAGCCCGCGAAGGCTAGACCCACAAGAGGACGCAGAGCCCGCATAATGCAGGGGAACGCCGCGTCTAGGGTTTCAGCTCCGTTCGCAGCGGTCTTTTCGTTATTTTTACAGATTCGACATTTCTTCAATTCTAGACATAATTTGTATTTGGGAATTAATTGCGCAATTGTTACAGAAAGAACGACTAACTTGAATCTTCTTTAACAAGAACATGAAATGCCCACCCTACTCTGTCATTTAGAACCCCAAGGAAATTAATAGCTCATGAATACAAACAAATGATATTTCTAGGTCAAACAAGATGGCTTAGAAACTAGCTATAGCCCTGTTTAAAAAAGTCAAAACCCAATTCCTTGAAATTTGAATCACAGCCCAAATAGAATGTCAAAGTCCTTTAGAAAACAACAATTAAGACTGGATGAAAGTAATGTTTTGATACATAACCATAATGCATATTCGAATCATTAAACATGAAAAATAAATGGTGGGCATATACTAGGTGAAATCGCGAGGTAACAACCAAGCCAAATCTGACTTTAGGAAGACCAATCTTGCTAAAGACTAGGTCAAAACTGAGTTTCGTCAAATTTACCAGGCTAAGGAATCCCATTACTGAAAAGGAAAAACATAAATTCACAAGTAGGATGAAATGAAAAGAAATCGAAGGTTGAGGGATTCAAATACGTCTTCCATTAGCGAAAGTATAAAATACGCCTGCAGTTGAACAGGTTAAAAAAAATACATTTTCCTTTCACTTTTTGCATGCCATGGAAAGCTTCTTGTGACAATTTTACATCAGCAAAACTACATTCTGAAGGATGAAAATATGAAAAGAAAGGGTACTCTAGGGAAACAAAGATCCTGCGTAAGGAATTTTTTTTGAGAGAGCTCGTACCCTGTAACTTCATGAAACGAATTCCCAACACAGTGATCGACTTTCAAAATAGGATGCTAGAGTGTTACTCAAAGTAATTTCTTCACTGAAGAAATTTGACAAAATAGTTTTCTTTGGAAGTTTCGAAGAGGCACTTTGAACGAACTAAATACCATAAATATTGATAAACAAATACTGTGGAAGAATACTTCAGGCAAATAAGCTTTCATTTTCCAAAGCCAAAATACCTAAAGGACGATACTATGACAAGTAAAGTTTTAAAGTATTCCGACCAAGTAACCTTCATTTTCATAGAATAAATGCTTAAGATCATTGCGTATTTGTTAAGCAATTTTTTGCTTTTTGTGGTTTCAATGAAGAAATCTTTGTTCCTTAAACACTTGAAATAGATTTCCCCAAATGAAGCTTTATTTTTGAAAAGTTCTAAAAACTTAATTCCATTTTGAAGATTCCAGATAATACATTGACGCCAATATGAAGACTCCAGTCCCCATTTACTAGATTAAGGCCAATAACCAAAAGAGGTCCACGATTTTTGATCCTGGGACTGTGGAGCTCTACCTTTGATCCACAGACTATTCGATATTATTTCTGAGGCATGAATTTGAACCGCAGGATTTAAACAACGAGGGTTTGTGAATTTACAACATAGGCTTGCAGATATCTAAGGCATGAAATTGAACTGTAAGCAACTGATGACTGTGGGTTTGGTAATTTAAAAAAAAACAAAAAAACTCCTGCTATCACAACAACATAGAAATGTTTACCTCTTTGCCACCTTACTGATGTAGTAACAGGTCATGCTACAACTCGTTCTTCTCCTCGCAGATACCAATGTCTCCAAACTTGGAAGCTCTTCGACCCACACGCCCTGTAATATAGACAAGCCAAGCTCCATTCCAACCACTCGTCTAGTCTTGGAAAGGTCAATGATGAATTTCATATAAATAATTTTTTTGAACTATACACAAATAAAAAATTATAAATCTTATGAACAAATTAATAGGGGTTGCACAAAATTTGGAAACATAATAAGGCAAGAGGTGTACTTTGTTATGAATGCAATTATTAGTTATAAACTAATTTTTTCTCTCTCATAGGAGGTGATCTAACAAATTTTAATCATAATTAATTAGTTGTGAACCATCTTTGCTCTCAAGGATGTGATTTAACAAATTTTAATCATGGTTTGAATACTATGGAAAATGGATTTTAGAAAGTATTTTATATACTTCAAAATATATATTAGTTTGAGATTCTTCCTAATTATTTATAAATTAGGAAAGGTACCCCTTAAAAATTGTTGTCATTTTGTTGGTATACATTCAGATTTTGATTTGAAGTAAATTGCTTACTATAGATTTTGATTTGAAGTAAATTGTTTAGTATTTTTTTAAATGGTGCATTGTATAAGTTTTTGATAATAGTTAAAGTTTGCTTAGTTTTTTTTTAAATTATAAATTATAATGGTGCAAGTTTAAGTTTATCACTTTAATTTATGAATTAATAACATAATTTGAAGAGTTTATATCCTCTTGACATTGTTATTTATCAAAAGGTTATATTTTAATTATTAAGTTTTTACATCGTTTGAAAAATGAAAATATAATCATTTGAAGAGTTCATATCCTCTTGGCAGTGTTTTTTTTCCTAGAAAAAAAGTATTTTTATTTATCGCTAGAAAAAAAATACAATCCTCAGTGTTAAATAGCAGTGATCGAAAACTTTATGTGAAAGTTGTCCTGAGTAGATCACATAAGAATGTCTAACAATGAATAAGTGATACAAGGATACTAGAGGATAAGTCCCAAATTATATTTGGCAAAAATATGATAGAGATGTGAAATATTGGTGTAATGACCCTTATTAGGAATTTTATTAAAATTGCAATTTTCCACTTTTTTTCCCTTGTTCGACCTTTGACTAGTTTTGATCTCTAGGTCCCAAATTTGCCCCAAATGATTTCAAATCTTCTGAGAAGGTATATGAATGAGATTAGAACATAAATATGTGTTTTAAGGATGCCTTTGGACCTTTAAAATACTTCTGCAAATACTCTTTCAATTCTGGCCAATGTAGGGAACTTTACTAGTAATTTGCCTTTGACTAGTATTGGTCTCTATGTCTCGAATTGACTCCAAATGCCTTCAAATCTTCAAGAAAGGTGTATGAATGATATTAAGACTTGAATATGATGTTCAGGGATGATATATGGCCACCAAAATACCTCTGCAAACTCTCTTAAGATTCTGGACCAAGTATGCAATTTTACTAGTAATTTCGGGTTCAAATCCCCCTGGGGTAAGTATTGAAAATGGCTTCCCAAATGCCTCCAAAGCCACTCAAATTTCTGAACAGAGGTATGGAATGTATTAAGGATGTTATTAATGTCTCATGTGCACCATTAATTGATTATTATATCTGTTCCAACCCTCTCCCATTCAATTGCAAAAATCACCAATTCGACCCTTGGGGAAATGGCACTATTTCTTCTCCCAGTGCAATTAAACTAAGTAAAAATACTTCAAATGCTCAAGTACAGTACATGAAACTTGTAAAATACATCCATGGAATTCCATTAATCACAAATTCATCAGAGAATCATCCATTCATTCGAAATCATCATCAATACATTGGTTCACAACAAGGTAGTGGGGAAATGGCATTGTTCTTCCATTAAAAATGAGATTTATACATTTCTACTTGGAATTTCGACCTGAAAATTTTTGGAGATGAAGAACAGAGTATTTACTTCATATTACAAAAGAAATGGGGCATTAAAAGCTTTCCCAAAGAGTACAATAGCTCACCAAAAACGCCCTCCCTCAAGGATCAAGAATATGCCATCAAAACCGGAAATGGTTGAAGGAGTGAGCTGCAATAGAAGAAACCATGAGCTGCCCTGTAGCTTACACCTGCAAATAAAGACTCCATTAAAGCTCCAAATGAAAGGTCTGAATGGCCTTTCCAATTACCAACTTGGATGGGAATCTTTCACCCTCGAAATTGGCTAAGGCAAGAAACTAGTCATCCACTAGCTCTCCCTCTTCACAAATGCAATTGCAAATTCTACAAATGATCAAAAGCTGGTTTCATTCTTTGTTATTGACATTTATAAACTTCTAATGTCATCCATGGGTCGAATTCCTTCCAAGATACTCATGCCAACTCAAGTTGGGAAGAGATTCCAAAGAACGCCACTTGTACAACAATTCCTAGTCTCCCACTTCCACCAAATCACATGTGGAAGCATCTTAGCTGCCCTAACACCCTTGAGCGCCCTCTTGGAGTCTATTTTTAGCCCTGACATGTCATATATGTCATATGTCAGCCTTCAGGTCTGATTTGTGTCATAGGTGTCATAGCATCTTCATCATTGTTGTCATAGAGCTAGGGAATCTAGCCCAAGTGTCTCACTAGCTCCAAATTGCCTCTTCCTCTTCCATGGGAGTTACTCTTCCTCTATATTTCGACCTTGGATGAGTAATGCAATGAATAATACCTTTTGGACTCCCCCAAGTATGTTACCATTCACCTTGAATTCGAATTGGTGAGAGAATGATGCCAAGTGTAGTGGGGAAATCTAGCCATATGTGGGTCCCACTTCTTCCATGTGTCTTCATGATGAAATGCCACTTTGATTTTCACTTGTATATATTTATTTATATCCTTTATTAAATATTTATGCCATTCTAATGTTCAAACATCATTTATTATCCCCATTATTCCAAATCCCAAAGCTTCCACCCCAAACCTAGGAAACTAGTAATTTTCCTCCTTGGCAATTATTTGACCTTTAGCATCAATTTGACAAACTCTAATGAATAAAGCCAATGTGATTAGGCCATTGTGACCCAATACCAAATTTGGGACATGACAAATCCTCCCTTCCCAATATTGCTTGTCCTCAAGCAATTTTAAATGTGGGTGTTGAAGAACCTGCTTTCTGTATAATTCTTTGAAGTTGCCATTGAATTGCCCAACCTTGAGTCTTTGAGTTTCCATGAAGATTTTAGAGAGGAACCGCCATGCTTGCTGCTGCACTACTCTAATTAAAATCACTTTATTAAGTGGGGAATCCATCTCCCATACTGCTTGCTTCCCCCAAAAAATATGAAACCAATGAGATAAAAATTATTCCAGGGTCCCATTGCTTGTATTGCACCCCAACAATTAAAAGTGCTCTCCAACCCATACCATCAGATAAGAGGATTCCTGGATCCCATTTTCTTGTATGCATTCTTCCAAACATCATGAGTACTAAATATATATCATCAAAGTACATAACAACATTATGAAAATGTACATAAAGGAGATGCTTCATCAAAGAGTCATGAAAGTGCTTATACCTCCAAGCATGTAGACCACCATTTTCCAATTGCATACAATCTTCAAGTGACCCATCAAATCTGCTCCAATGACATAGGTGAGGATCCCATGTCCAATAGTGCTGCTCCAAGAGAATTTGATATGCATCAAAATATTCAGCCATGCATTCTTTCATCCAAGAAGTGAATGAAGAATCTCCACTAAAATCTGAACCAAATAATGAGCAGGAAAAACAAGGAGAATTCAAAGGACTCAAAGAAGTCTCATCCATACATCCGTGAGGATATGTATCATCATAAGGTAAAGCAATATGCTGCTGCAATTCTAAATAATGAGGTGCTCTATTCATGTCATCATCAAAAGGAGAGGTAGGAGTTTCATACCCCTCATGTGGCACCACTAGGAAAAAACCTTTCACCCAATTTTCATCCCAAAGTGATGTGGCTGGAAAAGAAGTGTGGGGTGAGGAATTATGAACCAACTTTAATTCTTTACAACTCTTACCCATTGAAATATTTAATTCATCTTCTCCATAATTGGTTGGTCCAACTATTGTGAGATCACGTACCTCTTCCAAGGCTTTGCAACTCTCTCCATGAGGCAACTCATAATCCCTTTGAACAAGGACAAGTGCTTGTCCTTCTTCTTGTTTTAGTGTAGTATCTTCAAGAACTTGCATATCAACATGTACCTCATGTTCCACAATTACATCAGGTTCCTCTTTTGTGGCATAAATTGTTTCATCCTTTTCCTTGAAAAGACAACCATTGCTCATTACTTTTTCCGAGTTGCTTTCAATTTCACTAAGCAACAATCTGAACTCTTGAAAGTATTGTTTCCACTTGTCTTCAAAGGATGGTTCAAGTAATTTCCTAAACTCCTCATTCTCCATTAAGGTTCCTTTCTCATCCTTACTCATGGTGACCAATGAATGTACTTCTTCTCCTACTTCTTCCCTTTCACCAAAGTACATCCAGTTTCAGTTTCTAAGGGTGGTGGCTTATTTCTTTGACTCCTGGTCTTCATTAATGTTCTACCACATAAGGTGCCAAGACCATGCTCTGATACCACTGTAATGACCCTTATTAGGAATTTTATTAAAATTGCAATTTTCCACTTTTTTTCCCTTGTTCGACCTTTGACTAGTTTTGATCTCTAGGTCCCAAATTTGCCCCAAATGATTTCAAATCTTCTGAGAAGGTATATGAATGAGATTAGAACATAAATATGTGTTTTAAGGATGCCTTTGGACCTTTAAAATACTTCTGCAAATACTCTTTCAATTCTGGCCAATGTAGGGAACTTTACTAGTAATTTGCCTTTGACTAGTATTGGTCTCTATGTCTCGAATTGACTCCAAATGCCTTCAAATCTTCAAGAAAGGTGTATGAATGATATTAAGACTTGAATATGATGTTCAGGGATGATATATGGCCACCAAAATACCTCTGCAAACTCTCTTAAGATTCTGGACCAAGTATGCAATTTTACTAGTAATTTCGGGTTCAAATCCCCCTGGGGTAAGTATTGAAAATGGCTTCCCAAATGCCTCCAAAGCCACTCAAATTTCTGAACAGAGGTATGGAATGTATTAAGGATGTTATTAATGTCTCATGTGCACCATTAATTGATTATTATATCTGTTCCAACCCTCTCCCATTCAATTGCAAAAATCACCAATTCGACCCTTGGGGAAATGGCACTATTTCTTCTCCCAGTGCAATTAAACTAAGTAAAAATACTTCAAATGCTCAAGTACAGTACATGAAACTTGTAAAATACATCCATGGAATTCCATTAATCACAAATTCATCAGAGAATCATCCATTCATTCGAAATCATCATCAATACATTGGTTCACAACAAGGTAGTGGGGAAATGGCATTGTTCTTCCATTAAAAATGAGATTTATACATTTCTACTTGGAATTTCGACCTGAAAATTTTTGGAGATGAAGAACAGAGTATTTACTTCATATTACAAAAGAAATGGGGCATTAAAAGCTTTCCCAAAGAGTACAATAGCTCACCAAAAACGCCCTCCCTCAAGGATCAAGAATATGCCATCAAAACCGGAAATGGTTGAAGGAGTGAGCTGCAATAGAAGAAACCATGAGCTGCCCTGTAGCTTACACCTGCAAATAAAGACTCCATTAAAGCTCCAAATGAAAGGTCTGAATGGCCTTTCCAATTACCAACTTGGATGGGAATCTTTCACCCTCGAAATTGGCTAAGGCAAGAAACTAGTCATCCACTAGCTCTCCCTCTTCACAAATGCAATTGCAAATTCTACAAATGATCAAAAGCTGGTTTCATTCTTTGTTATTGACATTTATAAACTTCTAATGTCATCCATGGGTCGAATTCCTTCCAAGATACTCATGCCAACTCAAGTTGGGAAGAGATTCCAAAGAACGCCACTTGTACAACAATTCCTAGTCTCCCACTTCCACCAAATCACATGTGGAAGCATCTTAGCTGCCCTAACACCCTTGAGCGCCCTCTTGGAGTCTATTTTTAGCCCTGACATGTCATATATGTCATATGTCAGCCTTCAGGTCTGATTTGTGTCATAGGTGTCATAGCATCTTCATCATTGTTGTCATAGAGCTAGGGAATCTAGCCCAAGTGTCTCACTAGCTCCAAATTGCCTCTTCCTCTTCCATGGGAGTTACTCTTCCTCTATATTTCGACCTTGGATGAGTAATGCAATGAATAATACCTTTTGGACTCCCCCAAGTATGTTACCATTCACCTTGAATTCGAATTGGTGAGAGAATGATGCCAAGTGTAGTGGGGAAATCTAGCCATATGTGGGTCCCACTTCTTCCATGTGTCTTCATGATGAAATGCCACTTTGATTTTCACTTGTATATATTTATTTATATCCTTTATTAAATATTTATGCCATTCTAATGTTCAAACATCATTTATTATCCCCATTATTCCAAATCCCAAAGCTTCCACCCCAAACCTAGGAAACTAGTAATTTTCCTCCTTGGCAATTATTTGACCTTTAGCATCAATTTGACAAACTCTAATGAATAAAGCCAATGTGATTAGGCCATTGTGACCCAATACCAAATTTGGGACATGACAATTGGGGGCACTGATGTACCCCCTTGAAACTCCTCTAGGCTTAATGCTCTATCCTGCAGCAGCAAGCCCTGCTTGGAAATGCCATCAACTTGACCATTAAATTCCTGATATACATGACTGAAAGTGACCTCCTGAAAGGAGTCCCTTATCATGTGCAGTTGGGTTATCAAAGGAAACAGATCAATGTTCCCAATATCAACCAAAAATTGCATATTATTTATAGCTAAAAGCGAATCACCATATATATGAAGTCTGGATAGACCACAAATTTTTGCTTGCTTAAATAGATATAAAATACCATTGAGCTCTACTAAGTTATTGG
Source organism: Larix kaempferi (assembly GCA_027924585.1). Taxonomy (NCBI): domain Eukaryota; kingdom Viridiplantae; phylum Streptophyta; class Pinopsida; order Pinales; family Pinaceae; genus Larix; species Larix kaempferi. Next base: position 42,647,708 of record BSBM01000055.1, on the reverse strand, counting down.
ATCTAGATCCAATCCATCCTCTGGCCAGAAAGTAATGATCCCTGTTCAGAAAAATATTGAAGCCAAGAGCTCCTCTGGAATTCTAACTTGCCCCATCGAAGAAACCCCAAGCCCAAGATTCATCAATCGAAGGAGGCTCTCGAGGGAGAACCGTCTTGAGTAACTGATCCCATAAATAGTGCCGTAGAAGAGAATAATATTGAGAGACTATTTGGAACACAGATCTGAACCAATCATTGAAGATGGAATCATTTCTTGCCAACCATATCCCCCAAGTGATAATAATTGGGAGGGGCCTCAACTGTTTCAGTTCTGGATTAATGTAAAAATGTTTGAAGCAAGTTTCCATCGATTCACCCAGCCAAATATTGGAACAATTAACTAGTTTGGAAATCTCTCTCCAAACCTCTTTAGAATATGCATAGTCCAAATACAAATGACTGATTGATTCAACATCAGATATACAAAGAAAACAAGGTCCCAACCCTTGAAAACTGAAGTGATTAAGCACCGAGACTATAATTGATGCCAGCATTTTCCAATAAACCAGAATAGCTTCCAGTACACTCTTTACTAGAACCAACCTCCCCCCTCTTGAAAACCATCTATTACACCAGGAATTGATTCTTTCCTCAATCCTTGCCATCAACCACCACCAATATATTTTCCTGTATCTATTAGGTTTGAGGTTAAAACCAAGATACTGAATTCCAAGTTCCATACTCTTGCATTCAAAAGGAAAAAAAGATCTCCAAAAATTGAAATCCTCCAATTGAGTCTCTAGAAGATAAATGGAAGACTTTTCTGAACTGATCTCTATTCCCATAGCCTTACAGAATAGATCCAGATTGGATTTCATTCTCTAGCATTCTAAAACGGAGTAGAGATAGAACATACAAATATCATCTACATGTTAATTTAATGTAACTTTGAAGTATATTATACTTGTACTTTATTATTGTAACTCCATCGGGGATGTCATTATTACATTTGGTCATGTAAAGGTCATGAGGTTAAACCTCCATTGTAAGTCGGGTCGCTAGCACCCAAGTAAATGTAATATAAGTGGTAATTGAGTCTCTCTAGAGAAGTCGGCCCAGTTAGGATTACTGGGGCCGACCTAGCTGAGTTAAAGGTAATAGGTAAAAAGTAATGTATAAATAGAAGGGGAGGCTCCTTCATTTATTCATTCACTCACTTGTGCAATTCGCATTAGTGGAGAGAGAGAGATATCCACGAAGAAGAAGAAGGAGTGGCTTAAGTCCAGAGTTTGGTATTTTTGTCTCTCTTATTTGTGAGACATATTTTTTGGGAATTGTACTTGATCATCTATATTGAGGAAGTTCTTGCTGGGTTTTATTTCCCTTGAGGGTTTCCCAGGGTATATTGTTTTTTGCTTTGTGATTGTGTATCTTTCAGAGATCCTGATTATGCTGCTATTGTGAATAATGTATTGAATGCTAATGAATTTGCAATCTAGTCTATGGTAGAATATAATCTTAACATGGTATCAGATCTTGCCTGAAAAGAGAAACTTTCACAAGGTAAAACTCTCTCTCTCTCTCTTTCCGGAAGTGAAAAATTAGGGCTTCTCACAGAAGTGGAACTTTTGAGTGCAATTGGCATAGGGAAGTGTGCCTCTCCAAGAGAGAAATTTTGATACCAAGATTGAAATTTTTGAGTGGGTGAAACTACCGAAAAGTCAAAACCTAGTTTGACTTTGGACCGGAAACTGTAGAAAACCAGAAAAAGCCAGAAACTGCAGATCCAAAATTGACAATTCAATAAATTTTGAAATTTTCAGAGTCCAAGTACACCAGCATACTCGCCTCAGTCAAGTGCATCTTTTGGTGAGTTCAATTTTTTATTTTGAGAAATTTTGATTTTTTGGTTATTATATGCTCCTCGGGTTAAGATGGCACCAAGCACCAAGCTTGATGACAAGTTTGAAGGCATAGAGAATTTCTGTGATTGGAAGTATAGGATTGGTCTCATTCTAGAAGAGAATGACCTTACCAAGTTTGTTAAATAAGTTGTACTTGAACCCGAAGAAGTTGAAGCTAAGGAGAAGCAGAAGAAGGATATGATTAGGGCTATGAGAATCATAGTAGACTCCATTAAAGATCATTTGATTCCTCAAGTGTCCTCTAAGAAGACTCCAAAGGAGATGTTTGATGCCCTAACTAGAATGTATGAAGGAAGAAAAATAAATTGGTAGATGAATTTGAGAGCTCAACTAAAAAATAAAAAGATGAGCCAAGGAGAATCTATCCAGGAGTATTTTACAAAGGTTTCCCAATTCAAGGAAAAACTAGACGCTATTGGAGACACCCTTGATGAAGATGAGTTGGTGATGACTGCTCTCAATGGTCTTACTATACCTTGGGACTCCTTTATCCAGACTATGTGTGTAAGAAAAGAAAGTCTACTATTCAAAGTTGTATGGGAAGAATGTGTCTAGGAGGAATCTAGAGTATCAAAACGAAAAGCACTACTCAGGGATGGTGATCAAGCTCTAGCTACCCATACAAAGAGAGGAAAGGGAAAACCTTATTTCAAGAAGGAAAATCATAAGGAGTTCCATCCTCCTAAGAAGTTTCAAAAGTATAAGAAGGGAAACTACAAGCAAAGAGACTTCTCTTCTTATCTATTGTGATAAGATGGGACATATTGCGAAAGATTATCCAGAAAGAAAAGACAGAAAAGAAGATTACAAGAAGAAGAGCAATAAAATACATCATGGTCATTTTGCCGAAGATGAAGAAGAATAAGACAAAGAATAAGAACCTCCCAGGAAGTTTGCAAAAGAAGAATTCGAAGAATATGTCTTGTAATAGTGGTGCTTCAAAGCACTCACTCCAATCTTGAAGAAAATTACTCCCGTCAGAAAGCTTCACTAGGAGAATAGGAGAAGAAACATACAAGATTGGTTCAAGAACTTTGATGATGAAGTAGAGCTCACCATCAGAAATTTCAATAATCCCTGCAAGAAAACTAGGATCAAAGGTGATCCTACCAAACAAACAAAGATAAGTATTTGAATTGTCATTTCTATCAAATCGTTTAAATGATAATGTCCAGTTGTGTAGACATTTATTTAGTATGTGTGTTATGCATGTTTGCATTGATATGCATGTGATGGGTAATTAGCTTATGGTTCTATACAACATTCCATTGCTATTTATCTAAAGTGAAACCTCTTTGCTGACATATTGGGAGTAGTGCACACTCTTAATAATGTCCTGGTAGAGATGGAAGGCATCTAGAAAGTCACCATATGAATGTGGGGTATGAATAAATGTTGTGTTATTTGATAGCATTATGATAGTGTGACTTATGCTTTATGAATATGTTTTTGGAAACTATGAAATGTTTCAAACCAAGGCTATTAAATTTGACTCGTAGGAAGTATCGTACAACGATCACCTACAAATGAAGAACGATGAGACTTGTTTCGTAGAACAAGTGACAATGTTTCAAATATAAACGAGACTTGTGAAATCAAGTAGAGGAAGTCAACTATGACGAGATAGCTAGACTCATGGTGTGATCGAAGTATATGAAGAAGATGTACCTCCTAGAGTTGCAGAGGTTACACCCTCTCACGATGATGAGACTCTGGAATATCATGATATGTTGGAGCCCCGAGAACCACCATCCATGACTGTATTTATCGCAAGAGAAAACCAGCTTGGGCTCGTGAAATTATTCAAGATGCAGAGAGGTATGGAGCTCCAGAAGGATCCACAAAAGAAAGCAAGAGGCCAAATCCATTTTCTAGTTATGTGGCTTTGATGTGTGATCCTGTAGACAAAGAACCTACTTGCTTCAGAAAGAATGGGTAGAAGCTATGACAGAAGAATACCAGTCCATAATGAAGAATGATGTGTGGGACATAGTTCCCAAACTAGAGGGTAAAAGTGTGGTATATTCCAAATGTATATACAAGATAAAACATGTTGCGGATAGAAGTATTGATAAATACAAAGCTAGGTTTGTGGCTCGAGGATTCTCTCAAAAAGGAAGGAATCAATTATGAGGAAACATTTTCTCCTATAGCAAGGTACACTTTTAGTAGAACCATCATGGCACTGGCAGCCACGATGAAGTGGAAGTTACACCAGATGGATGTGAAAACAACTTTCCTGAATTGTGTTATTGAGGAGGAAGTGTACATAGGACAATCACAAGGTTTTGAGGTTGAAAACAAAGAGACGCATGTCTGCAAATTGAAAAAGGCTCTATATGGGTTAAAGCAAGATCCAAGATCTTGGTATGGAAGGATTGACAAATTTCTGACGAGCTTGGGATTTACTAAGAGTAAAGGTGATCAAGGTTATAGTCATATTATTGCTATATGTGGATGACTTGTTCCTAACAGGTAATGAGAAGAGAATCTTAGAGTGCAAAGAGAAGCTCGCTGCAGAATTCTAGATGAAAGACCTTGGCTTAATGCATTATTTTCTAGGTCTCGAGGTATGGCAGAGCCCAGAGGGAATATTCCTTAACCAAGGGAAGTATGCAATGGAAATCTTGAAAATATTTGATATGTTGGAGTGCAAAGCCATGGCCACACCCATGGATACCAACTCAAAGTTATTATTTGATACTTCGTCAGAATTAGTGGATGTGACTCTATACAGGAATATTATTGGGTCGTTGATGTATCTAACGAATACAAGGCTAGATATATGCTTTGCTGTGAACACCTTGAGTCAGTATCTGGTTGAGCCCAGACGGGTGCACATTGTAACTGCAAAGCATGTGATGAGGTACCTAAAAGGTACAATAGACTATGGTCTCAATTATACTCGAGATCATGAGTTCAGACTGTATGTTTATACAGATTTTGATTGGGATGGAAGTGTCTCGGACATGAAGAGCACTTCATGTGGATGTTATAGTCTGGGATCAACCATGATCTCATGGTTAAGCGGGAAGCAGTCCAGTGTGGCTCTCAACAATGCAGAGGCAAAGTATATTGCAGCTTGTTCTGCAAGTTATGAAGCCACATGGCTTCAGAAGTTGTTATCAGGTATGTTTGATATGGAGTTGGATGTCACAGTGATTCTATGTGATAACCAAAGTTGTATAAAAATGACAGAGAACCCTGTGTTCCATGAGAGGTCAAAACACATAGAAATACGGTATTTCTACATCTGTGATATTGTGCAAAGGGGAGATATAAAGCTCCAGTACGTGAGCACGGATGAGCAGGTTGCATATGTGTTGACTAAGACTCTGTCTCGAGTGAAGTTTGAGCACTTCCGTGACAAGCTTGGTATAGTACGAAAGGAATTCCCTCGAAAGGGGGAGTAGTGCTGATGATACTGTGGTGCAGTGGGATTGATCATCCCTAGACAGAGATAATCTTAAATGCTGATCTTGAGTTGTGATGGGATCGATTGTCCCTAGTAAGAGATGTCTTAATAATTGTGTTGGGATCGATTGTCCCTAAACAAAGATGTCTTAAATAATTGTGTTGGGATCGATCGTCCCTAGACAAAGATGTCTTAAATAATTGTGTTGGGATCGATCGTCCCTAGACAAAGATGTATTAATTGTGTTGGGATCGATAGTCCCTAGAAATAGATGTCTTAAATAATTGTGTTGGGATCGATCGTCCTTAGACAGAGATGTCTTAAATGATTGTGTTGGGATCGATTGTCCCTAGACAGAGATGTCTTAAATAATTGTGTTGGGATCGATTGTCCCTAGACAGAGATGTCTTAAATAATTGTGTTGGGATCGATCGTCCCTAGAAAGATATGTCTTAAATGATTGTGTTGGGATCAATTGTCCCTAGACAGAGATGTCTTAAATGATTATGTTGGGATCAATTGTCCCTAGACATAGATGTCTTAAATAATTGTGTTGGGATCAATCGTCCCTAGACAGAGATGTCTTAAATGATTGTGTTAGGTCCGATCATCCCTATACTGAGATAGTCTTAAATTATTGTGTTAGTTTTGATCATCCCTAGACTGATATAGTCTTAAATTATTGTGGTAGGATTGATCATCCCTAGACAGATATTTCAAGTTCTGAAAGGAAGGATAGTCTTAAATGTTGATTTAGTGTTGGACTTAATCCATGGTTCCGAAAGGAAGGATTTTCCATGATCTCTAGTTCTGAAAGGAAGGATCATATGTGTACTGCAGGTGATGCTCCCGATGATATTCCAGTACTGTAGATGAGGATTCTCCAGTGCTGCAGAAGATGAGGTGCCAGGATGCTCCAGTGCCGTAGATGATGACGTTCTAGTATTGAAGATGAGGATGCTCCAGTGCTGCAGGTGATGTTCCAGTACTGAAGATGAGGATGCTCCAGTGCTACAGGTGATGTTCCAGTGCTAAGATGAGGATGATCTAGTGCTGAAGATGTTGTTGTTCCAGTGCTGAAGATGAGGATCCTCCAGTGCTGAAGATGAGATCTTGAAGAACTTCCAATGATTTATAGATGTATCAAATGATGTTGTTTTTGATGCCCTCCCCTCTCCGATGATGTTGTGTAGAGTTACACGTGCATATATTGTTGTCAATAGAATACACTTCTTGTTAAGGGGGAGTGTTAATTTAATGTAACTTCAAAGTATATTCTACTTGTACTTTATTATTGTAACTCCGTCGAGGATGTTTTACCTCCGTCGGGGATGTTTTACCTCCGTCGGGGATGTTTTACCTCCATCTGGGATGTCATTATTACATTTGGTCATGTAAAGGCCATGAGGTTAAACCTCCATTGTAATTCGGGTCGTTAGCACCCAAGTAAATGTAATATAAGTGGTAATTGAGTCTCTCCAAAGAAGTCATCCCAGTTAGGGTTACTGGGGCCACCTAGCTGAGTTAAAGGTTAGGTCAAAAGTAATGTATAAATAGAAGGAGAGACTCCTTCATTTATTCATTCACTCACTTGTGCAATTCGCATTAGTGGAGAGAGAGAGATATCTGTGAAGGAGAAGAAGGAGTGGCTCGAGTCCAGAGTTTGGTCTTTTTGTCTCTCTTATTTGTGAGACATATTTTTGGGGCATTGTACTTGATCATCTATATTGAGGAATTTATTGCTGGGTTTTCTTCCCCTTGAGGGTTTCCCAGGGTATATTTTTTTGTGCTTTGTGATTGTGTATCTTTCAGAGACCCTGATTATGCTGCTATTGTGAATAATGTATTGAATGCTAATGAATTTGCAATCTAGTCTATGGTAGCATATAATCTTAACACTACAAACATTAAATGTGTAAGATTTTCTATTCATTAAAAGAGACTCCAGAAATTTTTCCACTAGATTTGTCGACATAGACTACTAAGACCCTCCATGATCAAAAGAAAAAGATATGGAGAAAGTGGGAAACCAAGCCTCAATCCTCTGGATGATTTGAAGAAGGAAGACCCATAACCATTTATGAGAACAAAAAAATTAGGGGAAGTCACGCAACTCATTATCCAATTAGTGAGCTCCAAGCTAAAACCAATATAAACTTAAGTACTAGTCCTAGAAATAACCAAGATGCTTTATCATATGCCTTAGAGAGATCTAGTTTCAGAGCTGCTATCTTTATATTACTGGTTTTTATAGAACGTAAACCCTCCTGAGCAGAACCCACAGCTTCATCAATTGATCTACCCTTAAGAAATCCAAACTGTTCTTTAGAGACGTGAGGATTCAATCTTAATGCCATAATTTTTTCCATTATCTTGTATGCACCATTGCACAAAGAAATAGGCCTGAAATATCCAAGGTTATCGGGTTTTCCTTTTTTAGGTATCAGATCCATAAAAGTTGAGTTGAGAGAGGATGGAATGACCCTCGACATCTTGACTTCCTCCACCATCTTCAACAGATCTTCACCCACAATATCTAAGAAATCCAAGAAGAATTACGGGGGCCAACCATCTGGTCCCATAATTTTATCCCACTGAAAATCCTTGAGAGCTGAGACCATTTCATCCAAAGTAACTTCCCTACATAATTCCTCATTTTGTTCCTGATTGAGTAAAAGTTGAAACTTCTTAATGAATTGCAGCATACCCATATATCCTAGTGCCCTGGATAATAATATATAGACTTGAAATGCTCAATAGTAGACTTAGATAGCTATGCAAAACCTTTGATAGTGTGACCTTCAACATTCTTCAATTCCCAAGTAGTGTTATAATTCTTTCGGTGGGATACCATTTTTTGAAAATATTTTGTGTTTTGGTCCCTCGCCTCAAGCCAGAGTGCCCTACTCTTGAGTCTCCATTCAATCTCCGCCTCTTTGAGAATCCTATATTTCTTCCTTTCCAGCTCCACATTTTCTGCTTTCAATTTCAACCAGGAGAGCATCACGCTCCTTTCTTCTTACCATATTACAACTAACCACCTTTAATTTTAAGTCTCTCAAAGCTTCCACCATTTGAATGCAAGCATAGACTTTCCCAATTGAGATATTCCTCCAGTTGTTTTGGAAAAGGTCTTGGAAGCTCGAGATTTTAGCCCAAGTGGAATTGTATTTAAAACGAGATCTTGGTTTATCCTCCGAAGGCCCCAATTCTAGGAAGATTGATAAATGGTCTGAGAACAAAACATGCCCAACCCAAGACCTAAAGACATGAAGGCCACCAAAAAAATTGATGTTCATGAAAAAGCGATCAAGTATTTTATAAATACCTGGATACCCAACATGTTTATTGCACCGGGTGGGTCTGATAACAACAGGTTTGATGTCCATCCAATCTCCTCTGTCAAATAACTCCCATAAGGACATCTCCAGAGGGTCCTCTCTAGCTGCTTCGTCCTAGATTTCATCAGTTGACAGAGTGAAATTAAAATCACCCCAAACAATCACATTGTTCTGATTAACGTAGTCCTTCATTATCGAGGAGGACCAAAATTCAAATTTGTTCTCATACGACCCATAAATATTAAGAATAAGAAGAGAATAGTCCAAAAAGTCAAATTGAATTTCAACCCCAAGCATCGACGAAGTTGCAAAGGAATTTGAAACCAAAACCTTCTTCGACATAGCTATAACCAGTCCACCAGATCTACCAACAACATCAACAACAAAAAAATCCATAATCAACAAAATTCTTCCTAAAGTAACAGTCGCCTCTGACACTTTCATCATAGTTAGTTGAATTAACGAAATATTACGTCTTTCAATCTGCACAAGTTGCTTGAGGGAATTTGATTTGGCCTGCCCTCCAAGGCCTCGAATGTTGATTGGTGAGAGTTTAATTTAAGGAAACCCTGATGGGTTTGTCCTACTCTAAGTACCCCTGAAAGTTTCATTTGTCTGCCCTTCGATATTTCTCTCTTTGCCCGTTCTTTTTCCTGGGACATCTTGGATTTCCTCCTGACTTTTGCAGAAGCCGGGTTCAGTTCCATTTCCAACCCCCCAGTCGATAAAACCCCTTTCAATCTAGGTCGAAGGAAATAAGGCCCTCAAGAGATAGACTCCAAAACAATACCTGTCATCAAGGATGTAGTCTTCTGCTACGAATCCAAGGAATTCTCCGAGTCCAGTCTCGTGATTTGTTCACCCTTCAAAATATTTACCTCCTCTCTAGGTAAAGAATGAGATAGGACAATATCTTGCTTTCAACTTATCACCGACTTGTTCGTAAGCTTTTGCTTAGGGGAATCAACCACCAGCAAGCCCAAGACAGTTTCACCACACTTCTCCGATATTTTTTGCAAAGTTTCAACTTGACTGTTGGATAAATCTAGGTCATGAAAAATATCTGAGCAGTTAACCTCTTTCTGAACATGAGGGATAATCTCTGTTGGTACAACATAATCATGAATGAATTCCTCCCTTTGTGTTGATTGCTCCACCACCTTCACCTCATCACCCTGCATGGACTGCTTGTTCATGTAAAAGGTGGTGCTATCATCACCTTCTAACGCTGAATTCCTAGGCCATAGCTTCTTTGAAAAATTATGGGTAGAGTTCATAACCATGTGTCCATAAAGATGGCAATGAGCACACCTGAAAGGGACATTTAAATAATCCAGCTGTTGAGTGAAGATATTATCACCTGCCACCAGGTCGATAGACTCAAATAAACCTTGCCTCGTGTCAACCTCCACTAGAATCCTTGCCACCGAATGACACTGAGAGTTAAATAGGTCTACATTGATAGCCACAAACCTTCCGATAGCATCTCCTATAGCTTTGAAACCTTTCTGGGACCAGAACTCCAAAGGAAGGCATAATTTTACCCAAATCGGAAACAACTCCAGAGAGTCAGATCTTGGATCGAAAAGAGGGTGCCAGGGTTTTAGAGTGAGTGATGCAGACCCATTCAACCAAACACGGTGCAAAATGCAGTCCGTCTCCTTCTGCGAGCGAAATTCAAAGCCAATCCTCCCTCTGGAAAGGAAAATAGTCTCCGGAAGGTTCTCAACCACCAACCCCCAGGTAGTAGCCACCCATTTTTTCACCACCCCCTCAGAAAATCTACGACCATAGAATTTTCCAATGAGCATTCGGCTTGATAGCCATGGTATCTCCATCACATTAAGATCTCTGCCCACCACCAAAGCTCGCCCTGGTCCTTTGTTAAGCAAGTCTTTATTCGCTTCTGTCCCACTGACTTAGGATGTGTAGGAGCCGAAACTACTTTTAGCTCATCCAAATTTAAGTATTTCCCAATAAACCCTCCTCCTCCAGGGTCATAATTCGCGTTGGAAGGAGAACATCCCTGAGCAAATATAGAACTAGCAGAAACATATGATTCCTTCTGGAAAGTATTAGGAGAAGCAGGTAGACTTACCTTCTAGGAAAAAGACGATGCACGAACCTTGCTATGATGACCTGTCGAGGTTAATGAATGAAATGCATGCGGTGAAGAGTTAGTTGAGGTATGTTGCAGTACCTGTAGATCCGTTGCTGTCATCCTCGGCCTGGGAATGATGGCTTCAAACCATCCACACGGGAGCACTTCCGGATGGGGCCCAATGAAACCCCCCTCAATCATTGCTAACGATGGCCCCCCATCAATCATTGCTAACGATGGGCTCCCAATAGATTCTGCATCCCTTTTGACAACTGAAACATGCAGGAAATTACCAATTCTCGACTCCTGCAATACTGTCGAGTCCCTCTTCCAACCCACGTCAACCTCCTTCAGCCACTTCGACTCAGCCAAGGAGGATTTGACCTCCTCATCCCTGCAAAAAATGCCATCACTTTGTGCTGAATCATCTGAATGGTCAACCAAAGTGCCAAATATGTCTTCCATGGCGGAGAGAGCAAGCTACAACAAACCCTAAGTTTCAATTTCTAAAACTCTAGCCGCCATCTCTCAACCTCTCAGAGCCAAGACTTGTTGCTCCAAATACTAACCCAACTTATTATCACAACTTGATCTCCTCTTGACACTGTTATCTATCAAAAAAAATTATATTTAAATTATTAAGTTTCTACATCGTATGAAAAATGAAAATATAATCATTTGAAGAGTTCATATCCTCTTGACATTGCTATTTATCAAAAGGTTATTATTAAATTTCTACCACATTTAAAAAATAAAAATATAATCATTTCGCTTATGTATATAGTCTTTGTTAAAAAAATTGATATGAGATAAATTGGTTAATTTTTTATACATTTTATAAATTATTAAAATGATATAAGTGTATTATTTTAATTTTTAGAGTTTTTAAAAAACACTACTCCTTTATGACTATTTTCAATCTCAATATAACTTTCCATGTTCACATTCTTTTGAATATGAACATGAATCCAGACATCAAGTTAAAAAGGCAAATTATGAAGTATTAAAAAGAGATATAAGTTTTTTGGGTTATGAAGTAAGACTTAATACTACTTTTAACTGGTTAATTTTCCAAGATCCAAAAACATGATAAGAGTGGAAATATGGTTTTTTATACCTCACACACTTATAAGTGTCTCCAAATGAATTAGCACTCCCCGAAACAACTAGGGTGAGCTAGAAGGGTGGAACCTAACTGTGCGAAGTTTTCAACTATGGTTGATAAATTTAGCAAAAAATTCTTAAAATTTTAATTAAGAGGTTTTTTATGAATTCAGAATTATGATTTGAACAATAAAACAATTGAATTTAGAAAATATATCACAAAATGTCGATAAAAACTCGTGAGAAAGTTGAAATGGAGAAAGTCAAAGTATTCATGTGGTTGGCTTTGGAGGGCAAGCTTCTTTTTTGGTCTAATTTGCAGAAATGTGGGTTTATAGGCCCGAGTTTTTGTTGTTTATGTAAACTGGCGGAAGATGTGGATTGCCATCTATTTTTCGATTGTGACTTCAACACTCAGGTTTGGGCGGTGGTTCGTCTTTCATCGAATGGTTCTCCATCTTGGACAGATCGGTCCCTGTCGGATATATATTACATGGCTGTCATAAATTCAATCGCTGTGCTGTTGAGTTGTTTTGTCTTGTGTTGTGGGAGATTTGGAAGGTGAGGAACCTCGCTATTTTTTAAGATAAACATATTCTGCTGAAATGGGTGGCGAGGAATGCATTGGTGGCTCAGTATGAAGTGGGGGGGAGTGTTGCTGTAACTGTTGATAAGCTTCTTCCCATATGCAGGCCCACCCCTATTCTCTCTTCGGCGTTTTATGGTAATTTTGATGGGGCCTCGCAGGAATCGGGATTACTTTGTGGGGCGGGCGGGGTCATTACATTAAACCTCGGCAAATTCTTTAATATCTGGATGAATTTTGGTTCGGGGACTAATACCAAAAGTGAAATCTGTGCACTTTGGATTATCCTTTATTTTGTGAGTGTGCGTGACTTGGCGCTGTGGCAGATTGCGGGTGATTCTCAAGTGGTAATCAACTAGATTAACCATATTGGGTGTATCAATATCATCACGCTTTCTCCTTGGCTTCTCAAAATCAGGTCTTTACAACAATTTTTTCAGGGTATCCAGTTTTTGCATGTCCCACGTGCTGAGAATGGACATGCAGACACTCTCTCGAAGCGAGCTTTGCATTCGTTGGAAGGTACTCTGTTTTTTGAACTTTGGGATGACGATATTCTTCGGGAAGCTGGCAACATCTTCTTATTTGATCCATGTTTTTTCTTCTCTTTGAGCGGGTGTGCGTTGTGCTCTATCTTTTTTGTTCTTTTTGGTTTGGGATCCTTCTTCTTGGTGATCATTTTCTTGGTTAATGTTGATTGGGCTCATTTGGTTGCGCTGGTTCTCCTCTATGTGGCTGGGGGCAGCTTGGTATATGTTGGACTTTTTGTCTTGGCTCAGGGGTGTGGACATCTTTTCTTTAGTCTGGTGGGACGGTTACTTGTGTTTCTTCTTTGTGCATAGGGTTGTATTTTGTCTTTCTTATAATTGTCAATAAAGTATAGCTATTTTTCTGATTGAAAAAAAAAAGTCAAAATGGTTGCCTGGTTAGACTTCTTTGAGCGATAAGTCCATCTGGAATATAAAGATTGCTTTATTTGGTATAATTACAATGCGGATCTTTCCTGTTTCCACAGACCACCCAATCGCTTTTTCTTTATCAGCGATACACGACATTCCAATTCTTCTTCTTTTCCAATCGCATGAAGCCTTTGAAGTGGCCCGCAGTCACGATACCATAACCCAAACACAATCTACTTCCACCATCTTCATCGCAGATCCTCCTCTGCTACTCGCAGCCCTCTGCATCACACGCTTCTCCTCAAATTTTTCTCTTCTGTCTGTTTTTTAGTATTCAATGTATTCAGTTTCCCCTTCTCTCTCATTCAATGAAGCAACCATGAACCAGTTGGCAGCCGTTGCTATAAACAAGGTTCTTGTTGCTGCGCTCATTCAACAAATAGACGACATGCTTATTCAGACGTTTGATCATCAAAACCCTACTCAATTTCTCCAGTTAGAGCGTCTCGAGGTCCTCTTGCAACAAATTAAGAATGTCTTTCAAGAACAGCAAATATTAATGGCCGCTGAGACAATCAGGGGCTGTTTGGAGAGGACCCGTGATGCCATTCAATTGGCGAGACAAATCATCCATCGCTCCCCAAAAAAGCGACAGTGTATCGATTTCTTCACCCGCGTTCCCAAAATCTCCAGACAAATAAGAGAATGGACTACAGCATTTGATAAGCTCTTCCAAGACCTTGAATTTGATCTTTCAGTATGGCTAAGCGCTCAGCAGATTGTTCATGAATTTGTCTCACTTCAACCTGCGCCAGAGCCCGATGTGTTGCTTCAACCGGTGCCAGATTCTGGCTTTGTAGGATCAAAGATTAAATCTGCTGAAGCGCGGCTGCAGAAGTGGCTTACGGAAGCTCCCCATGTTAGGGTAATTGGTGTTAATGGGATACCGGGTATTGGAAAAACGTCATTGCTGAAGAGCATCTATAACACCCACAAGGTCAGCAATGTGTTTGATCTTGTGATTTGGGTCACAGTCTCCCAAAACTATACAATTCCGGATTTGCAATGCCGTATTGCCGAGTCAATCGATTTAGATTTGTCGAGCCAGAGTTGTGATATTGATATCCGGAAGATGAAATTGTATGCATTTCTGAAGAAGAGGAAATTTCTTTTGATATTGGAAGATATGTGGAGTCCACTGGATCTGCAAGAAGTAGGTGTGGGATTTGGGGAAGATACAGGGAGCAAAATAGTATTCTCCACATCCAGGGGAGATATGGCATTAATGGAGGCAGAAGAGTCCATTGAATTGGAACCCTTGACAAAAGATGAAGGGTGGAAAATGTTTGAGAGATTAGCTTTCAAAGGCGGGCATGCTTCCTACGAATTAAAGGAGTATGCCAGAATAATTGCCGATCAGTGTGCCGGTTTGCCTGCTGCCATAAGCGTCGTCGCCAGAGAAATGAGAGGTAAAACAACGGTAGCTGAGTGGAATGCTCTGGCTTTTCCAAAATGTAAAGCGTTTTTTTCCATGTACTTCACAAGATATCATTCATTACTCGGAGACTACGAGGAGACAGCCTAGTTGGTGCGGCTGAACAATGTTTTCTTTCCCAATGAGTTTGATTATCTGGATATCCCTTGATTCTTAGTGAATATCAATTCTCTGTATATCCTTTGTGAATATCAATTGGAAAAAAATATTTCATATTGCTGATTTATAAATAAGTTATAAATTTTATATCGTCCGTGTTTAAGTGTTTTGTTTTCTATTTGTTTAATCTCAATCCCTTGTGGGTGGTGATAGGATGATTTATCCTAAAAATGAATTTTTGATTGAATATTTCATAAGTTTGCTATTGTGATAGAATTATTAGCTTCTTTGGTGTGTTGATGTATTTGTAACTTTGGAATGTATTTCACTTGTATATTTTATATTGTATTTATATGTCATTGTACTTCCGACGGAGAGGTTTCATTCCTCAGATCGGGAAGGCTATCATTGTATTTGAGTGGGTTATTAGACTCTCCTAGTGGGGTCGGCCTAGAGTTGAGTCATAATGGGTTATTAGACTCTCCTAGGAGAAGTCAGCCCAGTTAGGGTAAAAGGCAAGTGAAGTAAAGTATAAATAGAGAGTGTGACTCTCTCATTTGATTCATTCACTCACTCACTCATTCGTACAAGTGAGAGAGAGACAAGTTCACACAAGTGGAGGAGGAGGAAGCTGCCGGAGACCATCTTCTTGTTTTGGGGTTTTGTATTATTGTTCAGTCTATCTCTGAGGAAGTTGCGGGGTTTTCTCCTTTATGGTTTCCCTGGTGAAATGCTTTGTGTCTCTTGTCTCTTATGTTTGATATGATGTGCATGTTGTTCTCTCAGATAAGATCCTAGATCATATTGAATTAAATTGTGAAAAACTAACATGGTATCAGAGCTAACCTGAGAAGAAGACACTGTGTAGCTGCGGAAGCTAGGGCTTCTTAATTTTTGGGTCTATTTCCACAGATCATCATTGACAGGAGGCTAGGCTAACTCTCCTAAGGAAGGCGCATCTTTCTGTCGAAACAAAATTTGATTCTGAGCATTTTCAGTTTTTGGGCTGTCACTTCTGCGGGAAATTAGGGCTTTTGGTAGAAGTTGAATTTTGGAGTGCTCTCAGCATAGGATTTTTCTCCTCAACAAAATCAAAATTTAGAGACCAAGATCGAACTTTTTGGTTGGGTGAATCTTCGAGAAAGTCAAACCCTAATTTGACTTTTGGACAAGAAAAACCAGAAAACTAGAATTGGACAGAAGTTGCAGATCCGAAATTCGCAAGTCACTTTTGAGGGGTCAATTTTTGGAGTTTTCAAAATCTAAGCACACCAGCTTGCTCGCCTCAATCAATTACATCTTCTTGTCCAGACAGAAATTTGAAATTCCAAGTTTGGATTTTTAGGGTTTCTCTGTCAAACCCTAGCCAGTTCCAGATCCAGTTTCAACAAATCAAGTGGTAAGACCTAAATCTTTTATTTCCATTTGAGTTTCTCATTAAAGATGTCTCACCACACCAAGCTTGAGGATAAGCTTGAAGGGGCTGATAACTTCCGAGCATGGAAGTATAGGATTGGGTTAGTCCTAGAAGAGAATGAATTGGACACCTACATAAGTGAAGAGGTTCCAGTTCCAGAGGGAGATGAGGCTAAGGCCTTACATAAGAAGAACTTGGTCAAAGCCAAGAGGATCATTGCAGATTCTATCAAGGATCACCTCATACCACATGTGTCATCTTTAAAGACACCTAAGGAGATGTTTGATTCCTTGACCAAGTTGTTTGAAGGAAAGAATATAAATCGAAAGATGACATTGCGGAATCAATTGAAGATTGTCAAGACACAAAATGCAGAGACCATGCAATCCTACTTCACAAGGGTCTCTCAGATAAAAGAACAACTTGAAGCTGTGGGAGAAGATATAGAGAATGGAGAAATAATGATGACCACCTTGAATGGTCTTCCTAGGTCATGGGTTTTCTTCATCCAAGGAATTTGTGCTAGGAAGAAGCTCATCTCATTCAGTAGGCTGTGGGAAGAATGCTCACAAGAAGAAGCTCGACTTGTAACTCGAGAAGAGAAGATGAGTAATGAAGACCAAGCTCTCACATCACACTCCAAGAGAAATGATGACAAGAGGGCGCACCACCACAATAAGAAAGAAAAGCACCACCAGAATCAGAGGGGTAACTTTAAACCCCGAAGAGACATATCCACTATACGATGCTACACATGTGATGAGAAGGGGCACTACTCTAGAGATTTCCCCAGAAACAGAAGTGGCTCCAACAAGAAGAAGACCAACAAGAGAAGGCATCATGCTCACACTGCAGAGGATGATGAACCTCCCAGGAAGAGAGCCAGAGAAGAAGATTCTTCAAGCGATGAAGAGTATGTTTTGTTCTTTGCCCTCACATGAACTATTACACATGGAAGCAATGATTGGCTTATAGATAGTGGGGCTTCCAAGCATATAACATGATTCAAGGAATCCTTTATGAACCTATCTGAACATGAGTCACCCCACAAAGTGAAACTTGGGGATGACTACCAATATCCTATAAAAAGAAGTGGTGAAGCCTCTTATAAGCTAGACTCTGGAAAGTCTATGAAGATGAAAGATGTCTTGTTTGTACCAGGACTAAAGAAGAACCTTATCTCCATATCTGCATTGGATGCAAAAGGTATGAGAGTTGCATTTGTAGATGGCCAAATTCTTTTGTGGCCTAAAGGAAAGACTATAGATGATGCAATAGTGATTGGAGAGCAAGAGGGAGGTTATACAAATTGAAGGGCGAACCAGAATAAGCCTTGGTCCATGAATCGATGGAGCCAAGTGAACTATGGCATAGAAGGCTTGCACATGTGCACTATAGAGCACTATATCTTGTAAGCAAAGCCGTTGAAGGTCTTCCAGATATCCAGGCAAAGCATGAAGGCGTTTAAAAAGGATGTGCAAAAGGAAAGAACACAAAGAAGACATTTCCAAGTAGCGAAAGCAAAGCAAAAGGAATCTTGGAAATCATCCACTCCGATGTATGCGGTCCGATGTCATCCAGTTCTTTGAGTGGGTATGTATATTATGTTTCTTTCATTGATGATTTTTCTCGGAAGATATGGATATATTTCTTGAAGGGAAAAGATGAAGTATTTAGTAAGTTCAAGGAATTCAAAGCCTTGATCGAGAACCAAACATAGAAGAAAATCAAGATTTTTCGGTCAGACAATGGTGGAGAGTTCACATTAGAAGACTTCAAGAAATTATGCAGAGATTCATGGATTAAGAGGGAGTTGACCACTCCATATAATCCACAACAGAATGGAGTTGCAGAAAGGAAGAATAGAACAATTATGGAAGCAACAAGGGCAATGCTTCATGACCAAGATATTCCTATGCATCTATGGGCAGAAGCTACAAGGACAACTGTGTATGTATAGAATCGTACTCCACATAGAGTACTTGACAACAAGACACCAGAAGAAGTCTTCTCCGGCAAGAAACCGGAAGTCAGCCATCTCAAAATATTTGGTTGTCCAGTATACATACACATTCCCAAAGAATAGAGTATGAAGTTAGATCCTTCGAGAAAGAAGGGTATATTTGTGGGATATAGTGAAAGCTTGAAGGCTTACAGAATATATTTCCCAGGATTCAAGAAAATCGACATCAGCAGGGATGTAACATTTGGTGAACACTTAGTATACAACAAATCTAGAAAGCTACCTATTGAAGACATTGAAGAACCAGAAGCACCTAGGATTCAAGATACAACAATGAATTAAGTAAATCCAGAAGAAGACCGTGAGATAGAAGATCCATAGGAACCTATAGATCCACCCCGTGAGAAGAATTCCTATAAGAGGAAACCAACATGGCTACGAGAGGTAATTCAAGATGCTGAAAGGTATGGTGATTCAGAAGAAATGCACAGAGAAAGCAAGAGATCGAGGCCATACACTAGTTATGTAGCCCTGCTATGTGACATCATTGAAAAATAACCTTCCAACTATGAGGAAGCAACTGAGAAGAAAGAATGGAAGGATGCCATGATCGAGGAGTACCAGTCGATCATGAAGAATGATGTCTGGGATGTGGTCCCAAGACCAGGAGGGAAGTCTGTAGTGACTTCCAAATGGATCTACAAGATCAAGCATGCTGCAGATGGCAGCATAGAGAAATACAAGGCAAAATTTTTGGCATGTGGCTTCTCCTAGAAAGAAGGGATAGACTATGAGGAGACATTTGCACCTGTAGCCAGGTACACTTCCATCAGAATAGTTCTTGCTCTGGATGCAGTGATGAAATGGTGTAGTGGAAGGAAGTGTATGTGGAGAAGCCACTCGGGTTTGAGACACATGATAGGGAGACTCATGTGTGCAAACTGAAGAAAGCCTTGTATGGCTTGAAACATGAACCTAAGAAGTGGTACGGCAGGATAGACAACTTCCTGACTAGTTTGGGATTTACCAAGAGTAAAGCAGATTCCAGCTTTTACTACAAGGTTGAGGAAGGCAATCCAGTGATACTCCTACTGTATAAAGATGACTTGTTTGTGACAAGTGAGGATGGGTTGATTGCTCATATGAAGAGGAAGCTTGCTACCGAGTTCGAGATGAAGGACTTGGGTATGATGCACTATTTTCTAGGCATGGAGGTGTGGCAAAGTGTGAATGGAATATTTCTTGGACAAGGGAAGTATGCAGTAGAGATCCTGAAAAGGTTCGGGATGATGGACTGCAAGGCCTTGGCCACACCTATGGAATCGAACCTAAAGCTATTGTGTGATGCTTCATCATAGTCAGTTGATGCCACGATGTATCGTTAGATGATTGGGTCCTTGATGTACCTGACGAATAGGAGACTAGATATTTTTTTTGTTGTGAACACATTGTGCCAGTTCCTGATCGATCCGAGCCATGTTCACTTGATTGTTGCAAATCATATTCTGAGGTACCTGAAGGGTACAGTTGATTATGGGCTCAAGTATGATGCGAATCAAAATATTAACCTGGAGGGTTATGTTGATTCTGATTGGGCAGGCGGTGCCATTGATAGGAAGAGCACTTCGGGGTGTTTCTTCAGTATGGGATCAAGTGTGATCTCTTGGTTTAGCAGGAAGCAGTTCTGCGTGGCACTGAGTACAACCAAAGCAGAGTATGTCACAGCTTGTTCTTCTAGTTGTGAGGTAGTATGGCTAAGGAAGCTATTGTTTGATTTGTTTGATCTCCAGTTGGACGTGACTTGTATACATTGCGACAACCAGAGTTGTGTGAAGTTGTCTGATAACCCAATGTTCCATGACAAGTCGAAGCACAATGAGATCAAGTACCACTATATCAAGGATATGGTGCAGAGAGGAGCAGAGAAGCTCCAATATGTTGCTACGGACGAGCAGATAGCCGATGTATTGACCAAGCCGCTGGCTAGAGTGAATTTTGAATACTTCAGAGAGAAGCTTGGTGTACTTCAGATCGAGGTTCCTTCCAAGGGGAAGCGATGGGTCCGAAAGATATTGGTGCACACGGGATTTTTCGACATGGTTAGAGTTCAGTCCTTCCATGGTCGTTGATGTAATTGCCAGGCTTTTCCAACATGGTGAGAGGTTAGTCCTTCCATGGTCGTTGATGTAATTGTCGAGCTTTTCCGACATGGTCAGAGGTTAGTCCTTCCATGGTCGTTGATGTAATTGTTGGAGCTTTTCCGACATGGTCATAGGTTAGTCCTTCCATGGTCATTGATGTAATTGTTGAGCCTTTCCCGGATGGTGGTAGGAAATTCCTCCCATGTCGGTGAGTGTAAGTGTTTATTTATGTGCATATGGGCTGTGCTCCGTTGACGATGAGATGATTTGAAGATGATGAGGCGACAATAGGGTACACAGGTTTTGCATAGGCATATAATCAGTCTTGGGATGCTCCTTCAGGTTTTGCAGTGGCATATAATCAGTCCTGGGAGATCTTGCAGGTTTTGCAAGTGGCATATAATTAGTCCTGGGATGCTCCTTTAGGTTTTGCAGTGGCATATAATTAGTCCTAGGAGATCTTGCAGGTTTTGCAAGGGCATATAATAAGTCCTAAGATGTACCTACTAGATGGCTTGCTCACAGAGATGATGAAGACCTACATGGAGGCTAGGCCTACATCCAGCATGAAAAAGGGTTGGCTCTGTAGAACTTCCTATGACGAGTAGATTGGAGACTGATGGTCAAGATAGCAGCAGCAATGACGATGATGATCCAAATTTGATGATGATCCAGTGACGAAGACTTATGCTGATGAACTGTGTCAAGAGAATACCTTCCTAGTTAAGAGGGAGTGTTGATGTATTTGTAACTTCATAATGTATTTCACTTGTATATTTTATATTGTATTCATATGTCATTGTACTTCTGACGGAGAGGTTTCATTTCTCCGATCGGGAAGGCTATCATTGTATTTGAGTGGGTTATTAGACTCCCCTAGTGGGGTCGGCCTAGAGTTAGGGTAAGTTGGCCCAATTAGGGTAAGTTATTAGAATCTCCTAGGAGAAGTCGGCCCAGTTAGGGTAAAAGCCAAGTGAAGTAAAGTATAAATAGAGAGTGTGACTCTCTCATTTGATTCATTCACTCACTCACTCATTCGTACAAGTGAGAGAGAGACAAGTTCGCACAAGTGGAGGAGGAGGAAGCGGCTGGAGACCATCTTCTTGTTTTGGGGTTTTGTATTATTGCACATTCTATCTTTGAGGAATTTGCGGGGTTTTCTCCTTTATGGTTTCCTCAGTGAAATGCTTTGTGTCTCTTGTCTCTTATCTTTGATATGTTGTGCATGTTGTTCTCTCAGATAAGATCCTAGATCATATTGAATTAAATTGTGAAAAACTAACATGGTGGCCTTGTTTACTTGTGTATGCATCGCCGCCTTCTTTGTTTGTAAAAAATACTAAGCAACTATCTATGTTTGACGGAGGTAGTGTTTAAGTTTCTTGTGTCCAAGGAAATGAGGGGTTGCTTATGGCTAAGGCCAAGAATGTGACATTATCAAGTTATTATTATTATTGATCAACACTATTAATGGATGGATTGTTTACACCCAATCACCTAAATTAGTCAAGCGTATAGATCAAGTATGTTAGGATCACTATAAATAGATAGATAGATTAAGTTTTTACATAATGTGTTTGATAGATAGATTAAGTTTTTACATAATGTGTTTAAACTATCGGTGTTCAAGAGATAATTTTGTGGGAAATTGTTAGGGTCCTACCTTAACCCTTAAGTAGATAAATAGGATGCTATGATTGAAGCGATCTCTATTAAATAAGGCTCATAAAGTAGATATAGTGTGAAAAATAATAATTGTAATAACTATTACTAGAAGGTTCCACCTACTAGAAAGTTTATTTTCTAGGAAGTACCTAGAAGGTTCCACCTACTAGAAAGTTCTTTATCTAAAAAGCACCTAGGAGGTTAGATAGAAAATACATAAATAAGTAAAAACAATGCAATGAGATGTCTTGTGAAGTATTGTGTAATTGGAGCTTAGTTTCATTTGGAAGTGGTCATCTCGAAGAGACAAGTGAACATTGCTTTCATCAATAAAGGTACATAACCGAAATTATCATCGCTTTTGTGTCATAAGTTTAATGTGTGAATGATTAACCAAGATAAGCATTGCGTAAGATTAATTAACCTCTCCAACACTAAATGCATCATGTATTCACCAATGTTTAATGCATTAGTTATTAGATCATTTTAAAATTAACATTTGTGTAATAAAGCAATGCCTAGACTAGTCAAATTCTCAATCTCTTTCAACAACAATGCACTCATCTAATCAATTAACGAGATCTGACAAGCAAGAAATAAATGTTATGCTTAAAGAAAATTAAGAGATGAAAAGAGGTGGTGAGTGATTTGTTTTGATCTTTTCGTACTTTGCTCTATCAAATGCAACATTGTTTCTTGAAAAAAACCATGCATCTTTAAAAAATAATATTTTGTTTATTGAACTCTTATCTCTTTTTGGAAGGAAGTGAAGGAAAGTAGAGATGTGTGATAATTTTGCAAATAAATAAACTCTCTAATGCAATCAATGAAGCATTTTAAACATGTCACCATTCACCCAAACTCATAGCACACTTGTACCACATGGTGTGTATTCATTCACTCATAATCCTTTATTACCATTGCAGACAAACATTTCTTAAAGTTAAAGTGTTATGGAAGCATTTGTTAAATTGAAAATCTATGTTCGACATCTTTAAAGCTCATACATATGTCATTTATCTAGTGAAGATTAGGCAATTGTGTTTTAATCTAGGAGGCTTCCAAGCATTGTTTCCTAACAATGGGAATATGGGGAGCAATGTAAAGATATGAAGCTTCCCCGATGATGGTACGGCATTTGACGAATACTTCTCATTGCATAAAGGAGAAATGAGTTTCCCAAGGCAAAAATGCATTGCAAGAGGAGGTGTAGTAGCATGCCAACACAAGTAGCAATTTGGTTTTGCCTAATGGAACTAATATGCACTCAAGGGAAGTTGCATGAATAGTGTGTCAACACAATCACTAATGCAATTTTACCTTAGGAAAAACACACATAGTAGGAAATTGCAACAACATGTCAAGGCACATAGTGATGTATTTTACCTTGAGAAGCCTCACCCAACCCTACAATAGCTAAAAAATACTAATGAAGTTGAATTTCATCAAATAGGCAGTTGTAGCAACACGCCAAGGTAGTTAGTGATGCATTTTACCTTGAGAAACCTTGTAAAACACCACAATTGATCTAGATAGATATTGGTGGCCACCCACCTATTCCACTGGCTCAAATGGTTTTCCATTTCGGTAATTTTCTACGGTTTTGAGGGTCCTAAACTTCCGGAGCCATTTTGAGGTCCTAGACGACGTTTTTTGGGGAATCTTTTTTAGCGAATGCCCACATTCATATTTTAAAACATAGTCCTCGGATAGACCTTTCCAACGGGCTACCGAGCGCCCCAAACGGAGATCGTATGCAAAAGTTATGACCCTGAGAAGTTGACTGTTCAATTAACCACCTTGGGGCTGTTAACTTTATGACGGTTCATCTTCTAGGGTTAGGTTTTTGGATGTTTGGGATTCTTTCCCTCATGCTTACGATAAATAAGCCCTTTCGGCCTCCTTTTGTATTCATCTTGGCATGAATGAGCACAACGACCACATCTCTTCTAAGAGATAGCTACTACCATTCTAGCTGTTGTATTTTATAGTCTGTTTTATTTTCGCTATTTAATAGAATATGTATTTACTGTATCGCTGTGTTTTTTGCAATATATCTCTATATTTAATTCTGTATATGCTCTTTTATTTCATTCCCACATAAATCCGAAACAGTGGTATCAGAGCAATCTGCTCTTTGATTGTTTCTCGGTGCATGTCCCCGACGAGGTAAGGATACAGAGAGTTGGGTCTCAAACTAGTTTCACTTGGGGAAGATCACTCTCGCCTCCCCAAACGGCCTCCCATGGCGGATGAAAAGAGAGACGACGGAGCAGGAGATCCTATCAATTTGTTGTTTGAGGAAGCCCTCGCGCGAAAGAGGAACGAGATGATGGATAATTTTGCCCAAATCCTTCGATGCATGCCGACGACGACAGATACACCTTCAACGAGAAACCGTTTCGGAGATGTGACTCCCTTCAAGGTACACGTTAATTTTGATATCCCTTTATTTGAAGGCCAGATCTATGCCAATGCCCTAAATAAATGGTTGAATCTACTAGAAGGGTATTTCTCTATCCACAATTTTTTCGACAGGGAAA
This sequence comes from Larix kaempferi, assembly GCA_027924585.1. Lineage (NCBI taxonomy): Eukaryota > Viridiplantae > Streptophyta > Pinopsida > Pinales > Pinaceae > Larix > Larix kaempferi. The sequence goes on along the minus strand of BSBM01000055.1, from coordinate 42,623,033 downwards.
ATATCATCTTTGCGCTCCTCAAGGGTATCCCCCATGTCAAAAATTGGTGGGAAACATATTGTGAGCAAAACTCATCAGACGAGTCTGGATTGTTTGAGGCCAATCCCACTTGGGCCTCTTTTATAGATGTCGTTAAGGAACAATATTACCCCGTGGGAAACTATGATGACGAGTACACAAAATGGACCACTCTGCGTCAAGAGAGGGACCAAACGGTGTCGAAGTACACCAACAACTTCCATACCTTGCGCACAAAGCTAGGTATCAAGGAATCCGAGCGACACCTAGTACTGAAATATCGCAGTGGCCTACACCGGTACACACGAACATAGATGGATTTACTGGACATCTCTTCACTTGGATCTGCCTATCGGTATGCTATCAAAATTGAGTAGAAATTTCAACAAAAGAACAAGCGCGACTTCGGACTTGCGCAGAAGCAGGGCACGTGAAACTCTGGCTCACAGAACACATGGCAGGGAAAGGACAACCAGTACCAACCACAAGCAAAGAAGGGAAACGGAAAGACAAAGAAGGACACCGAGAAGTGGTGCGAGTTCCACAAAATCCCCTGGCACAACACCGATGATTGTCGCTCAAAACAGTCATTGGTGGCTGAGATCAAAGCTTCAGAATCAGATTCCAGTTCCGATTCTGACTCAGAACCTGATTTCACGGCGCGTAAAAAGGGAAGCAAATCGTTGATGTAGAACCCAGTGCCGTTGTTTCCACCATGCAGATTCAATGAGAGGAACCTGAAGAGTCAGATGCAAAGGAGTGCCTTTTCTAGTCACAAATGTGGGTGAAGGGAATTTCCCTACACTTTGTTGTGGACAGCGGCAGCCAGAAGAACCCGATCTCAGCAAAATTCATCAAGAGAGTGGAGCTACCAATAACACAATGCCCACAACCATACACCATTGGATGGCTAAGCCAAGGACGAGGGATCCGCGTCAGTCACCAATGTCGCCTACCATATGGCATCAAGCCCTTCAAAGATGAGGTATTGTGTGATGTGGCCCCACTTGAAGTATGTGATGTTCTTTTAGGACAACCATATATGTGGAAGCATCATGCTGTATATGAATCCCGACCTCGCAGTGTCATTGTCACTTTGGGAGGACAACTCTATCAGATACCAGAGACAGTTTCACCTACCCCAACCAAGCAAGGCAGGAAGATAATCTCCCACACTGAGAAATTTTCCCTATTTGCAATTTCCACTAAAGGAGAATATCATATCGCAGAGACATCCACAACCTCTGCACATTATCCCTCTACTCAGCAGAAACAAGAAAAACACAAATTCACTGCAGCATTGCCTATTCTAGTACCTCTGCAGTGTAAGGCCACACATTCAAGGTGCTTCTCCAAAAAGAAACCATCCACACCGGTGCAGACCAAGGATACCACAACAACCAAAACTGATGAACAGCTCTAGCGCATCCAACAACAACAATTACAACCCTCTGAAGATTTCAAAGAAAGGCAACCTTTTTGCTTCAGCAAACGCCGCACCAAGAGCTAAACTCAACACACAGCTCGACATATGATAAGGGATTTGATGCAATGGAGACCATTGATTCCTAAGGAGGGAGGAATGATCTCGATAGATATCGGTGGCCACCCACCTATTCCACTGGCTCAAAACAGTTTTCCATTTCAGCAATTTTCTACGGTTTTTCGGGTCATAAAATTTCGGAGCCGTTTTGAGGCCCTAAACGACATTTTTTGGAGAATATTACTCGACATGTGCTTAAAATCACGTTTTTCACTGTAGTCCTCGGATAGAACTTTCCAACGGGCTACCGAGCGCCCCAAACGGAGATCTTATGCAAAAGTTATGACCCCGAGAAGTTGACTGTTCAACTAACCACCTTGGGGCCGCTAACTTTATGATGGTTCATCTTGTAGGGTTAGGTTTTTGGATGTTTGGGATTCTTTCCCTCATGCTTATGATAAATAGGCCCTTTTGGCCTCCTTTTGTATTCATCTTGGCACGAATGAGCACAGCAGCCACATCTCTTCTCAGAGATAGCTACTACCATTCTAGATGTTGTATTTTACAGTCTGTTCTATTTCCGCTATTTAATAGAATATGTGTTTACTGTATTGATGTTTTCTTTGCAATATATCTTTGTATTTGATTCTGTATATGCTCTTTTTATTTCGTTCCCACATAAATCTGGATCAACAATAGCTAAGAAAATTCCCACAAAGGCAAATTGCATCAACTAGGAAACCAATCATGTATCTTGTCATAATAAGTCTTGTAGGTCCCCACCACAACTAAAAATAATGCCTAAGAAGCCAAATCGCATCAAGTGGGTGTTAATTGAGCATAATTTCCCTATGCAATTAGTGGGGGTTCTCCCCAATGTGAAGTCCCAATTAGACCTCACATTGTTTGGAATAGGGTGTCTATTCGGTTTCTAAGTCAACAACCATTACAAGTTTTCAAATAAAAATTTGAAATGATAAAATGCAGATGTGATTTTATTATATATGCAATATGCAATTCTAAATTCTCAATATTCTTTAGAAACTAATAAGTGAGATGTTTTGAGCACAAAACCAACAACACTTCTACAATCACTTTCAACAAATATTTACTGAGTAAATATTGCAAAAATACAAGAAACTAGTGATTAATTAAGAATAGTTTTTAATTAAACAAATGACTGCAATCTCATACTCATAAACTATAGTCTAATAGCTACGAGATAAACATAAATAAGAATGCATAATAAATTAGAGACAAGTATACACATTAAAAACATTCTCACAACAATTCCAACAATAACAAGCAACAAAAGAAATTCCATATACATTAGAACATCATAATCATAGATTCTCCCTCAACCACTTGGATAACAATGACTTCTCTTCATTAATTTTCTAAACACAATTATAAAATTGTACAAGAAAAAGCCTCTTCTTCCTTTGTAGTTACTACATTTATAAGTTTTTCCAAAAATAACTATTTTTCTAATATGTTTCTTTGGTCTTTTGATTTCCAAGAAAAAGCCTCTTCTTCCTATGTAGTTACTACATTTATAAGTTTTTCCAAAAGTAACTATTTTTCTAATATGTTTCTTTGGTCTTTTGATTTCCAAAACACAGAATTCTTGTAAGTTTTATAAAATATATATTCTCCCCTCATCTTTATCATGAAACTATTGAGTCCAATTTTCATATGTAACAATAATTCAACAAAGCATGAAAAAGTCCACTGCTCCAAGGCCACCTCGTAATAATTAATTCCTGAGATATTGACTCTAATCACTTTTGCAAGGTATTGATAAATGAATTTATAAAATTATTTCTTTGAAAGAATTTAGTTATACTCCTTTAATATTGCCTCAGGCACATTTAATGTTGTGTCTATAATCACTTTCTCCAACTTCATATTATTTTTTAAATCTTTCATAAACTACTCCACTATTATGGTTGCACTTGACTCACCAAGTAAACGAAGATGGCTAAATCTCTTTTTTGTTTATTCGTCAAAGATATGGAAGAACTTTACTTTTCTTCTTCTGGCCATTTTTTAAGTTTATCAAAACCATTATTTTACTCCCTCTTGTTGTTCTTTCTTAACCTTTATTGCAAAAAGTAAAGGGTTGTGAATAATAATCATATAAGTCTCACAACCTTTTAAATAGCAAAATTTGAGTTATGTTTAATTCATACTTCACTTCCTTTTAAATAGCAAAATTTGAGTTATGTTTAATTTATACTTCACTTCCTGGATTGCACATACTTTGAATTCTGTCAAGCTGATTTTTTCAATTTTGTAATATTCAACTTGATGCTCCAACATTTCTATCATTTTCTTGGCTTGTTCCATTTCCTTCACCATCTTAATTATATTTAAATTACGTTGCTTAAAATAAAGCAACTCCTTTTAAGAACTTAATGTTGCTGCTGCATCTAAGTCTATCCCTTTAATGACAATAGTTTCTGTTTTATAATTAAATCTCCATCCCATGAAATCCTCATCTTTTTATGAGTTTTCCTTGCTACATGTTTTATATTCTGGTAAAAAACGAATGAATCAAGGACATAAACTTGTTTCATGTTTGCATGTGATGTTTGTTATTAGCTCAGTCCCTAAAAATAAATATGGCCTCGTATCACTGACTACCTTTTCAATAGGCTTGTTATTTTTGAGGCGGTTGATTGTTGTGGTTCTAATATCCCCTCATTTGTTTGCTAAGTAACATCCATTTGATATTTCTCTCTCCTTTTTTAAGCTTTATGTGTGGCTTTGGACTCTATTTCCAATCATTGATCTTTTGTTCTCATGAGCTTAGCTTCATGTTCTTGTTGCTTTCTGTCATTTTATGTTTTTTATTAGCTTCAACATATTACTTTTCTTTCCTTATGTGCTTTTGTTCAACTACCGATTTATGGATTCCTAATCAACTCTCTTTTGTTACTCCTCTCTCTATTGCTTATCCTTTTTCACTTTATTTAACCTTGAAAACACCTTGCTAAATGATCTAACTCTTCTATAAATATTTCCTTCTAACAAAGTTGCATGCTAGTATGGCCAAGTATATCTTAGTGTTGAACAATGGATTGTAGCTATACATAGAGGATCATGTCTCTTGAATCTTTCGTGTCCAACGTGAGAAGGTGTCGAATATTCCCCTTCTATTGCATTTGATTTGGCATTACATGTGATATATGATCCTATGGACAATGGAAATGTAGGATGAGGATCTTTCGTATCCCTCACTAGAGGTGTTGCAATCCCATGAAAATATGTTTAATAGTCAATTTCTTGAATTGCAAACTTATCTAGAATAGGCGTAGGCAAGAGATGAGGAGATTTCAAAGCTCCATATACTTTGAGATATGTGTAGCCTTCCATCATTTACCAATCCCCTAGGGTGCTTCCTACTTGCATTGCTTCCTTAATTATGCAAGGGGATGATCTGCAAAAAATTAGAGTGTAGAGAGGGGCTATGAAATTTTCATGGATCCTTGTGTATTCACTCACGTACTTGTGTTTCCATAGTATTTGGAAATACCTGTGAATTTGTTTGTTCTTAAGATGGCATTTCCATCCTAATCTTGTGAAGTGATTCACTACACAAACAACATCCATCACGAAAGATGACATGAACAATATTGAGTGAATTCCCTAAGCGGAACACTATGCTTTGGAAATGGCATCACTCATTGGTGCAGGCAAGATGCTTGACTAGTTGAAAATCTTGTCAACTTCTACTAGTTTATAAATCAACGGGATCTATGATTCCTTGAAATATGTAGCATCTTTCTCATCATACAATCTTCTTACCAATGTTATTGCATATCTATATGGAAATCTAAGGAAAGTGGTGGGATAAACACCTTTTTGTTGCAACTTGATTGCCTTTTCTTTTACCCACCATCTTTTTAGTATCTCATGGTAATTCTTATATATTGTAAATGAGGTAACCCATTCATCTACCATACTTACTTTTGCTATGGGAAACTTGTAGGAAATACCCAAACTTGAAGGCTAAAATGAGGCTATGGCCTTTTCATTTTCATCTTTGATCAACCTCAATGCCAATATGACTTATCAACCATGAAACTACCTATGTTATTGGCATAATAACTAGTTTGAAATCTACTATATGGAAGTGAGACCTTCTAATGTGTTAATATGCTATCAAATCAAGGTCTCGTTCTTTTGGATGCAAGTTTATTTTTGGATAATTCTCATGTTTAAATGTTTGGTATATTTCTGCCCATTGCTATTTTTGTCCCAAGACCATCTTTCATTCTACAAGTCCATAAAATGAGCTTGAGACTTCTTCAACTATTGGTTTTGTGGAGGTTTCTTGTTGACCAACGCGACTTCGGTCGGTAGGGGTTCGCCTCGCTGCCGACACATACCGCAATCTCCCTGGGCACCGGCCCGGGCAGGTTTGAGCCCACCCAGCAATACCCGCAGAGCGGATGAGGTCTCACCCGAGGCGTCCAGGAAGAGAAAACGGAACCATGTGTCCGCCGAGGGAGGAGGAGAGTTGTGGCTGCATGGACTAACCTTATTGCAGTACTTAGACAGAAACTTTAAACATTCAGCAATGAATTATACCATATTACTTCATCACAGCATTGATCATCACATTCTAGATAGAACACATTACTTAATCACAACAGTTATCATCATAGCAACAGTAAGCAGACATTGCATCAAACAACATTCATACATCGCAACATTACACAAGGTTTGTACCAATACATCATTATATTACTGTCGTGATCATATATCAGAAGCACAAACACAGATCTCGCACACAATTGGTCTTCATTCTCTTTCTTCCTCTATCCTTGTCTATCTCTAACACTTACAACTCTCATGTATTTATAGGCTTCTACCTTTAAAATATTTGTCCACTTACATCTGACTTCCTAACCGACACTATGGACAATTGACCCCATATCTAACTGACTTGGTCCAAATGACCCCAAAAACCCGCATACTGCGGTACAACTGACTCACTATTACATAATATATGGTCCAAGTGACCCAAAACCCGCCAATTGCGGTATTCTTTAACATAAAATACTCCTTTCGTGCCCTCATCCGATGTGTCGCAGCGTCGGCGATACCGTGACATTTCCTCATCGAACCGCCTTCCAACAGGCCCCCAACACAATCTTGTGGCTCGCCCTCGAGCCACATCAACTGCTGGACATAGTGCACGTCGCGGTCATTGCCTTGAAGTCTGCATACGGCTGTTCGATATTCCGCACCAGCTCTTGAGCATCCTTAGTTGCTGCCTGACTACTGATCACATCGTCGGTTGATGGGTGATTGGTGAGCTTGTCCATGACCTGCTCTCGATGCTTCTATACTTCCTATAGTGCTTCATTGGCCTGCAGCATTAGTTTCCCGCCAATGTCCTGGAATTCTTCCATCTGGGCCGCACGTATCTTCTGGCGTTCATCTGCCTTGGCAACCCGTTGTTGCAAGTCCTTCAGCTCGCATGACTTAGCAACTTGCTCCATTGGTGGCAGGGTTCTCATCGCAGCCTTTAGTTTGGCCACCTAGCCCTCCGCTTCCTTCCAGATTTTAGTGAGCTGGTCAACTTGCTCATCGTGAACAATGCAACCCCAAAATTGTACCATTTCGGCAGTGAGCCTAGTTTCCTGAGTTTCCAGCTCCTCCATCTGGGTGGAAACTTCCTCAAGTTCCATTCTTCATTCATCCACCTCGGCCTGAGGCGTACCTGGTTTCAACTGAGCCTTCAACAGGTCATTCTCCTGTCACAACTGAACAATAGCAGCCCCCATCCGCTGCACTCGGTGGAGTACATCTACCTCTTTAGTGGGCTCCAGGACATGTTGATAAGCCTCTGTGATCGCCCGGTCAACCCGAACGCTGTCGTCCCACATGCGAGCCTTTTCCACAATGAGGAAGTCTTGTTCCTTTTTAATTTCTTCTACTTCGCGACCCTTCTTGGCCCACTCCTTCTTAAGGTCGGCTTCCAGGTCATCCACTGCTTTTCGTGCTGCAGCATCCCTGCTTGTAAGCTCATCAATCTCGGCGGTTGCAGCGGCCTCGCTTGCCTGCAAGTGCTGAAAGCTCTTGCTGATTTCATGCATTCTATCCGCCATTTCCTGGGAGGCGACCCTCTGCATTATTGCCAGTGCCATTGCCGGTAGTTCATTAACATTGACAGTCACCTGGGCAATCGATTGTAGCACATTTTGCAAGGCCTTGTTTTCGGTCACAACCGCAGTCGGGGGAATGCTGATATTCTGGACCCGGGGCGTGGTGCGGATTGTCACCATTTCCTACAGGGGTACATTACCGGGTTCCTTTTGTAACACTGCATTACACAAAGAATCCATACGAGCAGCAAGCGTGGAGAAGCCCTCCTCCGTTTTGACGGACATCTTGTCGGCAGTCGATGTGGCGGCATGGTTAATGGCTGTGATTAACCGGCCCAACTGCGCCTCCGCTGGTAAGGACATCCCATTGATTGTGGCATGCTCGTGGTGTCGTTTTGACCGGTTTTCCTCAAGAGCGCGGTCGCTATCATCCACAGTTGGTGTTCTAATTGACTGATGGTCGGAACTATGATGACTCTGCTGATCTTGTACTGATACTCGATCCGTAGGACCAATCAGCGGTTCTCCAGCATCAATTTATACTGAACTCATGGACTGTCGCCAAGCCTCCGGCCACTCATTCACAATAGCCTCCAAATCTGCCGCTGTCACTTTATACCTGGTCTGCAACCATTGTTGATTAACATCATGGCGAGCTTGTATATGTATGACACTTGGTCGTATTGCAAATGCCATGATAGGTGTGAATCGTGCCACAGTAGCTTCGGATATTCGTGGGACCTGTGTCGCAGCGTCGGCGGTATCGCGACATTTCCTCATTGAACCGCCTGCCAACTTTTCTTCTTCCTAAACAACTTGTTGATCTTTTCCTTTATCCTTTGACTTCCTTTTGGGAGACATATTGATAACCTAATATTCATCAAAACAACCATATCAACCATTAATAAAATTAGCGCATATAATCAAAGTACACCCATGTTTAGTTCCTTGAAAATCAATAGGTATGATGATCATGGTGAACTTTTGAAAAAAAGGTTTTCGTTTAACATATCCACCTCGAAGAAGTATCCTAGATTCAATGGATATCTAGTATGAAGGTTTGGTAGGTTCTAACACACAAATAGGTATGGAATCGTTATCATATACTCATTGATAAGATCAAGACTTCTAAACCGCGTAGTCTAAAAGTTCTACGATTTCAAACAGAAAAAAATTTGATTTTTAAAAATCTTGCTTACAACTCTTAAACTCTGAAATTTTGGGTGCCCTAAGGGTTTTTGATGGTGTTGAATCAATTTCTACAATCAAAATCGCCATTAAAACACAGTTAAATTCAGATTTTGCAAAAATAAAAAGTATCGGATTCTAGTGAAACTCCCATCCAGGCCAAATCATCGAATTTTTAAACAACTCCACAAAGAAGGTTTTCCAACAAATTGATATAAGCTTAAATCCTTAAATATACAAATGCATAAATTTCTCCATTTCCAACCTTGATTTGAATACACCTAGATGAGAATCAAACCTTGGGTTGGGAATTCCATGCCAAGAATTGATATGTGAGTTACTATACAAGGACTACATATAGTTTCTAGATGAGAATCAAACCTTGGGTTGGGAATTCCATGCCAAGAATTGATATGTGAGTTACTATACAAGGACTACATATAGTTTCTCTCAACGCTAAATCGACGTGTAAGAACAGGTTTGGAAAAGGAGATAGACGACATATGCAATAAATGAGCCATCTTGTAGTGGCAAAGAAAACCTAGGGCAAGGAGTTGGGTGACTCTACCAAATAAAAACCTTGGAATAAGCAATTGAATATATGGGAAAGCATTCAAATAAGTTGATTTTTAAATCCCATACTTGTATATGAATATTTAAAAAAGGGAAACCTAGCTAGAAATATTTCTCTAAAAATTGATTTGGTTTCAAAGCATTTTCATTGATATGTGGCAACCCTAGGTAATGGGACCACAAAATCTATGTATACATTGAGAAAACAATAACATATAACCATTACAATTTATTTTAAATTTAAAAATTGGCCCTTAATCCTTGGCCAATGAAACCATTAATCCCTTTCTTCATATTCCTTTCATAGCGGTGATACTCTCTAATTATTAGGGTTGATGAAAATTTCAACCCCGACGCAATGTAATTTTTTTTGCGAGTGTGTGCTTTATACATAAACAAAATTGAAATGAGTGGTTCTTTCTTCTTATAAGTTTTGACATTATATGATAGCTTAAGTGGTTGGGAGGAATTATTGTTACCCTATCCACCTAGGTTCAATTCTTGTAAGTGACAAAGAGAGATTAATTGTTCTTGTTTGACAAAAATAAATACTGTCAATATAGAAATTACTCTTTTCAAAACTATTTAACCAATCACATATTAAATAATAATAATAATAATAAATCATTTTTATTTATTTAAATAATGAAAATAAATATACAATTGTTCACATCATTACAAAACTTTAAGAAATAAACTTTGATTTTTCTGTACTTCACAAAATAATACTAAAAACTGAAACAAATAAGATAGTGATGGCTATAAGTCACAAAGGTATGAGACTAATAAAATAGTGATGGCCACATGAAACAAAGATCTTTTGATATAAATTCTTACACAAGATACTTTTGAAAGCACAAGTAGCAACTAAGTCATGTAAGTCATAATAACAAAAACGCCTTCTTAAGTTAAGAAACAAAGAATATGTCTTTTATAAAGCATGTTCAAAAACTAAGTATTAGAAATTATGGAGCCCCCCTTAAGTTCCATAACTTGAAGAAGTTGTTGGGCTTAATAGTGGGTTGTTACATTGGAAAGGGGTGCGTGTTTTAACGATTTTTGTCTTCTAAATTCGGCATCCTCAAGAAATAATTGCACTAGTTAAAGAGATGCTTCACATGCGCGGCCCATGTGTTTTACCTTCTTGTCTTTCTTACTAGACTTTCCACTTGCAAGTTATGGGTTTTGATAAAGACTTTGGTAGATGCAAATTATTTCTTTAGAGACTTTGAAGTATCCATGTGAAAGAAGAAAGCAACAGGATATCTAATTGACTGATGATCGGAACTATGATGACTCTGCTGATCCTGTGCTGATACTCGATCCGTAGGACCAATCGGTGGTCCTCCAGCATCAATTTCTACTGAACTCATGGGCTGTCGCCAAGCCTCCGGCCACTCATTCACAATAGCCTCCAAATCTGCCGCTGTCACTTTATACCTGGTCTGCAACCATTGTTGATTAACATCACGGCGAGCTTGTATATGTATGACACTTGGTCGTATTGCAAATGCCATGATAGGTGTGAATTGTGCCACAATAGCTTTGGATATTCGTGGGACCTGTGTTGTAGCGTCGGCGGTTCTGCGACATTTCCTCATTGAACTGCCTGCCAACATTTCTTCTTCCTAAACAACTTGTTGATCTTTTCCTTTATCCTTTGACTTCCTTTTGGGAGACATATTGATAGCCTAATATTCATCAAAGCAACCATATCAACCATTAATAAAATTAGCGCATATAATCAAAGTACACCCATGTTTAGTTCCTTGAAAATCAATAGGTATGATGATCATGGTGAACTTTTGAAAAAAAGGTTTTCGTTTAACATATCCACCTCGAAGAAGTATCCTAGATTCAATGGATATCTAGTATGAAGGTTTGGTAGGTTCTAACACACAAATAGGTATGGAATCCTCATCATATACTCATTGATAAGATCAAGACTTCTAAACCGCATAGTCTAAAAGTTCTACGATTTCAAACAGAAAAAAAAAAAATTGATTTTTTCGGCACGATTTTGAAAAAATCCGAAAGAAAATTTTAAAAATCCTGGTTACAACTCTTAAACTCTGAAATGTTGGGTGCCCTAAGGGTTTTTGATGGTGTTGAATCAATTTCTACAATCAAAATCGCCATTAAAACACAATTAAATTCAGATTTTGCAAAAATAAAAAGTATCGGATTTCGGTGAAACCCGCCATCCAGGCCAAATCGTCGAATTTTTAAACAACTCCATAAAGAAGGTTTTCCAACAAATTGATATAAGCTTAAATCCTTAAATATACAAATGCATAAATTTCTCCATTTCCAACCTTGATTTGAATACACCTAGATGAGAATCAAACCTTGGGTTGGGAATTCCATGCCAAGAATTGATATGTGAGTTACTATACAAGGACTACATATAGTTTCTCTCAACGCTAAATCGACGTGTAAGAGCAGGCTTGGAAAAGGAGATAGACGACATATGCAATCAATGAGCCATCTTGTAGTGGCAAAGAAAACCTAGGGCAAGGAGTTGGGTGACTCTACCAAATAAAAACCTTGGAATAAGCAATTGAATATATAGGAAAGCATTCAAATAAGTTGATTTTTAAATCCCATACTTGTATATGAATATTTAAAAAAGGGAAACCTAGCTAGAAATATTTCTCTAAAAATTGATTTGGTTTCAAAGCATTTTCATTGATAGGTGGCAACCCTAGGTAATGGGACCACAAAATCTATGTATACATTGAGAAAACAATAACATATAACCATTACAATTTATTTTAAATTTAAAAATTGGCCCTTAATCCTTGGCCAATGAAACCATTAATCCCTTTCTTCATATTCCTTTCATAGCAGTGATACTCTCTAATTATTAGGGTTGATGAAAATTTCAACCCCGACACAATGTAATTTTTTTTGCGAGTGTGTACTTTATACATAAACAAAATTGAAATGAGTGGTTCTTTCTTCTTATAAGTTTTGACATTATATGATAGCTTAAGTGGTTGGGAGGAATGATTGTTACCCTATCCACCTAGGTTCAATGCTTGTAAGTGACAAAGAGAGATTAATTGTTTTTGTTTGACAAAAATAAATGCTGTCAATATAGAAATTACTCTTATCAAAACTATTTAACCAAGCACATATTAAATAATAATAATAATAATAAATCATTTTTATTTATTTAAATAATGAAAATAAATATACAATTGTTCACATCATTACAAAACTTTAATTTTTATGTACATCACAAAATAATAATAAAAACTGAAACAAATAAGATAGTGATGGCTATAAGTCACAAAGGTATGAGACTAATAAAATAGTGATGGCCACATGAAACAAAGATCTTTTGATATAAATTCTTATACAAGATACTTTTGAAAGCACAAGTAGCAACTAAGTCATGTAAGTTATAATAACAAAAAAGCCTTCTTAAGTTAAGAAACAAAGAATATGTCTTTTATAAAGCATGTTCAAAAACTAAGCATGAGAAATTATGGAGCCCCCCTTAAGTTCCATAACTTGAAGAAGTTGTTGGGCTTAATAGTGGGTTGTTACATTGGAAAGGGGTGCGTGTTTTAACGATTTTTTTCTTCTAAATTTGGCATCCTCAAGAAATAATTGCACTAGTTAAAGAGATGCTTCACATCCCTGGCCCATGTGTTTTACCTTCTTGTCTTTCTTACTAGACTTTTCACTTGCAAGTTATGGGTTTTGATAAAGACTTTGGTAGATGCAAATTATTTCTTTAGAGACTTTGAAGTATCCATGTGAAAGAAGAAAGCAAGAGGATATCTAAAGCTTCAGCAATGACATTTTACATTAGAGGAATCGAGTTACCACTTTGATGAAGTGCACTAGTCTCCTTAGCTTCTTGTAGTTCTAATAAATAGGGGTGGGGGGTACAGGTGCAGCGGTGGGGTTTGATGGTTATCTCGATAGAAGCTTAGTTTCGATTTTCGCGGGGGAGGTGTGGTGCACAATTTGCGTTTTCAGAAGGCTGTACCCTAAAAAAAGCTTGTGCGACTACGGTGGTGATGATACTCTCGTTGAATGTCTATACTTTCCGAAGGCTGGCCCCGGCTTGTGGGTTTGATATCCAAGTGATCTAGTTAACATTACTCGCTGAGCGGCTCGGAGAAGTTCCCACAACAGGAAAAAATAGAAGAAGTTGTGGTTTTCTTCCATGAAGATTGGGCTTCATGTTGAAAGGTTAATCGTTGCCCATGTATTATTTATTGCAAGTCAATATTGTTATTGGGCATATTTCTATGCATGTCTACGTGTCTCTGTAGGGAGTATCCTCATTGATTAGGCCCTTTGTAGCTCCGAGTATCTGTATTAAACTGTGTCTCGTAAGGTATTAGTTAAATGGGAAAAGCATAGTGGGGAATAATAATTGGGGAATGTGGGATGCGGTAATGTGAGAATGGGATAATGCGGATTGAACGTAATGGTATTTATTTTATACTGAAAGCGTAAAGGGGGCTGAATGTGTTGTCTAATCAGGATCCTAAGTGATGCACTATCTCTGTAAAGTGGTGTATCATATATTTCATTTAAATTCCCTTACCTTAATATTGTGTAGTAGGCCCTTGTTTCCCACATTTCCAATGGCATTGGCAACTTAATTTTAATTTCATGCAGGTGAAATTTGCACATGAAACAATATGCATTATTGCATAGGGTGGGCATTCCTTGCTCTAAGATTTCTCACGGGACCTTGAAGATTCATCTCTTCAGTCTAGGTTGCATTATCCTTGGTTCATTTAATGATTACATAGTAGTTGCCCAAAGTGCAAGTTTTTTTATTAATGGTGATTTTTTTATATCCTAAAGTTGTGATTGTTGGGATTTTGAAGTGGATGTCATGTTGATGTAAGATTGTGCAAGTAAATGTTAATATTTCTTACACAACATATTATCACATATTATCATATCTCTTCCATTCCTTTTCTAAGATTTCAATCATTAAAAATTCAAGTAATGGGATCTATTTAGAAAAGATAGCTTTAATTTATTGTTACTATGCATTTAAAAATATTTTGAATTTCTACTAAGTTTATTTTCCATAATATTTCCCTTAAGCCTAGTTAAACCCCTCTAAAGCAAAAGCTCTATTGCCATTGTCCTTAGGTGAACGTCATGGTATATAACCCCATGTAGTTTGGAGAAGGAGGCGTGAAGCCCTTCTCGTCACTAGCGCTTTCAAGCTCTTAAAGTCGCCTTTATGGAAGAAGGATACTTGTGCAAAGGAAGAGGTCCAAAACTCCCCCGAGGGATTTTAGCTTAATGTGGTTTGTTTAAAGGACTCATTATAATGCTTATTACTTTGTTGAAGTTTATTAATGAACATTTGTTTTGTAGAGATATGAGGAAAACAAAGAAGAAAAAGAAGGAACTAGTGAACAACTCGAACATGCTCTACTTATACAGGCCCTGACTTTTATCAACTCCATCAAAGTCTTTGTATTTCAAACACTTATGGTACTACCAAGAGACTTCACTACTCCTAGATGATGGAGGCATGTCCCTCCCATAAGTTAAAACTCTAGAAAGACTGCAACGTTAAGCACTTTTAGTTTCACAGACATACAACCATGAAATTCTCTTTCCACGATACAACATCATCAAAAGACTCATCAATCAAGTTGTTCTAGAGAAAAAGTGTATTAAATCTTGAGAGGGGAATATCATTACTACATCTAATCCAAAGAACATTCAAATATACTATAAAGTGCCTCAACCACAGGTGAATATTACTAAGACATGGATGTAGAAGGGGGGGAATGACTTGTATGACTTGCTCAAAATTTGGTGGAGTTATTCAAGATTTTTCAATAGCCAAACCAATGTTTTATAAATGAGATAATGTATATTTACACATAGGAATGTAATATGTTGTTGTGTTTATCAATCGATTGTATGGAGACACTAGTGCTAATAACCTATGGCTTAGACAAGTGTCGATCATATACACATTTTTTTAACAATGGTATGGTATTCAATTAAGCCAAAGTGTTATTGACTAGCCTCTACCACAATATCAAGAGGATCAAAGAAGCCAAACCAAGCAATGAAATGCCTTGGTGCTATATTATATCTTATTTAATGAATTTTATATCTGCTAGTTGCAATTACACTCCTTTCAAGGTGGTAAATGTTCATTTTTAGGAACTTTGGAAAAACAAGTACCCAAAGGAATATTTCAATATATGCTAGAAATTCCTAGAGGTTGTGTACTATAAGTTGCATGATACCGCTTTCCCCCATTTTAGTGCTACTACCACTGAAGTATTAGAGTCAATAATTGACTAGTATGTAGAATATATTATGAACAACATCAGGGTGTGTCTCATGTAAAATTTTCCTCGCATGCATCTTGTCAATGTTCATTCCCAATAGAATCCTAATAATATAAATTTCTGATTAAACCACCTTGAATGGGGATACTTAAATGTTCTACATTTAAAAAAGGTCTAGTTTATTGCCATTCCTGATCAAATTAGAACCTTATGTGCTAAGTGAATTTGTACAAGCCCATGAGATTACACAAAATCTTACACCTTAACACCTCATGGAGTTGCATTTCCGACTTTAGGATCCTTTCAAAAAGGTAAAAGGTTTCTTCACATAGCTTGTCTTATCTTATATGATCATTTCTGATTCCACCCTAGAAGAAGAGAAATATAGGTGAGATTTGACATATGCCAAAGTAAAATCCTATTAAACCTCCTCTTTTACGAATTTCCAATCCCCAATAATAATTTTGCAAGTTGATTAAATGTAACTTGATTGTCCTTTTAATATTTACCACTTATAAATTGGGGTATGACTATATTTTTAACCCACTCTAGTGAAAATTTGAAGGTTCCATGTCTAGTTGCTTACTCTTTGCAAAGTAGAAATTATATATGCATCCAACTCTACACTAACTTCAACGAAAAGTTAGTCATGAGGAATAGGTGTGACATATGCTTTTTCATCACTTTCTAACATCAATGGAACATATCACTTCAAGAAATCCATGTTAAGTATTGGATGAACTTCCATGCATGTCGGTAGGTCCAACTTGAACATGTTTTCAATCTAATTTCCTCAATGATTGTCGAGGGTCCATATTTTTTAGTCCATTAATATTTATTTCCTTCTCTTCAAAATGCTCTTTTTCAAGGTAAACCAACACTGTCTCTTGCACAACACTATTGATATACATGGTCTTGATTATGTCTAACCTTGTTCTTCTACTGACTCTTGCGCAACACTTCTCAAAGTTGATTGTGTATATTTTAGAAGAGGTCAAAAAACCTTATCTAATGTCCATGTTGAACATCTTCCTTCCTTATCATTTCATTGAGGATAAGACTCAAAATAGCAAATGGATTCTTCGATAGAAATACAAGACACACTTCAAAGGTGAAATTTATATCATTCTTTCTAGTGCACAAGTGTAACTATATTGTACATATTAGAAGTTGGAATCCAATGTCTTCTTTGTTTATGATTGAAAATGCGCAACCATTGAATTATGATGTGATTTACTACCTTTGTTTGACCATTTGTCTAAGGATGGAAGGGAGTGTTTTTATTTAACTTGATGCTAATTAATCCCTATAAAGAAGGTACCAAAAGTAACTAAGAAATCTACTGTGGTGGTAGACTCAATTGATGATGGTAAGGCAATGTATAACCAAACTTATTCAAAGAACAATAATTGTGTGTCTTTTTGTACTGAAATAATTTGTGCATGGTACCATCACAACCATTTTGCTAAAGTGATAAATTACTTCTAATATATTCATTGTCTTTATTGGTTGTTGGCAACTTGGTACACCTCTAAGGAAATCCATTGGAATCAACTTTGATGGTTTGCTTATGATGATTAGAAGTGGAGTGCACTTTCCCATATTTTGATTTGATAAATTTTCTATTATTACAAACTTCACTACCGTATATTTCATCTTTCTTTATCGATTAGAAATACCTCTACAAATTGGAAGTTATCTTCTCCATTTAAAAGTATCCCCAAAACATTGAATAGTGTACCTTGAAAATAATTATAATTTGAGAATTTTAAAAAAAATCCAAATCACAATTAACATATACAGATTTCCATCCTTCAACGAAAAGTCCTAAAATTTTCATGTGCCAGGTCATAACATGATTTCACATCTAGTTGCATATATGCATGCGAAGTTACATAGACAATGCATGTAAACTTATGATGATGATGATGATGATGATGGCCTTTAACGTCCATTGAGACCAAATTTGACTTATCAGACCTTAAGAGAAAAGATGAGATAAAGATTATTTGAGTTTCTTTAAAATTATACTATTCATGTGCTCAAAAAACTTAACGAGGAGTGTTCCTAGCTCGCTATAGTTTTGAGGAGCTAGAAGGTTAGAAAGGTCAGTGTTATAGCAAATATTTTGGAATTGAGATCTAATGTGGGTGAAAGCAGGGCATTCTAAGAGAAAGTGATTTTCATCTTCAACGCTCATAGATTCGCATAGATGGAAATTCTTTCAGCCCAAGGAGTTTTAGGGATTGTCCTATGCGCAGTTTCACTATGAAGCTCATGAGAGTTCATTCTAATCTTGGCAATATTAATTTTTTTCTTTGAGCTTGTTAAGATAGAAAGATAATTTTGATCCTCAAGATTAGGGTTAATGATCTCTTTATAATATCATAATTAGATTTTAACCTCTAAATCTTCCTTGCACCATATTTTCTCTTTGAACATAGAAGTAATGATGTTTTTAATGTTATCTATATTTTGTAGAGTGGTAATCTTGTCACAGGATGTGGCATCTTTAAGCGAAACGTGCTTGAGATGAAGGTGGTATTGGCTAGAGTTAAGAGCAATTTTAGGAAGCTGATTGTCCCTTATATTTTTTAATTTGTGCTTTTACATTAGATATTTAATCATAGCCATGATTTCAATGGGAGAGAGCCCTTCTTCTAAGAGGAGAATAAGATAGGGTGTGATTCTCTTAATTTTAATATTGTAAGTAATGAACTACTTCTAGATCTACTCAATTCTTCTCCATGATTCTCTGGAAATGTTGGATCCCCAAGCTTCACAACCATATAAGATAACGAGAGTGACGAGCGTTTTAAAGAGGAATTTCTTTTTGTCCCACATCACAAGGTTTGTCGATTTATAATTGTTTTCAATAATGAAGTATGCTTTCCACCCTCCATTTATCCTCTTCTAAATGCTATAGTTCCAGTTGAGCTTGTGATGGAAGTCAATTCCTAGATATTTATAAGAAGTTACTTCCTCCAAGATTCTATTGTCATAAACAAAATTGTCATGAGTACCCTTTTTGGATTTGATAATCATGACTTTTGTTTTCTTGGTGTTAATGGTCATGCCCATATTGGTGCATAAATCCTTGAGAATTCATAATTGCTTCTCAAGATCATAGGAGACATCCTCTCCAGGAACCAAGTTGAACGGTCTGCGCTTCAACTTAATGCAGGGATTTGAAGAGTCATTGGGAAAACCTTTGTGCTTCATTAAAAACCATAGACCAACTGGCAACAGAGACTGCAATGACTAATAGCTTAAACAATGAAAAGTAGTGAATCCCTACCAGCGAATCACTACCTTGACTACATCTATTTATGCAGAGGCAAGAGGGTAATGCCCTTAGCTCCTCTCACCACTAGAAAGAAACAGAAACCAAAGAAAACTAAGTGCCTAAGTCCAAAAAAAAATGCTACAAGAGAAGAAAACCTTACAAGAGGCTCTCAAATCGTATCCAAAAGAAATGAAAAGAAACACAAAAACCTAATAAAAACTACTAAGATGCCAAGTCTAGCGACCAGAGATCCCAAATTCCATGGCCGTTGCACTGAAACCCTAATCACCAAGTTTGTTGCACATACCTTAATCTCCATGGACGTTCATTCCAAGGGAGGAGGAAGATGACTCTTCAAGATTACTTATATGACATTAATAAGTGTAAGTGTACAATTTCCATTCTAGTCAACATTTTTGACCTTTTTGTCTAGATTGTCACTTTGTTTGAAAACAATGATGTGTTTCCGTTGTCGTTAATGCTAGTAACATTAGTTATTTCTAGGTAAAATTAGTAAGGAATCACTTGGTTTTATATAAAATTTTATTGATATGCTCAAAAAGCTTTAAGAGAAGCATTCCTAAATCATCATAGTTGTGATGAGTTAAAAGGTAAGGAAGATCATAATTGTAGAAAATATTTTGAAATTGCACTTTAATGTGGGTGTACGTAGGACATCCTTTGAAAAAGTGATTTTCATCTTCAACCCTCTGCGAGTCTTGGTGTCACAAAGATGACATCCTTTGAAAAAGTGATTTTCATCTTCAACCCTCTTGGAGTCTTGGTGTCATAAAGATGACAAATCCTTTCATCCCATGGTGTTTTAGGAATTATCAAGCGTCATCCACTATGAAGCTTGTGAGAGTTTATTCTTATTTTAGTATGTTCCTTTTCTTCTCTACACTATTTAAAATAGAGAGATACATTTGATCTTCTAGATTAGGGTTGATCACATCCTTATAATATCTTCATTTTCTTTTATCCTCTAACTCTTTATCGCACCACATCTTCTCCTTAAATTTAAATATAATAATATTCTTAATATTATCTTCTAACTATTAATTTGTAATTAATATTTTAACTAACTTTCTACATCCTGTAACCAATGCTTTATTTCTTTAAAAACACCATATAGTAATCAATATGTTGTCCCATGCTTACATAACAACATTTGTATAAAGAGTATCGTAAAAATTGATATACACAAGTGCACACTATTCATTATTTAATGTTATGTTTTATTATTATTTCCTGCCATAGTAGAGATACATACTAATAGAGATAATTCCTAACTCTCTATTACCAGTCAATTATCCCGGAATAACCTTATAATTCCAGAGAAAACTTCAACCCCCCAATTCTACGCCTGAAATTAACGTCGGTCAAAAAGCTTACCGTCAGTTTTTTATTCCTGCAACTTGACGAGAAATATCCACTCGTCCTGAATTCAAAGAGCAATTTTAGTTAAGAGGACGACTTAAACCGTAAGAATGGCACAAACAAACCTTTATTCGCTAAGTTGATCCTTCCCATTGCACAATATTTGAATTTTATGATGATGTTATTAATTTATGCACACATTGTACTTGCCATGATGATAATATTTAAATGTTGGATCCTTTTCTTTTTTACTTGCATCATGTGGTGGGATGAATTTTGTCTTGGAATTTGTAATTTTAACTTATATATTGTGGCTTTTAATGCTTTTGAGAGTATTGGTGGTGGCTACCTTACACACATAAGTTAATGTACATATTGTAATATATTAATAGTTAAATAATGCATTTTTAAGGAAAGGAATTGTCACATTAATTATCATAGTTAAAACAAGGTGGACATAAGGCCATGAAATATAAGCTTTAGATTCCATTTGCAACATTAATTATAAAAACAAATTTTAAAATTAAAATAAGCAAGGGATCTAAGAACCATTAGCTTAGTAATAAGCTGCACCAATTTGGACTACTAGTATGTAAGGGAATTTGATTAACTTATTGAACCATTATGTTATTGGACAAATTTGGAATGTGAAAATGAAACGCTAAAAATATAACACAAGATTTACACATATGCCAATCACCATACACAATTCAAAGGCGAATGAATCTTTATCTTTGCTTTATATATTAGTATCATTGCGATCAAGCGAGTACATTGACACTAGTTCCTCACGACTTGCATTAGTTATTGGTTTTAATATAATTTTGTTTTAATGTTAAAGTTGGACATGGAAAAAATTAATATTATTTTTTAATAATATATTATTTTTTCATAAATTTAATTGAAAAATATGTGAGTTTTTATTCTTGAATTTCAATAAAGTATATAAAACATTGTACAAATAAGAGATATGTAGATATATGTATTTATAACTTGCAATTTTAGTTATGACTAGGAACTTGTGGCTTTAGTTATGCAGAGGTGAAGGAGAACCGGTGAAGCACTATTAAATAGCGCTCCAAGCAATACAAGGTTACTTGCCATTATCATCAAGACTTTGAGACTTTGCTCATGCAACTTTTTTTTTTGTTAATTTTAAAACATATTTTTTTTTTCATTATTAATAAATTAATTTTTAGCTAAAAAATTTATTGATTATCTTTAAGATTTATTATTTTTAATTTATTTTTTATAATAATCCATAAATTATTACGTTAAATTATTTATAATGTCCTAAACCAATTATTAGTAATAATAGTTGTTAATTTAGTATTAGTAATAATAGTTGTTAATTTATTACTAGTAATAATATCAATATATGATTATTAATAATAGATGTTAAATTAATACTAGTAATAGTATCAATATATGATGCATATATTAAGAGGGTCAATTCTGGTTTTTATCTATATTTATATATATTATTATGATCACATTTTAATTTTTTTATGAAAATGGTTAAGGGTTTTTTGTATTGATAAAAAAGGTGGTAGAAGTCGAATTACACAGTGTAAGAGCATGCTGCTTCCCATCAGTGGAGAGCTAGCATATCTTAGCCATCATCTTTTACAATTCGTCGTCAAAATACAACCAAAAGGAAACCTAGGAGAGTGCTTGTTCTTTCAGATATTGCTAAAGGCCTACGAAGTTCATACTGCCGTCGACATGACAAGAAAATTCAGACATAATTACACAAAATTCCCAATAAGAGAGTGACCCAAATCCACAAACCATTCAAGAAATTCCCAGAAGTAGTGTGACCCAATTACACAGTCCTTACAAAAATTACCAAAAAACCCAGGTAGCGAGCTATTTCCAGGGCACAACTTCCATGTTACCAGCTACAGCAAGGTTCAGCAAATCCAGCTTCAATTGCTCAATATCCTTTCGCATATTGTCCACCTTGCCCTCGATTCTCATTGCTATGACATGAACCGCCCTGATTTGGCAGGAGCATCCACCATCCACAACCGCCGAGAGATTGTCCACCTTCGTATTGAGAATGCAATTGTTATTACGTGCCTCCAAACGAGCTACCTGCTCCATGGCACTCAGACGCTGCAGATCCTGCTTGATATCAAAATTCTCATTCTTTAAGATGTGAATTTGAGCATCAAGGATGTTCAAGTGGTCGTCCACCACAGTAAGGAAAGCCGCAAGGACCTGATGCTCATCCGAGCCACTACAGACCTGAACCTTCACACGATATCGCTCGCAAGCCAGGCAATCATAGCCCCCCTTGTCACGACCCAAAGTTTCAAATAACTTGGGGTTCCCTTAGCTTAGCGGAAGTGGGTCATTGGACCGTTGCGGATGGGCACTTGGTCAAGAAAATGACTAAGTGTGGGAAAAACACCCACGCGATGGGCGTTCCGCAAGGGGTCATGGACCACTTGGTGTGTCGGCTGGGTTAGGTGCGACGCACGTTTTATGGAGCACCCAAGAGTATAAATAGGCTAAGGATGCTAGCCAAAAAGGAGGCAAAAAAAAGTTGCGGACGCGGATTGGAAAAAGACTTTGGCAAAACGCGGAGGTGCCCTGCCAGGCAGTGCGGCAAGCAGGCCTGGCAGGCGCACGACAGTTTGGCTAAATTCGCTAAAAACGCAGACGCGCGGTTGCGGAGACGGAAGGCAGCAAAGGTGGAAATTCGGCTAAGTGCTGGGAGTAACAGTGCGGAAGGCGCAGTCCGTCTGGGAGGCGTCCGTCCGAGGGTTTCGTCCGCAGTAGTAGCGCAGATCCGCACTTGGCTTCCGCAGGCGTTCAGTTTGGACGCGTTCCGCAGACAGGCGTTCTGGGTTGGCGTTCCGCAGAAGTGCGCTAGTGACAACGCCCACCAGACGAGGCATTCCGCAGACAGCTGCGGATGCGAGCTCAGCAGGAGGCGTTTGGTTTAAACTTGTTGGGGTTTCAACAGGTTAGCGAAGTGCGCCCAGGTGACGGGGAGCTTCGCGTGTCTTGGCAGTTTTGATGGTGCGCCCGGTCCGCGGAGTGTTGCGACGCGTTCCGCAGGCGTGCGCCCAGAATGGTGCACAAGGCAGATTTGGTCCGCGGCTAGTTGTGACGTGGTCCGCAGAGGTGCGTCCAGGAAGATGGCGCCCAGAAGTGCACTCGATCCGCGTTCGGCAGGGGACGGTTCCGCAGTGTTCAGGAGTGTGCCCAGAGGTGCGCTCAGACAGGTGCATCCGCAGTTTACCCGGATCGGTGTGACTGATGTTCGTTCCGCAGAGAGGCGTTTGGGTTGCGTTTGGCACATGCACCCAGCAGGGCGTCCAGGCAGGTGCGTTCAGAAGTGCGGACCAGGATGGGGTGTTGTTGCGGATACTTGACTTCGCATTTGGTTGTTGCGACCGCGGAGGTGGCAACCAGCGAACGGATGGTAGTTGGACATCTCAGTAGCAGGCCTAAGTAGGCAAGTCGGAGAGCTTCGAGGAGGAAGGCTTCGGCACGTTTCAGGCAGGACGCTTGGAAGAGGCTTCGCACGCAGATCAGCTGTTTCAAGGAGCTCACGGTATAGGCATGCATAAGCCCTAGACGTAGTGCAGACGACAGTGCGACGGTGCAGGCTTCCGCAGAGTTGCGAGTTAGGCAGCGATGCAGTGGAGAGACTTGGCATGGCTATGCAAGCAGGCAGGCATGCGCGACGGTGACAATTTGGGTTGTATCTTGATTGTATTCAGAGTGTTGCTAGTTGGGCTCACTCGCGGATGAGTTGCCGGGTATGTGGCATCCTCCGTCGTTAAAACAAGTCATCTCTTGGGTGTTAGGCACGTTCCGGTTTGGAGTGCCGCCCACATATAAAAATCGGTCTCTTGTGTCTTGGTTGGTTGTTTGTATGGGCAAACTGTAAAAATTAACTAAGTATGAAAAACGCATAAGAGATAGGAGTTTGGTTTCCGCATGGTGGTTTAGGCGTAGTCTGTTGGTGTAATGTGTGAGTTGGTCACGCCCTCATGCGTTCCCAAGCAGTGCCGCACGTCATATTTAGGAACCTTGAAGCGTTCGCTAAGTATGGCTGTGTCACCCCTGGCCATGAAGGGAACCGTTTCCTGAAATCAGGGAGAGAGTCACTACCAAAACGGGGCACAGTCTGTTTTCCACGAGAATTCGCTCCAGGGTCTGCCATGACCTTACTCGCAATACAAATGCTCTGCCAACCTGCTCAGCATCTAGGTTTATAAAGAATCCATCCTTGCATGGCGTCTGAGTTGAGGGCTCGCATGCTTCCCATGTGGAAGCCATGTGACAAGTGCGTGCGTATGACCCTCAAAACGAGGCCCCAAAGTGGGTTTGAGACTTTGGCTAAGGCGTTCAACTCAAACTTGTTTTTCAAAATTTTAATTCCTGAAATCCAACCCTTGTGGGATCGAACAAATGAATATTTGGACATGTAGATTCTAATAATCAAAGGTAGTGGATCCATGCCTTGCGTTTCATCTCATGGTTGCTAACTAGGACGCCATGGTCTAGTTTAGCACCGATGTTTGCCATCACGTCAACATCGTGGTTATTGTTTCTCAAGATGTGAAGAAAACTGATACTTTTAAATTCGCTAACCAAATATTTAAGAAGACTGTGAACTTTTGAAGCTAGGCTCTTTCTGTTTTTGTTCAAACTCCTAGCTTCCCTGATAACTAGCATAGAGTCACCACATACTACTAATTCATTGATGCCTTCCTCCCTTGCGATCTCCAAACCTTTAGTGAGAGCAAGTCATTATGCGCTATTGTTTGTTCTTCTGCCAATGCCCCAAGCGTAGTCTTTCCACTTATTTTCGTCAGAGTCGTAGAGGGCTCCACTCGCACCTGCCAACCCTAGATATTATTATGATCACATTCACAACTATTTAATATTTAATTTGTTATAAGTTAATAATATTATTTTATTATTAATAAATTATTTTTTAGTTTTAAATTTATGATTAAGGTAATTTTGAATTTTTAAAATTTGTTATCATCATATTTTTATTGCAATTAAATTGGACAATATTAACATTTAATATAATTATATCAATCTAAATCATTTTTACTATATTTTAAGTTAAGATAACCAATATTCTTTCAAGTTATTTTGAATGATTATAAAAAACAAATTCAAAAAAATTTAAAATACACAAATTATTATTATCTATTTTCTTATAATAATTATTTATAAATTAATTATATTTATAGCTAACCATTATTATACTATTAATTACTTAGTATATTAATTATAAAATAATTCTTACTAATAGTTATTGATATTAATATTAGTAATAATATAAATTATTAACCCCCAATGAAAAAAATATAAATTATTAACCTTTTATTATTGATTATATTTTTCATAAATTAATTTTATATTTTTTTTCAAGAAGAAAAAAATGTACTTTTGCTATTACATAGATTAAAAATGTACATTCCTAGTATCAAGCTTGAACTGCAACATCATCCAGTAGCATAGGTTAATGCAAAATGCTATGCAAGACCCAGCCATAAAGGATGATTGTTCCACAAAAATAGTTCCACCAAGATACACTTCAAACCACAAGACCGGAACATAGGAAAAAGGAAACTAGTCTGCAAACATCATCAAAGAATCCTCATCTTACTTAAATCCATCAGTCCATTCTTCCCACATAATCCAACCATCCTCACCGTCGAATGCTTCCATTGAGAGTGCATCCGCCACATCATTCAATTCCCTGTAGATATGATTGATAGACCAATCATAGAAAGAGTTTAAAAGGAGTTCAACTCTATGACACCAATGGTTGAGTAGAATTTGGTTCAAACAAAAATTATTCTTTTCCCATTGAACAATCACCATTGAGTCACCAAATATCCTGAATGAATCAATGCCAAAGGAGTTTTCCACCTTAACTAAACCCCATAAAGCGAGTAATTTTTCTCTTGTATTGGAACCTGTTCCAAATCACATTAGCATTTTGAAATGTAAATCCTCATTTATAATAAGAAAAATACTTGCACCACATCTACCATTAGCTGACCCCCCATCAAAGAAACCAGTAGCCCTGTTTGATCGAGGAATACTCTTGATAGCTCTAGGCACCTTTGTGAGCTTCTGACCAGTATTATTACAATTAATATATATATTTTTTATAAAAATAAAATTATGTTTTTTAATGAAGAAAAACTTAAGGGTCAATCCATGAAGGTGGTTCACGATTTTTGGCAAGCGGAGTGGAAAAAATTTGTGCTGCGAACCCTCGATCGAGTTATTTTAAAGCCCTCGATCGAGCTATTAAAACCTTGATCAAGGGTTTTAAAATACCTCGATCGAGGGCTTTAAAGTACCTCGATCGAGGGTTTTAAAATACCACGATCGAGGGATTGTTTAAATGCTCAATCGAGCAATTTCTCGATCAAGCTACTGAGACAGTGAAAAAAAATAAAAACTAGCCGCGGTCGGCTGACCGTCACTGTTCCAACGACAACGACCCATCAAACAATCTCGACCGAGGCTGTGAGCTCGATCAAGGTCATGAGACCACCACACCATGCGACGCCACACCATGTCGTCCACTCCACCAGGTAAGTGGACCATAAACCCCCAATTTATTTTTAAAATTAAATTAAATTTCTTGTGTTTTTTTTGTATAAATTTTGATCAACCGCCGGTTTATTTCTAAATGTGTATTGGCAAGCAGAAATGCTGTCGAATTACACATTTGGAAATAAAACTTACAACATTTAATAAATGTTGCTAGTTGCGAGTATTGTTTTTCAATAAATTTGAAAACCATTTGAAAACTGATTGAAAACATGTGTAGCAATTTTAAATTTATGTTTTATGTTTTAAATTTATGTTTTAAACTTTAAATTTAGGTTGTATTTATTTTTTTAAGTTATTAATATTTTTGTTTATATCAATCGGTAGTGTTTATGCTACCGGTTTTATTTTAAAATGTGTATTGGCAAGCAAAAATGCTACCCATTTTTTTTTCAATCCTATGAGAATGCTAGGAGGATTGAAAAAAAATACATATTTCAAAATAAAACTGGCAGCATAAGCGTTGTCGGTTAAACGTTCCCGGTAGCATTTATGCTACCGATTTTATTTTAAAATCTATATTGGCAAGCAAAAATGCTACCCGTTTTTTTCAATGCTCTAAGAATGCCAGGAGGATTGAAAAAAAAAATACATATTTCAAAATAAAACTGGAAACATAAACGTTGCCGATTAAACGTTCCTGGATTTTTTCAATATAAGGTCATATAACCATGTAACAAAAACCATTAACATTAAAAAAAAAACTTTTGAAAACTTTTGAAATTGAAATTGAAATTTTAAATTAAAATTGGAATTGAAATTTTAAATTAAAATTAAAATTGAATTTGAATTTGAAAATTGGCATTTGAAATTGAAATTGGTATTGGAAACTGTAAATGGAAATGTAAATGGAATTGAAATTGAAATTGGAAGTGGAAATTTAAATTTGAAAAGCAATTTAAATTTGAATTCTGACTTATTGTGTTCACCGATCACAATTGCAATTTGAAATTTCAAAATTGAAAATGATAATGAAAACCAAATTGAAATTGAAATTGAATTTGAAATTTGAAATGAAATTGAAATGTAAATTGAAATTGAAATGGAATTTGAGAAATGGAACTGGAATTAGAATTAGAATTAGAATTGGATTTGGAAATTGAATCGAAACTTGAAATTTCAAATCGGAAACTGAAGATGAAAATGAAATTGAAATTGAAATTGACATTGGAATTGTATGTGAAATTGAAATTTGAAATACAAATTTGAAATTAAATTGAAAATTGAAAATTAAATTGAAGATGAAATTGAAACATAAATTTGAAATTGAAATTGAAATTTGATTTTGGAATTTGAAATTGAGATTGAAAATGAATTTGGAATTGAAATTGAAATTGAATATGAAATTGAACTTTGAACTTTGAATTTTAAATTTTAAATTTGAAATTTTAATATGACTATATTTTTAACCCACTCTAGTAAAAATTTGAAGGTTCCATGTCTAGTTGCTTACTCTTTGCATTGTAGAAATTATATATACATCCAACTCTACACTAACTTCAACGAAAAGTTAGTCATGAGGAAAAGGTGTGACATATGCTTTTTCATAACTTTCTAACATCAATGGAACATATCACTTCAAGAAATCCATGTTAAGTATTGGATGAACTTCCATGCATGTCGATAGGTCCAACTTGAACATATTTTCAATCTAATTTCCTCAATGATTGTCAAGGGTCCATATTTTTAGGTCCATTAATATGTATTTCCTTCTCTTCAAAATGCTCTTTTTCAAGGTAAACCAAAACTTCGTCTCTTGCACAACACTATTGATATACATTGTCTTGATTATGTCTAACCGTGTTCTTATACTGACTCTTGCCCAACACTTCTCAAAGTTGATTGTGTATGTTTTAGAAGAGGTCAAAAAACATTATCTAATGTCCATGTTGAACATCTTCCTTCCTTATCATTTCACTGAGGATAAGACTCAAAATAGCAAATGGATTCTTCGATAGAAATACAAGACACACTTCAAAAGGTGAAATTTTTATCATTCTTTCTAGTGCACAAGTGTAACTATATTGCACATATTAGAAGTTGGAATCCAATGTCTTTGTTGTTTATGATTGAAAATGCGCAACCATTGAACTATGATGTGATTTACTACCTTTGTTTGACCATCTGTCTAAGGATGGAAGGGAGTGTTTTTATTTAACTTGATGCTAATTAATCCCTATAAAGAAGGTACCAAAAGTAACTAAGAAATCTACTTTGGTGGTAGACTCAATTGATGATTGTAAGGCAATGTGTAACCAAACTTATTCAAAGAACAATAATTGTGTGTCTTTTGTACTGAAATAATTTTTGCATGGTACCATCACAACTATTTTGCTAAAGTGATAAATTACTTCCAATATATTCATTGTCTCTATTGGTTGTTGGTAACTTGGTACACCTCTAAGGAAATCCATTGGAATCAACTTTGACGGTTTGCTTATGATGATTAGAAGTGGAGTGCACTTTCCCATATTTTGATTTGATAAATTTTCTATTATTACAAACTTCACTACCATATATTTCATATTTCTTTATCGAGTAGAAATACCTCTACAAATTGGAAGTTATCTTATCCATTTAAAAGTATCCCCAAAACATTGAAGAGTGTACCTTGAAAATAATTATAATTTGAGAATTTTAAAAAAACCCAAATCACAATTAACATATACAGATTTCCATCCTTCAATGAAAAGTCTTAAAATTTTCATGTGCCAGGTCATAACATGATTTCACATCTAGTTATCATATATGCATGCGAAGTTACATAGACAATGCATGTAAACTTATGATGATGATGATGATGATGACCTTTAACGTCCATTGAGGCCAAATTTGACTTATCAGACCTTAAGAGAAAAGACGAGATAAAGATTATTTGAGTTTCTTTAAAATTATAC
Source organism: Larix kaempferi (assembly GCA_027924585.1). NCBI lineage: Eukaryota > Viridiplantae > Streptophyta > Pinopsida > Pinales > Pinaceae > Larix > Larix kaempferi. Next base: position 42,593,178 of record BSBM01000055.1, on the reverse strand, counting down.
TATGCATGTGCTCAAAAAACTTAAAGAGGAGTGTTCCTAGCTTGCTATAGTTTTGAGGATCTAGAAGGTTAGAAAGGTCAGTGCTGGAGCAAATATTTTGGAATTGAGATCTAATGTGGTTGAAAGCAGGGCATTCTATGAGAAAGTGATTTTCATCTTCAACGCTCATAGATTCGCATAGATGGAAATTCTTTCAGCCCAGGGAGTTTTAGGGATTGTCCTACGCACAGTTTCACTATGAAGCTCATGAGAGTTCATTCTAATCTTGGCAATATTAATTTTTTTCTTTGAACTTGTTAAGATAGAAAGATAATTTTGATCCTCAAGATTAGGGTTAATGATCTCTTTATAATATCATAATTATATTTTAACCTCTAAATCTTCCTTGCACCATATTTTCTCTTTGAACATAGAAGTAATGATGTTTTTAATGTTATCTATATTTTGTAGAGTGGTAATCTTGTCACAGGATGTGGCATCTTTAATCCAAACCTGCTTGAGGTGAAGGTGGTATTGGTTGGAGTTAAGAGAAATTTTAGGAAGCTGATTGTCCCTTATATTTTTTAATTTGTGCTTTTACATTAGATATTTAATCATGGCCATGATTTCAATGGGAGAGAGGCGTTCTTCTAAGAGGAGAATAGGATAGGGTGTGTTGCTCTTAATTTTAAGATTAAAAGTAATGCACTGCTTCTAGATCTGCTCAATTCTTCTCCTTGATTCTCTGGAAATGTTGGATCCCCAAGCTCCACAACCATATAAGATAACGAGAGTGACGAGCATTTTAAAGAGGAATTTCTTTTTGTCCCATGTCACAAGGTTTGTCGATTTACAATTGTTTTCAATAATGAAGTATGCTTTCTACCCTCCATTTATCCTCTTCTAAATGTTATAGTTCCAATTGAGCTTGTGATGGAAGTCAATTCCTAGGTACTTATAAGAAGGTACTTCCTGCAAGATTCTATTGTCATGAGTACCCTTTTTGGATTTGATAATCATGACTTTTGTTTTCTCGGTGTTAATGGTCATGCCCATTTTGGTACATAAATCCTTGAGAATTCATAATTGCTTCTCAAGATCATAGGAGACATCCTCTCCAGGCACCAAGTTGAACGGTCTACGCTTCAACTTAACGCACGGATTCGAAGAGTCATTGGGAAAACCTTTGTGCTTCATTAAAAACCATAGACCAACCGGCAACAAAGACTGCAACGACAAATAGCTTAAACAATGAAGAGTGGCGAATCACTACCTTGACTATGTCTATTTATGCAGAGGCAAGAGGGTAATGCCCTTAGCTCCTCTCACCACTAGAAAGAAATAGAAACCAAAGAAAACTAAGTGCCCAAGTCCCAAAAACAGAGCTACAAGAGCAGAAAACCTTACAAGAGGCTCTCAAATCGTATCCAAAAGAAATGAAAAGAAACGCAAAAACCTAATAAAAACTACTAAGATGCCAATCCCATCGACCAGAGATCCCAAATTCCATAGCCGCTGCATTGAAACCCTAATCACCAAGTCCGTTGCGCATACCTTAATATTCATGGCCGCTCATTCCAAGGGAGGAGGAAGATGACTTTTCAAGATTACTTATATGACATTAATAAGTGTAAGTGTACAATTTCCATTCTAGTCATTGTTTTTGACCTTTTTGTCTAGATTGTCACTTTGTTTGAAAACAATGATGTGTTTTCCGTTGTCGTTAATGCTAGTAACATTAGTTATTTCTAGGTAAAATTAGTAAGGAATCACTTGGTTTTATATAAAATTTTATTGATATGCTCAAAAAGCTTTAAGAGAAGCATTCCTAAATCACCATAGTTGTGATGATTTTTTTTTGTTTGTAAATAAAACGATATATATTACTGCATAAACAGAGTACAAAGCTTGTCACATATTTCCATCAGAGCTTCGAAACTCCCGGCCGAGATCATCCAAAATGGAGCCCATTGTCCAACTAGATAGATCGAAACTAAATTTGGACATTCCCGGCATAAAACCGCCAAACAGGAATTTGACATATACAGAGATAAAAATGTTCAAACTCCTAAACATCTGGACTATTCAGAGAAACTGTCTTTAGAAAAGCTAGGCAAAAACAAACTTGCAAAAAAAAAACAGGGAGAGAGCTCAAAAAACCAGAGCATTAATCGATGGTGACAGTAGAAGGGCCCCTTGCAGCGGACTCCAGGGCTTGATGAGGAATGGGCGACTGGTTCAGATCATTAGCTGCACTCCTCGGAGGTTGCAAAGTGCCACCAAGAGCTTTGCTGCCTAGGTCCCTGTCGTTTTTCCCCTGTATGACGAAGGTGAGGCCAATTTTCTTATCGATGGCGTCAATTTTCAAATGCATCATGCGGCTATCCAAGTTGTGGGATTTCCATGATCTGACAGGTTCTTCATCCCCTATGTGTTTATTGAGGGAATACATTAGAACGTGAGCCATTAGATTTTTGGTGATCCAATAGGTCAAGAGGGCCCACTCGTAGAGGGAATCCCGACCTGCAGTAGTACCAAGATCAGCCACCCACTCTTCAATTTCTTGATGAACCTCTTCGATAGGAAAATTTTGAATATTATTCCAAAGGTCTTTCTCCATGCCGTCAATATCTTCCCTTACAGAGGGTGGAACTCGGTGCTGGAACAAAGAGGCGGAGTCATGCAACCGAGTCTTGGATGAGGCGCGGGTCACACGCCCAGGTCGAACACTGCCTTGCATCGACGATTCCCCACCTGCAGAGAGGCCACCAGCCTTAGAACCCATGGACTTCGTAGAATTAGAACGGCAAGTGGGTGCCATTTCGAAATCCTCCAGAGTATCAAGTGGTCTTACCCAGAATAACCAACCACGATCACACTTAGCAATACTCTCGCACTCGGCTAAACTTACAGAGCAAACTTCAAACCAGCAGAGGGGTGGAGAGAAAGGGAGATGAAGGAAGCTAGACGAACGAGGCTTATTTGTAAACTGGATCGTCAATATGGGGAGAGCAGTAGAATGATGGATGATTATCACAGAGTACGGGAGAGATCTTGACAAGAACAAGAGCCCATAAAAGGAAATGAAGGAAAGGCATAAGAGGGTACATCGAAAACCGCCCCCAGACAAATTCTGGGACTTGCCACGCTTGACACTAGGACGAAACCTATCGCTCCTGGAAATCATGGGTACGACATACATAAAAAAGGATAGGGACAATCAGAGGCACAAGGGATTCTCATAACTTCCCCTATCCCACCGTTGACGTTAACCTGGATAGTGGGCTCATGATCGGACGACTGACGATAACCTGCGAGGTCTGCATCAGCTAGGTGACAGCAGGGTCTTATCCATTCAGCTTCATGAAAATCAGACATGGAGCCAAACAAGAGGGTAGTGCCATCCTGGATACCATGATTGGCAAGGAGGTCCGCGACCTTGTTAGCTTCTCATTTTACGTGGAAAAAAGAGATTGCTTGGAAATTGGCGAGAAGAATCTTCAGATAATCCAAACGGGCTAGGAGACGCCAGCTGGAGGATACTTTCTTTGAGGATTGGCCATGAAGTATTTTTTTTTCCATGCGGACAATAATCTGTGAATCACCTTCCAGGATAACTAGGGACCAGGATTCCGCAAGAGAAAGAATGACACCCTGGATAAGGCCTTCCAGTTCTACAGAGTTATTGGTGTCATGGCCAATGGCTCCGAAGAAAACCTTCATAATGGTACCAGAACTGTTCCTGCAAACCCCGCCGAAACCTTCCAGGCTCGGATTTCCCCACAAAGCACCGTCAAAGTTAATCTTGAATCCAGGAGAAGGAGGAGGAGACCAATGCACAGGAATTGTCGGTCTGTAGACCACGGGTCTTCGTCTTAGCCCCGCAAGATCTGATCGAAGCAAACCCCATCCAGTAACAATGCGAAGATCCCCTTGAGAGAGGTCTTTATCCTTATCATGCCATTGCTTACTCCTAATAGTTTCTGTCATGTTGTTGACAAGCTTAGTCCACACAATATCCTCCCTGTGGGATTTATCTCTAAATATTCGCTCATTCCTTTCTTTCCAAATTGTTGAAAACACAATTCCTGGGAAAAGCCGCCAAAGAGTGCTAATGATAGGATTCGAGAAGGATTTGAGATCCCAGGACTGGAAAGTTTGGTTAGGGTGGCCTCTGACACAATGGCTCCTTCTAAAAATAATGGCCCCTTTGTCCCAGAGAGAAGAAGAGAATGGGCAGGAATCAAGGAGGTGCTCAATAGTCTCTTCAGAATTTAAACAAAGGGGACAACGAGAGGGTCCAATAATCCCACGCTTTCTCAGATTCTAACTAGTTAGAATCCTTTTCCACATAACAAGCCATAAAAAATAGAGATTTTCGGCCAAATATTCATTTCCCAAAATTTTCCCCTGATTTTCTCCTCTTCTCCACATCTTGGATGCAAATTTCGTAAGCTTCTTTAATACTGAAGGTGCCTCTCTGAGAATGGCCCCATCTAAGCTTATCCGGGGAAGTGTTGGTTTTGATTAAACGGTCCTGTAACAGCAAATCGAAGGAGGATAGATTCTCAACTGAGGATGAATCATCCCAGCTCGCAGCATGGAGCCAACTCATGTATCCTCCCTGGGTATCAGGGTCCCAATAGTGGCCAACCTTTGTTTTGCCTTCTGCTGTGCCATGATCCCGAATAGCATGCCACCTGGGGTCATCCCCGAGCTCGGGGAGATGGTTCCAAGAGTCATCCCAGAAATTGGTTGAATCCTGATTATGAATTTCCTAGGGTCAATGGCCATGAATAAGAGATCTGCCTGAAAAAGCTTTGTGCCAAATAGGAGATCCCTGCTTTTCCTTGTTGAATCTAATTAGAAGCCCCCGATCTCTATCCCTTGCATATTTTCTATGCCAAAGCCTTTCCCATGGTTCATTTCGATGATTACACTAGCGCCACCAGATTTTGGCTCCATAAATTTCACTGAGAATCTCAAGATCTCTCAGGCCAAGATCAGCCTTTGTCTTGGGTTTGCAGAGGTTGACCCAACCAACCAGCGGAAACTTAGCTTTGGCATCCTTGCAACCCTAAAGAAAGGATCACTGAATGATTCGAATATCCCTGAGAATGGACTTGGGAGCAGAAAGCATTGAAAACAAATAGATAGGCATGGCCTCAAGGATGGATTTGACCAGAACCAAGCGGCTGGGGAGGTTAAGGGGGCGAAAAGTCCATCTTGCCAGTTTTCTTTTCATCCTGTCCAATAATTCTTGCCATGAGATCATCCGAACCGTGCCTTCAGCCAAAGGGACACCGAGATATTTGGTGGGAAAGGTGCCATAGTTGAAGCCAAGAATTCTTAAAATGTTACGTTGGGTCAGGGTTGGGGTGTTGAAGAAAAAGACAAGATATTTGCTCAGGTTAACTTCCAACCCAGAGGCTTTTGCAAAGAGCACTAGACACTTCTTAAAAGACCTGGCTTCTTGGACTAAAGAGTTCCCCATAAGCATGGTGTCGTCCACAAATTGTTGATGCGTCTGTTTATCCATGCGTGCATGGAGAAGGAGCCCACGGAGACCACTAGTGTCAGCTTGAGATTGCAGGAGCTTTCTAAAACCTTCTGCCATGAGGATGAAACGAAAAGGGGAGAGGGGGTCCCCCTGTCTGATACCCCGAGAAGCCTGCAGAAGTCTGGTAGGAGAACCATTTAGGAGGATGGAAAAGAATGGTGAAGACATCAGGTTCATGATCCAGGAAATCCATCCTCGGCTGGAAACAAATGCCTCCAGAATGCTTCTCATGTATTTCCAACTGATTTTATCGAAAGCTTTTTCTATGTCAAGTTTGATAAACATACCCGGTTTCTTGGTGACTTTGAGGGAGTGCATGGTTTTCTGAATAAGGATGATGCCATCAACAATTTGTCGGTCCTCCACAAAGCCAAATTACTCAGGACGGATCAAATTGGGGAGGAGGGGCTTGAGCCAATTTGTAATAACTTTGGATATGATTTTGTAGATTATGTTACAAAGGGAAATTGGTCTGAACTTACTTGGGGTGTCGGCATCGTCCTCTTTAGTGATGACAGACATGAAAGTGGCATTGAAGGCTTTTAAAACACCACCGCAGCATCTAGATTCTTCCACAATCTGATGGACATCAGACTTGATGAGGTCCCAAAAGAAGTGAAAAAAGTTTGAGGTAAAGCCATTAGGTCCTGGAGCTTTCCCCAAGGCCATCTGGTTCACAGCGTCATCCACTTCTTGCATGGAAAACGGTTTGCAAAGCATCTCATTCTAATCATGAGAAACGAGAGGGGGGATGACTCTGCTTATTTTTGAAATATCCTGACTGCGATCCGCTATGTCTTCTTTTAGGATGGTTTCAAAATGGTGGATGAGTTCCTCTTCAATTTCGTCCCTAGTCTCAGCCTGTTCCCCATTGGATTTACGAATCTTGAGGATTTTGGATCTGTATTGGCTTTGGATGACAGAATTATGAAAGAACTTTGTATTTCTTTCACCCTCCTGGATCCATTGGATACGATATTTTTGCTTCTAGTAGGTCTCTTCTTGCCTTTCCCGAGCTTCAAGACGCTCCAAGAGGCAATGTTCTTGTTCTCTTAACTCTTCATCCCATCTTGTCTCCATACCCTTCTTTTGGAGGAGTTCCAGGTCGACAATCATCTGCTTTTTGTCTTGGAAAATATTCCCAAAGTCCTCCCTGTTCCAAGTGCGAATCTTGGATTTCAGAGCCTTCAGCTATTGTTGGAATTGATACACTCTAGATCCTGTTGGAGGGACCAGCTCCTGCCACCACTATCTCACAAGATCTTTGAAGTCCTTGTGGTCCAACCAAAATTGTTCAAAACGAAAAGGTCTGAAAGGGTTGTTGGTCGAGAGATCCCAAGACAGGCATACATGCCAGCGATCAGAACCGGCCGTCGAAAGAACACTAGAGTTGACCTTGCCAGCTCCCCGAGCAATATCCTCAATGGCAAGGAATCTGTCAAGCCTTGAGGCAACCAGGTAGGTCCCACCACGTTTATTATTCCATGCGTACCAACCGTTTCCAGTTTCAACATCCACCAACGGACTGAGGCTGAGGATATCTCAGGATTTTTCCTGGTAACAGTTCATCACCCATCGTCCACCTTTCTTCTCATCAAGGGATGATATCAACTTGAAATCCCCACCAACAAGCCAAGATCCCACCAAGGCCTAAGCAGAAACCCACGAAAGAAAGTGGTGGAAAGAGTCCTTGTATGGGGCAGCACTTGGACCATAGATATTGACAAGGGTGCTGGAAGCAGTGGAATCAAGAGCAGAGAAGTCACAGGTGAGAGAAAACCTGTTGGCTCTCTAATTGGTTAACGAAAAGGAACGGGGTTTCCAGAGGACAGCCAAACCCCCAGCCATGCCAAAAGCATCGATTGCCATGACTTCACAGCCTCTCCATATTCTCGGCCCAATCTTTCCCAAGGTAGCAAAGGAACATTTGGTTTCTTGCATGAAGAGGATGTCGGGTTTCTCCTGCTTTACTTTCTTAGCCAGTGTTTTTATTTTCCGAGGATGATTGCATCTTCGAACGTTCCAGGAAACTATCTTCATTGGGTAATTTGGCTAACAGCAGAAAAGGCAGCCTTGATTGTCAGGTACTGCCCAGACTCGATAAGCTTGACCCCTATTTCGGCTATCCGCTGCTTATTAGATTTTCTTCCTTGTTTAAGGTCTTTCGCTGAAGATTTACACTTGAAACTTGACTGAGCGTCTACCCGGATGCCCAGTTTCTGACTGGCTTTGGTTTTGATAATTGCTTCCTTGAGCAATTCCAATTAGCTGCGAGAGACATACCATTTCCCCTTTTTTCGCATTCTTTTTCAATCGCGTCTAAGTTTAGATCTCCCAGATAAACTTCCTCCTCGCCGTCTTCCTCCATTCTAGAAGAAGGGTCATCTGTGGTGGGATCTGGGTTTAGCATATCCATGGACTCGACCGTTGCCAGAACCGGGATTTCCTTTTCCTCCATACGAATCTCGACATCGTTCGTGACCTCCTCCAGGATTTGGAAAGGATTTTTGCTAGACGAGCCATTGTCCACCTTTTCCTTCCCCTTACGATGGTTGTCACTATATTTTTGCTTTCGGCGGTTTCAAACCTGGATGAAGCCTTCCTTATCTTTATTCCCTTCTTGATCAGATCTGGGTGGGCGATTAACCTGGTTAGTCCTTGGGCAATTCCTGCCAAAGTGGTTGTATTCGTGGCATAGCCTGCAATGGAAAGGAAGTTGTTCATAGTCAATCGGCTGAACCCATTCTTCATCTTCCCAGTTCAGACTGATGGCTTCTGGGAGATCTTTGGATAGGTCCATGTAGACACAGATCTGGGCACAGTGTACCCCTGTTGTTTTTTCTAGTCAACCACTTTTATGAACTCACCTAGGATATTGCCAATGGCCTGCAAAATTTTGAGATCCAAGAATTCGTAGGGGAGAGAATAAAGTCTGATCCAAACCAGGGCAACCTTCAAATATTTTGTTTCTGGGTTAAAACGTTCTTTCCATAGCCTAAGATATAGACCTGCCGAGAAGAAGAAGTAAGGGCCTCCTTCAAGCACTTGATCCCTATCTTCCACATTGAAGAAAATTATGGTGAAGAAACCCTTTGCCCCCAAGTGTAGATCATACTCCCCTTTTGGGTTCCATGTGCTTTTGATCCATCTGACCAGATCTCTCTCATGTGGCCAGATCCCAATGAACTTGCCAATCAAGGCCTTTTCCTTCCATTGTTCTATTCTCTCACGGACTTTCTCCACATGGATCTGAAGAGCAGGGATCGAGGGGGTATTGGGAAGGCAACCCCCCAGACCCAGCTTCTGCCGTCCTCCCTTTCCTCGATCCCCAGTTTCGACGGTATCCTTCATAGGTCCTACCCCCGTGGGAGGGAGATCTGCAATCGTCATGTTCTGGGGCTGCCTGCAGAAGGTCACGCAGGGCCCGAACCTCACGGCCGACACTTCTGACAACTACAGAAAATCGCACTATCTTACGAAACCCTATCATAGTTGTGATGAGTTAAAAGGTAAGGAAGATCATAATTGTAGAAAATATTTTGAAATTGCACTTTAATGTGGTTGTACGTAGGACATCCTTTGAAAAAGTGATTTTCATCTTCAACCCTCTTGGAGTATTGGTGTCACAAAGATGACAAATTCTTTCATCCCGTGGGGTTAGGAATTATCGAGCGTCATTCACTATGAAGCTTGTGAGAGTTTATTCTTATTTTAGCATGTTCATTTTCTTCTCTACACTATTTAAAATAGAGAGATACATTTGATCTTCCAGATTAGGGTTGATCACATCCTTATATTATCTTCATTTTCTTTTATCCTCTAACTCTTTATCGCGCCACATCTTTTCCTTAAATTTAAATATAATAATATTCTTAATATTATCTTCTAACTATTAATTTGTAATTAATATTTTAGCTGGCTTTCTAGCTCATGTAACCAATGCTTTATTTCTGTAAAAGCACCATATAGTAATCAATATGTTGTCCCATGTTTACATAGCAACATTTGTATAAAGAGTAAGGTGGAGATTGATATACACAAGTGCACATCATGATCACACTATTCATTATTTAACGTTATATTGTGGGTTTTAATGCTTTTGAGAGTATTGGTGGTGTCTACCTTATACACATGAGCTAATGTACATATTGTAATATATTAATAATTAAATAATGCATTTTTAAGGAAAGGAATTGTCACATTAATTATCACAGTTAAAACAGAGGTGGACATAAGGCAATGAAATATAAGCTAACCCAATTTTAGATTCCATTTGCAACATTAATTATAAAAACAAATTTTAAAATTAAAATAAGCAAAGGTCTAAGGACCATTAGTTTAGTAATAAGCTGCACCAATTTGGCCTACTAGTATGTAATGGAATTTGATTAACTTATTGAACTATTATATTATTGAACAAATGCGGGATGTGAAAATGAAACGCTAAAACTCTAACATAAGATTTACACATATGCAAATCACCATACACAATTTAAAGGAGAATGAATCTTTACCTTTGCTTTATATATTAGTATCATCGCGATCAAGCCAGTACATTGTCACTAGTTCCTCACAGACTTGCATTAGTTATTGGTTTTGATATAATTTTGTTTTAATGTTAAAGTTAGACATTGGAAAAAATTAATATTATTTTTTAATAATATATTATATTTCCATAAATTTAATTGAAAAATATGTTTGAGCTCTTATTCTTGAATTTCAATAAAGTATATGAAACATTGTACAAATAAGAGATATGTAGATATATGTATTTATAACTTGCAATTTTAGTTATGACTAGGAACTTGTGGCTTTAGTTATGTAGAGGTGAAGGAGAACTCGTGAAGCACTATTAAATAGCGCTTCAAGCAATACAAGGTTACTTGCCATTATCATCAAGACTTTGAGACTTTGCCCATGCAGCTTTTTCTCTTGTTAATTTTAAAACATATTTTTTTTATCATTATTTCATTATTTCATTATTAATAAATTAATTTTTAGCTAAAACTCTTATTTACTATCCTTAAGATTTATTATTTTTAATTTTTTTTTATAATAATCCATAAATTATTACGTTAAATTATTTATAATGTCCTAAACCAATTATTAATAATAATAGTTGTTAATTTAGTACTAGTAATAATATCAATATATGATTATTAATAATAGATGTTAAATTAATACTAGTAATAGTATCAATATATGATGCATATATTAAGAGGGTCAATTTTGGTTTTTATCTATATTTATATATATTATTATGATCACATTATATTTTTTTTACGAAAACGGTTAAGAGTTTTTTGTATTGATAAAAAAGGTGGCAGAAGTCGAATTACATAGTGTAAGAGCACGCTGCTTCCCATCAGTGGAGAGCTAGCATATCTTAGCCATCATCTTTTACAATTCGTCGTCAAAATACAACCGAAAGGAAACCTAGGAGAGTGCTTGTTCTTCCAGATATTGCTAAAGGCCTACGAAGTTCATACTGTCGTCGACATGGCAAGAAAATTCAGACATAATTACACAAAATTCCCAATAAGAGAGTGACCCAAATCCACAGACCATACAAGAAATTCCCAGAAGTACTGTGACCCAATTACACAGTCCTTACAAAAATTACCAAAAAACCCAGGTAGCGAGCTATTTCCAGGGCGCAACTTCCATGTTACCAGCTGCAGCAAGGTTAAGCAAATCCAACTTCAATTCCTCGATATCCTTTCGCATACTGTCCACCTTGCCCTCGATTCTCATTGCTATGACACGAATCGCCCCGATTAGGCAGGAGCATCCACCATCCACAACCGCCGAGAGATTGTCCACCTTCATACTGAGAATGCAATTGTTATTTCGTGCTTCCAAACGAGCTACCTGCTCCATGGCACTCAGACGTTGTAGATCCTGCTTGATATCAAAATTCTCATTCTTTAAGATGTGAATTTGAGCATCAAGGATGTTCAGGTGGTCATCCACCACAGTAAGGGAAGCCGCAAGGACCTAATGCTCATCCGAGCCACCACAGACCTGAACCTTCACACAATGTTGCTCACAAGCCAGGAAATCATAGCCCCCTAGCCATGAAGGGAACTGTTTCCTGAAATCAGGGAGAGAGTCGCTACCAAAACGGGGCACAGTCTGTTTTCCACGAGAATTCGATCCAGGGTCTGCCGTGACCTTACTCATAATACAAATGCTCTGCCAATTAACATAGACTGAGAGGCAATGTGGAGCTGAGCACAAAGGCTCGCTCTCATACACAAAGGAATGGCCAAACCAATTCAATTATTGATGAAGAAATAGTTACAATATATAGATGACAAACATCATAACAAACCAGATCATAGATCCAAGAAAGGTGGATCTCAAACCAAACCATGCTGAGTATAGAAAGTACACATCAATTCAATCCCTGTCAATTTGCCTATCATTTCTACATTATTCCAACATACCCCCTTAATGTAGAAATGGATTTTCTACAACACCTAATTTCTGCCTAAGGATCTCAAAGTGAATCTTGCCAATGGGTTTTGTAAATATATTAGCGACATTATCACTTGTGTTACAATACATAAGTTTAATTTCCTTAGATTCAATCTTTTCTCTAACAAAGTGATGTTGCAACTCAATGTGTTTTGTCCTTGCATGATAAACTGGGTTGTGTGCCAGCTTGACTGCACTTTGATTGTCACAATGTACTTTTGTGGGTTCTGCTTGCTTTTCTCCAACATCTTCAAGAATCCTCCTCAACCATACAGCTTCACATGTAGCACTATACATGGCTTTATATTCAGCTTATGTGGATGATAGAGAAACAGTTGATTGTTTCTTGCTGCTCCATGCTATGACCCCTGATCCAATGTTGAATGCATATCCTATAGTAGACCTTCCGTCATCAACATTCCTTGCCCAATCAGAGTCATAAAATCCTGCCAATTGAACATCAAACTTATCAGTATATAAAAGACCAAAGTTCATTGTCCCTTTCAGATATCTAAGGACCTTCTTTGCAGCCTTCCAATGGCTTTCATTTGGCTTAGCCATGAATTGACTAAGAATGCTGACTGCATATGATATATCTGGCCTTGTAGTAGTGAGATAATTCAGACTTCCCACCAACTGTCTATGCAAAGAACCATCTGCATCTTTTGTTCCATCTTGACTGCATAGCTTCACATTCTATTCTAAAGGAATTACGGATTCTTTGCAATCACTCATATGGAATCTGTTCAATATTTTCGTCGCATACTTACTTTGAGTGATCATAGTTTTACCAGATTCTTTCCATACTTCAAGTCCCAAACAATAGTGAAGTTCACCAAGGTCTTTCATTTCAAATTCCTATGACAACTGATTTTTGATTTCTGCAATCAACTTACATGCATTTCCTGTGATAATGAGATCATCAACATATAAAGATATTAAGCAAACATTTCCTTCCTTTTCTTTCTTCACATAAAGGTTAGGATCACTTTTGCTTTTCGCAAAGCCTTTCTGTTTAAAGAAGGTATCAATCTTTATATACCATGACCTAGGGGCCTGTTTCAATCCATAGATGGATTTCTTTAACTTACATACAAGATGCTCCTGACCTTTCTGTACAAAGCCTTCAGGCTGGACTAAGTACACTTCTTCTTTTAGTTCACCATTTAAGAAAGCAGATTTTACATCTAATTGATGAATATTCCAATTATGAGCTGTAGCTAATGCAACCAGAATTCTAATTGTGTTTAGTTTTGCTACTGGTGCAAAAGTTTCCTCAAAGTCAATTCGCTCCTGTTGAGCATAACCTTTGGCAACTAGTCTTGCTTTAAATCTGTCAATACTACCATCTGATTTAAGCTTATGTTTAAACAACCATTTACATCCTATGGGTGTTTTGTTCTCTGGTAATTCTGTTAATTCCCAAGTCTGATTCTTCATAATAGAGTTATATTCTTCCTTCATAGCTTCAACCCATTCTTCTTTATCTTTGGCTTGTTTATAATTCATTGGTTCATTCATTGCATTGGACATTAAAGCATAGTCATCATACCTTGAAGGAGGACGAATCTGTCTTAATGACCTTCTTAGTCCTACATTGCCTGTAGGGGTACCATTCATTATCCTTCTGCTTTCTGCTGTATCTTCATCTGAACTGATAGAAGTGCTCATGCTGTTTCTGCTATTTTGACTGTGGCTGCTGCTGCTTCCATTGCTTCTGCTACTCTGTTCCTACTCCTTTTCTTGTGGCTATTCCACTTCCTGCTGCTGAATGATTGAATTTAATTTCACATATTCATTAGTAGAATTGTGTCCTTGGCCATATTTATCACTTGTATCTGCATGTTCATGGAACACTTCATCTCTGCTTGCAATTAACTTATGAGAGCTAGGGTGAAATAGCTTATAAGCTTTATGATCATTGTGATATCCAACAAAGATACATTCAAAGGATTTAACATCTAGTTTCCTTCTATCATCTTTTGGTATATGTGCAAAAGCTTTACAACCAAAAATTCGTAGATGCTTAACTTCAGGTTTATATCCATAAAGGACCTCAAATGGTGTTTGCAGATCTAATTTCTTTGTTGGACTTCTATTTTTCAAATATACAACATTACTAACAGCTTCAACCCAAAAACCATTCGACATGTTCTTGCCTTGGAGCATACTGCGAGAACATTCAACTAGTGTCCTGTTCTTTCGCTCAGCTACACCATTTTGCTGAGGAGTGTGGGATACTGTAAATTGTTGCTGGATTCCATTCTCCTTACAGTATTTCTTGAAAGCTCCAAACACGTACTCCCCTCCATTGTCAGATCTGAGAAATTTAATGCATTTTCCTGTCTGCTTTTCGACCATCATTCTGAACTCCTTGAAATATTCGAAGACATCTCCTTTTCTTCTTATAAAATAGACCCATGTGTATCTAGATATATCATCAATAAATGTTAGAAAATATGATGCACCTCCGAATGATCTAGTCTACATAGGTCCGCATACATCTGTATGGATTAATTCAAGCAGATCAGTTTGTTTCTTCTCTTGATGTATTGGGAATGCATCTCGGTGCTGTTTTCCAAATGCACAAGCACTACATTCTAAATGCACATTCTTTATAACAGGCAGACCTTCAACCATAAATTTGTTTTGAAGCAGCATAAGATCATGATGATTAATGTGGCCATACCTTTGATGCCAGAGTTCCTCTGTGGTGATGATGGTAGATGCCAATGCTTGATGACTGTCTTTGCATACATCCATTTTATATAGTCCTCCACATCTTGAACCTGTAGCTACAGTCTTGTAATGGTCTCGAATGTCTTTGATATGACACTGGTACTTGCCAAATTCTACTTTTAGGTCATGATCGGTTATGGTTGAAACAGAGATGAGATTCTTTTTAATACCAGGAACATACATAACATTATGTATCTGTTTCAATTCACCATTAGATAATTTCACCTTTACTTTTCCATAACCTTGAACTTTGAGTGACCTATTATCACCTAAATAGATGTGAGTGTCATTAAGATTCTCATTATATTCTTCGAACCATTCTCTCCTACAAGACATATGTGTAGATGCACCTGAATCTATGAACCATGCATTCTTATCATCTGTCTCAGCAGACAGAGCATCCTCAGAAATAAATAATCTTAGATTTCTAAATTCATTTTCAGGAGTGTCTGTGTTTGCAAAATTCCCATTATGATTTGCATTGTGATTTCCATTGTAGCTTCTACCTCTATAATATTTCTTCTGATAATGATTTCTATTAAGGTGTCATGGTTTGTCCCAATAATGACCATCTACATTATTTCTAGAATGATCAGTTTGAACCATACCTTTATGTTTTGAGTGAAATTTTCCTCTGTCTTCATTCCACGATCTGCCTCTGTCTTCATTCCACGATCTGCCGCTGTCTCCATGCCTCTATTTGCCTCTATCTCGGTTCCATGAGGTGCCTCTGTCTCCATTCCATGGCCTGCCCCATGGTTTGCCTCTATGCATATATCGGCCTCTTGCCATCAGTGCGAGATCAGAACCTCGAGCCTCGAGATCATAAGTTTTCATCCTCTCTTCTTCTTGAAGCAGAATACCTATGAGTTCTTCAAAATTTGGGGGTTTTTCTCTTGCTGCAAGTGCTGAAATAAACACTTTGTAATGGGGATGCAAACCTTTTAGGGCGATAGTTACTTGATCATTACTATCTATTGCTTCACCTATAGCTTCCAAGCAATCACTTAGATATTTGATACGAGAAATAAATTTACTTACCCCTTCATTTGCTTCCATCTTGATTGACAATAGTTTGGTCTTCAGAAACAATATGCGATTTGCATCAATTGTTTCATATAGTGTTTTAAGCGTATCCCATGTCTTTTTAGACATGTCACATTTTCTGATGTGAGGGATAATCTTGTCTTGCACAGACATTCGCAGAGTCACCTTGGCTTTGGATTCCCTTTTGTTCCAATCTGGAACAAGTGCAGGATTTGCGGGCTTCAACTCAGTGCCATTCACAATCGTCCAGCCACCGAATAATTCAAGAACAGTTTGTAGCTTGAATTTCCAGTTGACATAATTTTCTCCATTCAATTTGGAGGCCTCATTAATGTATGTATCAGCCAACGGCTGTTGGGAGGCGGTAGCCATTGCACTTAAGCTCAAAGGGAGAATACAGATCACTCAAAAATGCAAAAGATACCTTTACACAGCTGATTTCCAGCCACAGAATACAGTACCGCCCCCGGGAAGACAGCACCCACGCGGTAGAAGTTGGAAAAAATATCGCGTAAGTCTTGGAAGTATCACGCCCTAGCAGTGGATGGACCCACGGTATTCCAGGAGTACCATGCCCTAGCAGTGAATCTGCACGCGGTAGTGTGAGTTCACAGGGCAAAAAAAAATTGTTTTTCACCAAACAAATGCCTTCTCCATGGGACTTCAAGCCAATGACTTCTCCACGATGATAAGCCACGGGTGGTGGTCGACTCACTCACAGTGTCAACACACAAGAATCGGCTCTGGATCATTGTTTCTCGTTCAGACTGATACGGGATCCACTTCACAGCTGATGCGCTGGATCAAGAACTCGGTTCCTCCATAGGACTCACTCACCTCTGCAGCCACTCTTCAATTCCAGTCCCTTTCTTTACATCTGACAGCATTCAGCATTGAGGATAGGCCACAATGGGCTCTTCACACCAAAGGAGATCAACGCCTAGGTCACATGCATGCATAGGCCTTCTTCACGCTGCTGATTGGGCAGCGATCTCCTTCCAAGGCAGCGATATTTCCCTTCACATGATTTTCAGCATGGCAGCAGACACTCAACCTCTCTTTTCTCCTCTACGTAGCAGCAGCGGCTCCCTTGTCAGGATACGACACCGACGGCCTCAGCAGATCCACGATATTCGATTCAGCAGTGGCTCTCCTGCTCTCTTCACGTTCGACGACTCAGAAAAGTGCCCGTTCAGCTCTCAGTTCAGCACTCAACAGGACTCCTTTTATAAAAGCGTAGGTTCCTTCTAAATAATGCAGAAGTTTCACAATAATTCACGGGTGTCTTAATTCCAGGTTCTCTCTGCCTCAACACAACAGTTTCTTCAACAATTTCTCTCAACGCTCAGCATATAGCATACAGGAATAGTTGGCTCCCACACCAAGCCGCAATAGGCTCTGATACCAAATTAACATAGACTGAGAGGCAATGTGGAGCTGAGCACAAAGGCTTGCTCTCATACACAAAGGAATGGCCAAACCAATTCAATTATTGATGAAGAAATAGTTACAATATATAGATGACAAACATCATAACAAACCAGATCATAGATCCAAGAAAGGTGGATCTCAAACCAAACCATGCTGAGTATAGAAAGTACACATCAATTCAATCCCTGTCAATTTGCCTATCATTTCTACATTATTCCAACACTGCCAACCTGCTCAGCATCTAGGTTTATAAAGAATCCATCCTTGCATGACGTCTGAGTTGAGGGCTCTCATGCTTCCCATGTGGAAGCCATGTGGCAAGTGCGTGCGGATGACCCTCAAAGCGAGGCCCCAAAGTGGGTTTCAGACTTTGGCTAAGGCGTTTAGCTCAAACTTGTTTTTCAAAATTTTAATTCCTGAAATCCACCCCTTGTGGGATCGAACAAATGAATTTTTGAACATGTAGATTCTAATTATCAAAGGTAGTGGATCCATACCTTGTGTTTCATCTTATGGTTACTAACTAGGACACCACAGTCTAGTTTAGCACCAATGTTTTCCATCACGTCAGCATCTTGGTTATTGTTTCTTAAGATGTGAAGAAAACTAATACTTTTAAATTCACTAACCAAATATTTAAGAAGACTGTGAACTTTTGAAGCTGGGCTCTTTCTATTTAGCTCAAACTTCTAGCCTCCCTGATAACCAGCATAGAGTCACCACATACTACTAATTCATTGATGCCTTCCTCCCTTGCGATCTCCAGAGCTTTAGTGAAAGCAAGTCATTATGCGCTATTGTTTGTTCTTATGCCAATGTCCCAAGCGTAGTCTTTCCTCTTATTTCCATCAGAGTCGTAGAGGACTCCACTCGCACCTGCCAACCCTGGATATTATTATGATCACATTCACAACTATTTAATATTTTATTTGTTATAAGTTAATAATATTATTTTATTATTAATAAATTATTTTTTAGTTTTAAATTTATGATTAAGGTAATTTTGAATTTTTAAAATTTGTTATCATCATATTTTTATTGCAATTAAATTAGACAATATTAACTTTTAATATAATTATATCAATCTAAATAATTTTTACTATATTTTAAGTTAAGATAATCAATATTCTTTCAAGTTATTTTGAATGATTATAAAAAACAAATTCAAAAAAATTTAAAATACACAAATTATTATTATCTATTTTCTTATAATAATTATTTATAAATTAATTATATTTATAGCTAACCATTATTATACTATTAATTACTTAGTATATTAATTGTAAAATAATTCTTAGTAATAGTTATTGATATTAATATTAGTAATAATATAAATTATTAACCTTTTATTATTGATTATATTTTTCATAAATTAATTTTATATTTTTTTTCAAAAAGAAAAAAACATACTTTTGCTATTACTTAGATTAAAAATGTACATTCCCAATATCAAGCTTGAACTACAACATCATCCAATAGCATATGTTAATGCAAAATGCTATGTAAAACCCAGCCATAAAGGATGATTGTTCCACAAAAATAGTTCCACCAAGATACACTTCAAACCACAAGACCAGAACATAGGAAAAAGGAAACTAGTCTGCAAACATCATCAAAGAATCCCCATCTTACTTAAATCCATCAGTCCATTCTTCCCACATAATCCAACCATCCTCACCGTCGAATGCTTCCTTTGAGAGTGCATCTGCCACATCATTCAATTCCCTGTAGATATGATTGATAGGCCAATCATAGAAATAGTTTAAAAGGAGTTCAACTCTATGACACCAATGGTTGAGTAGAATTTGGTTAAAATAAAAATTCTTCTTTTCCCATTGAACAATCACCATTGAATCACCAAATATCCTGAATGAATCAATGCCAAAGGAATTTTCCACCTTAACTAAACCCCATAAAGCGAGTAATTTTGCTCTTGTATTGGAACCTGTTCCAAATCACATTAGCATTTTGAAATGTAAATCCTCATTTATAATAAGAAAAATACCTGCACCACATCTACCTTTAGCTGACGCCCCATCAAAGAAACTAGTAGCCCTATTTGATGGAGGAACACTCTTGATAGCTCTAGGCACCTTTGTGAGCTTCTGACCAGTATTATTACAATTAATATATATATATTTTTATAAAAACAAAATTATGTTTTTTAATGAAGAAAAACTTAAGGGTCAATCCATGAAGGTGGTTCACGATTTTTGGCAAGCGGAGTGGAAAAAATTTGTGTCGCGAACCCTCGATCGAGTTATTTTAAAGCCCTCGATCGAGCTATTAAAACCTCGATCAAGGGTTTTAAAATACCTCGATTGAGGGCTTTAAAGTACCTCGATCGAGGGTTTTAAAATACCACGATCGAGGCATTGTTTAAACGCTAAATCGAGCAATTTCTCGATCGAGTTACTGAGATAGTGAAAAAAAATAAAAACTAGCTGCGGTCGGCCGACCGTCACTGTTCCAACGACAACGACCCATCAAAAAATCTTGACCGAGGTTGTGAGCTCGATCAAGGTCATGATACCACCACGCCATGCCACGCCACACCATGTTGTTCACTCCACCAGGTAAGTGGACCATAAAACCCCAATTTATTTTTAAAATTAAATTAAATTTCTTGTGTTTTTTTTGTATAAATTTTTATCAACCGCCGGTTTTATTTCCTTTTTTTTTAACAAAAACGTATATTGTATATTAAAAAAAAAGGAGTCGTGATTTTTAATCAAATCAGCTAAGTACATGAAGGCCAGAATGGCTTTTATCGTTTTCAGATTCTCATAGTCTGAGAGAACCACCTTTGTACTACTATGAATGGATAATTAATTCCTTCCATCTCAATTTGAGGAGGATTATTACATTGAACTACTAAAGAATGTTGCAGTGCCTTACATTATTCTGAGAAAGCTTATCTCTAAAAATTAGGATGAAAGAATTTATGTAAGCTGATGTTGCTGCTGAGAGGATTTGCTGCATGTTGAGAAGAAAAGATTTATAAGAATTATAAGAAGTTCGAGGGATTCATAATGTCCTCCAGAGTTTATTAATGTTGAATAAGAGTCACAGAAGCTATGCTTGCTGATGTTGCTTCATAAGCAAGTCCGATTATCATTCTACTTCAGAGTTTGCAATGTGAATTCTGGTGCAAAATTGAGAAGTCTGATGAGTGCATAGGATTATGAGTTCTGATTGGATGCATGTAGATAAGTTACTCTTCTTTCTCTGGTCCTGAAGATAAAAGGATCCATCTTATGATAGTTTTCTTTAGGAGATTCATTACTCGAGCTAAAGAATGGTGAGCTTGCATAGACCTTACTATGAGGATTCTGAATGCTTCAGGCCCAGATTGTGTTGGACATAAGCTCGGGGATCATGAACTGAATCAGAGATACGCATAGGACATATTTTTTTAATCTGAAGAAAGTTTATAAAATTCCACTCCATTCTAAGTGCTACTAATCCAACCTGCTATCTTCAGAATTGAGACTGAGTTTGGTCTTAAGATCTAACCAGGATTCTGCTCTACTTATGAATTAGCCAAATCTCACAATACTGTCGCCTTCAGCTGCACGAACTGCCTCCTTTATTCTGCTTTACGAGTTGACTTTGTTGCTATTCTGAGAAATTAGAATACAGCTAAAGTTGGTGTCACGATTTCATACCAGCGTGAAGCTTAATCCCCCATGTCCTATGATATCATATCACCCAAGCATTGCGCAGAGCAATAAATTCGAGAGACAGGTTTGAGCAGAGACTCACTATTTTAGCAAATCATCATGTCTAAACTTTTTAGATGGCTTTGAGAGGAATATAAATGATAGATTAAGAGGATAATTCTATTCAAGCAGTCAAGACTGACTGGCAGATAAAAAAACTTATGGGATTCCAGCTCAAGGAATAATGGGATTCATCATCCAGATTAGAGATCTTGAGATTGCCTTGAAGCTGACTAGAAGCAGCATTAGCTTCTGTATCTGCATCAGAGTTTAAGGTTCTTAAAATGTGATAGGACTTGAACAGGGAGAAGGAGCTCGAAATTTGTCGAATTCTCTGTATGATACGGCTGAGAGAAAGATTGTTGTTGATGTTGCTGGTGTTGAGGGCGCGAATAATGATCATGGAATCCCTAAACACTTGTATCTTGTCAATATTTTGATCTCTAGCTATCTGGCAGCCTTTCAACAGGGCTAAGGCTTCAGCACCATTATTTGAGCTAATGCCCAGACCCCACCTGTATTTTAATCTTAAGATCCCATCTTTATTCCACAGGACTCCGCCTGCTCCTGCCTTTCCTGGATTGTTCTTGGAGGCACCGTCGAAATGAAGGCTGTCCAACTCTTGCTTATTCCTCCATTCTTGAAATTCATTAGAAGTGAGTCTGATTTTCCAGTCTGGTGTGAGTCTCTGATGGGGCTCGATCCGGGGTTGCGGACTATTATTTCCTATCCACTCTAATTCTACCTTGCTAATGGTTGAGTTTGGCCTAAGCTTAGAGTGTTTGATGCATTCGAGCAGTAATCCTTTAGCTTGGCTTGCTGTGTGGGTGGGATTGCATCTCTTTTCTTGGAATATTGCCTGATTTCTGGCTATCCAAATTTTCCAACAAGAAAATTTTGGGATGGAGATCCATAGATGATACCATAGCTTATCCTTGGACAGGGGAGCGAGATGGATAGATTTCCACTCTCTAAAGAGCTAAGTGATGGTGGTGAATGTGGGCATGCTGATATTGAGATCTTTGAGCAGATGTTTCCAGACGTTCTTTGCATAGGGACATTCCAGAAAAGATTATTACTAGTTTCAATGTTGTTTTGGCAGAGAATGCACCAAAAGGGCCCATGAAAACCTCTCTTACTTAAGTTTTCCCCAGTGAGAATTTTGCTATGATTAAGAGTCCAGATAAAGAAATTAATTTTCGGAAGTCCGAAGGTGTCCCAGACCATTTTCCATATATCATTTCTTGCTTCTTCTTTCTGTTGCAGAGCTTTGTATCCAAGGGCAGCAGTGTATGCACCTGTTGGCCCCCATCCTCGGTCATCCCTGGCCAATAAGTGCAGAGGGGCACATCCTTTCAGATTCTTAATAAGGATTTCATTGGCTACCTCTAGATTTGCAAGGACATCTAGTTTTTTCCAGCTATCCCAGTTTCCATGACTGTCCTAGCAGATGAACTCATTTAGAGTTGTGATCCTTTGATGGGCTAACTAGACTGCAATATTTTTTAAATCATGATTATTTTGCATTGCTTCATTTTCCATAATTTTGTCTTTGAAAATGTCTATTTTCTTACCGTTGCCAGGTACCCAGTATAGTTCTTTTGAGAAAAAACCCCAGGCCTCTTTGCAAAGGGACCAAGTGCTCGTTCCTTTGGAGATAGGCTTTTGATCTAGGCATCTTAGATTGTCTCCAATGAGATATTTCTTCCTAAACACTTGGCTAATTCTGTTTCGCTTGTTGTGGAGAATCTTCCATAATATCTTTCCACCCAGTGCCAAGTTTGCTTGCCGTGGGTCCCGAATTTGAAGTCCTCCTGCTTCTTTTGTCTTTTTTATTGTCTCCCAATTTACTAAGTGAATTTTTTTTTTTTTCACCATTGTTTTTCCCTCCTGGCCAGAGGAACCCTCTCATGAGTTTACTAATCTGATTTGCTGTTCCTTTAGGCGCGAGAAGAGTAGAACATTGATAAATAGGCGTGGCGGAGATTACCGATTTCACTAGGGTCAGCTTCCCAGCCTTGCTTAGCCAGTGACCTCCCCATCTATTAATTTTCGTTTTAATTTTGTTGATCGTATCGTCCCACGTACCTGCCTTTGATTTTTCGTAAGTGATGGGGAGACCCAAATAAGTGAATTTTTCCCAGTGATTGTGCACCTTGATGCCTAGTATTCTACTGATTTTTGCTGCCATGGAGTTGTTTGTATTCCAACTATAAACAACTCTTTTCTGAAGGTTAACCATTTCTCCGGAGGCCTTGCAATACATGTTCATATTGTGTTTGAATTTGCGTGCTATGAGGGATGAGGCTCCTCCAAGGCATAAGGAATCATCAGCAAACAATGTGTGATTGAGAGGATGGGAGTCCATGGTCAATTGAAGGCCGGGGAGGGTGCCATTGTGCAAATCAAAGTTTAGTTTCCGACTAATGGAGTTAGCCAAGATAATGTACAGGAAAGGGGAGAGTGGGCATCCTTGCCTAATGCCCCGGGATGCTTGGAAAAACTCTGAAGGGAGGCCATTAATTAAAGGGGCAATCCAGGGCTTTTTGATGCATGTTGTTATCCACCGGATCAAGATTTCATTGAAACCGAACCGAGACATAATATTGAAAAGGAAGGAGTGCTTAACCCGGTCAAATGCATTGGCCATATCTAGCTTGATTAACATACCTTTTTCCTTTCTTTCTTTGCTTGAATGAATAGCTTATTGAACGAGGATGACGTTGTCCAAAATTTGTCTCCCTTCCAGAAATCCACCTTGATTATTCGAGATGATCCTGTTGAGTAATGGCTTCATTCGGGACGCCAGCATCTTGGCAATAATCTTGTACGAGGCGTTGCATAAGGAGATCGGTCTAAATCTATTAAAGGAGCTTGGATTTGTATCTTTGGGTATGAGGGTCAGAAAGGTGTTGTTAGTGCTGTTGGCCCGGTTTTGCAACCAGGCTTAGTGCTATGGGCACCTGCTAACTAGTAGCAGCAGTTTCAATGAAAGCAAATAACAATAAACTAATTAAACAAGATTATTCATGAATCTAAGCAAAGATATTAAGCAAATAATGACAATAATTTAAGATCAAGAACAAGAACATATAAAATAAAGAATTTGTATTGAAAGGATGGGGCAAGCAAGTGCTTGCGGAATCAATACCTCTAATGGTGAGGTTGAATAGCTCCAAGGATGAGCAACTTCCAATCTCCAATGGTCTCTTCTCCAATGTGGTTTGCAATGGCTAAAATGCTCAGGGGATATTTCAGCAGCATAAGGATGAGATAATGGATGGATGTGAAATGAGGAGCCCCTACCACCTTTTTATAGGTTTTGGTGGTGGGAAATACCATTTGTGGTTTTGTGGAAACCAAATGGTATTGACCAACATGGTTTAGGTACTTTTCCCTCCTTTTTCCTTTTTTGAATAAAAATAATATTTTAATTCCCTTTTTAATATTTTTGGGAATTTGGACCCTTTTTGAGGGTTTTTTATGATTTTCTTGGAAAAATAATCTTTTTTAATGGAAAAAGGGGTGTACTAAGGTCTTTTGGTGACCTTTTGTTGGTTTCAGAGGCTCAGATGGTGGAAAAGTGGACAAATGGGTCATGTGAATAGGAAAATGAGCGAGTGAGCACTTTTTGGGTGTTAACAGATTGCCCCCTGATGTGTGAGGGCAGGAGCTCATCGTATGGCCGATAGACATCATAGTTCATTTGTCTTTTTCTGGGGTTTTAGGGGAGAGAAGAGACCGGTTGGAGACTGGAGCCACGGCCCTTGGAAGCTGCAAAAACAAAAAATATTACATGGCCTCAATATGGATGAGGTATAATCTCTGATAAAGGACGAGGCGAGCATTCCCATGCTCGTATCAAGACATATACAAAACAATTAGTCCCAAGAAGGGGGATCTAATACGTAAAGAAATATACTGGTACATCATAATGGTCCAGAGGGGACATTATTGTGGGATATACTCATGACCATTGCTGATCTCAATAACTGATACACTGGAATAACTGTTGAACTGCTGAAACTGAAGGTGTCCAACATCTGTATGGACTCAATGACTGTGAGCCATCTGGAATACTGTCGCCATACGCAACCCGGATATCTATAGAAAAAATGTAACTGGTTGTATCCATAGGTAGACTCTCCAATGTGAAGGAGTCAGGTGGTATCCGGGGTCTTCGAATAATAACTGAACGGACCAATACCCTGTGCGAGTCTCAACGATGCGATCAAGGTGTTGAAGTCGAGCATGTGAGAAACAACCATTCGGAGAGGCACTGAGGGTTCCTCTCGAAATGATTCGTAGGCACTCATCATAAATGGTAATGAGTCCAAGACACAGGGACCTCTAGGTCTATCCTATGGAATCAATGTGGTTGCCATCGACAGAGGGAGACCAGCAACTAACAAGGCAATGATGTTTCCTTGATAGGAGCACAAGGTGTAAAACTGAAGTGCTGTAGTACTGATGGTAGGACTGACGTACTTATGGGAATGGGAAATAACTGGGTCAAAAAATGGGTAGACTCAAACTTCCTTTGTTCAGAGCATGATGACATGGTTGTCCTGGCAGCGTAAGGAACTGACTTGTAGGTGTGGGGATCATTGCTTTGACTGAACGGTATATACTGACTCTGGGGGGGAGGACGAGCTGATAGGTGCTGTCGAGGGATTATCAAGGTGACATACTGCAGAATACTCTGAACAAAGGCGACCAAAATGGGGAAGCTGCCATATGAGTAGATGTGATCTGTCGTGGCGCCAAGAGGCACCATTGATTCCTTCTTCGTAGTTTTAATGAGCTCCAAGAAGGGATAAAAGTGTGCTCTGAAATGGTACGGTCCTGTGGATTTTGTGAGACCAGGACGGCTCATGCTCATGGTTGATTTCATGTTTAGAGAGTCTGAAAGCGGTAAGTGGACTCTATTGGTGTTTCTTTTTCGTAAGTTTAGTCTCCAAGGCCCGAAAAAGCATAAAATGATGCGGATGGAGAACTCTTCTAGCCGATGTGACTAGAGTATACCTTTTTCGTAATTAGTCTACAAGGTCCGGAAAAGGGGTAAACTTATACCAGGTAGACGCCCTTTCAGATACGTTTAGCGAGCATGAAAGGAAGCAAGATTGCTCGGCGATCTTTTCATTGTTTTAGGAGTCAGAAAAGAGCTTAACAGAAACTCCCTAAGTGCCTTTTTCGTAAAAAGGGATTGCTCGGCCCAAAAAAGGGGTAAAATTATACCGAACAAAAATGGATAGATGGGAGCGAGAAAAGGTCTCAAGCGTCGTCATGTGTGTGGGATACTGGATTCGGTGACATAAAGATTGTCACAAAGGGGGCTGCGGCCGTTGTGGCATGCAAACCGCGGCAATGAGAGGGCATTTTGAAAAAATGGTCGAAAAAGTATGGGCATGAGAGCGAGAAATGATCTCAAGCATCATCACAAGCGCGGGAAACTGAATCCGGCGATATAAAGAAGGTCAACCACGGAGAACGGCAGATGTGGCACGTAAACCGAGGCGATGAGGGGGCATGGAAAAAATGCCCAAAAAATCTGGGGGTGAGAGCGAGAAATGATCTCAAGCATCATCACAAGCGCGGAAAACTGAATCCGGCGATATAAAACTCGTCGAAAACGGATAACGGCCGATGTGGCACGCAAACCGAGGCGACGAGGGGGCATGGTAAAAAATGCCCAAAAAATCTGGGCGTGAGAGCGAGAAATGATCTCAAGCATCATCACGGGCTTGGAAAAATGAATCCGATGATATCAAATATATCAAAAACGGAGAGCAGCCGAAGTGGTACGCAAACTGGGGCAATAAGGTGTCGGGACACAATGTTGATATTGGTCCTAGTGAGAGCGAGAAATGATCTCAAGCATCATCACGGGCACGGAAATATGAATCCGGCAGTGCAAATGGTGCGAAAAACGGAGGTCATAAGGACTCCAAAATGGTTAAAGGAAAGAATTAGGTTAAAAAATGGCTACAAATAAAGGTGATCCCACCAAGCGAAGGATGCAGTGGTGGGGAGAAATGATGACCCATGGGGGAAAAATACTAGGTGTATCAAATCAACTGAAATATACAAGTGACACGTGACCTCAAAAATGGTTGAGATCACGAATATGAAAAAGTGAGCAGGGTTAACGACCTACCCCCATGCTATGTGCATGGGGTTTGTGATTGTGGATCACATATGTGTTGGTTTGAACGATGGGCTCATTGAGGTGTTGAGATAGAGATGATGGTGAAGGTTCAAAATGATTGATCATGCCCCCTATCCCGGGGTCTAGGTAATCTATTATGCCCCCTAACTCAGAGGTGTCAATGTGGTGCAGATGTTGTCTCAGAGAGAGATCAATAGGGAATTGAGCAACTGCTGGTGGGGTGTTATACCATGAGGCTGTGGGTCGTGGTGGCATACTGAAGTGATGATATGATGATCGTGGATTCCCTTGGTGGGGTGGATGCCCCCAGTATCTTCGACGAGGATCACGATGATGATGAGTAAGAAAGGTTTTGGGCCTGCCCCCATGTTGTGGACATGTGGTTTCCTCATCGATTTGAAAGGGTTGAAACTGTGTGTCAAAGGGATCAATGGAAGGGGCCGACCGGACAGAGGGGTATCTAGTGGAGATCGTATAAATGGCGGGGTCAAGGCCAGGCATTTCGGTATCTGACCAAGTAAATACATCAGTGAATTCTTGGAACAGTTGTTGGTATTCTCCGATCTCATGCTCACTATGGGAGGTTCCTAATGTGATGGTATGAAGGGAACCAAGTGGGTCAGAGATGTCAATGTGGATGACGGGAGAAATATCGGCCATGGGATCCGTTAACCAGTCGATTTTAGTAGGAAGGAAATCCTTGGACTCAACCGCGGATTGGGTAGCGGTGGTGGATGAAGTCTCTTCCGGGAGGAAGTATGGACGATGGTGCATGTCTTCCCCGGGATAATCAAAGGTAGTAGGAGTCTCGAGAACCTCTTCATCATTGCGGGAGCTTTGAGTGGTCAAATCGAGTGATGAGGTAGTGGTAGTCGAAGAGATCATGTAGATGGTGTTAATATCTCCGGATGAGGATGATGCGGGAGGGTAGATCTCCTCGATAGTAGGGGGTGCCGTCTCTAGGTCCAAATTGTTCATCTCGTAGAGAGCTGCTCTATAGTCTGGGATGTCAGGACAGTTGTGGGAGTAGTGGCCGTAAATACCGCATATCGCACATGGGTGGTTGGTACGCAGTGATTTATCACGAGGCATGGGGTTTGGATCGAGCTTGACCACCGGGATGTTGGGGTCGTCGTCCAGCATTTGCATGTGTTCCTGCAATGCAGGTAACTGTGGGCACTGATGGGTTGGATGTCCTAACTCATCACACAGCGAGCATTTTGGAGGAGCACGAAATACGGAGGCTCGTTTAACTGCCTTGGGTGGGGGTACCGCAGTGTATGGTTGTGGGCCTCTGCCCCCAGTGGGTCTGATGAGTGGAGGGGGATTCGTCGATGACAAAGGAGTAGTGATACCGGGAGGTGGTTGGGTAGCAGTAACAATGGGTTGCACCGGTTGCAGGATGACATTTGGTGTCGGCGGTGGAACTGGAGGCGAAATATACCACACGGGTAATCCCAATGTTAACCCGGGTAGACTAAGGGTAGCCATAACCGGAGCGCTTACTACACCTGAAGGAGGAAATAGAAAGGGGATTGTGTGGATGGGTGTAATTCCAATGTGACTAGGGACCAATGGTGGTTTAGGGAACAAAGGTGGTTGATTACCGGGTTGTTGTGTATTCTGTGAAAGAGTACAGAGGTTTGCGATGTGGGTCTCCGGTGACGGTGGTGGAATGGCCTGGAATGTAGAGGTCATCGGCGCCTCGGAGTAAAGTCCGGGTGCTACTGAGGAAATGAATGAGGTAGTTGCACCACAAACAGGTTGTTCAACCATGGGGAGAACATTTTCAGGTGTGGCGGGGGCCTTGGGATCATAATAGGTGAGCTGGTCGACCTTGACCATGCATCCCTCATGGGGGAACTGCATGGTGCGAAATACGGATGAGGCAACAGCCCGCATGGCGTACATGTAGCTGCGACCAAGTAAAAGGTTATAGTCTAGTTGGGCATTGATGACCTCAATGTCAATGAGCACGGTTTTACCTGCCAGCTGGACAGGGACATTGGCTAAAATACCTTGGGGTTGAGCCGAACGGCCGTCATAGGCTCGTAAATGCAGTGGTGGACTGCTGGAGAGTAGGGGATCCCAACTTCTGCCAAACGAATGTGGACATGACGCATGTGGAGGCCCCTTCATCGATAATGCACCGATGGATGACAAGATTCCGAACAGAAACGGAAACTTGGAATGCTAAAGAGGAAGGCAGGCGTGGTTCAGACTGGTCTAAATCGAATGCGATCAGCTGTGAATCATTGGGGTCTATGGCACCGATGGCAGAGAGCAAAGTTTTGCGCTGCGAAGGACAGTTCTTCAAAACCTCTAAAGCAGACATGGCTGCAGGAGACTGGGCTAAGTCGTCTACGATGTTGTAATTCGACGCAGCGCGAGCATTGGGATTACTGTTGATGCGACGAAGTGGGAAGTGAGGTGCTTTAGAAGCACCATCAAGTGGAGCCGGAGGTATACGTAACGTTTGATCTGTGGGATTAACGTTAGTGTTTTTGTCGGCGGGAGGGGCTTCAGAAGTGGAGCCATATTGGTTCCTTCGGGTTTGGAGGTTGGCATCGGCAGTCGACATCATCAACAAATGGTGAGTACCTAAATCAAACATGGGTTGATCAGGGGCTGCATAAGTGATCTGTTGTGGTGGCACGTTTCCCTGAGGGGGGGCTAACGGCTGAGTGTTCACTACACCCTGGTTTGGAAAGGGGTTTTGCAGCACCAAGGGTTGATGTTGAGGTGGTGGAGAGTTGGGTGGCGGCTGAGGAGCCGCTTGCCCTTGACGTTGTGCATCGTCGGTCCAGAGTTGCCGAGCTCGCTCCAAATGTGGGCAAGAATGCGTGTAATGACCATAGACTCCGCATATAGAACAAGGGTGGTTTGTTCTGAGGTTATTATTTCTAGGCTGCTTAGGATTCCGATCCGGATTGCGGTTGGGAGGAGCAGCATTGTTATTCTGTGGAGGATTGGGAGGTGGAGGACCTTGCTGATGTTGTTGGTTATTACCGTGGTTATGACCTATACCACGGTTCTGTTGCGCACCTTGGTTGCGCTGGTTATTTTGGTATTGGGGCTGATGTTGTTGTGCATACACATGCCCTTGAGCATTGGGGGGATTCTGAGGAGCCGCAGGTGCGGGAGCAGGTTGCGGTGGATAGTATGCAGGTGGAGCTGGAGGTGGTCCAGTTGCCTGTTGGGGTTGTTGGTACCCCTGAGCTGGTGGAGGTGTGAGGTTAGCTGGTGCAACCGGTTGTGGGTAATGCATGGGCTGTTGTGGGAACTGCATGGGGGTCTGTACCGTAGGTTGAGCATAGTATGTAGGAGGTACATATGCTGATGGCGTTTGGCCATAACAATGTTGTGGACAAGAGGGTCCATGAACATGATGGGTCTGGTTTGTTGGAGCATAAGAAGTTGTCGCTCCGGAACTCGATGTAGCCCTAGAAAGGTCTGTGGCGGGCATGGTGCTCACCATACTGAAAGGTTTTGCTTGCGGTGTAATTTGGCCAATAATGCCATCAGCGGCATGTGATGCCCCCGGTGCGTCACCGCGTGCAGAGTCGCCTCGTGGGGCGTCCGATATGATCGTGTATAAGTAACCCGACTGGGCGTAGATGAGATCAAACTGTTGGGCCTTGAGGATGGCCTCTTCCTCGGACTGGGGTCTTTCAGATGCTACATCCTTCGCAATGAGAGGAAGGAGGGATTTAAGGAACCAGTCTAAAAAGATTCGGTCGTCTAATTTGATCTTGCATAGGCTTCGGCGCCGGCGCCAATCATGAATATGGTCAGTGATATGCGTGGTCGTGTTCTGTCTGCAAGACAGTAAGATTTCGACGCCCGCATCATAGCGGACAGGTAGCTGAAAGAACTGCAGGAAGGTTGAGGCAAGGGAGGTAAATGTGGAATGCGTCCCATGGGGTTGCTCGATATACCATTTGGCTGCAGAGCCAGTGAAGGTGCGCTGTAATAAACGGAGGCGGACAGAGTCGTCCACTATGGAGTTGGAGGAACACCATAGGTGGAAGGACATGATATGGTTTTGGGGGTCTTCCCCTGCCTTACCTTCAAACTTAGGGATGTCAGAGGGAAGTTTGGTGGGCATATGGGGCCACGCAGGATCATGTCTAATGGGGTCATTTGTTAACCTAGCTAGGTCTGGCAGGTTCAGACTTGCCATGTATGGTAGGCTAGCCGGTGTGGTAACTGGGGCGGGGACATGCCTAGCCATTGTGGTATGGTGTAGGGGTCCAGTAGCGCCTAAAGGTACGCCAGGTATGGAGGGTATATTCCCTCCGATTGGTGTAGTCTGGTATGGGCCAGCGCCTCCAAGTGCAACTGGGGTTATACTTGGGTTAGGAATCGTACTAGGGATTCCTGGGATAGCACTCCCAAGTGCAACATGGGTTGTACTTGGGTTGGGAATCGTACTAGGGATTCCTGGAATAGGGTTTGTGGAAACCAAAGGGGGTATGACCCCCATGTTGGGTATACCTATGACAGGTGTTGGCCCTGTGTTGGGCATTCCTAAATGTGGAGTGTTACCCATATTGGGCATACCCAGGGGGGTGGTTGTTGCCGTGGATGGTACTACAGCAGAAGGGTCTGCGGATGTCTCACCTATGGTGCTTGTAAATAGTGGATCAAATGGTGTTCCAGACATAATTGTGGTTGGTGGTAACTCGGTGTGGTTTTCGGATTCTACCTCCAAATCAAAGGTGAAGTGGGGTACGTCAGAATCGGATGACTGTCTAATTGATTGACGATGTGTCGAATCAAGGGATAGGGCTCTGCGTCCGTGACATGGAGATCCAAGTGGAATAAACTCTGGGAGTTCGCCCTGTAGACGACGAGAACGTCTAGAATTCTCAATGGTGAGAATATGTGTTTAGGTAAAAAATTTGTTTTAAGTATCAGGTGGTGATATATATATATAAAATACTCAAAACCCTAATGCAACCAAGGGGGTGCAAGAAGGGGAGTGAAAAACAGAAGGCTCTCAGGCCAAAAAAATCAATCCTCAAAAAAGGCACTTATCCTAGCAGCTGTGCTACAATAAGTGGAGGAATGCAACAACCGGTCAGAATACCAACATGCAAACGGCTCCTAGAAAAAAAAAAAAAATAGGTGAAAAAAAAAAAAATAGGTGTAACTAGACCACAGGTAGGTTGAAATCATGCAAACACCTAATCTAAAAGTATTGTGACTCAAACAGACGATATCCTCTGCAAGGTGATGAAATCCAAGTCAGACAATATGAATGTTGAGACAACGGCTAGATATCCCCCTACCGGGAGGGACACCGGGTAATCAATCCTAAAAGACAGGCTACTAGGATACTTCGTTCATGACGCGTCGAGAAAAGGTAAATCTGTCGTTTGGTCCTTTGATCGCAATATCCCAATACAGGGATATCCCGAGAACTGCGAATGGTAGCCCTTCGATTACTGAATGGGTTTCGGTATCCCACTCAGGCTTCCGGAACCATCCTCGCGACTTCAACCCTCCTAAGGGAGAGGCCTTCCCACAAACCGGTTGTGACCGCGCCAAAAAGTACTAAGAGATTTTAGCTCCCTAATTGGACAACTTCTATGTCTCAGATGTATGAACTGAGGGGTGTTATTGGAACACCTATCCCCCCAATACTACCTAGCTACAAGAATTCTTTTAGTGTTCCCCAAGTGGGGTTAAAAGTGTGTTCAAATTAAGGTACTTTTTAAGGCTTAGTTCAATTAAGTGATCGTGTGAGTGCACGTGAGGTGTTGTAAACTGAATTTGAAAAGAATTAAATGCTTTAAGGAAATTTTCAAAAAATAAAGGATTTTTCGAAAATAAGAAGCAAATATATATGACTTTTCACTAAAAGGAATTTAAATGCTTTTCAAAAAATAGCTCAAAAAATAATGGATTTTTTGGATTTATGAAAGCAAATAATAGACTTCTTTTAAAAGAAATAAATGGATTTATTCGTTTCAAGAAAAATTGCTAAGGGCAAGATTTTAAAGAAGGAAACAAGAAAAAATTTGAATCTAGATGAAAATGCAAAATGAGTCTTTCTTTCACTTTCTTGAAAATTTTTAAAAAGATTGCTAGATATGCACTTTTAAATAGTAAAAAAAAAAAAAAAATTTCAAAGCTGTAAAATGTGCAGGATTTAATACTGTAAAAAATGTGCTATGGGCAGAAAGTACAGTAAAAAATATTTTTCGAAATCGGGATGGTCGAATGAAAAATTCAGCCGCGCGGGTTTTGGACGCACAGCCGCGATGGGCCGCGCGGGTTTTGGACGCACAGCCGCGATGGACCGCGCAGGTTTTGGGCTCACAGTCACGATGGACCGCGCGGGTTTTGGGCGCACAGTCGCGATGGAACGCGTGGGTTTTAGCCGCACAGTCGCGATGGACAGCGCGGAAATCGGCCGCGAAGCCGCGGTGTGCAGCGCGGAAAAACGCAGAAAAGTCGCGATGGACCGCGCGACTGTCTGGAAAAAGGCCACGATGGACCGCGCGGAAAAACGCAGAAAAGTCACGATGGACCACGCGAATGTCTGGCAAAAAACCGCGAGGCGGAAGCCGTGCACGGAAACCGAGAAACGAACCCGAAAATTGAAAATTTCGGGCTGTTTATGGGGCCAAATCTCAGAGCAGCAATGGATCTGCTGTCTAAGATGGCAGATCTATGGATCTAAAGGTTAAAAACTCATAAAAAACTAAGATTAAAGGCAAAAATAGAGATCTATAGTTCAAACCAAAGCGGAGTCGCCAAAAACTGTTGGCCCGGTTTTGCAACCAGGCTTAGTGCTATGGGCACCTGCTAACTAGTAGCAGCAGTTTCAATGAAAGCAAATAACAATAAACTAATTAAACAAGATTATTCATGAATCTAAGCAAAGATATTAAGCAAATAATGACAATAATTTAAGATCAAGAACAAGAACATATAAAATAAAGAATTTGTATTGAAAGGATGGGGCAAGCAAGTGCTTGCGGAATCAATACCTCTAATGGTGAGGTTGAATAGCTCCAAGGATGAGCAACTTCCAATCTCCAATGGTCTCTTCTCCAATGTGGTTTGCAATGGCTAAAATGCTCAGGGGAGATTTCAGCAGCATAAGGATGAGATAATGGATGGATGTGAAATGAGGAGCCCCTACCACCTTTTTATAGGTTTTGGTGGTGGGAAATACCATTTGTGGTTTTGTGGAAACCAAATGGTATTGACCAACATGGTTTAGGTACTTTTCCCTCCTTTTTCCTTTTTTGAATAAAAATAATATTTTAATTCCCTTTTTAATATTTTTGGGAATTTGGACCCTTTTTTAGGGTTTTTTATGATTTTCTTGGAAAAATAATCTTTTTTAATGGAAAAAGGGGTGTACTAAGGTCTTTTGGTGACCTTTTGTTGGTTTCAGAGGCTCAGATGGTGGAAAAGTGGACAAATGGGTCATGTGAATAGGAAAATGAGCGAGTGAGCACTTTTTGGGTGTTAACAAGTGCCTCCACCTATCTTTGTCTTTGAATGAAAATTATTCACCATTCTCATAAAATCTTTTTTGATGCAATCCCAGCAAGCTTGATAAAAATGAATGGAGAAGCCATCGGGACCCAGGGCTTTATCAGAGTCGAATGAGTTGATTGTATTCATTACTTCATGCTCAGTGAAAGGTTCCAGAATTTTCAAATTATCCTCAGATGTGATGCTGCTCTGAATGTGCTCCAGTAGGGATCACTCTTCATCACCTTCGACTCTTTCATCTTCAACAAATAACGCAGAAAAGTGTGCATGGGCAGCGATTTTGATTTCTTTATTACCTTTGCATATCGATCCATCTTCCAGCTTGATCTCCTCGATGTGATTGCCACTCTGTCTTATTTTAAATTGGTTGTGAAAATATCTTGAATTCTTGTCCCCTGACTTTAGCCACGTGCTTCTTGATTTCAGCCGCCAATACTCTTCTTCCTTTCTGAATGCTTGGTAAACTCTGCTTTGTTGACTAGTTTCCTCATGCATCGAATTGGCATCTATGTGTTGGTCATCCATAGCACATTGTATTTCTTCTAGGACTCCAATAACGATCTTTCTGGGTTTGGTTGAGGCTGGGAAATGGGCTTTGCCCATACTTTCAGAGCTTTCTTGGTGTTTATTAATTTTTTTTCCCATACATGGCATGGAGATCCTGTGATGGGTATTCTCCACGATTTTTCCAAAATTGGCCAGAAGCTTGGATGGTCCAACCACTGTGGGCTGAACCTAAAAGGAATGGGATTGAGATCCTCCAATTCTTTAAATTGGAGTTGAATAGGTTTATGATCTGAAGCAAGGTTGGCAAGTATGCTGGAGGAAATGATATGTCTATCGGTCAGGAGGTTGCTGTGGACAAGGAATATGTCCAGCCTGGCCATGATATTCCCTTTACCGAGTCTTTTGTTGGACCAAGTATACTTCCCTTTCTTTGGCTTAATATCAATGAGATCCCTGTTATGTATAATATCTTCTACCTGCTGTTTGAAGTAGTCATTCCCTTGAATGCCTCCTCTCTTTTCAGTTCTGGAAAGGGTGATATTCAGGTCACCTGCTAAGATAATGTTTTGAGAATTATACACATCCAAAAAGTCTTCTAGTAGACTCCAGCATTCTTTTTTCTCGGAATGTAGATTAGGCACATAAATATTTAACAGTCCGATTTGTTGTTTGCTCTGCAGATGGGTGAGCTCTGTATAAATCCAGTGTTGTGTGGTGAATTGATCTTGAAGATGGAAATTGTCCGAAGACCATAAGGTTGCCAGGCCTCCTGACGCTCCTCGGGCACTTACTGCATATCCTGAGTTATGCTTCGGTTGTTTTTTTCCAATATCTAAAACTGTCTTCTCATTGAGTTTAGTCTCCTGAAGAAGTAGAATATCAGGCATGTCAATTTTTTGTAGATCTTTGACTGCTTCTACCTTGCAGGGATTTCCTAGCCCTCTGCAATTCCAGGAGACCAGCTTCATCATTTAGGGTTGAATATGGAGGAGGGATTTCCTCCTGAAGGCTCCCCGTATTTCTTCCTGCATTCCTGGTTCTGATATTTCTGCTAAAGACCATATCTATTGTTGCTTGGGAACCTTGGACTTTCTCTCGCTCTGCTTCTTCTTCCGTCAGGTCTTTGGTGGTTTTTCGACCCAATTTTTTGTTGGTTTTGTCGAAGGGTTCTTCTGAAGAGGAGGGAGAGATTGGGGTTCTAGCTTTTTTGATCTCGGCATAGGAAGGGGTATCTTTCATCATAATGGTGGGGTTGAGAGTATTCTAGGCTAAGGGGATTGATGGAATTTCGGGCTCCGGTTGCGTTGCATTGGTTTCCTGTTGTTCTCGAATTTCTCCTTCTTCTTCATCCTCAGGGCTTTCCTATATTTCATCTGACTCCAAGGCTTTGAAGTTGTTCCCATTGATCAGGGCTGTCAGATCTTGAAATTGCTGGGCTATTTTCTGTAGATTTGGGCTTTTTGTATGAGATTTTGTGCCTGCTATATTATTTTTTGGGATGGTTGTCCATTGCTCTTTTTTCCCGTTCGACTCTGTTTCCGCCAGCTTCTTTTTGCATGATCTTGCAAAGTGACCATATTCATGGTAGAATTTGCATTTGAAAGGAATCTGCTCGTAATCGAGTTCTTGGATGTGTGTCCATTCTGCTACTTTGAGATTTATAGCTTCCGGGAGGCCATGTTCCGGATCCACTTCTACGCATAGTCTTGCGCATGGATATTGATCTTTACAGTTGGATTTATCGATGTATTTTCCCAAGGCATTCCCGATTGCTTCCAGGGATTCTGTGTTCCAACAATGGAGCGGAAGATGGGGCAGCCTCACCCAAACAGGAACAGTAGAGGGAATATCCACAGTTGGGTCAAAATTTGGATTCCATCTATTCATATACAATCATTGCGGCCCCATGAAGTATGGGCCATTTCTGAAGATTAGTTTGTGATCCTTCTTGCATTCAAATACGAATGCGAAATACCCCTTACCAAGAAAGAAGGATTTAATGTCCTCGGTGATTAGAGGTCTCCAGTTTTTATGAACCCAATGTTCGGTGGTTTTGGGGGAAGGCCATAAGCTCGTGAATTGGTCGATTAGAGCCCGTTTTGCCAGATTCAATGCTGTCTTGCATGGGAGTTCCACCGGCAGAGAAACGGTGGGGATCTCATTTAACTTCCTTACAAACCTTTTCTGAGTGGAGGAGATCGGCTTCTTGCCTTGATCAAAGACTATTTTTAAGAAATTCGAGAGCTCGGGAGGGAGGCTCTCTGAACCCGAGGCCATGAGGAAGCCCTAGAAGGGCCAAAAATATATGAGCAAGCCAAAAACGCCAGCGAGAGGAACCTGAGCGCAGAGAGGAGAGGGAAATGGCCAGAGGCCAGCAACTGAGCCAGGAGGGCCGTAGGATGGGCAGCTCGTTCTACCAGGCTTCACATTCGATCACCGGCTGCTCTCCTTGAAATAAAAAACTTCTCTCAAATTCCAGCTCCACGGCTCTGGCAAATCCTTCCTCGGCTCTGGCAAATCTTAAATAAAAAATGGTAGATTCAAAAATTGCTTCCATTGAAATGATAAATTAAAATAATGAAACATAAAGGATAAAAATAAGTTAGTAATATTGACCGCCGGTTTTATTTCTAAATGTGTATTGGCAAGCAGAAATGCTGCCGAATTACACATTTGGAAATAAAACCGGCAACATTTAATAAATGTTGCCGGTTGCGGGTATTTGTTTTCAATAAATTTGAAAACCATTTGAAAACTGATTGAAAACATGTGTAGCAATTTTAAATTTATGTTTTATGTTTTAAATTTATGTTTTAAACTTTAAATTTAGGTTGTATTTATTTTTTTAAGATATTAATATTTTTGTTTATATCAATCGGTAGTGTTTATGCTACCTGTTTTATTTTAAAATGTGTATTGGCAAGCAGAAATGCTGCCCATTTTTTTTTCAATCCTATGAGAATGCTAGGAGGATTGAAAAAAAATACATATTTCAGAATAAAACCGGCAGCATAAATGTTGTCGGTTAAACGTTCCCGGTAGCATTTATGCTACCGAATTTATTTTAAAATGTGTATTGGCAAGCAGAAATGCTGCTCGTTCTTTTTCAATCCTCTGAGAATGCCAGGAGGATTGAAAAAAAATATATATATTTCAAAATAAAACCAGAAACATAAACGTTGCCGATTAAACGTTCCTGGATTTTTTCAATATAAGGTCATATAACCAGGTAACAAAAACCATTAACATTAAAAAAAAACATTTGAAAACTTTTGAAATTGAAATTGAAATTTTAAATTAAAATTGAAATTGAAATTTTAAATTGAAATTGGAATTGAAATTTTAAATTAAAATTGAAATTGAAATTTTAAATTGAAATTGGAATTGAAATGTTAAATTAAAATTGAAATTGATTTGAAATTGGCATTTGAAATTGAAATTGGTATTGGAAACAGGAAATGGAAATGTAAATGGAATTGAAATTGAAATTGGAAGTGGAAATTTAAAATTTTAAAAGCAATTTGAAATTTGACTTGTGACTTATTGTGTTCACCGATTACAATTACAATTTGAAATTTCAAAATTGAAAATGAAAATGAAAACCAAATTGAAATTGAAATTGATATTGAAATTGAATTTGAAATTTGAAATTTGAAATGAAATTGAAATTGAAATGGAATTTGAGAAATGGAATTGGAATTAGAATTAGAATTGGAATTGGATTTGGAAATTGCATTGAAACTTGAAATTTCAAATCGGAAACTGAAGATGAAATTGAAATTGAATTTGAAATCGACATTGGAATTGTATGTGAAATTGAAATTTGAAATTAAATTGAAAATTGAAAATTAAATTGAAGATGAAATTGAAATTTGAAATTGAAACATATATTTGAAATTGAAATTGAAATTTGATTTTGGAATTTGAAATTGAGATTGAAAATGAATTTGGAATTGAATTTGAAATTGAAATTGAAACTGAATTTGGAATTGAATTTGAAATTGAGCTTTGAACTTTGAATTTTGAATTTTAATATGACTATATTTTTAACCCACTCTAGTAAAAATTTGAAGGTTCCATGTCTAGTTGCTTAATCTTTGCATTGTAGAAATTATATATGCATCCAACTCTACACTAACTTCAACGAAAAGTTAGTCATGAGGAAAAGGTGTGACATATGCTTTTTCATCACTTTCTAACATCAATGGAACATATCACTTCAAGAAATCCATGTTAAGTATTGGGTGAACTTCCAGGCATGTCGATATGTCCAACTTGAACATGTTTTCAATCTAATTTCCTCAATGATTTTCAAGGGTCCATATTTTTTAGTCCATTAATATTTATTTCCTTCTCTTCAAAATGCTCTTTTTCAAGGTAAACCAAAACTTTCTCTCTTGCACAACACTATTGATATACATTGTCTTGATTATGTCTAACCGTGTTCTTCTACTGACTCTTGTGCAACACATCTCAAAGTTGATTGTGTATGTTTTAGAAGAGGTCAAGAAACCTTATCTAATGTCCAT
Organism: Larix kaempferi; assembly: GCA_027924585.1. NCBI lineage: Eukaryota > Viridiplantae > Streptophyta > Pinopsida > Pinales > Pinaceae > Larix > Larix kaempferi. The sequence continues at coordinate 42,553,497 of BSBM01000055.1, read as the reverse complement.
GTTGAACATCTTCCTTCCTTATCATTTCACTGCGGATAAGACTCAAAATAACAAATGGATTCTTCGATAGAAATACAACACACTTCAAAAGGTGAAATTTATATCATTCTTTCTAGTGCACAAGTGTAACTATATTGCACATATCAGAAGTTGGAATCCAATGTCTTTGTTGTTTATGATTGAAAATGTGCAACCATTGAACTATGATGTGATTTACTACCTTTGTTTGACCATCTGTCTAAGGATGGAAGGGAGTGTTTTTATTTAAATTGATGCTAATTAATCCCTATAAAGAAGGTACCAAAAGTAACTAAGAAATCTACTTTGGTGGTAGACTCGATTGATGATTGTAAGGCAATGTGTAACCAAACTTATTCAAAGAACAATAATTGTGTGTCTTTTGTACTGAAATAATTTTTGCATGGTACCATCACAACCATTTTGCTAAAGCGATAAATTACTTCCAATATATTCATTGTCTCTATTGGTTGTTGATAACTTGGTACACCTCTAAGGAAATCCATTGGAATCAACTTTGACGGTTTGCTTATGATGATTAGAAGTGGAGTGCACTTTCCCATATTTTGATTTGCTAAATTTTCTATTATTACAAACTTCACTACCATATATTTCATCTTTCTTTATCGAGTAGAAATACCTCTACAAATTGGAAGTTATCTTATCCATTTAAAAGTATCCCCAAAACATTGAATAGTGTACCTTGAAAATAATTATAATTTGAGAATTTTTAAAAAACCCAAATCACCATTAACATATACAAATTTCCATCCTTCAACGAAAAGTCTTAAAATTTTCATGTGCCAGGTCATAACATGATTTCACATCTAGTTATCATATATGCATGCGAAGTTACATAGACAATGCATGTAAACTTATGTTGATGATGATGATGATTACCTTTAACGTCCATTGAGGCCAAATTTGACTTATCAGACCTTAAGAGAAAAGACGAGATAAAGATTATTTGAGTTTCTTTAAAATTATACTATTCATGTGCTCAAAAAACTTAAAGAGGAGTGTTCCTAGCTCGCTATAGTTTTGAGGAGCTAGAAGGTTAGAAAGGTCAGTGTTGGAGCAAATATTTTGGAATTGAGATCTAATGTGGGTGAAAGCAGGGAATTCTAAGAGAAAGTGATTTTCATCTTCAACGCTCATAGATTCGCATAGATGGAAATTCTTTCAGCCCAAGGAGTTTTAGGGATTGTCCTACACGTAGTTTCACTATGAAGCTCATGAGAGTTCATTCTAATCTTGGCAATATTTTTTATTTTTTTTTGAACTTGTTAAGATAGAAAGATAATTTTGATCCTCAAGATTAGGGTTAATGATCTCTTTATAATATCATAATTATATTTTAACCTCTAAATCTTCCTTGCACCATATTTTCTCTTTGAACATAGAAGTAATGATGTTTTTAATGTTATCTATATTTTGTAGAGTGGTAATCTTGTCACGGGATGTGGCATCTTTAATCCAAACCTGCTTGAGGTGAAGGTGGTATTGGTTGGAGTTAAGAGAAATTTTAGCAAGTTGATTGTCCCTTATATTGTTTAATTTGTGCTTTTACATTGGATATTTAATCATAGCCATGATTTTAATGGGAGAGAGGCGTTCTTCTAAGGGGAGAATAGGATAGGGTGTGTTGCTCTTAATTTTAAGATTAAAAGTAACGAACTGCTTCTAGATCTGCTCAATTCTTCTCCTTGATTCTCTGGAAATGTTGGATCCCCAAGCTCCACAACCATATAAGATAACGAGAGTGACGAGCATTTTAAAGAGGAATTTATTTTTGTCCCACGTCACAAGGATTGTCGATTTACAATTGTTTTCAATAATGAAGTATGCTTTCTACCCTCCATTTATCCTCTTCTAAAGGTTATAGTTCCAATTGAGCTTGTGATGGAAGTCAATTCCTAGATACTTATAAGAAGGTACTTCCTCCAAGATTCTATTGTCATGAGTACCCTTTTTGGATTTGATAATCATGACTTTTGTTTTGTCGGTGTTAATGGTCATGCCCATATTATCCTTGAGAATTCATAATTGCTTCTCAAGATCATAGGAGACATCCTCTCCATGCACCAAGTTGAACGGTCTGCGCTTCAACTTAACGCACGGATTCGAAGAGTCATTGGGAAAACCTTTGTGCTTCATTAAAAAACATAGACCAACCGGCAGCAAAGACTACAACGACAAATAGCTTAAACAATGAAGAGTGGCAAATCACTACCTTGACTATGTCTATTTATGCAGAGGCAAGAGGGTAATGCCCTTAGCTCCTCTCACCACTAGAAAGAAACAGAAACCAAAGAAAACTAAGTGCCCAAGTCCCAAAAATAGAGCTACAAGAGGTTCTCAAATCGTATCCAAAAGAAATGAAAAGAAACACAAAAAAATAAAAACTACTAAGATGCCAAGCCCATCGACTAGAGATCCCAAATTCCATAGCCGCTGCACTAAAACCCTAATCACCAAGTCCGTTGCGCATACGTTAATATCCATGGACGCTCATTCCAAGGGAGGAGGAAGATGACTTTTCAAGATTACTTATATGACATTAATAAGTGTAAGTGTACAATTTCCATTCTAGTCATAGTTTTTGACCTTTTTGTCTAGATTGTCACTTTGTTTGAAAACAATGATGTGTTTTCCATTGTCGTTAATGTTAGTAACATTAGGTGTTTCTAGGTAAAATTAGTAAGGAATCACTTGGTTTTATATAAAATTTTATTGATATGCTCAAAAAGCTTTAAGAGAAGCATTCCTAAATCATCATAGTTGTGATGAGTTGTTTTTTTTGTAAATAAAACGATATATATTACTGGATAAACAGAGTACAAAGCTTGGCACATATTTCCATCAGAGCTTCGAAACTCCCGGATGAGATCATCCAAAATGGAGCCCATTGTCCAACTAGATAGATCGAAACTAAATTTGGACATTCTCGGCATAAAACCGCCAAACAAGAATTTGACATATACAGAGATAAAAATGTTCAAACTCCTAAACATCTGGACTATTCAGAGAAACTGTCTTTAGCAAAGCTAGGCAAAAACAAACTTGCAAAAAAAAAACAGGGACAGAGCTCAAAAAACCAGAGCATTAATCGATGGTGACAGTAGGAGGGCCCCTTGCAGCGGACTCCAGGGCTTGATGAGGAATGGGCGACTGGTTCAGATCATTAGCCGCGCTCCTCGGAGGGTGCAAAGTGCCACCAAGAGCTTTGCTGCCTAGGTCCCCATCGTTTTTCCCCTGTATGACGAAGGTGAGGCCAATTTTCTTGGCGATGGCTTCAATTTTCAAATGCATCACGCGGCTATCCAAGTTGTGGGATTTCCATGATCTGACAGGTTCTTCATCCCCTCTGTGTTTATTGAGGGAATACATTAGAACGTGAGCCATTAGATTTTTGGTGATCCAATAGGTCAAGAGGGTCCGCTCGTAGAGGGAATCCCGGCCTGCAGTAGTACCAAGATCAGCCACCCACTCTTCAATTTCCTGACGAACCTCTTCGATAGGAAAATTTTGAATATTGTTCCAAAGGTCCTTCTCAATGCCGTCAATATCTTCCCTTACAGAGGGTGGAACTCGGTGCAGGAAGAAAGAGGCGGAGTCATGCAACCGAGACTTGGATGAGGCGTGGGTCACATACCCAAGTCGAACACTGCCCTGCATCGATGATTCCCCACCTGTAGAGAGGCCACCAGCCTCAGAACCCCTGGACTTCGTAGAATTAGAATGGTGAGTGGGTTCCATTTCGAAAACCTCCAAAGTATCAGGTGGTCTAACCCAGAATAACTAGCCACGATCACACTTGGAAATACTCTCGCAGTAGGCTAAACTTATAGAGCAAACTTCAAACCAGCAGGGGGGTGGAGAGAAAGGGAGATGAAGGAAGCTAGATGAACGAGGCTTATTTGTAAACTGGATCGTCAATATGGGGAGAGCAGTGGAATGACGGGTGATTATCATAGAGTACGGGAGATATCTTGACAAGAGCAGGAGCCCATAAAAGGAAATGAAGGAAAGGCATAACAAGGTACATCGAAAACCGCCCCCAGACAAATTCCGGGACTTGCCACGCTTGAGACTAGGACGAAACCTGTCACTCCTGGAAATCATGGGTACGAATACATAAAAAAGGATAGGGATGATCAGAGGCATGAGGGATTCTTATAACTTCCCCTGTCCCACTGTTGGCATTAACTTAGATAGTGGGCTCATGATCGGACGGTTGACGATAACCTGCGAGGTCTGCATCATCCAGGTGACAACAGGGTCTTATCCATTCAGCTTCATGAAAATCAGACACGGAGCCAGACAAGAGGGTAGTGCCATCCTAGATACCATGATTGGCAAGGAGGTCCGCGACCTTGTTAGCTTCTCATTTTACGTGGAAAAAAGAGATTGCTTGGAAATTGGCGAGAAGAATCTTCAGATAATCCAAACAGGCTAGGAGACGCCAGTTGGAGGATACTTTCTCCGAGGATTGGCCATGAAGTATTTTTTTTTCCATGCCGACAATAATCTGTGAATCACCTTCCAGGATAACTAGGGACCAGGATTCCGCAAGAGAAAGAATGACACCCTAGATAAGGCCTTCCAGTTCTACAGAGTTATTGGTTTCATGGCCAATGGCTCCGAAGAAAACCTTCACAATGGTACCAGAACTGTTCCTGCAAACCCCACCGAAACCTTCCAGGCTCAGATTTCCCCAGGAAGCACCGTCAAAGTTAATCTTGAATCCAGGAGAAGGAGGAGGAGACCAATGCACAGGAATTTCCGGTCTGTAGACCACGGGTCTCCGTCTTAGCCCCGCAAGATCTGATCGAAGCAAACCCCAGCCAGCAGCAATGCGAAGATCCCCTTGAGAGAGGTCTTTATCCTTATCATGCCATTGCTTACTCCTAATAGTTTATGTCATGTGGTTGACAAGATTAGTCCACACAATATCCTCCTTTTGGGATTTATCTCTAAAGATTCGCTCATTCCTTTCTTTCCAAATTGTCGAAAACACAATTCCTGGGAAAAGTCGCCAAAGAGTGCTAATGATAGGATTCGAGAAGGCTTTTAGATCCCAGGACTGGAGAGTTTGGTCAGGGTGGCCTCTGACACAATGGCTCCTTCTGAAAATAATGGCCCCTTTGTCCCAGAGAGAAGAAGAGAATGGGCAGGAATCAAGGAGGTGCTCAATAGTCTCTTCAGAATTTAAACAAAGGGGACAACGAGAGGGTCCAATAATCCCACGCTTTCTCAGATTCTCACTAGTTAGAATCCTTTTCCACATAACAAGACATAAAAAAACAGAGATTTTGGGCCAAATATTCATTTCCCAAAATTTTCCCCAGATTTTCTCCTCTTCCTCCACAACTTGGATGCAGATTTCGTAAGCTTCTTTAATACTGAAGGTGCCTCTCTGAGAATGGCCCCATCTAAGCTTATCCAGGAAAGTGTTGGTTTTGATTAAACGATCTTGTAACAACAAATCGAAGGAGGATAGATTCTCAACCGAGGATGAATCATCCCAGCTCGCAGCATGGAGCCAACTCCTGTATCCTCCCTCGGTATCAGGGTCCCAATAGTGGCCAACCTTTGTTTTTCCTTCTGCTATGCCATGATCCCGAATAGCATGCCACCTGGGGTCATCCCCGATTTGGGGAGATGGTTCCAAGAGTCATTCCAGAAATTGGTTGAATCCTGATTATGAATTTCCCAGAGTCAATGATCATGAATAAGAGATCTACCTGAAAAAGCTTTGTGCCAAATAGGAGATCCCTGCTTTTCCTCGTTGGATCTGATTAGAAGCCCCCGATCTCTATTCCTTGCATATTTTCTATGCCAAAGCCTTTCCCAGGGTTCATTTCGATGATTACACCAGCGCCACCAGATTTTGGCTCCATAAATTTCACTAAGAATCTCAAGATCTCTCAGGCCAAGACCACCCTTTGTCTTGGGTTTGCAGAGGTTGACCCAACCAACCAGCGGAAACTTAGCTTTGGCATCCTTGCAACCCCAAAGAAAGGATCGCTGAATGATTCGAATATCCCTGAGAATGGACTTGGGAGCAGAGAGCATTGAAAACAAATAGATAGGCATGGCCTGGAGGATGGATTTGACCAGAACCAAGCGGCTGAGGAGGTTAAGGAGGCGAAGAGTCCAGCTTGCCAGTTTTCTTTTCATCCTGTCCAATAATTCTTGCCATGAGATCATGCGAACCATGCCTTCAGCCAAAGGGACACCGAGATATTTGGTGGGAAAGGTGCCACAGTTGAAGCCAAGAATTCTTAAAATGTTACGTTGGGTCAGGGTTGGGGTGTTGAAGAAAAAGACCTGATATTTGCTTGGGTTAACTTCCAACCCAGAGGCTTTTGCAAAGAGCACTAGACACTTCTTAAAAGACCTGGCTTCTTGGACTGAAGGGTTCCCCATAAGCATGGTGTCGTCCACAAATTGTTGATGCGTCTGTTTATCCATGCCTGCATGGAGAAGGAGCCCACGGAGACCACCAGTGTCATCTTGAGATTGTAGGAGCTTGCTAAGACCTTCTGCCATGAGGATGAAAAGAAAAGGGGAGAGGGGGTCCCCCTGTCTGATACCCAGTGAAGCCTGCAAAAGTCTGGTAGGAGAACCATTTAGGAGGATGGAAAAGGATGGTGAAGACACGAGGTTCATGATCCAGGAAATCCATCCCCAGCTGAAACTAAATGCCTCCAGAATGCTTCTCATGTATTGCCAACTGATTTTATCGAAATCTTTTGCTATGTCAAGTTTGATAAACATACCTGGTTTCTTGGTGACTTTGAGGGAGTGCATGATTTCCTGAACAAGGATGATGCCGTCAACAATTTGTCGGCCCTCCACAAAGCCAGATTGCTTAGGACTGATCAGATTGGGGAGGAGGGGTTTGAGCCAATTTGCAATAACTTTGGATATGATTTTGTAGATTACGTTACAAAGGGAAATTGGTGTGAACTTACCTAAGGTGTCGGCATCGTCCTCTTTAGGGATGAGGGACAGGAAAGTGGCATTGAAGGCTTTTAAAACACCACCGGAGCATCTAGATTCTTCCCCAATCTGACGGACATCAGACTTGATGAGGTCCAAAATAAGTGAAAAAAGTTTGAGGTAAAGCCATTAGGTCTTGGAGCTTTCCCCAAGGCCATCTTGTTCACAGCGTCCTCCACTTCCCGCGTGGAAGCCGTTTTGCAAAGCATCTCATTCTGATCATGCGAAACAATAGGGGGATGACTCTGGTTATTTTTGAAATATCCTGACTGCGATCCGCTATGTCTTCTTTTAGGATGGTTTCAAAATGGTGGACGAGTTCCTCTTCAATTTCGTCCCTAGTCTTGGCCTGTTCCCCATTGGATTTACGAATATTGAGGATTTTGGATCTGTATCGGCTTTGGATGACAGAATTATGAAAGAACTTTGTATTTCTTTCACCCTCCTGGATCCATTGGATACGGGATTTTTGCTTCCAGTAGGTCTCTTCTTGCCTTTCCCGAGCTTCAAGACGCTCCAAGAGGCAATGTTCTTGTTCTCTTAACTCTTCATATCATCTCGTCTCCATACCCTTCTTCTGGAGGAGTTCCAGGTCGGCAATTAGCTGCTTTTTGTCTTGGAAAATATTCCCAAAGTCCTCCCTGTTCCAAGTGCGAGTCTTGGATTTCAGAGCCTTCAGCTATTGTTGGAATTGATACATTCCAGATCCTGCTGGGGGGACCAGCTCCTGCCACCACTGTCCCACAAGATCTTTGAAGTACTTGTGGTCCAACCAAAATTGTTCAAAACGAAAAGGTCTGAAAAGGTTGTTGGTCTAGAGATCCCAGGACAGGGATACATGCCAGTGATCAGAACCAGTCGTCGGAAGAACACTGGCGTTGACCTCGCTAGCTCCCCAAGCAATATCCTCAATGGCAAGGAATCTATCAATCCTTGAGGAAACCAGGTAGGTCCCGCCACGTTTATTATTCCATTTGTGCCAGTTGTTTCCAATTTCAACATCCACCAATGGACTGAGGCTGAGGATATCTCAGAATTTTTCCTAGTAACGGTTCATCACCCGTCGGCTACCTTTCTTCTCATCAAGGGATGATATCAGCTTGAAATCCCCACCAACGATCCAAGATCCCATCGAGGCCTGAGCAGAAACCCATGAAAGAAAGTGGAGGAAAGACTCCTTGTATGGGGCAGCACTTGGACCATAGATATTGACAAGGGTGTCGTAAGCAGTGGAATCAAGAGCAGAGAAGTCACAGGTGAGAGAAAACCTGTTGGCTCTCCAATTGGTTGACGAAAAGGAACAGGGTTTCCAGAGGACAGCCAAACCCCCAGCCATGCCAGAAGCATTGATTGCCATGACTTCACAGCCTCTCCATATTCTCGGCCCAATCTTTCCCAAGGTAGCAAAGGAACATTTGGTTTCTTGCATGAAGAGGATGTCAGGTTTCTCCTGCTTTACTTTCCTATCGAGTGTTTTTATTTTCCGAGGATGATTGCATCTCCGAACGTTCCAGGAAACTATCTTCATTGGGTAATTTGGCTAACAACAGAAAAGGAAGCCCTGATTGTCAGGTACTGCCCAGACTCAATAAGCTTGACCCCTATTTCGTCTATCTTCTACTTATTAGATTTTATTCCTCATTTAAGGTCTTCCGCTGAAGATTTACGCTTGAAACCTGACTGAGCGTCTACCCAAATGCCCAGTTTCTAACTGGCTTTAGTTTTGATAATTGCTTCCTTGAGCAATTCCAATTGCCTACGAGAGACATACCCTTTCCCCTTTTTTTCGCATTCTTTTTCAATCGCGTCTAAGTTTAGATCTCCCAGATCAACTTCCTCCTCGCTGTCTTCCTCCATGATAGCAGAAGGGTCATCTGTGGTGGGATCTGGGTTCAGCATATCCATGGACTCGACCCCTGTTGGAACTAGGATTTCCTTTTCCTCCATACGAATCTCGAGATCGTTGGTGACCTCCTCCAGGGTTTGGAAGGTATTTTTGCTGGACAAGCCATTTTCCACCTTTTCCTTCCCCTTACGGTGGTTGTCACCGGATTTTTGCTTTCAGTGGTTTCAAACCTGGGTGAAGCCTTCCTTATCTTTGTTCCCTTCTTGATCAGATCTGGGTGGGTGATTAACCTGGTTAGCCCTTGGGCAATTCCCGCCAAATTGGTCGTATTTGTGGCACAACCTACAATGGAAAGGAATTTGTTCATAGTCAATTGGCTAAACCCATTCTTCATCTTCCCAGTTCAGACTGATGACTTATGGGAGATCTTTGGATAGGTCCATGTAGACACAGATCTGGGCACACGCAGTGTACCCCTGCTATTTTGTCTGGTCAGCCAATTTTATGAACTCACCTAGGATATTGCTAATGGCTTGTAGAATTTCAAGATCCAAGAATTCGCAGGGGAGAGAATAAAGTCTGATCCAAACCAGGGCAACCTTCAAATCTTTCGTTTCTGGGTTAAAACGTTCTTTCCCTTGCCTACGATATAGACCTACCGAGAAGAAGAAGTAAGGGCCTCCTTCAATCACTTGATCCCTATCTTCCACATTGAAGAAAATTATGGTGAAGAAACCCTTTGCCCCCAAGTGTAGATCATACTCCCCTTTTGGGTTCCATGTGCTTTTGATCAATCTGACCAGATCTCTCTCACGTGGACAAATCCCAATGAATTTGCCAATTAAGGCCTTTTCGTTCCATTGTTCTATTCTCTCACGGACTTTCTCTGCATGGATCTAAAGAGCATGGATCGAGGGGGTTTTGGGAAGGCAACCCCCCAGACCTAGCTTCTATTTTCCTCCCTTTCCTCGATCCCCAGTTTCGACGGTATCCTTCCCAGGTCCTACCCCCGTGGGAGGCAGATCCGCAATCGTCATGTTCTAGGGCTTCCTGCGGAGGTCATGCAGGGCCTGAACCTCACGGCTGGCACTTCTGACAACTACAAAAAATCGCACTATCTTACGAAACCCTATCATAGTTGTGATTTAAAAGGTAAGGAAGATCATAATTGTAGAAAATATTTTGAAATTGCACTTTAATGTGGGTGTACGTAGGACATCCTTTGAAAAAGTGATTTTCATCTTCAACCCTCTTGGAGTATTGGTGTCACAAAGATGACAAATTCTTTCATCCCATGGGGTTTTAGGAATTATCGACCATTAGCTTAGTAATAAGTAAGGGTCTAAGGACCATTACAAATTTTAAAATTAAAATAAGTAAGGGTCTAAGGACCATTAGCTTAGTAATAAGCTGCACCAATTTGGACTACTAGTATGTAAGGGAATTTGATTAACTTATTGAACTATTATATTATTGAACAAATGCGGGATGTGAAAATGAAACGCTAAAAATCTAACACAAGATTTACACAGATGCAAATCACCTTACACAATTTAAAGGAGAATGAATCTTTACCTTTGCTTTATATATTATTATCCTCGCGATCAAGCCTGTACATTGTCACTAGTTCCTCACCAACTTACATTAGTTATTAGTTTTAATATAATTTTGTTTTAATGTTTAAAGTTGGACATGGGAAAAAATAAATATTTGTTTTGAATAATATATTATTTTTTCATGAATTTAATTGAAAAATATGTTTGAGCTCTTATTCTTGAATTTCAATAAAGTACATGGAACATTGTACAAATAAAAGATATGTAGATATATGTATTTATAACTTACAATTTTAGTTATGGCTAGGAACTCGTGGCTTTAGTTATGCAAAGGTGAAGGAGAATGATGCATGTGACTTTTTGGCAAGTTAATAATGTTATGATTGGCCTGGAGCGGAGCGGAGGAGGCGGTGATGGCGATATCCAGATTAGGGTTTCCGAATGTTTAGGGTTTGCGGTGCACTGCCGGTGGAGGAATATCCGTGCGGTCATATGAACCAACTGGGATATGTGTAAGTTTTTTATCTGTGATAATGACTGGCTGCCGCTGACAGAGATTATTTGCATTTTCCTGAAATACCCGTGTTCATTCGGAGGTAAATGATTGGGGGTTTTTCCGGTTTCGAATCTAGCATATTTCTGGGGATTTTTTGTTATTCGTTTTGGTTTGAACCGTGAATGTGCCGGTCCTAGCTGGGGTTTATTATCATTTCTTGGACGCGCCGTGGACAGACGTTTTTTGCGGTTTTTGGAACTGTGAAACAACGATTTACGAGTTGGTCTTTCTGGGGTGGACCACTGTTTTCTCGGGACGGACCCCTGCTGACAGCTCCCGTTCTCCCAACATCACTTGTCAGGGTATACTGTTGGTAAACATCTGTTTTTTCTGCCGCTGTGTATCTGGGTTTTGCCGTTGTTTTGTGGTAGATATGGATGGGCCGGATCTCAATATGTCTGCTGGCAACAATTTGAACGCCTCGGATTACATGATTGAAGAGGCTGGGCTGTTCAAATCTGACTCCTTTTTCAGGAACCAGCTCCGTGGAAAACGGGTTCTAAATTCCGGTGGTCGACAGGTGGCACACAAAGGCAAAACTCCAAAGAGACATCTGGACACGGGGTTGCCACATGGAGATGCCATGGGCTCGGATCCATCGGTCGGTAGTGGTAGGGTTCGCCCGGAGCGGGCTGCTGGTGAACGACATGGAACGACATCAAGAGCAAACAACAGACTGGCTGGTAAATATTTTAACAGACCTGGGGAGTCATATCTCACGGTTGGTCGAGATATTGGTTTGGAGGAAGCTGTGGAATGCAACATGACTATTCTTGTGGGCAAGTTCTCTTACCATGCCATGAATCAGCATAACATCGTCAAGTGGGTTGAAGAGACGTGGAACCCTATCTTGGAATACACTCCACAGGTGTTTGCTCTGTCATGTGGTTGTTATGGGTTTAAATTCCATCAGGAAGCACACTGTAATCATATTTTAGCGGGGTTATGGCTCTATGGAACTGGGAGTCTTATGCTGCAAAAGTGGCATACGGATTTCAACCCGGACGCGGCAACAGTTCGTCTTCGACATTTATGGGTGCTGATGCCTGGACTTCCACTGGCATTGTGGAACCGAGGGGCCTATGAGGCCATTGGGAACCGGCTGGGTCATTTTTTACATGTGGAAGAGGAACACCTGAATGGGTTTGACAGGCGAATGGGAAGGATGCTGGTTGAGGTTGATATTTCCCTTGGTTTGATTGATGTTCTGCACATCAATTGGCGTGGTCGTCAGTTGGCACAAGTTATTGACTACTGGGGCATACCCTTCCGTTGTTCGAATTGCAAAGCGGTGGGACACCTTTGGAGACAATGTAGGGCTCCAGCTTCTTCCGGCCGTATCAGGGAAGGGGATCCACTCTGGTCGTCCGACGATGGCAGTGATTTGGAGATGGATGCGACGGGCGCACTTGATGGTTTTTCAAACCGGGTTCTTAACCCTCTCGCTCCTGGCTCGGCATTATTCCGTAAGTTGGAACTACAGGACCCTCATTTTTTCCATTCGTTAAATGAAATGGATATATCTTTTATAAATAATTTAGATATGAACCATGGCAATAATGGTAATTATTTGGGTCGTGGTCAAAACAAGGATTATGTTTCCACCGGTTCTGATAACACTACAAATGAAAATTCTGAATATGATGACCCGATTACTGAGTCTGAATTGATGGATAGATTACAAAATCTCAGCCCTGTTGACACTATTCAGGTTACCTCGGTAACTCCTGAGAATCCTCCCTTGGAAACTCTGTCGGTACCCTACCCACAGGACTTGGACAGAATATGCAATAATGAGGTCGTGGTGAAGGGGTGTGAGGTTGTGGAGAATGATACAGTTAGAAACTCAAATGTCATCATGGCTGGGGGGATGGGGAATGATGGACTGAACCCGGTGAACATGGCTGGCGTGGACGTTTTGGTGACTGATGGGCCCGGAGTTGAACACAAAAAATCTCCTGATGCGGGTGGGAACTCTATACACATCCCATCATATTCCGATATGGTGAAGAAAAACCCTATTCATACATACTTTAAGAATAGGATTGTGGACCCAGATGACAATACTAGGGTTGGTGGGGATTCATTGGCATTGAAGGACTCCGTTCCGACGGAGGGGGTTTGTAAAAACCCTACCGGGAATATACCTGAGTCTACTGGGGACATAAGCGTATTAAGGGGGGCCCATAGGGGTGGCCTTGCACAAGACTTTTCGCCTATAAAAACTAGAAGTGCCAGAAAAAACAAGAAGGCCACTCTTGGGGGGACAGAGGTGGACCTTGAAAAGACTATTTCCCCCACATCTACTGAATCCCGGGCTCTTAGAGGAATGAAAGCCCTTGCGAGGGTTCGGAAATGATCTTCCTCTCTCTAAATATCAGGGGGTGGGGGGCCTGCCCAAGCAACTGGCCCTCAAACGAATATTAGAAATTGTTAAACCTGATCTAGTGCTTTTACAGGAAACTATGGTTAGTGGGGAAAAAGCTCGTATATTTTTTAATAAAGTCAAGCCGGGATGGATGTGCTGTTCTGTGGACGCGGCTGGGCTCTCAGGTGGCCTTTTGGCGGCATGGAACCCTTCGGTGTTGAGATTAACTCCAGCACATATATCAATGGGTATTTTGCTGACTGGAAACATGAGGGGATCGGAGCAGATCTTAAATATCATAAATTGCTATGGACCGTACTGTGATCGTGAGGATTTCTGGAACTTGGCGGCTTCTGAACATTTGTTGGCCTTGGAGAACTTAATAATTGCAGGGGATCTTAATTTCACATGGGGGGATGGGGAATTCTGGGGGACTACGGCTAGACGAGATCCCTTGGGTCCTTTTTTCCATGATTTATTCAGGAAGTATTCTCTGGTTGATGTTGCCCCGAGACCGATGGCACCAACCTGGTCGAATGGTAGGAAAGGGGTTGAACAGATCCAGAAACGTATTGATCGTTTCCTTATATCGGAAACACTGCTATCCAAATTTCAGAATTATAGATCCTGGATGCACCAAATTAAAATTAGTGATCATCTACCTATAATTCTTCAATTTGATGATGAACCTTTCCATAAAACTTTTCCTTTCAAATTCAATTCCACTTGGCTTGCGGATGAGGAATACACTACGGGTGTAAGGAATTTATGGAAGCAGATGGATGTCTCTGGGGAGAGATCTGCTATGGACAAACTGGCGGTGAAACTTAAATTGCTAAAAGACTATACAATCAAGTGGGAAAAAACTAAAAAAGCCTTGATGCGTAAAGAACTCATTGAGATTGAAATGGAAGTGGAATACCTGATGAATCATGGGGTTGAGACTGATTTGAATACTATGGAACTTTCTAGACTCTCCACCCTGGAGTGCAGGAAAATGAAAATCCTCCTGGTACAGGAAGAATCCTGGAGACTGAAAAGCCGAGCTACTTGGCTCAAGGCGGGTGATCTGAATACAAAATTCTTCCACCGATTTGCAGATTCCCGACGTATGCATAACTCCATCTGGGATCTGAATGACCATCATGGCCGGCGGATACGGGGGGAGGAGAATTTGATGAATGAAGCTGTTCGACACTTCCGGGAGTATTATTGTGATCCAAAAAATACCACCCTGGCTGAACAATTTAGGCTTATCAAGGAATATCCACGGATGTTCCAGGAAGAGGAGGGTGATAACATTTTCCTGGATATCACTCTGGGAGATGTGGAAAACACTCTGAATGGATTTGCAAAGGATAAATCTCCTGGACCTGATGGGTGGACGGTGGAGCTTTTCATCCACTTCTTTGATATTATGGGGGAAGACCTTAGGTTGGTTGTGGATGAATCTCGCAAATTGGGCATTGTCTCTGGGGCACTTAATACTACTTACCTGGCACTCATCCCCAAGACGTCACACCCGAATAGCTATGATGAATACAGACCGATTGCTCTATGTAATTTGGTCTACAAGATTATTGCTGATAGAATCAAACCACTTCTTTCTCAACACATTTCCATGGAACAGTATGGGTTTCTTTGTGGGAGACAAATTCATGATGCTGTAGGTGTGACTCAAGAAATTTTTCATTCTATTAAACAGAGGAAAATTGAAGCACTTACACTTCAACTGGACCTGGTTAAAGCATATGATAAGGTGGATTGGAACTTTATGAGACTAATACTCATCCAGATTGGTTTACCCTGGAAGGTGATGAAATGGATAATGGCATGCATAAACTCTGTAAATTATGCTATTTTGATAAATGGACATCCCACGGAATTCTTTAAGGCAACACGGGGTCTTCGACAGGGATGCCCACTATCACCACTATTATTTTTACTGGTTATTGAAGGTTTGAGTCTATCCATTCACAAGGCGCGCCGGGAAGGTCGGATCACTGGCATTAAAGTATCCAGGGAGATCTCTGTAACACATTCTCTATTTGTGGACGATGTTATGCTTTTTGGAATGGGTTTAATTGCTGAATGGATACAATATAAGCTAATACTTGATCTTTTCTGCCTGGTCACGGGTATGATTATCAGCTATACTAAATCTTTCTTCCTGAAGCATTTGCTGAAAGACGATACGGAATTGGCGATCTACAATATCCTGCCTCTAAAATTCATTGAACTGGAGACTGGCACTAAATATCTGGGCTTCTTCGTCAAACCTTCAAATTATAAGATCAATGACTGGACATGGCTTGTCAGACGCTTTGATGCGCGCATTCACCACTGGAGCTTCCGTCATCTAACTCTGGGTGGAAGGCTAACGTTGGTTAAATCTGTATTACAGAACTTAGGCGTATATTGGTTCTCCCTCTGTAAAATCCCACGAACCATCCTGAGACTTATTAGACGGAAGGTCTTCAGCTTTTTGTGGACGGGGGATGGTACACAGGAGAAATTCCATCTTGCAAAGTGGAATGACTTGGCACGTCCATGGCATCTGGGGGGCTGGAACATCAAGGATCTTGAATATTTCGTAATGGCCTTACATGCTAAGAGCCTGTGGCGTGTTCTCTTTAATGAATCTATCTGGGGAAGGATCATTCGTGCCAAATATTTGAAAAACATCCCGGTATCAAATTGGTTACGGGTGGCCTGTCCTGCTACTCTGGGAATCTCAAACATCTGGAATGGTTTATTAAGTGCTTTCAGGGTTATTACACAGTGGATTGCATGGATGCCGGGCAATGGTCGTAATATTAAGCTGGGAACGGACCCTTTCATGGGTGGTCTTTCGAAACATACACTATCATTAAACTTAAGGACTCATCTCAGAGCATATGGCTACCACACTCTGGCTCATGTGGCCTGCCGGTATGTGGAGGGGCATACTCACTGGATTATGGCTGAGCAGCTGGGATTATCGGGCTCACTGGGGCATGAATGGGAGGAATACACCCGACCGATGTATCTATCTAATATCAGATTATCTGACGAAGCCGACAGACTTATTTGGTCGTGGAATGTGGCTGGAGGGATTGTCACAGCTAAATTGGCTTATGACTCTATGTTTGCTGATTCCTGCTCATCGGTGAGGTGGTGGGATAAATATATTTGGAAACTCATATTACCTCTCAAAATAAAATGCTTTGCCTGGATTTCGCTGTGCAATAAGATCTTAACCTGGGATAATCTTTGTCGTTGTGGCTTCTGCGGTCCGGGAAGGTGCATATTCTGTTGTACACAAGGTGAATCCGTAGACCATCTATTTTCATCCTGTTGTTACATAAGGGACATCTGGAATGCTATTGCATCTAAAGCAGGCATACATTATCTATGGAATCAGGGCACTCTGAATGAAAATCTTGAGCATTGGTCTCGATATGATGGGGGATGTCCTGAACTTCCTTTTTTTATGATCTGGGAGGTTTGGAAGGCTAGAAACTTGTGTATTTTTGAAAGCAGAATTCCTTCTAGGGATGGTATCTGCTATAAAACTACTGTTGCTCATAAGGAATTCATCTCTGCTCATGATACTGATTGTGGGAGAGATAATCGTGCCATTACCCGTAGACATGCTCCTCTTGTGCTAGTATTCCCATGTGCTTTTTTTGATGGGGCGGCGGCGGGTTGGTGTGGGGGTGGTGGAGCGGGCGCCATACTACACCTGAACATGGATTTATCCATACATATCTGGCTTAACCTGGGGAATGGTTCCAATACTCGGAGTGAGTTATGTGCCCTGTGGCTTGTACTGTTCTGGGCAAGGCTGAAAATGATCACCTCACTTGTAATTTTTGGTGACTCTCTATCTATTATTTCTTGGGCGTGTGGCAAGACATCACTCAATGTTCTGCTCCTCAAACACTGGA
This sequence comes from Larix kaempferi, assembly GCA_027924585.1. Lineage (NCBI taxonomy): Eukaryota > Viridiplantae > Streptophyta > Pinopsida > Pinales > Pinaceae > Larix > Larix kaempferi. The sequence goes on along the minus strand of BSBM01000055.1, from coordinate 42,536,216 downwards.
TGGATGCGACCCAAAATATTATCCGGGATTTTGAACATCTTCATTTTCAGCATGTCTATCGAGAGGCTAATATGGAGGCAGATATGCTTTCTAAGCGTGCTCTTCATTCTCAGGCTGGGGTCATCATGTGGCAACAATGGCAGGCGGATACTCTTTCTTCACAGGGTTCTTATAATCTTCATTGGTCTTGATTTTTTGATGCTATTTATGTCTGACTGTATTTTGTTATTTATGCACTATATATTGCGGGTATTTTTCTTACTTTTCGGTTAGCTACATGTGCAGATACATCTTAGAGCCTGGATCCAACTACTGGTTGGACATCTATGCTCACACTATCTTTTTTGCGGCAGATATGACCGTCGATATGGATGCATTTTGACATTTTCTAATATGTTATGTTTTATATTTGATACTCATGGTTTTTGACAGCTGTTGCTGTAGACTTATCTTGATATTATTACATGATCACGGACTTAATGTTTATACTGTGATATTTGGATCCGTTTCTCCTCCCGGAGGGATTCTTGACTATTATTGTGGACATATGGTGCTATTTCTGGACTTTACTGTTGTTGTGGATGACTCATCTGGCATTATCTGGAAAGTCCATATTACTGGACTTGTGAGCAGACATGTATGACTCTGACAGCTGGTGTTATTTACTATTTCGTATATTAATAGTAAGTTAAATTTTTCTGTGAAAAAAGGTGAAGGAGAACGGGTGAAGCACTGTTTAATAGTGCTACGAGCAATACAAGGTCAAGTTACTTGCCATTATCATCAAGACTTTGAGACTTTGTCTCGTGTTAATTTTAAAATATATTTTTTTATCATTATTTCATTATCATTAAATTAATTTTTAGCTAAAACGTTTATTTATTATCCTTAAGATTCATTATTTTTAATTTATTTTTTATAATAATTCATAAATTATTGCTTTAAATTATTTATAATATCCTAAACCAATTATTAGTAATAATAGTTGTTAATTCAGTACTAATAATAATATCAATATATGATTATTAATAATAGATGTTAAATTAATACTAGTAATAGTATCAATATATGATTATTAATAATAGATGTTAAATTAATATTAATAATAGTATCAATATATGATGCATATATTAAGAGGGTCAATTCTGGATTTTATCTATATTTATAGATATTATTATGATCACATTCACAACTATTTAATATTTGATTTGTTATAAGTTAATAATATTATTTTATTGAATTGAAGTTGTGACAAATGAAGTTTTATTAATTGAGCGTGCTTTGCAACTTTTAAATTTTTTATTTCTTGATTGGTTTGTTACAGGGCTCGAGCTTACAGTCAGGGATCGTGCTTCTGTCTTCTCGTCCGCCATGGGCCCTGGAGGGGGCCCCGAGGTCCTCCCCCAAACACCCCCAGAGGTCCTGGCATTTAAGAAGCTAATAGTGTCTAGCAATAAACGAAATGCAGTCAACTCCCAGCAAAAATTTGTGAAGAAGCTTAACAATATTCCTACGGTTGCCCTCCCCGAAGAGGAATCCTGTCGGGCTGCTCTGAACCTAGCTGAAAGAGGTCTCATTGGCCAGTTTACAGGCCTTTGGCCTTCCCCTAAAGCTGTTGAAGCATGGGTGCAGTGAAATTGGCATCCTCTAGTTACTGAAGGAATCAAAAGTCACCTGGTCGGTAAGGGTTTTTTTGTGTTCGTTTTTTATATCATTGAAGATAGAAATCTCATTTTCAGGAATGGCCCGTATTTTATGGGTCCTTAGGGTTTGTACTTAAATAAATGGACTCCGGACTTTGATCCGACTCAGGATGTGCCATCAACAGTCCCAGTTTGGGTGCGTCTCCCACACTTTCCCTTACACTACTGGAACCCAAAGTCTCTAGAAGCCATCGACAACACCCTTGGAAACTATATTGATAGAGCAGAGAGAAAAGACCAGTACTCACGAATCTGTGTCGAGGTAGATTTGGAAGCAGGGCTCCCGGAAGCTATAAAAATTACAATGCTAGACTGGATACACATCCAAGAATTGGACTATGAACAGATTCCTTTTAAATGTAGACACTGCCATGGATATGGCCATTTTGCAAGGTATTGTAAAAAGAAGGTTGACGAAGAAGAAGAGAATTTGAAAGGTGAACAATGGATTCAGGTTCCGAAAGCAGCTCCACTAAATCAAAACAGCAGCTCAAAGGAAAAGGGATGCTAAAAGGAATCAGAAATTCCAATCCAGGGCAGATCCATGGAGAAGGGAGCTCAGCCCCTCCAACAACAGTTGCAACCAAAAACTCATTCGAATCCCTCAGCACACCAGATTCGATTTTATCAATTGAGGAGGTAGAGCAGCAGATACATACTTCAGTCTTAGTGGAAGAAAAAGTAGAGGCAGCCCATTCTGGCTCTCCCTTAGGAACCTCTTCCTCCCCAACCTATGCAGAAATGACTAAGAAAAAGCCACCTGAAAATTCTGGTTCCTCGGAGGATGAGACCTTCGGGCGGCCCACGAAGAGAGCAAGGTGGAAATCACATAAGGAAGCTAGAGAAGAAGAAGCGGAAAGGCATAAAACTCAAGGAAGTCAATCCATAATTGAAATCTCCATCGGGAGAAATACCAAAAATAGGCCCCCAAAGGGAGGTGCTTCCCATTCCACCCCCAGTAAATAATGAGTGTAGTCTCTTGGAATTGTAGAGGCCTGGGGAATCCATTAAAAGTAGATGCAGTTAAAGATCTTACGAAAATCGAATCTCTAGAGATTCTCTTGCTCCAAGAGACAAAAATTGCATGGGATGCCTTTCTTGAAATCAGTAAATTAAAATGGAAGAAAAATGTAGGGAAGGCCATTAGTGCTCGAGGCTCCTCAAGCGGGATTGCAACTCTATGGTCGAAAGACACGTTTCAGTTAGAAAGCTTCTTTGAGACTCAACATTGGATTTTCACCAAGCTCAGGCACTCTTCAAGTAATTTAATTTTCTCACTTTTCAATCTCTATGTTCTAGTCCTCTTTTCTGAAAAGAAAGACTGTTGGCATTCTCTCTCAAATTTTTTAGACTCTTTTACCCCACCGAATATCATTTTAGCTGGGGATCTCAATATTGTGCTGGATGAAAAGGAAAAGAGAGGAGGTAATAGTAGCAAGGAGCAAATGCTTCCCTTTTTGGAGGAATTAATTCAGCAATGGAAACTCCTGGATTTCAAGCCTTCGAAAGGTTTGTTTACTTGGACAAATAATAGAATTGGTGCTGAACATATCTCAGCTCGTCTCGACAGGTTTCTTGTACAAAGTTCTCTGATGGAAAAGAGTTTAATTTCCTCCAAAATTCTCCCAAAGCTTAGTTCTGACCATAAGCCTATTCTCTTAATTATAGAAGATGAAGAAAATTTGGGTCCAATTCCATTTCGATATAGCCCTCTTTGGATTAAAAGAGATGGGTTCATGGAAGTTGTGCAATCAGCCTAGTCCATTCCAGTTACAGGGTCACCTAGTTACGTGTGGGAGCAGAAATTAAAAACTACTAAGTATGCCCTTAAAGATTGGATCAAAAAGCCTCTTAGAAACCCCTCTAGCCAATGAAGAGATACTGTTCAATTGCTTGCAGACATGCAAATGGAAATGGAAAGTCTGGAAATTACCACCGCAGAACTAGATAAGGAACATGTTTCCCAGCTCAAATCTTTCTGTTCCTTTCGCCATGAAGAAGAATATTGGAGGCTTAATTCTCGCTGTCTGTGGCTTAAATCTGGAGACCGTAACTCCACTTTCTTCCACCGGCAATACAGAGTTCGTCTTTCTAGAAATCATATTCTAGAAATTATTTCTCCTGATGGATCGATTTACAAAGGCCATGAACAGCTTAAAGCAACAGCTGAAATTCATTTTCAGAATTTGTACAAAGAAGATGGGGATGGTTGTGAGGAGGCTTCTTCTGATTTTCTCTCCCTCATACCCTCACTCGTTAGTAGGGATGATAATTCAGCTCTTATGAAGCATTTTTCTGAAGATGAAATATGCAAAGTTATCTAGTCGATGGAGCCCGACAAAGCACCAGGACCGGATGGATTTTCAATCCATTTTTATAGATCATGCTAAGAAATAATTAAGAAGGATTTGTTGAGAATGATTAAGTCTTTCCAACATAAAGCTAAAGTGGGAGGCAGCACTAACTCCACTTTTTTAGCTCTAATTCCCAAAGAGGTGAATCCGGGCTCCTTTGATAGATTTAGGCCTATCTCTCTTTGTAATGCTTCATATAAAATTCTTGCCAAGTTATTGGCAAACAGAGTCAAACCGCTTCTAGAAAAACTCATCTCTCTGATGCAAGGTGGTTTTGTTCAAGGAAGACACATCCTGGACAACGTTATTTAGGTTCAAGAAGCCATGCACTCCAGCTATCAGAGGAAGGAGAAAGGGATGCTCATTAAGCTTGACATGACAAATGCTTTCGATCGGGGTAAAACTCTCTTTCCTTTAAAAATTTCTCCTTTCCTTTGGTTTCAACACTGATTTTGTTAGTTTGATAAAAGCTTGCACCAAAAATCCTTGGATAGCTCCGCTAGTAAATGGAAGACCTGCTAATTATTTTCAAGCTACAAGGGGGATTAGGCAAGGCTGTCCTCTCTCCCCTTTCCTCTACATTTTGATGGCCGATTCTTTAAGTAGAAAGCTGAATGAAGCAAAGAGAGCAGGGACAGCTCCAGGTATCAGGGTGATGATGGGCCTCGATCCATTGAATCATGCCTTATTTGCTAATGACTCTTTAATGTTGGGTGGAGCCTCCATAAAGATAGCTAAGGTATTCAATGAAATTCTTCACAAATTTTGCAATATTTCCGGAGCCCTTATCAAAAACAGGAAAAGTGTTGTGTATGGATGGAACATTGATCAATACCTTATTCTGAAAATTGATCAAGTTCTGGGATTCTCTGGCTATGCCTCTTGGGATAAAATTATCTACCTCGAGATGCCTTTAACTCTGTGATCTAACAAATCTGAGCTGTGGAATGAAGTATTATGTAAATTCAAGAGGAAAATTGATGCATGGGGTGGGCATTGGCTCACTCATGCTGGCAAACTTATTTTAATAAAATCTATGCTTTCAGCTCTTCCAATATATCAAGCTTCCTTTCTTCTGGCTCCTAGGGCGTTCTTGGAGCAGGTTTCAAAACGGATACGAGATTTTCTTTGGCGAGGTGGTAAAAACAAACAAAAGAAATTTCACCTTGTCAAATGGGACACTGTTAAACGCCCCTTCTCTGAAGGAGGACAGCAAATCCGGGATCTTGGGTTAGCTAATATTGTCTTGGGCAGCAAAATTTTGTGGAATTTATACTCAAATGATAGACACCCTGTCAGCCAAATTCTTAGTAAAAAATACTTCAATGGAGTCTCTCTAAGAAACCTTCAAGCAAGAAATACCCCAAAAGGAACTCTGATCTGGAATCTTTGCCGTCGCGGTCTAGACTTCTTTCAAAAATCTTTGTACAAAATCCCTGGAAATGGGAAACATACTTTGCTGTGGAAAGACATCATTATGGGACATCCACCCATCGAAAATTGTGAAGAGCTCACTGGCATTCGGGAATGGCTTTCACGCCAAGCACTCCACTCGCTGGCTGATATTTCAGACTAGGATGACTCCGGGAATTGGCTATCATGGGCCTTCCCGCATGCCCCAGTTCACCTTCACTCGCAACAGCAACTTCTTATTTTAAAACTGATGGATGTGACCCCTGTTCACCTGCACACTCCGGATAAATGGGGATGGGGGAAGTCCAGGATTTATACAGCTATGCAGGGATATTCTACTCTCCATCCCCAGCAAAGATCGATTCTCTCAGCATATTTTTGGAGGCAAGTTTGGGATTCTCTCAGTCTCCCCAAGATAAACTTTTTCTTCTGGATCTTGATGCATAGTAAAACTCTGACTGGAGAAAACTTGCTAAAGAGAGGAATTATGGGCCCACATAGATGTGTGTTGTGCAGAAATGATCTTGAAACAATAGAGCACCTGTTCGTGGACTGCCCATTCGCCCAAGACGTTTGGAAATTTTTTCTCACCGATCTCAATGCCACAGCCCCTTCTCAGATCACAGTGGTTGATTTATTCTCTGCCTGGAAGCTGCGATATACTCTGGTGATCCCAGCCAAGTCCCTCTGGAATCAAATTTGGCAGGCTATTCCCAAATACGTGTGCTGGAATTTATGGTTAGCCAGAAACGATATGCTCTTCAACAGCTCTTCATATCCCCCTTCGAAGGTGGCTGTCAAAGCTAAAGCCTCCCTTCTTGAAACAGTTGCCCAGCTTATATACAAGAAAGATAGTTCTTTGCTTCCAGAAGAAAAGAAATGGTTGGGAATATTTATCTTCAGGGACAGAAATAAAATCGTTGCTCGTCCCCCCATCAATACTAGTTGGCGATTAAGAGATCCGGACACAATTTTTCAAGCTTGGTGGAGGAACCAGGGGAAAGTTTCTATTTTCTTTGACAGAGCTTCCAAAGGAAACCCAGGGATAGCTGGAGCAGGTGGAGTAATCTACTCCTCGGATGGTACTATAAAGGACAGCTTCAGCTAGGGTCTTGGCCATAGAACTAATAATCAGGCAGAAATCCTTGGACTGCTAAAAGTTTTCCAGATAGCTCGAGATAATAGTATGCGTGAAATCCAAGTCTTTGGAGACTCTGAAATTTTGATTGAAATTTTAAATACGGAGGATCATTTTAATAACCCTGCCCTCAACAAGACGCTGCAAAGGTTGAGATATTTGTTGCAAGACTTCGTTTCCTCTCATTTTTTCCATATCCTTCACAGCTCAAACACGGAAGCAGATCTCAAAGCAAATATGAGCTGTCTCCTTCCTCAAGGAGTCTTCAGCAAAAATAATGATGCTCATGTAACTGCCTTTATTCCATAAATTAGTGCTCCTATGGAAGTGTAATTAGTTTTTGTTCAATCTGAATTTTGATCCGCTGTAATTTTGGTTGTTTGGCTTCGGCCCAACCATTTTCTTATCAATACAAATAACCATTACAGTTTAAAAATATATATATTATTTTATTATTAATAAATTAATTTTTAGTTTTAAATTTATGATTAATGTAATTTTGAATTTTTTAAATTTGTTATCATCATATTTTTATTGCTATTAAATTAAACAATATTAACATTTAATATAATTATATTAATCTAAATAATTTTTACTATATTTTAAGTTAAGATAATCAATACTCTTTCAAGTTATTTTGATGATTATAAAAAACAAATTCATAAAATTTTAAAATACACAAATTATTATTATCTATTTTCTTATAATAATTATTTATAAATTAATTATATTTATAGCTAACCATTATTATACTATTAATTACTTAGTATATTAATTATAAAATAATTCTTAGTAATAGTTATTGATATTAATATTAGTAATAATATAAATTATTAACCTTTTATTATTGATTATATTTTTTTTCAAGAAGAAAAAAATGTACTTTTACTATTACTTAGAATAAAAATGTACATCCCCAATATCAAGCTTGAACTACAACATCATCCAATAGCATATGTTAATACATAACTATGCAAAATGCTATGCAAAACCCGGCCATAAATGATGATTGTTCCATAAAAACAGGTCCACCAAGATACACTTCACACCACAAGACCAAAACATAGGAAAAAGGAAACTAGTCTGCAAACATCATCAAAGAACCCTCATCTGACTTAAATCCATTAGTCCATTCTTCCCACATAATCCAACCATCCTCACCGTCGAATGCTTCCTTTGAGAGTGCATCTGCCACATCATTCAATTCCCTGTAGATATGATTGATAGACCAATCATAGAAAGAGTTTAAAAGGAGTTCAACTCTATGACACCAATGGTTGAGTAGAATTTAGTTCAAACAAAAATTCTCCTTTTCCATTGAACAATCACCATTGAGTCACCAAATATCCTAAATGAATCAATGCCAAAGGAGTTTTCCACCTTAACTAAACCCCATAAAGCGAGTAATTTTGCTCTTGTATTGGAACCTATTCCACAACACATTCGCATTTTGAAATGTAAATCCTCATTTATAATAAGAAAAATACTTGCACCACATCTACCATTAGCTGACGCCCCATCAAAGACACCAGTAGTCCTGTTTGATGGAGGAATACTCTTGATATCTCTAGGCACCTTTGTGAGCTTCTGACGAGTATTATTACAATTAATATATATATTTTTTATAAAAATAAAATTATGATTTTTTATGAAGAAAAACTTAAGGGTCAATCCATGAAGGTGGTTTGCGATTTTTGGCAAGCGGGGTGGAAAAAATTTGTGCCGCGAACCCTCGATCGAGGTATTTTAAAGCCCTCAATATAGCTATTAAAACCTCGATCAAGGGTTTTAAAATACCTCAATCGAGGGCTTTAAAGTACCTCGATCGAGGGTTTTAAAATACCTCGATCAAGGGATTGTTTAAACACTCTATCAAGCTATTGAGACAGTGAAAAAAAAAAAATCAGCCGCGGTCGGCCGACCGTCACTGTTCCAACGTCAGCGACCCATCAAACAATCTCGACCGAGGCCGTGAGCTCAACCGAGATCGTGAGACCACCACACCACGCTATGTCGTCCACTCCTCCAGGTAAGTGGACCATAAACCCCCAATTTATTTTTAAAATTAAATTAAATTTCTTGTGTTTTTTTTTGTATAAATTTTTATCAACCACCGCTTTTATTTCTAAATGTGTATTAGCAAGCAGAAATACTGTCGAATTACACATTTGGAAATAAAACCGGCAACATTTAATAAATGTTGCCAGTTGCGGGGTTTTTTTTCAATAAATTTGAAAACCATTTGAAAACTGATTGAAAACATGTGTAGCAATTTTAAATTTATGTTTTATGTTTTATGTTTTATGTTTTATGTTTTAAATTTTAAATTTAGGTTGTATTTATTTTTTTTAAGTTATTAATATTTTTGTTTATATCAATCGGTAGTGTTTATGCTACCGGTTTTATTTTAAAATGTGTATTGGCAAGCAGAAATGCTGCCCGTTTTTTCTCAATCCTCTGAGAATGCCAGGAGGATCGAAAAAAAAATACATATTTCAAAATATAACCGGCAGCATAAACATTGCCGGTTAAACGTCCCGGTAGATTTTATGCTACCGATTTTATTTTAAAATGTGTATTGGCAAGCAGAAATGCTGGCCCTTTTTTTTTCAATCCTCTGAGAATGTCAGGAGGATTGAAAAAAAAATATACATATTTCAAAATAAAATCGGAAACATAAACGTTGCCCGTTAAACGTTCCCGGATTTTTTCCAATATAAGGTCATATAACCATGTAACAAAAACCATGAACATTATAAAAAAAAAAATTGAAAACCTTTGAAATTGAAATTGTAAATTAAAATTGAAATTGAAATGTTAAATTAAAATTGAAATTGAATTTGAATTGAATTTGAATTTGAAAATTGGCATTTGAAATTGAAATTGGTATTGGAAACTGGAAATGGAATGGAATTGAAATTGGAAGTGGAAGTGGAAATTTAAAATTTGAAAATTGCAATTTGAAATTTGACTTGTGACTTATCGGTGTTCATTGATCACAATTACAATTTGAAATTTCAAAATTGAAAATGAAAATGAAAACCAAATTGAATTTGAATTTGAATTTGAAATTTGAAATGAAATTAAAATTGGATTTGGAAATTTTGAAATAGAAATAGAATTTGAAATTGAAATTGAAACTTGAAATTTCAAATCGAAAACTAAAGACGAAATTGAAATTGAAATTGACATTGGAATTCACATCAGAATTGTATGTGAAATTGAAATTTGAAATTAAATTGAAAATTGAAGATGAAATTGAAATTGAAATTTGATTTTGGAATTTTTAATTTGAAATTGAGATTGAAACTGAATTTGAAATTGAAATTGAAATTTTAAATTTTAAATTGAAATGTGAAATTGAAATTGATTTGAAATTTGAAATTGAAATTGAATTTGAATTTGTATTGAATTTGAATTTGAAATTGAAATTGAAATGTGATGTAGAGAGTTCTCAAGATAGAACTTTATTGCTTCGTGCTCAGCGAAGCACGAGAGGTTCTGACGTCACCCAACAGGGTGGCCATCGATAGCACTCTTGTTCACCGAGGAGCGAGGCCACATCAGGGTCAGCTACCATTGGTGGCAGCAGCAGGAGAGATAGTGCGTCAGTTCATCCCGACAATGTACATATTGATCTCGAGGAGGAGGATGTGCACCAGGAAACAGGTACATCAGGTGCATATTTTTTGTTAGATACACTTTCAGTAAATTTTTAATATAGAATGCATTGAATTTCACTTGCAAGTTATAATATATATTTCACTAACATTTGTGTTTTGGTTTGGATCGCAGGTGCAACTGGTGGATCATATGATGATGAGGTTGCACACATCACTCTTACTGACATTACCACCCAGCGAGAGTGGGCGCACTCATGCGTGTGCACTTAGGGAGGATTCTCCCACTATACGCTCATTATTCATGATGCTATCGGTAATTGATGATATGTTGGACCTCTACAGGAAAGTGGGACCTCTTAGTGACATTTGGCATTTTACATGCCAGAGGAGAAGACAGGATGTTATGGGCCCCCATAAATGGGAATATGTCAAAGGTTCCACGACAGGGCATGACATAAAGGGTACTTTGTTCGACATCCCTCGTGATCACCTTGTCAATCAACCACTTAGACTCAAGGAGTTTAAGCTCGAAGCCGCTGCACCATATATATATCATAGATTCATCGGAGCGTGGGGCATGTTCCCCCACCATGACCAGGTCCCTTTGTACTTTTCAAAACACATATATGCATAGTTTTTTCTAGACATGCACCCGGACTACACCAACACGGGATCTAAGTTCTTTGGTGCTGGTAGGGGACGTTCCTACCAACGTCTTGGGGTTCGTAGAGACCCTGCTTTCATGCAACCCCCTCCGAAGTTGGTACCTATTCTAGAGAGGGTGGTCATCAAGGAAGGGGGCGTGACACAGTCATCCCACCTTGCTACATAGGCTAGGCAGGGGATAGCAGACTCATTTTTCACTGTCGTGGGCAGTGTTGTTGTTGTTGTGCAGGGAGAGGCATCTAGACCACCCCCTACACCTGCACATCCAGAGATAAAGTGGGTCGACAATCACCTGCTTGATTTTTTAGATATTCAGGCCATACGGGAGTATGCTCTGTTATCCCGATATGCATACTTTTGGATGTATCGTATATACGGCGCTCCGGGACAGGTATATTTTTGTACAATTTTGTATATATGCTTTCGTGTTACATCATATTCTATGTCGTAAATTGAATGCCCAATAATACTTAAAGGGTGTATTTTATTGCTCCATGCAGGGGACCACATACATGGATGAGCTCTTTCGTAGTGAGCCATGGGTTGGTCCATCCGCTTGTCTCCACCAGCCCGACACAGTAGTCAAGGTAAGTTATAATTTATGTTCCAATTTAATTTGTGTTTATTAATCTCAGTTTAAATAATTTATGTTTTAATTCTTAATTTGAGACATTGTGTTTTAAAGCCTATTTTTGAATTTCAAATTGTACAGGGAAAAGGCAAGGCCATTGCTTAAGATCATAAACATGAGGACCGCGAAGGTCCTAACTAGCCAGGGCTAGACATAGAGGTGAGTTTTAATTTATGTTCCAATTCATTTCACATTTAGTAATTTCATTTTATACTTTATGTTTTAATTCTTGAATTATAACTTTTATGTTTTAGTTAAATAATTTTTAATAAATACAACTTATTACATGTAATGGCATCTTAAATAGGCATCACTACAGGTGGGTGTTGATGTCGCAATCACTTTCTCAGATGATTGGGATACTGCTCGACCACGTGGTCCTGATGAGGGCCCATCTACCCATATTCCGACCTAGATGTCGGATATCACCATTGACTCGGCTCAGGTGATTTTCGCATCCATCCATTAAAATTTTTCACTTCTTGTTGAATATTATGCATTGGTCAAAATATAACTAACTTACAAAGTTCACAATTTAACTTTTACAGTATGTTGAGATTGAGGCCTTCTTTCATAGTTTTTCCATCTGACCAAATCCAGTGTTCAGTAAATGATATGTCTCTACCTGAATGAATCATAAATCAACCCAAAGCAGTGTTAAACAAACAATGTGTCATTCTCACGATCATCATTGACATAAAAATGGTACTCCTTGTTGATCACTTCACGTGACTGAGGAGTGCTATCCCTACCATCAATGCTTTTTTGAGCATGTATGTACAATACATGTACGAAGATAGACACCTGGTCGGAGTGATAGTACTCACTCTGTATCTCTCTCTTAGGAGAAAATGTGTAGTTCTCAGCAAAGTCTACCACTGATAAGATTGTGCCCGGCTCAAATACCTCATGAGAATCTTTGAATTCTGAAGCTTTCCACCTGGACCTATGGGAGTTCTTTATGTATTTATAAATATCACTTTGAAACTTCTCCATGAAATCTGAAACATGAATCTCATCCTCGAGCAAAGTCGATCCTCTTAGATGGCACAGATGAAAAAGATGATGGATTCATGGAGACATACTCATACCTGTTCCACATAACTGTGATATATGAGAATGTAAGGTGTGTTGGATCGATAGGAGATTTCCTATGGAACAATGTCAAATCACCGCATTCAGGGCATCTTCTCCCACCTACACACCTCTTATTGAAAAACACTTGTTTAGGATTCCTGTTGCATAGTATCATACAAATCAAATCTCGCACTGTGTGAGGAGCTAGTTCATCGTTCCAGTTCCTTTTGCAAAAATCCAGAAATGTGTCATAGTATAGTTGAAATTCAACGTGGTACCGGCAGCAAAAAGTGTCGCGAATCGTATTCGGCCTAATATACCACGGTTTCAATTTGTTGAACATGCTAATTGATATTTGAACACTAGGATTGGTTTCTTGGAATTAATCGTAAAGTGCAACTCCCGTCATCTCCATCACATGCTTACAGTGCTCCCGATAAATGCATCTGGATAAACGTTGTCATGGGACATGCTTTCGATCTGGAATAGCACGATAATGGCTATCTCAAAACTCTATCACATTCTCTCTAATGCACGCTCCCATCCTGCCTCGTTAGGGTTCCCTATAAATAAGAGCCCAACAAGAAGCTTCATCATTTTCATCTATCCGGACTCTGAATTTAGTATATTTAAAAAATGTTCTTTTTGAAACTTTGAGCAATTATGCCATTGTTGATACCATTCGATTTCTTGAGGTGCTTTGTGCCACAACAACCGTTGTAATTTCCCTACGAGCATATCGAATATCATTATATCTTGATTTTACAAACAAAGATAATGCAATTCTTACATTTTCTATTGTATTCTCGCATGTCTTTTTTGTTTTAACATCTTGAAAACCCAACAACTTTGTGACACGTTTCAATTTTTTGTGTTTTATCAACCGATGTAGGATGAGCTTGTGCCATCATTGAATGTTGTTCAAACTATGACTTAATTATGTTACTGACATGCTCTCTAACTATCCGACTAGGGATCGAGTTCCCAAGCTCTTCTCATGCAGAAACAACTGCACAGTCCTCTAGACAATTTCCACCCCTTCCAACCCCACTGCAACTCCCAATTATACTTGAAATGTGAGAGGGCAATGTGTCATGTGATGGCTGATCAGGATCATGAGGGGGCATAGGGTCATGTGATTCTTGATCACCATGATGTGATGGCTGACCATAATCTCTCTCTACATAATCAAAATTCATGTGAAGGGAATTTCAATCAGAAATGCATTATACAAGGAGGTTAATTTTAAAGTATCAAATTGAAGTGTTTTGAAATTCATTGGTACACGAATTGAAAATACTTTTAAAACAAAAAAAATGTTTGTAACTTGAATTCAAAATAACTAAATATGTACACATGTAACTTGAAGTTGTACATTTAGCTTGATAATTGTTCTAAGTAAAGTTTGAAATTGCTAGTAACTTGAAATTTGAAATTGCTAGTAAAGTTTGAAATTGCTTGTAACTTGAAATTCCTTGTAACTTTAAATTGCTAGTAATTACTTGAGAATTGTTCTAAGTTTGAAATTGCTAGTAATGTGTACATTTAACTTTAAAATTGTTAGTAACTTGAAATTGGTTACATGTAAATTAACAAATTGAAAATTGCTAGTGCCTTGAGAAAAATTCGGTACAAGTATTGAAAATACATTAAAAACAAGAAAATTGTTTGTAACTTAATTTCAAAATAACTAAATATGTATGTAACTTGAAATTGTACATTTAGCTTGAGAATTGTTAGTAAAGTTTGAAAATCAAGTATATATTTAACTTGATAATTATTAATAACTTGATAGTTGTGCATTGAACTTTAAGATTGTTAGTAACTTGAAATTTGATGTGAAAATTGAAAATTTGAAAATTGAGTGTGAATTGAATTTTCCAACTAATACATTTAGCTTGAGAATTGTTCTAAGTAAAATTTGAAATTGCTAGTAACTTGAAATTTGAAATTGCTACTAAAGTTTGAAATTACTTATAACTTGAAATTGCTAGTCATTACTTGAGAATTGTTCTAAGTAAAATTGGAAATTGTTAGTAAAGTTTGAAATTGTTTGTAACTTGAAATTGGTAGTAACTTGTACATTTAACTTTAAAATTGCTAGTAACTTGAAATTTGTTACATGTAAATTAACAAATTGAAAATTGCTAGTGATTTGAGAAAAATTCGGTACAAGTATTGAAAATACATTAAAAACAAGAAAATTGTTTGTAACTTAATTTCAAAATAACTAAATATGTATGTAACTTGAAATTGTACATTTAGTTTGAGAATTGCTAGTAAAGTTTGAAAATCAAGTATATATATTTAACTTGATAATTATTAATAATTTGATAGTTTTGCATTGAACTTTAAAATTGCTAGTAACTTGAAATTTGATGTGGAAATTGACAAATTGAAAACTGAGTGTGAATTGAATTTTCCAACTAATACATAACTATCAATTTAACTTGAAAATTATCCATTTAACTTAAAAATTGTTGCAAATTTTGAAATATAAATAACATATACACTTACTATAGGGAAAAAAAGTTAACTTATCTTTACATAATATAATATATGTGTTATATTTAATATATTAGAATTAATATATGTGTTATATTTAATATGTTAAAATTAATATTATAATATATGGTGTTGTATATATATTGTATATAATTGGTATATGTACAATTTTTGTATATCAATAAATATATATTAATAATTATATATATAGTTTATATATATTATATGATATTAAGGATTATTAGTATATATATTTATAATAGTAATATATAATAATTAATTTTATAAAGTATTGTTATTTCTCCATATGTTTTATTATATATATATATATAATATATAATATACATTGTTATATATAACATATTAAATAAAACATACATTGTTATATATAATATATAAACATATGGATAAATAACAATATTTTATAAAATTAATTATTATATATTACTATAATAAATATATATACTAATAATCCATAATATATATATATATACAACAATTATATATATACCAATTATATAAAATATACATACAACACCATACATTATAATATTAATTCTAACATATTAAATATAACACATATATATTATATATATTATATCACATATAAATATATTATACCTATATGTAATATTAATATTATATTATAACTATGAAATTATATATATTATGTAGTATATATATATTATTAATATTAAATATATTAATGTGTAATATAGAGTATATTAAAGTATATATAATAATGAATATATATAGTATAGAAATATTTATATAATATTTATAATTGTACATTATGATTATATATATGTATCATATAATATAATAATATGTTAATATAATATAATATTATATATTTAATAAATATATATATGATGATTGATAATATTATTATATAAATTATAAATATAATTATAATTATAGAAATTTTTGTGTAATTATATATTAATATATAATGTATATTGTTGAATTTATTGTGTATTAAATGAGTGATATATACATTATATATATATATATATATATATATATATATATATAAAACATATTAATATATGCAATCACACTTCCAAGATCTCTGGCAAACTTGCTTGTTTTTCATTAAATCTTCCACAATCAATTTACATACATATTATCAGTTTGTCTTTAGACTGGGAAGATCATCACTGACATTAACACACTTGAAGATCAGGGAGCTTTTGATCCCAACTGTTCTCTCAAAGCGGAGAGGGAGAGCATACACTACCGACTTCTTACATACTCTTTACACTTGAGATATCTACTTTTCATATGCCAGTTCGCACTAAGCACGGGCATAGAGGATACACAGATCTCGACTCAAATATTTGTAGAACTCTCAAATCGCCAAAAACCGAATGCCTAAATGAGAGCCTTGGAGTCTTATTTATACAAAAACTAGCCGATGGCCCAGTGACTCTAGACTGACAACATTCAGTCAAAAGTAAAGATTCGGGGCGGAGTGTGGGGACAGCCACTTCCATTATCTCATCCCTTAAGTGGTCTAACTGACATATGGGGACCCGAATAAATTAATTTAGACGGACTTTAAGACAGAATCAAACTGACTTGCCTTTTTAAAACAAAGGGGCATACATCCGACAACATAAATTAAAATTATTACAATGTGGAACCTATTAAGGCGGCCCACCATGCCTTTCAATCAATCATCGAGGTCCCACCCCTACAGACGGATACAGTCTAACAACATGAAATAAATTATTACAACGTGGAACCTATTAAGGCGGCCCACCATGCCTTTCAATCAATCATAAGGGTCCCACCCCTGCAGACAAATACATCTCTCTCGTCCATCACCGAGATCCACTCCACCACACGGACAATCAAAAGGATCCCCATCATAATCCACGGGTTCATATGGCATAATGTATGGGTAGAGATTATAGTCAAAGCATTGCTCAACGTCCGACCCAAACATAACCTGGTTATTTCCACACAAAATCTCTCTGAAAAGTTAACTCCACTCTATAGTTAAGAGGAATCCTTCTGGTGTGAACTTTGTTATCAGTTCTCTTGTCGTCTTGATCTCTTTTGATGAACTTTTGGGTTGTATAAACAGTATGTTCAAGCGGCGTATATCTTCCTCCAAGGTGTTGTAATTTAAATTTGAACCACATGTGGTTCTGGTCTGCAACCTGCATATCAGCTTGAAGGTGGAGGATGAAATTAGCCCTTCGATGAACCCAATCTTTTCTTGGACAAAACTTATCCAAAAATATTTCAGTCCACCCTGACCATTTATTGTTGATAAGATTTGACGGGTCTGCACATATAACTATCTCGCGTTCTTCTCTGCAGAATTGAAGAATAAGGTTATATGTGGTCCAGGTAAGATCACCATGTCCCAAGTCGACATACCACATATCTATGCCTTATTCTTCATTGCAGTCTAGCCAAACTTCTCGACAACCAATTAATTTGTCCTGTGCCTTTTCCAAACCAAGAAAGGCATCTTTTTCTCATTTCTCCAAAATTTGGAGTTCGAGTGGAGATTCTTGGATTTGTCTTGTGAGAGTTAAGGACAGAAACTTTTCAGCCTCTGTTCTATTTGCATGCTCCAAAGATTGCTGACGCTCTTCGAGTGTCGAGGATTCATCCCATGGCTTTAAGAACAAGCCTGCCTGAGAATGGCTAAGTGGGGATGGAAATGGCCTTGCTGGACTCTTTCCTTTATCTTGTTGTGAAGAACTGGATGCGCCTGCACTGAACATATTGAGCTGGGGCAAAGCTTGAGTATGGAACTTTTCTCTGGTTAACATATTAGCAACACAATTAAGATAACCAGGCTTATAAACAATGTCAAAATCAGAATTCTGTAACCATAAAAACCATTTTAAAATCCTAGAACTATTCTCTGCCATAAGATTTTCATTCTTAAAGATCCCAGGCATTATTTTCAAATCAGTTCTAACTAGAAACTTTACAAGCTTCAAAAATAAACGAAAATGATTGACTGTCTTTTTAACAGCCATGATTTCTTTGTGGTTGGATGAATAATTGAGTTCTGCAGATTTAAATGACCCCAAGGCATAGCCACAAATCTCTTCATAACTAGCCCAACAAGCTCGAAATGTTCACGACCAACCAAGGGTTAAAAGTTAACCTTGCTAGCCCCAACAAGCTCGAAATGTTCCTTCTTGTCTCTCGAGCGATCAAGGGTATGAAGTTCATCAATCGTGCCATTTCTAACTACCTCGAGGTCTTCCATGTTGGCTCCCAACTTACCTAGGGTACATAAATATTCTACCTCACTAACTCTAACTAGCTCAAGGTCTTCCTCATTGGCTCTTAACCAAGCAAAGATAGGAAATTAAAATACCTTGTATACCCTAAGTTACTAGCTCGAGGTCTTGTTATCTCTCAACCAACCAAGGGTAGAAAATTGATCCACCTAACTAGTCCATCATTGCTAGATACCAATAAACCAATGTATAAAATACTAATCTCCCTTACTAGAAACAACCACATCAAGGTCTTCATTATTTAGTGTAGACATAATCTACCTTACTAGCCCCAACTAGATCAAAACCTTCCTTGTGAAATTAAAGTACCTTGCAAGCCCTCAATTGCTAGCTCAATGTCTTCAAGAATGAGTACTAACTTTTACTCAAGGTCAATCAAGGGTACTAATTATTACTTGTTATATCTAGATCAAGAGCGAGTTAATCATCTACTTTGCTAGCTAGAACTAAACCAAGTTACCGATGTCTTCCTTCTTGGTTATAAATAGATCATAGAAAGATAGTAAGCTACCTTTTTAGCTATGACACTAAGGTCTTGGGTATGAATTGGCAACCATTCTAACAAAAACTAGACCATGATCATCCTTGTTGGCTATAATCAAATCAATGAAACTATGGTCCAATCAATGGAACTATGTATAGAAGGACAAGCACTAATGTGAAGTACAATTGCCAATACAATGAAAAAATGAACAAGGCATAGGGATAGTGGTTACGAATACAATGAAAAAATGAACAATGATCGTATTGTCAGTTTGTAGTTTGTTGCCACCATCTCTCATGGTGCCCTTAAATTCTAGGGTAAACATGACACTTAAACCTTTAACCTACTTGCTCTAAATGTTATTAAGAAACTTAACCTTTACAATCATTGGGTAGTTATTTGCATATTGCTCTACTCTTCACTATGGAAATGTTACTAAGGTCCCCTTAAAGGTGTTTTCAAGAGTTCTCATCCACCAAGGTCCATAAAGTTCTAGGGTCATACAAGGCATCCCTAATTATGTCAAAGACTAAAAGATCTTAATCATTCTTGTGATGCTTTTCACAACCCTCGTTTTTTATTTTTCTTTCATCCTGAAAATCTCTTATGATGCTCCTCATAATCCTCATTTTTTATTTTCCTTTCATCTTCAAAAGGCATAGGGATAGTGGTTATGAATACAATGAAAAAATGAACAATGATCGTATTGTTAGTTTGTAGTTTGTTGCCACCATCTCTCATGGTGCCCTTAAATTCTAGGGTAAACATGACACTTAAACCTTTAACCTACTTGCTCTAAATGTTATTAAGAAACTTAACCTTTACAATCATTGGGTAGTTATTTGCATATTGCTCTACTCTTCACTATGGAAATGTTACTAAGATCCCCTTAAAGGTGTTTTCAAGAGTTCTCATCCACCAAGGTCCATAAAGTTCTAGGGTCATACAAGGCATCCCTAATTATGTCAAAGACTAAAAGATCTTAATCATTCTTGTGATGCTTTTCACAACCCTCGTTTTTTATTTTTCTTTCATCCTGAAAATCTCTTATGATGCTCCTCATAATCCTCATTTTTTATTTTCCTTTCATCTTGAAAAGGCATAGGGATAGTGGTTACGAATACAATGAAAAAATGAACAATGATCGTATTGTCAGTTTGTAGTTTGTTGCCACCATCTCTCATGGTGCCCTTAAATTCTAGGGTAAACATGACACTTAAACCTTTAACCTACTTGCTCTAAATGTTATTAAGAAAGTTAACCTTTACAATCATTGGGTAGTTATTTGCATATTGCTCTACTCTCCACTATGGAAATGTTACTAAGGTCCCCTTAAAGGTGTTTTCAAGAGTTCTCATCCACCAAGGTCCATAAAGTTCTAGGGTCATACAAGGCATCCCTAATTATGTCAAAGACTAAAAGATCTTAATCATTCTTGTGATGCTTTTCACAACCCTCGTTTTTTATTTTTCTTTCATCCTGAAAATCTCTTATAATGCTCCTCATAATCCTCATTTTTTATTTTCCTTTCATCTTCAAAATTCAAAGAGTAAAATGAATGCAAGGCATTCCCTAATTATGTCAAGGAGTAAAAGCTCTATAATAATTTTTGTGATGCTCCTTGTAATCCCTATTTTTGTTTTCCTTTCATATCGAAAATTCAAGTAGTAAAAGGTCCATAGTATTTTTTGTGATGCTCCTTGTAACCCCTGTTTTTTGTTTTCCTTTAATATCGAAAATTCAAGAGTAAAAGGGTCTATAATGCGATGCTCCTAGTGACCCTCAATTTTATTGTTTTCCTTTCATATTGTAAATTATGAAAATTCGTGTAAAAGGGAATATAAGTCTTGTGATGTTACTCATGATGCTCATTTTTGTTTTCCTTTCATCTTCAGGATCAAATGAATTCGAGTCTCAATCTTCAGATGTGCCTAATATTTAACAGACTCCCTCCTTTTCTGCTCCTAATAATGTCGTAAGAGTAACCCACAACGTATATCCACCCAAGTTTGAAATTATTCGAACTGTTCTCCTACTGTGGTATGATAATCTACTAGGTGTGGTCTCTCCCCATGAATCCTGCAATTTTGATTTCTATATTCAATACATTGAACAGACCCCCTCCTTTGCTGCTTCTAATAATGTTGTGAGAGTAACCCACAATGAATATCCATCCAAGTTAAAATAATTATTCAAACTGTTCTCCTATTGTGGTGTGATAAAAGTGTGGTCTCTCCCCATGAATCCTACAATTTTGATTTCTATACTCAGTACATTGAACAGACCCCCTCCTTTGCTGCTCCTAATAATGTTGTAAGAATAACCCACAATGAATATCCACCCGAGTTAGAATAGAATGAAATCATTCGAACTCTTCTCCTATTGTGGTGTGATAATCTACTAAGTGTGATGTCTCCCCGTGAATCCTGCAATTTTGAATATTTTTCTATGTTCAGTACACACCATGTATTCATCTCTCCATTCATTTAGATCCTTCGTTGAATCTATCCATGAATCCTGCAATTTTGAATATTTTTTTATATTCAGTACACGCCATGTATTCATCTCTCCATTCATTTAGATCCTTCACTGAATCCCTGTTGACATAATTCTCTCAAAGTTTTGGTGAATATTTTACTTCTATTTCCTTTTATTCCACCGAATTTAATTCTCTTTTTCATAAATAAATCCGACATTTTAATTCATTTTTTCCACGGAGTTTAAATCTCTTTTCCATTAATAAGTCCGACATTTTCTATCGGAAAAATTATTTTTGTAACTTTTTCTAGGTTTATACGGCTAGAATGTGAACACACAAAATCATACGAAGGGTCTATAGCCGTCAATTTTGCTTCTACAAGCAAAATAACATGTAAAGCAAACATCAAAAGTACACTATTACGGCATAGAATATGGCATTCAAATAAGAATCTAACATCATCAAATTTCAAAATCAAGTTGTCTATCTCTCAATGCATTGAATTTTGGCAGACAACAATATACAAAATATAATATTATTAATGTAAACTCGAAAAACAATAACAGAAACCTTTTCCAGAGAAACTATTAGACTCTAATTCAAATTTTCATTTGTTAAGTGCTTGGATTTCGTTGCTCTATTTGTTGAACCTACTACTAATAGTATGATCAAGATTCAACAAAATATCTGAAAAAATGACATCTTTCCTTATCTGGTCATGTTTCAAGAACTGATATCGACATATTTACAAATCAGTAGAATAACGGCCTCATTTTATACAGGCCATCGTCAACATCAGATAATCCTATATACTGTACAATGTGATGCCAGGTCATTACCACTATCCCTTTACCTGAACCACAATAAAACCTTCGCATGCTAGAATAACAAACCATTAACCTTTGGACTCTTCACGTTTATAAGGCTGCAGATTCTTAGCACAACTCGTTACTAGTGGAAATCCGCTTTATCACAATAAAGAGTATTTCATTTCTATGTAGTTTCTAAACTCTTGTAATGCATCAGCAGATTTCTTATGCGCAGAAGGGCTTGAAGAGCCCAACTAGAAACCTTTAGGCTTTTCACGTTTAGAAGACTGTACATTCTTAGCACGACTGGCTCCTTCTGGGATTCCACTCTGTCTCAACAAGTTGTCTTTCATTTCTATGTAGTTTCTAAGCTCTTGTAATGCATCAGCAGCTTTCTTACAAACAGGAGGGCCTGAAAAAATACTACAAGAATTGATGTCATCAACAGTTTGATTTGGACAGGAGTCATTTCTTGAAATCATAGTAGAGTTTGGGGAAAAGTCCGATGGATTTTGAAAATCTGAGAACAAAGGTGATGCTGATTTCAGCATCTCTACAAGTGCACCTACTGCTGCATTCTGTGATCTTCTAGGTGTTGAAGACTGGCCCATCGTTTCCATTGCCTCTGACATATTTCCTCTACTATCAAAAGAGCCCGTTCTGAAAGAAAAAATATGAACAATATTAGTAAGTCAACTGCTACAAAAAAATATTGGTGAATGCAACAAGCAGCATTATAGAAAAGGCACTAGTCTTTAGTGACATCACCATCATAAAATTATTTTCCATGAAAGGTAATTCTTCACTATAAAACATCTTGAAGACACCATTATCACTATAAGGATGCAAGAAATGTTTTTAATTGTCTTTGTTACAGTAATATTTAATTCAGTATTGGTAGAGGAAACAATTTTATAAATTCAAATAAAAGGATAGTTATTCAGTAGACAGAAGCAACAGCTGCTGCTACTTAAGCCCTCTGCTCCAGAATGGAAAGAGGGGGGCATTTGTTGTAATTTTTTGTGCATTGCCGTTACTATTACTATAGGGCATGTTTCTTGAAGTAACTTTCCAAGAAATAAAAATAATAAATCCAACAAAAACACTACAAGTCCTTTCTCTCAAATTGCTTGCCCTCAAGCAATTGCAATGCTGAATGCATCAAGATGTTTGGAGTAAGGACACTCCCATGAAGCATCTTCCTCTGACAAACTCTTCCATAAGATTTATACCTGGAGGTAGGGAACCTGTTGGTCACTAAAACAGTTGTACCTTGTATTTGAAATTTTGAAGGCAACAACTCTTGTGATACCCCAGCATTCTATCAAACTACCTTTTCCAACCAACAGACATAAAGAACATTATAAATATGAGTGCCACCAAGCACCACATCGTAGACTACTTGTCCAACCCTCAGCTGACAACACCCTGTAGGGTCCATAATACTATGATAGAATTTAGCCCTGCATTTTATAAAAAAATTGAGAATAGCAAAAACTATACCGACCTCAACCCTCAATTACGAGTGAGGCTGAGAAAATTATCAGCCCTAGTACAAGCAGATTACAATGAACCATCAAGAATAAATGACCAAAAATGATTTGGACTAAGGTGTAGCCAGGTAACATGACAATAAACTGCCCTTTCACTTGCTATTACCTAATAGCTAGTATTATTACTTAAAAGAGAGGGGCATAATAAACAGTAAATGTTCATTAATCCACCTCTACATATTTCCTTTTCTATATTGCTTTTAAAATAAATTTAAAATGAAACATTGAAAAGTTTTAATGATCATGGATCCTAAACAGAAAAATGATTTGTTAGGATATTGGTGCCGAATTGGCTCAAAACATTATGACACCAAAAAGTGAGGAGCATTGCCTCATATGGAAAGCATTGGTTGTGCTAGAGAATCCACCATCAATCAGAATTGAATTGTAAATAAGGGGATATGAGAAAGGGGCTTCTAGTCCCCACTCTCTTAATAGTTTTCCGTGGCTGACATTTGTGAGGGATCTACCTCAAATTCCGTATGTCAGTAAGAGAGGTGACAAGTTATTAATTTAATTAACTGTATTACCAGATCCACAGGGGCTTGAGGTGGATCCACGGATCTCCGTTTCAGAAACGCATATGGAGACGGTTCTGCCCAGATCCACCTAGGATCCACCATGTAAATGGATCGTTCATACCCAGAAACGGATCCTGTGCTGCCAAAAAGGATCCCGAGCCAGCTAGCCTCCACACACTGCATCCCAAGCAAATAACACGAGTTTTACGTTTTTTAAATTTTTTAAGATGTTTGCCACCTGTTTGAATCCCTCAGCAGAAGATTATTATAAGAATCCCCTGCCCCATTCTGAATACAGCAGAACATGAGCGACAGTTCAGACATTCAGCAGAAAGTGAGAGTTTGTTTGAGTTTCAGAGCACAGTGATCAGGTGGCAAGTTATTAATTTAATTAACTGTATTACCAGATCCACAGGGGCTTGAGGTGGATCCACGGATCTCCGTTTCAGAACCGCATATGGAGACGGTTCTGCCCAGATCCACCTAGGATCCACCATGTAAATGGATCGTTCATACCCAGAAACGGATCCTGTGCTGCCAAAAAGGATCCCGAGCCAGCTAGCCTCCACACACTGCATCCCAAGCAAATAACACGAGTTTTACGTTTTTTAAATTTTTTAAGATGTTTGCCACCTGTTTGAATCCCTCAGCAGAAGATTATTATAAGAATCCCCTGCCCCATTCTGAATACAGCAGAACATGAGCGACAGTTCAGACATTCAGCAGAAAGTGAGAGTTTGTTTGAGTTTCAGAGCACAGTGATCAGGTGGCAAGTTATTAATTTAATTAACTGTATTACCAGATCCACAGGGGCTTGAGGTGGATCCACGGATCTCCGTTTCAGAACCGCATATGGAGACGGTTCTGCCCAGATCCACCTAGGATCCACCATGTAAATGGATCGTTCATACCCAGAAACGGATCCTGTGCTGCCAAAAAGGATCCCGAGCCAGCTAGCCTCCACACACTGCATCCCAAGCAAATAACACGAGTTTTACGTTTTTTAAATTTTTTAAGATGTTTGCCACCTGTTTGAATCCCTCAGCAGAAGATTATTATAAGAATCCCCTGCCCCATTCTGAATACAGCAGAACATGAGCGACAGTTCAGACATTCAGCAGAAAGTGAGAGTTTGTTTGAGTTTCAGAGCACAGTGATCAGGTGGCAAGTGAAGTGTTTTGCAGTAGCTGTCGACTGAGCACTGAGAAGTGGGTAAGCAGGAGCACTGAGCACTGATCAGTGATACACTGATATCAAGCAGTGAGAAAGAAAGAAGCCAGAAAACTGTCAGCCCAAATAGCTACCTTTGACAGGTATTTAAATTTTATTATTATACTGGAATAAATATCGTTCATGTCAATTCAAGTCTTCATAGTAATGTTTATCAATACATGTTTGAAGGAAAAGTGCCCACATGCTTAAGTTTTCAGGATTTAAAGTTTAAATATAGTTTCCCAATGGCAGCTACAGGCCTGTAACTTAGTCTATTTCATGTAGACTTTTAGTTGGATTACTTATTATTAATCTGTAGGCTATATAGTTGTATAGGTAAGTTATTAATTACCTGTAGCCTGTATGCTGTATAGCATATGATAATGCTAGCGGGAAAGGTCTAAGACATTAAAATTTTCAGTTTCAGTTTCTGATGATTCTAGCTGGAAATCTCTGGGAAAGGTCTCACGTGGTGAGTGAGGTGGTGAGCAGTGGCTGTCGACTGAGCACTGAGAAGTGGGTAAGCGGTACACTGATATCAAGCAGTGAGGAAGAAAGAAGCCATCAAGCTGTCAGCCCAAATAGCTACTTTTCACAGGTATTTAAATTATATTATTATACTGGAATACAGTTCATTCAAGTCAATTCAAGTCTCCATAGTAATATTTATCAATACATGTTTGAAGGACAAGTGCCCACATGCTTAAGTTTTCAGGCTTTACAGTTTAAATATAGTGTGCCCAATGGCAGCTAGAGACCTGTCTCTGGGAAAGGTTTCAGACACAATATAAGTGTTAGTATTTTCACTTAAATATAGATTATGTTAGATCTTTAATCAAACACAATATTATGCAATAGGATCACTGAAAGATAGACAAGCACAGCATAAAAGAGACACAGATTTATCCTGGGAAAACCCTCTCATGGGAAAAACCCAGCAATTTCTTCTGTATAGATTCCATCAACACGTACAATGTCATACAAAGATAAGAACCCAAAAGATAAGATGTCTTCAGCAACTTCTTCTTCTTCCCCAGTATACTCGATCTTCTCCCTCTCTCACAAGTGAACTTGCTCAAGTGAGTGTGTGTCCAAATGAGGGATTCGACCCTCCTATTTATACACATCAAGTGGGTGACCTTTTCCTTTACTGGGCTGACCTATGACCCTAACTGGGACGACCTCTCCTAGGGGAACTCAAAATAACATTTACATAATGTTTCTACGGGTACTATTGACCCGGCTTTACAAGCAATGGATACATTGATTCTTTCAATGACTTTTACATAGTCAAATACATCAATGACATCTCCCAAAGGAGGTACAACAAAATATAATAACACAATAAGAATATATTCCAAAGTTACACATTCTTCAACACTCCCTCTTAACAAGGAAGGTATTCTTACAACACGGTCATCACCACTGGTCACTGGACATGATCATCGTACTGGTCATCATCACTGGACACGATCATCGTACTGGTCATCATCGCTGGACACCATCATCGTCACTGTTGCTGCAACTTTGACCATTGACTTGTGACATCTCTCGAATCTATACATCATAAGAAGTTCTACAAAGCCAACCCTTTTTCATGTTGGATGTACCTGTCTAAAGAACCATCCCTTTTTGATGTCGGATGTAAGCCTCTTTGCAGTGCCAGCCCTCCTTAATGTTGGATGCAACTTTCTATAGAGCCAACCCTTTTTCATATTGGATGTAAAGTTAAACCTCTACAGAGCCAGCCCTTTTTCATGTTGGATGTAGCCATCCTTACAGTGCTAGCCCTCTTTCATGCTAGATGCAAACCTCTATAGAGCCAGCCCTTTTTCATGTTGGATGTAGCCATCCTGCAGAGCCAGTCCTTTTTCATACTAGATGCCTCTCTACAGAGTTAGCCCTCTTTCATACTAGATGTAGCTATCCTGTAGAGCCAGTCCTTTTTCATACTGGATGTCTCTCTAAGAGCCAATCCTCTCTCATACTGGGTGTAGCTATCCTGCAAAGCCAGTCCTTTTTCATACTCAATGCCTTTCTACAAAACCAGTCCTCTTTCATACTGGATGTAGCTATCCTACAGAGCCAGTCCTTTTTCATACTGAATGCAACTCTACCTATAGAGCCAGTCCTTTTTCATGGACCAAGCAAGCCATCAGGTGGGTCCAGCCCAGGAGCGTACATTACGTTGCATACCGCAACCACCTGCTTTACCTCAATGTCCAAATCATCTCGTAGTCTAGGAGACTCAATTACATCACATAACCTGTGACTACCTGCATCTCAAGTGGAGACACCCAGGAGACTCAATTAGGTCACATGACCCGTGACTACCTGCATCTCATATGTGCTATGCTACTCATCACTCCCTCTTGATCTAGATCATCCCAAGCTTGTCCTTGAAGTACTCAAACTTCACTCCTGACAGAGGCTTGGTCAACACATCGACTATCTACTCCTCTGTTGCTATATACCGGAGCCTCACTGCTCCTCTTAGCACCATATTCCGGATATAGTGATACCTAAGCTCAATGTGCTTTGACTTGTCATGAAACACCGAGTTCTCAGACAACTTCACAGAATTTTGGTTGTCACAAAGAATACAAGTTGCCTCTATCTCGAGATCAAACAAACCTACAAGCAACTTCCGAAGCCATACTGCCTCACAACTTGCCGAACAAGCTAATATACTCTGCTTTGGTTGTACTGAGTGCCACACTCGTCTGCTTTCTACTAAACCATGAGCTCATACCATATCCCAAACTGAAGCAGCACCCTGATTTGCTCTTTCTATCCGTGACACTCCTGGCCCAATCCGCATCAACATAACCCTACAAGATAATCCTCTGATCTTATGCATATCTAAGGCCATAATCAACCGTACCTCAACATATACTTTATCGCAACCAGGTGAACTCATCTTGGCTCTACCATATACTGGCTCAGAGTGTTCACCGCAAAGCATAAATCTGTCCTCGTGTTTGTTAAGTACATCAACGAACCAATCATCTACCTGTATGACGTGGCATCCACCAATTCTGAAGAAGTATCACTCAGCAACTTCAGATTCGAAGCCATAGGTGTGGCCATAGCCTTGCAATCCATCATCCCAAATCTCTTCAGGATCTCCACCACATATTTTCCTTAACTCGGGAAAAGTTCCTCTAGATTCTACCACACCTCAAGACCTAAGAAATAGTGCATCACACCAAGGTCTTTCATCTCAAACTCAGCGGCAAGCTTCTTCTTTATTTCTGCTATGAGGTTCTCATCTCCTGTCAAAACAAAATCATCTACATACAATAGTAGAATCGCAGGATTTCCCTCTTCAACCTTGTAGTAAAGGTTGGAATTTGCTTTACTCTTGGTAAAGCCCAAGCTCATCAGAAACCCATCAATCCTACCGTACCACATCCTGGGTGCCTGTTTCAGTCCGTATACAGCCTTCTTCAATCTACACGCATGAGTCTGCCTGTCATGTGTCTCAAATCCTAGTGGCTTCTCCACATACACTTCTTCTTCTCCTACACCATTAAGGACAGTTGTCTTCACGTCCATCTGGTGTACCTACATCTATCGCAAGTATAGCTCTACTTGAAGTGTATCTTGCTATAGGAGCAACAATGTCTCGTCACAATCGACTCCCTCTCTCTGAGAGAAATCATGAACCTTGCCTTGTACTTTTGTAGTATGCTTTATTTTGTAAATTTGCTTGAACCTTCAATACTTGTTCCAAAGAACAAGTCTTATCATCCTTCTCTTGTAGGTCATAACATACGATCTTTCCTACAAGTCATAGCTAGTCATATGATTAGTAACATTCCATGTAATGACAACTTCTTATGCATAATGTACACAATCATGTAACCAATGCATCTTAGCCAATGCTTCAACACAACACTTGCCCATATCCCGTATACATTGTAACTATCTAGATGCCTTCCATCTCTACCAGAACATACTATTAAGAGCGTGCACTGCTCTCAATATGTTAGCAAAGAGGTTTCATCCTAGACTAGCTCCATCAAGGGCTCATGGGACACTGTGCAACACTATAGGCCACTTACCCATAACATGCACTACATGAGCCTACTGTTAGTCAATCTTAGTCATATATAAGTGCATAAAAGAAAAATGCATCACAGATCTACATGTACCTGTTATGAGCAATATCCTTCAAAATACTTAGGAATTCAAATGACAGTAAATACTTATCGTTTATGTGTTTTGTAGGCTCCCTCTTGGTTTCTGCCTCCTTGCAAAAGTTACTAGAGTTCTTGCTTCATCATCTAATTTTGAAGACCTTGATCTTCTTCTTCATTTAGTCTGGAACTTTCTGAAGTCTTCATCCTTGGTTCTAGATTCAAGATCTCCTTCGCTTTGTTTTCACTTCTTAAAAATGAACTCTTCACGCTCTTGCCTCATGCACATCCTTTGCATGTGCCTACATGTTTTGTCTGGATCTCAAGTAGACCTGTTGGTAAAGCCTTGTATTGTATATGAGCAAGCCTTTTGTGCCATAGTTCACTCGGTTCCATAGTGTCATGAACCAATGCTTGATTTGAGCAAGCCTCCCTCTTGCTCTTCAATTACTCCTGTATCATCAAAAGTTTAAGACATATTCTTCATCACTTGAGTTGCTTTCTTCTTAATTGGTTTATCATCCTCTGCAACATGAGCATGATGCCTCTTCCAATTTCCTTTCTTGTTGTTGTCTTTCTTCTGGGGACAATTTCTTGCAATGTGTCCCATCTCATCACAATTGTAGCATTTGAAGTTTGAGTAGTCTCTGGAAGGTCTTTGATTCTTGAGGAATCTTCTAGACTTGTGACAATGATTTTCTTTCTTGTTTCCTCTTTGTATGAGTTGTCAAGGCTTGGTTATCTTCTTCACCTAACTTTTCTTCTCTAGCTTCAATCCTAGCTTCTTCCTGAGTGCAAGTTTCCCAAAGTGCACTGAAACTGATAAGTTTCTTTCTGGAACATATTCCTTGGATAAATGACTCCCATGATCTTGGAAGACCATTCAAGGTGGTCATTAATAGTTCTGCATTCTCAACATGGTCTCCCATAGCTTTCAATTGATCTCTGATATTGGAGACCCTTGTGAAGTAAGATTGAATGCTTTCATAGCTTTGCATCTTCATACCCTTGAGTTGAGTTCTCAAGGTCATCTTTCTATTAATGTTCTTCCCTTCAAATAATCTTTTCAGTGCATCAAACATCTCTTTCGGAGTTTGCAAAGATGAGATGTGGGAGATCAAGTGATCCTTAATGGAATCAGCAATGATCCTCTTGGCCTTTATCGATTTCTTCTTATGCTTGGCTTTATCTTCATCTCCCTCTGGCTCCGCAACTTCTTCTTTGATATAATTATCCAACTCCTTCTCTTCTAAAATGAGCATCACCCTGTACTTCCAAGCACGGAAGTTGTTTACTCCTTCAAGCTTATCTTCAAGCTTGGTATGGTTTGTCATCTTGATAAAAATGAGAACCTCAAATGGAAATAGAGATATTACAACTTACCAAATGAGATGCTCCAACCAAGTGCTTGCTTCACTGTCTTATGAGATCTGACTTCAGGATGACCTAGGGTTTGTTAGAGAAACCCTAATTTTTCAACTTCGGGATCTTGAAAAACTAAGTAGAGGAAAAGATGTGCCTCCCTAAGGCGAGTTGAGCAAAGGTCCTTTTTCTACAAAATTGTGGACAGAACTTCCAAAAACTCGATGCCCTAGTTTTCTGAGCTGCAATGGTGGACCCAAAAATGAAAGTTCTCTGATCTGAATTCTGTCTCCACAGAAAAATGTGCCCTACTAGGGCGAGTTTCCTTGACCCTCTTTTTCAGCCAAACTGTGTAGAAAAGCCTCTAGAAAGAGAAACCCTAGTTTTCACTTCCAGCAATTGCAGCTACAGCAACACAATGCCTTCTTTCAGGCTAGCTCTCATACCATGTTAGTATTTTCAATTAAATATAGATTATATTAGATCTTTAATCAAACACGATATTATGCAATGGGATCACTGAAAGATAGACAAGCATGGCATAAAAGAGACACAAAGATTTATCCTGGGAAAACCCTCTCACAAGAAAAACCCAGCAACTTCTTCTATATGGATTCCGTCAACAAGTACAATATCATACAAAGATAAGAACCCAAAAGATAAGATGTCTTCAGCAGCTTCTTTTGCTTTCCCAGTATACTTGATCTTCTCCCTCTCTCACAAGTGAACTTGCTCAAGTGAGTGTGTGTCCAAATGAGGGATTCGACCCTCATATTTATACACAGCAAGTGGGTGACCTTTTCCCTAACTAGGCCGACCTATGACCCTAATTGGGTCGACCTCTCCTAGGGGAACTCAAAATAACATTTACATAATGTTTCTTCAGGTACTATTGACCTGGCTTTACAAGCAATGGTTACATTGGTTCTTTCAATGACTTTTACATAATCAAATACATCAATGACATCTCCCGAAGGAGGTACAACAAAATATAATAACAATACAATAAGAATATCTTCCAAAGTTACACATTCTTCAACAATAAGATAATAGTATTATATAATATATACATAGTTTTCAGTTTCTTAGTGTACATAGTATGGCTGTGTCATTAATAATTTAATTAGATCAATCTCATCCAACTCTTGGCGAAGGCTCCTCATAGGCTATAGCAAGTTGTCAAACAGTGTACAACAGTCATTTACCATCATACCTAGTTGGGAATCTTTACAAGTTTACACTTTAAGGCAGATTTCAAGGAAGATGACTAGTTGATCATGATGTAGAGTTGAAATATCCCGATGATAAGGATGTAGACCCATTTCAGGATATTTAGTTAGACCTACTCTACATTACCATATTAATAGAGTGATCATTGATAAGACACTCAATTTTGAATTCACTATTGTCCTTTTTGTATGAGACATGAATTCATGATGCATCACGATTTCAGTCATCAGATTTATAAATTATCTAATGATTCCAGTCCTAATGTTGTGATTCATGAATGGTTTCGATTCTTAACTCTCAATATGTCTCTTTAAATTTAAAAATATTTATCATATTTTTTATTTATTGCATTTTCCTGCGTATCCAGATCCTGGCTTTTCAAAAATCTTGCAGATCCATATCTGTATCCTGGTAACTTATATTTAATATTCAGCTGTTGAGTAATGTAATTAGTGATTAAAAAACATCCATTTCAGTTTGCAATGTTATTCTTTAGAATGGATTGTTGCTGCAAGATGGTAGATAAGACCTATCATGTATAAAAGCTCTATTGTCCTGAGAACTGTGTGTTGTCTCCCATGGTTGTGTTGGGGTAAATGAAGGCATAATTAGAATATTAGGGTGGGACTCTTAGGTACCTGCAAAACAAAAATGCTCCGAGCATTAAAACGTCAATTGAGATTAATTGAAGTTTGATACCGCTGATATCATGGTGGATTGTTTTCTGTACAACTTCCAAGAGAGATAAAGAGATGAGATGGGAGTCATCATATGAGAGTCTTTGACTTATGCATGCTTGATAGGAATGTAAGAACTCTTTAAACAAACTATGCATTGTATCAACTTTGTCCTCATCAAGCTTGACAACGGCTTGAAATCTTTCCACTATGCCCACAAAGATATCTCTAATACCCCACTCCACAGTTATAGTTCCCCCGGAACGAGGTTTGTCTCCCATAGGATGATTCAGGATTAATGAAATCGAAAAAGAGGGACTGTCCTTGAGCCATTTTAGCCTGAACCTCTCATTCTTCACACCCTTGTAGCTCAATTTCTTAAACATCTCTGATGTTTTTATGGTATTGCTCAACATTGTAATGTGACAGCTCTTGAATACATTCCATGTATTTTGCATAAAAAGATGAAGCATGAAGGCTTGGCTAAGTAGAGGTATGGTTTTGAGTTGTTTTTGGAAGGGGAGGGAGTTGGTTTTGAGTTTTTCAACTAGAAAACCACTTAATGATCAACTTCAACCAAGAAATTGTTGAAATGGATAACACTTTTCCATTTTTCTGCCATTAATAACAGCGCTCAAGTACAACAAAAATGCTGCAATATCAAAATAAGAAAAATACCAAAAGGTATGCACAAGCCAAGATACAGAGGTTTGTAGCAGTCCTAAGAGCACACAATGACTATAATTGTTGATATGGAAATCAACATCTCTCACTTGTTGCAAAAAGTTGTCCTTCATAATTTAAAGGTAACAATTCAACTACCATTTTCAGTCAAGAGACATAAAGGGCATTATAAATACGAGTGCCAACAGGCAGCACCCTACAGGGACCCATGATACTATGATAGAATTTAGGCCTACATTCCATAAAATATTTGCAAATAGCAAAATAAGACTATAACAACTTCAACCCTAAATGCCAGAGATTATATCCTTAGTTAGGTCATTGTTAAGCTATTTCAAATTGCAAGTAAGACTAAGTAAATTATCAGCCCTAGTACAAGCTGATTACAGTGAACCATCAAGAATAAATTACCAAAAATGATTTTGACTACAGTGCAGGCATTTGACGTGACAATAAACTGCCCTCTCTTACTTGCTATCACCTAATAACAAGATCAGCTTGTATTGTTATCAAAGATAGAGTAGATGACCAAAAATGGTTTCACTAAGGTGTAAGCATGTAACATGACAATGAACTGCCCTTTCACTTGCCACTAATGGCAAGATCAGCTTGTATAATTATCTACTCAAGTATAAATATTTTTTTATGCTGTCGATAAAAAAATGCATCAATATCTGGTAAAAGTCAATTCAGTTTGTAATTTGCCATGCATACAGCACCAATCATATGGCATTTGAAGAATCTTCCTAACCACTCAACTGCAATTGCCATGAAATTTGCAATCCAAAAAATATACAAGCAATGGCATCTCCTCTGAAAATGAAAAAACAAGAAACAGAGAAGAAAAAATTGAAATGGAATAGAAAATTCAAATACCTGCTCCTCAAGCTATCGCTCTCATCATCCTGGTACGCAAAGGGTAAAGACAAATCTTCATCTTCAATTTCATAATTATAAGAACGTCTGCTAGAACTTCGTGAGCCCATAACCCGTGGCGAGCCACTGTGCGTGATCCTTGATCCCAATAATGATTCACTGTCCTCTCTCTCCAATTTACCCACCTAAAAATAAGAATGTCTCCTTCATCAAAATAAGCATTGCATAATACAAGCACAATAGCTAAGCAAAACGAATCTTTCACAAGTCAAGATACATTGCTACAAGGATATAAAACAGCAGAATATATCAGTTTAATACAACACTAGAACAATGGGTTTTAAATGTAAAATGACAAAACAAGCATGAACAACACAAAGGAATATAAATGTACCAAAGCAACTGAGCAGAGAAGCCTTGACTTTGTATTAGGAATATGCAGCATGGAATGCATATTACAAATAATGAAAAATGAGGGCCAATGTAAATAACTCCATCCTATTGGACAGAAAACCTCAAAAGCCTCTTAATTCTTTCCTATGTGTAACAATCGTCTTCACGGGGTTAGAAAAGGAGAGTATAAAACAATGAAAAGCAAAGGCGTAACAAGTAAACACCACAAAGAAAATATAAATGTACCGAAGCAACCGAGAAGGAAAACCTTGACTTAATACGCAGCATGGACTACAAAGAAAGAAAAATAATAGCCGATGTAAATAACTCAATCCAATCGGAGAGAAAACATCAAAAACCTATGTTGCAATTTTCTTCCAGGAAAGGAAAGAAAAAATCAATGAAAAGTAAAGACTTATCTTATTTACCTTCTGGCCTGGGTATACTTGAAAAGCTGTCTGACATTCAGGAGTCCTTGATCCTTGAGAATTTGGAAAATTTGAAGACAAGGGCCTAGAATTACCAGATAACGTGCGAACAGGATTTCTGGTCTTAGCAGTATGAGGCGGCAGAAAGGCTCTATTTTCAGCGGCCCAATTTTGAGGGCTCCTTGCACTAGAACATGGTGGAATGCTTACAGGAGCGCTCTCGGCTCGCAGCAGAACTGAACTGCTAGCATTTTCATTCTGCAAAAGACGACTTCGCATAGGCGGTGATGGGGAAGGAGAAGTAAAGTGGTCGATGCTACGGCACCTCGTAGGACGTGGGGGGGTTCCAGAATTCAATGGAGAACTTCGATAACTGGCGTTATTCATCAAAGGGGATTGCGATGGTGAGCGGAGCATAAGTTTATTGAGAGCCCCACTCCAGCTATGGCATCTCCCAAAACCCCCATTATTATATCCAGGGGATGGTGGAGCCGATGAAAGCCCAGGTTTTCCACTCGTACCCACGTCACCTTGAGAACTCTTCTCAGAGGCAGCAGGGCTCTGAACATAGTCTGCAATTATCTGTGTAGGGCTTGTCGACATACAGATACTTTCATTGGCAGTTCTACTTCCTGCTGTTGGCGTGGCAGGCAAATATGAAACAGAGATAGAAAACTTACCGCGAGGGGTCTCCACGGGGATAAAGTTGTGGAGGTGCATCTTCCCGCGTGTCAGGGGCTCTGGACAAGCAGAGATCCTGTAATCCAGCCGCATTGCGTTCCGGTGAGCTGGCAACATCCTTGCCATGGTATACACAGAGCGTAGCAGTATGATTGCCCTCTTGTACACAGCTGGTCGTTCCATATCTGCAGCGCAGGCAAACCTGGAGCGAGAGGATGAAGAAACATGCGAATAATTAACCATCCATCTCTCTAATACTTTGCCGCCGGCCGCTGACGTGGAGGGCATGCCCGCGCCGGCCTCGAAGATGTCCACAAACATAGGTTCCATAGTCAGGGTTCGATTCCAGGGCTCTATGCTGGGAATCGCATTCTCGTCTAGACTTAGCGTCAAATTGAACGAGGACTGCTTTGAGGAGGGTTTTGCCATCGACGACGCCGACGAAAGGCCGGTAATCCTGGATTCTAGTATTATATGGAGGCACTTCGTAAAGAACCCCACGACAATCTGTTCAATCTGAGGCGACTCTGCCATTGAATCAGCTGGGATACTCGAACCAGCGACTTCTTGCAAAGAGGAAAAAAGCTTAAAAAAATACAAGCCCTTATGGGTGCGGAATTTCAACAGACTCTGCCACGGATGAAACTGTGAACGCCGCAATAGCCTGCTCTGTATCGGCCCTGCGGCCCACTTTGCAGGAATCGAACCTTCAACCAGTCACCACAACAAAAGCAAATAAACGCCGTGAGCCGATCCCACCCCATAACTTCAGAAAGCTAATCTTTCCACAGTTTAGTTCTGTCAGATCGTGGTAGGGTTTAACGCATAAAATAAATAATAAAAAAGAAAGAAAAAGCGAACAGAGCCACGATAATCTAAAACTAAAAAGAAGGAAGAGAACAAATTTGATTACTCCACAGAATACTACTTTCTGCTCTTCTTACAGTTCAAGATTCGGTTTTCAGAGATTCTAAGCTGACACGTGTAATATCTGTACGCTCAATCTATCTGCGTGCATGACCTGGTAAGTGATGAGGTGTCACAGTTGGAAGCCAGCTCGGTCAGTTGGAAGCCTTTCAGCATATAGAATGAAGTTTTCACTCTTCTTCACATTTATAGGTTACCATTATTAGTTTTTTTTAGCATTTGGAAACTCTGCTTCACATTTATAGGTTACCATTATTTTTTTTTTGCATTTGGAGGAGCAAGGGGCTTTTTATTTCAGTGATCTATGTTTTCAAAAATAAAAATTAACTAAAATACTTCATTTCCGCTCATAATTTCTGTTGAAAAAAACTTATCAAAAATAAAAAGTAATTAAAAAAATTCATATTGATTCAAAAATAAAAGTTTTAAAATCAACACATATTCATTTTAAACCCGGATCCACTACGTAACGTTTTCAAAATTAAAAATTAAATAAAAAATTTCATCTCCGCTTTTTTTTTTCTTTTTTTCCAGCAGAAAAAAAAGATACTATTGGTATTCAAAGGATGAATCAAATAATACAATATGTTTAAGACTGTAACAAATACAGCCTTAAATGCAAAGTGTAAACTTCTAACCTTCTCTTAAATACATCATAAAAAAACAAAATTGTACTATCTTCAGCCGAAAAGATCCAAACAAAAAACATATGTGGAGAATTTAACAATCAAAAATTTTGTACGAGCCCTGCTCCACAACCTATAGGTCATGTATATCCTCCCAGTAGATAACCCCATCCTCTCCTTCATATGCTTCTTTTGAGAGTGTATCAGCCAACTTGTTGTGTTGACGGTATAAATGTTCAAAGGTAATGTCATTGAAGAGTTGGATTTCTTCCATAATCCTACGACACCACTGATAAAGCGTTATGACATTTAATTTATATTCACCACGAGCCCATTTTATGGTCACTCGTGAGTCCCCAAAGACATCAAGCTCCCAAAGACCAAAAGAGTTTGAAACTTTCAGAACACACCAAAGTGCCAACAACTCGGACTTCATATTGGTACCATTGTCGCAGTTCATCCTCAAAGTGATATGATGATCCTTGTTGATATAAGTAACCCCTCCCGCATCACATAAACCATTTGTAGCAGCCCCATCAAAGAAAGCAGAAGGTCTGTGAAAATTATGGCTGAAGGAACTATCCTTTTGTGTATTTTTCTCTGCAAAATCTGAGCAATGATCTATGATTGTCAACAAAATTCTATTGGTAGTTCTTATCAAGCTAGGTTCCAGATTTTCAAAAATGGCTTTGTTTCTAGTGTGCCAAATAGCTCAAGAGATAATCGCAGGCAGATATGGTAAATCTTTGTTACTCATGTACCAATTTAGCGCACAGATATCAAAAATTTTAATACCCCACAAAATATCAAACCTGAAATGTTTTATGATAGAATACGAGAGATTTATAGTAAATCGACTCTCCACCAGAATGTGATAAGTTGTTTCCAAGCTGTCTTTACACAAAAAGCATATCCCCGGTCCCATCCATCCTTTCATAACCAAGTTATCCCATGTCTTCAAGCATCCTTGAAGAGCAAGCCACATAAAACATTTAATTTTTAGGGGGATCTTCCATTGTCACAGTTTCTTATACCACCAATTTTGGGGAAAGTTGCATATACTATTGACAATGGCCTTATATGCAAGTTTCGCAGTTATCGTTCCATTAGCTTTGTTGTTGCTCCAGATCAAGGTATCCTTATCCAAAGATAGTCTACATCATGTGTAATTTAGCTTCTTGATATAATTGTCCCATTCAATGGCAGCATTGTCAGTGAAACCCATTTCCATTGCGCTGAGCCAATAGGATTGACGGGAGCCAGTTTTGTTCCTTTTTATCTTGTTGAGTGTGGAACGACCAAAATAGTGAGAATGTTAATGATATCACTGGAAAGGGATTAATCCTCATCTAACCCCATAATCGGGTCTATGCCAACCATAATTTCTTTTCCATTCCCAACCCTCCACATGAGATATTTAGCCATCTAGTTGTATACTTTAATGAACCCAAACCAAATAGTGGAAACTCCTTTAGTGTTTTTCATTGGATTTCTAATCCAATTTATAACATCTCCTTTGATGTATTTCACATATAGAACCCCGGTCCAGAGTGTGGGGCCAAAGAGGCCTCTCCAAAAGCTTTCCAAGCGAAGAGCACAGCTGAACATGAATAAGTTTTTTATCCCCCATCCAACAAAGTTTTCCGACAAAGCTAATCTATCCCAGCTTGCCATCACCATTCTGCTATTTTCCAAACCTCCCGTCCACAAGAAATTGAAGAAGAGTTTCCTTATGGAGTTAATAATAAAGCAGGGAATCTGATTAAGCGAGAACCAATACACTCACTCTGTTGAAATCTGTCATCTCCGCTTATTACTTATCAAAAATATATAAAAAAATAATTAAAAAAATTCATGTTGGTTCATAAAAAAATAAAAATTAAAAAATTAAAACCAACATAGATCCATCTTAAATGCTAAGCACAAGCACTTAGAGGGATATAATTTCTTAAGGTGTAAATTTGTTCTTCATGTGTAAAAAATTTAAGATAAAAAGAATTACACCCCAAAAAATTGAATCCCTCTTGGTGCTTTATAGATATGGGTTTAAGATGGATTTATGCTCGTAATTATTCTTTTTAAAAGTATGTTTTTTATGATAATGATGATGATGATTAATGTCCAGACCCTTTGGTCTATCGGACCTTAAGAGAAGATAAATGAATTACTTGGATTTTTGTAAAATTTGATTCCTATGAAGGAAAAGCTTAGAAATAAGCGTTCCTAGGTTCCCATAATTTTGACGAGTTAGAAGATCATGGAGATTAGAGTTGTAGCAAAGATTAGGAAACTGTGATCGAATGTGGGTGTATGCAGGGCACTTTAAAAGAAAGTGAGATTCGTCCTCAACGCTCATGGACTCACAAAGCTGGTATATCCTTTCCTCCCATGATGTTTTAGGAATTGTCCATCGTCATGTTTCGCTATGAAGCTTATCATTCTTATCTTGGCTATATTAATCTTCTTCTTTGAACTTCTTAAGATAGAGAGGTACATTTGGTCTTCCATATTAGGATTAATGAATCCCTTGTAATATCTTAACTTTCTTTTACCTTCTAACTCTTTTTCGTCCCACATTCTCACTTTGAACTTATATGTGATAGTTTTTTTGAGGTTGTTGATATCTTGCAAAGTGGTGTTTTCATCAATCCCCCAATGACTTAACCAAGCAATGGCGTCTTTGTACCAACCTCTCTTGAGCCAAAGATGGCCTCGACTAGAATTTAAAGCAATTTTAGGGAGTCTTTGGTCTGCCATGTCATTTATCTTATTCTTGTACATCAAGTATCTATACATAGCTATGCTTTTAGTGGGGGAGAGACCCACTTCCATAAGGAGAATAGGATAGGACGTGTTGCTCTTAATTTTGAGATTATATGTGATAAAACGTTTTTGAATTTGCTCGATCTTTCTCCAGGACTCTCTAGAGATGCTACACCCCCAAACTTCACAATCGTACAAGATAACGGGAGTGACGAGAGTTTAAAAAATGAACTTCTTTTTATCCCTCCACCTCACTCTAGTAATTCTTCTTCATTGCTAAATTTGTGAAATATTTATTTTAAAATTGGTTTATTATTAAAAGTAGTGGTAGTTGTTAAGGAATATCATGGTAATTGAAGTGGTTTATAGTTTAGCGTTTCTTGCATTTGAACTAGGGTTTCTGCGACAATTCTCTTGCAATGGATCCTCCTCCAAATCAAGATTCGGAGGAGAGGGTATGACAATTGGTAGAATATTTTTAGAAGGTTGTATTATTAGCTCCCCCATCAGTCAAAGTTGTAGAGCAGGACTCAAGGTTTGTGAAGCTTTAAGCTATTCTTGATGTTAAGCTCAACTCCACTGCCTTGAAGCGTAATGTTGTAGCACTAATGGAAATAGGTTTGGTAGGACATTTTACAGGGTTAGGGCCATATCCTCATGCCATTGAAACATGGCTGAACAAGAATTGGAGACCTCTCATAGATAGAAACGTTCAACAATTTTTCTATGCTAGAGGTTTCTTTGTTTTCCTGTTTGAATGGAAAGAAGATAGAGATCTCATTTTTCACAATGAACCGTATTTTATGGGGCCAAGACGGGTGTATTTGAATCAATGGAGTGTCTCCTTTGGTCCGGAGAAGGACATTCCTTTTGCAGTCTCAGTTTGGGTCAAACTTTCGCATCTCCCTCTTCATTGTTGAAGCAACAAGGACTTGGCGGCTATAGGGAACTCTTTGGAGAGGTTTATTTACAAGTCAAAACCAACACCTCTTATTTTCTCTTATTTCGGGATTTGTATAGAAGTGGACCTAGAGAAACGATTACCGGACGCAATAAATCTCTCAATGGATGGATGGACTCATCTGCAAAAACCAGATTATGAGTAGCTACCATTTAAATGGTAATTAAAATAACTTATCAAAAATAAAAAGTAATTACAAAAATTCATGTGGGCTTAAAAAAAAAATCCAATATAGATCCATCTTAAACCCAAATCTATTAAGCACCAAGAGGGATTCAATTTCTTAAGGTGTAAATTTTTTTATCTGAAATTTTTTACACATGAAAAAATTTACACCTTAAGAAATTGGATCTGATGCAGGAACATCAAGAGAGCTGGAAACAATGACTCAAAATAGTTTGTTTCTAAATTCATGGAGCATATATTTACTACATGAGTGGGATCTTGAATGATTGAGTAGATAGTTTTATTTGAATGTAATTCGTTTGAAATAGTTGACAGGTGTTTTGTTGTTGGGGATAATTTAGGGATTAGACTAAATTTAGACTTGGTTTCCTTCATTCGAGGAATGGAGGGAGGTTCTCGTTCTTGAATGTATTTTTGTTGAACATGGAATGTAATAGAGTTAGACTGGGTGTCAATGAAAAAAAAGAAGACTCCAGTTATGTGTGTACATCATTGTAAGTTTAGAAACCTTTCTTGCATTGTGAAATCTATGTGAATGAAATGCGTTCTGTGCGATTGATAGTTTTATGAACCAACAGGAGATTTGATTTGAACCAACGAATGATGGACTGTGCTAACCCTGTCTTCTTCCTGCACACAAACAAATTGTAAGTTATTAGTTGCTTTATATATTTCCAGTTGATTGCAGAGCATTTATTTATGTGATAAATTAATTGGGAATTTATCATAGTGTGGAAACTATATTGGAAGAGCGAAGAATAGTTTTGGTGCTCTTGTTTTTTTTGTTTTCCTGTTTCATTAAAACCCTCAACAAGGAAGAACAGGGGCATAACCATTGATATGCTTTCCTTTCACTCAAATAATGATATAGCACTTCCATAGACACTTGAATGAGACTGGAAAGCGTTGCCATGAGACCAATAGGAGGAATTGAGATGTTTTGCAGTTCATAGTTAAGAATGAATTCAAATAAAATGATTTCAGCTATCAATTGTCAGAACCGAGAACTCATGTAGTGCTTCGAACATTAAATAATTTGGGGCAAACTTCCAGAACAAATACAAGAACTTGTGCTGTGAATATTTAATTAATATTATTATTTATAAATTAATAGATTATTAGGTTACTAAGTGAAAGGGCGTAACCCTTCGCTATGCTTCCTCAAACCCTATAAAAGGCGATCTTATTGTAATTTATCAACATCATCTAATATATTATCATTTTATCATTCAATATGAGAGTCAGATTCGACTATTAACATCCAACCGGATACGGTTGCTGCATTTGGTATCAAAGCTCGGATTCGGCTCCTTCGACTTGAGCTCGGAGGCTCCTCCTACTATAAAGCTCGATTTCGGCTCACCTATCCTCATTCTCTCTACCCATCTTCCATATCTTCTCTCCACTCTGCATCTTCGCTACCCTTCCCTCATCCGCGCTTCCACACTGTCCTCATCCTTCTTCACACCAGCATCCACACGCCCTGCTCCAATGCTCCACCACCATCCGCCACCACTCAACCAGCACTCCACACACCCAACTCCTTTCCTCCCCATCTGCTGCTGGCCTCCTCCACGCAGCCCTCCTCCTCTGCGCATTTCCCTCCGCTCAACCCCGTGCCATCCTCTCTGCTCTCCCCCTCTAGCCTTCGCCCACTCTCCACCTCCCACTTCGTTTCTCTACGTTCTACACCCTACGCCCTCTTCTACCTACCATCTTCTCTCCTACCCACCTGCGCACTCCCTCTCCCACTTCTTCCCACGCTCCACACTTCCCCACGGCCGCCTCGCCCTCACTGCTGCTCACGCCTCCCCCCTTCCTCACGCTTTTTCCTTGGCTTCCCTGCACCTCCCTCTTCCCATGCCTGCACCCTCCAGCTCTCCCTTCTCCGTTGCCTTCCCCCACTGCCGCCTGCGTCTCCCTCCTCTTCCCTTCCCGCTCATGCACCTCTCCCAAACCTTCCTTCTCTCCCTGCCCACAGCTTCCCCTCTCCACCACCACCACTCCACTCCTCCACAGCCACGCCCCCTCGCCCCCTCGTTGCTTGCTTCTGCAGCCACCAACCTCCTCCATCCTCATTGCACCTGCGCCCTTCCTCCTACACGCCAATCTCGATTCAACCCTAAAAAAAATAAAATTATTTCCATATAATAATATTATTATTATTATAATATTTATTTTAATATATATAAGTTTTTCAAAAAAACTATATACAAAATATTATATAGTTTATGAAAAAATAATAATATTATTAATTAATTAATTAATATATTATTATTCAAATTTGGCCTCAAAAGCCAAAATAGCGTTCTACAAACATCCATGGCATCTTATAATAAGAATGACGAGTTCATAGATCTCCTTGAGGAAATCCTTAAGGATATAGATGAAATAAAGAAAACTATGGACGAAACATTTAAAGTAAATGTAGATGGAGGTGAAAATCACGTAGAAGAAGCCACCCAAGTTGATGAAAAAAAGGAAGATAGAGTAGGCCAGTATGTCATCCCCGATGAGAGTAATGGCATCAATCAATATAACATGCAATACAAAGATATAACATACCCTAGTAATAAGGGATTTGCAACGAAATAATTGACAAGGAGAAGGATGATCCCGACCAAGATTGTGATAAGAGACAAGCCGATGTTGCTAACAATAAAGATGATCAATGCTGCGACAAAACTGTCACAATCACAAACACACGAAGGACAGATATCATCACAAAGACAGCTATAAAGGACATCAAGGGAAGCAACTATAATATCTATCAGACACAAGATAAGACCAGTGTTCTTATGAGCATTATAAGCACAAAGAGCCCGTTCAAGGGAACTAGCATAAAATGTGTTGGGGTTAACAACATGAAAATAATTAAGGTCGTAATGTATGTTGAGCATGTTCAGTTGACAACAAACATAGTTAAAAGAAGCAATCACACAAGTAGAGATAGCGTAAACAAAACCTCACCAAGTTCGTACTTATTGCAAATACCAAGACATAATAATCAAAATGAGGCAATGGTCGTAATCAAAATTGCATCTCTCAAGTCATCAGCGCGACATAGAGCCAGAATAAAAGATGACATTAGGAAAATACTCAAGCTTTGAGGACAAAGCTTTCCTAAGGGGAAGGCAATGCTGTGAATATTTAATTAATATTATTATTTATAAATTAATAGATTATTAGGTTACTAAGTGAAAGGGCGTAACCCTTCACTATGCTTCCTCAAGCCCTATAAAAGGCGATCTTATTGTAATTGATCAACATCATCTAATATATTATC
The DNA here is from genome assembly GCA_027924585.1 of Larix kaempferi. Taxonomy (NCBI): domain Eukaryota; kingdom Viridiplantae; phylum Streptophyta; class Pinopsida; order Pinales; family Pinaceae; genus Larix; species Larix kaempferi. The sequence continues at coordinate 42,491,551 of BSBM01000055.1, read as the reverse complement.
ATTTTATCATTCAATATGAGAGTCGGATTCGACTATTAACATCCAACCGGATACGGTTGCTGCATCCAACTGGATACGGTTGCTGCAACTTGATTGAGAGTTATAGTGAGGTTGTCCAGTGACTCATTGAAGGCTTGGCAGTTGTTATCCTCAGGCTTGCACCAATTTTGGTATCAAAGCAAAAGGTTTGCTTTGTTTAAAGTTTTCCCACTAAGACTTGCAAGAACCCTATACAGTTAATTCCAGGAGATGGCTCTTCAAATAGTTGGAGCACGAGGTCGAATAGGACGAGGAAGACTTGTAGCTAATGCAGAACTCATGGAAGAGATGGGGAGGATACAAGCTTGATTGGAAGCCATGGAGACTGGTAGGCAGTGATATTTTGATGTTAAGGATGTAAGTGAACTAGAAGAGGAGGCAGAGGTTGAAGCACCATCTCAAGAGAATGCAACACTTAGATTGCTAAGGTCAATATTAGGATCGAGTTCAAGACCAAATCTTGGATTATATATTTATGATGGAAGTTTAATAGCAGAAAACTTGATAGATTGGATTAGTGATTTAGACAAGTAATTTGAGTATGAGGAAATTGAAGAAGAAAGAAGTTTAAGTTTGTTGTGACAAGATTGAAGAGACATGCATCCCTGTGGTGGGACAACGTGCAGACTGAAAGGAGAAAAGAGAACAAGATCGTGATCAAAATTTGGGATAGGATGGTAGCAAAGATGAAAGGTAAATTTGATGATAGCCAAAGAGTATACCGAGGAGTTCTACAAAGTTAATTTGAGAGCGGGGTATGTGGAAGACTCCTCAAAGAAGACAATGAGGTACATCAATGGATTACGAATGGAAATCCAAGATGAAATCAACATGTTGTCACTTAGGACTATGGAGGAAGCATATCAGTGTGATTTAAGGGAAGAAGAGAAGATAATAAGGAAGCAGAATTCAGGCAGAGGTCGAGGTTCAACTCAAGGAAGAGGACAGCCAGTTGGAAAAGGGAAGTTTTCAACTCAAAAAAATGAGACAGGCATCTTAGATTAGCAAGGGAAGTCGGATAAAGGAAATGACTCAAGAGGAGGAAGCACCTACCATAGAGGTAGAGGTAGAGGTAGAGGTAGGGAGACTATCTATAGATGTTACAAATATAACAAATTGGGTCATAGATCTTTTGAGTGTCCTAAAAATGAGAATGCAGGACAGAGAGGTGCATATGTAGCTCAGTCAGAGCAAGAGGATGTGTAAGAACTTGTGGCAGAGAACATGCTAGAGAGGGGAGAGTCTTTAATGTTAAACAAGACTATTTTGAAACCAGAGAAGGAGGTTGTGGAACCTTTCCATAGGAGGGATTTGTTTAGGACCGTTTGCAAGGCCAAGGAAAAATGATGCAAAATGGTGATTGACAGTGGGAGAATTGACAATCTGGTTTCCACAGAGATGGTGGACAAATTGGATTTGAAAAAGACCAAACACCCAATGCCTTACAAGGTGTCATGGTTGCATAAGGGTCATCAAATATTGGTGAGTGAGCAGAGCGAAGTGGAGTTTCAAATAAGCATCTATAGGGACAAAATTACTTGTGACATCATGCCTATGGATGCCTGCCATATTCTTTTGGGCAGGCCATGGCAGTTTGATAGGATGGTGGTACATGATGGAAGAAGCAATGGCTATAAGTTTGAAAAGGATGGTATTAAGCATATTCTTTTTCCTTTGCAAGAAGGAGGTGCAACTGAACAGGGCAACCCAAAAGCATTGTTGCTAAGTGGCAAAGAGTTTTTGCAGTAGATTGAAAAAGAGAAGGTAAGTTTTGTTGTGATTTGTAAACCAAAAGTTGTGCTTGTGAACACTAATATTGTATATTTACCTCTTGAAGTTCAAGAGATGTTACATAAATTCAATGACATAGTGGTGGATGATCCCTCAAACGAACTACCACCTAAGAGAAGCATAAGTCACCACATTGACTTCATAATGGGAGCAAGTCTTCCAAACAAAGTTGCATATAGGATGACACCCAAGGAGAATGAAGAGATTAGGAAGCAGGTCCAAGGTTTATTAAACAAGTGGATGATAAAAGAGAGCTTGAGTCCATGTGATGTGCCTACAGTACTTAATCCAAAGAAAGGTGGAGAGTGGAGGATGTGTACAGACTCCAGAGCAATCAATAAACTCACTATCAGATATAGGTTTCCATCGCCTCAGATGGATGACATGATGGATTGCTTGAGTGGAGCAACTTATATTTTCAAGATTGATGTGAAGAGTGGTTACCATCAAATCAGAATTAGATAAGGGGACGAGTGGAAGACAACTTTCAAGACAAATGACAGAGTTGTATGAATGGCTTTTCATGTCATTTGGACTGTCAAATGCACCTAGCACATTCATGAGGCTGATGAACAAAGTTCTAAAGCAGTTTATTGGTAAGCTTGTAATTGTTTACTTGGATGATATATTAATTTTCAGTCAAACAAAAGAAGAACACTTAAGGCATTTGAGATATGTTTTGGAAAAGCTACAACAGGAAAAATTATTAGTAAATATGATAAAGTGTTCTTTTATGAAGTATGAACTAGTATACTTGGGGTTTGTTGTTTCCAAGGATGGATTGAAGATGGACCCAAATAAAATAGAGGCAATTGTAAATTTGCCTTCACCCAAGAATATTTTCAAAGTTAGAATCTTTCATGGCTTAGCTAATTTTTATAGGAAGTTTATCAGAAATTTTAGTGGTATCCGTGCACCTATCATAGACACAATTAAGAAAGATAAACAACCATTCTATTGGACATTAGGGATTGACAAAAACTTTTAGATGTTGAAGAAAAAGATCATCGAACAACCAATACTAAAGCTACTTGATTTCAATCAGCCTTTCCAAGTTAAATGTGATGCTAGTGGGATAAAAATTGGGGTTGTACTAAGCCAAGAAGACATGCATATTTCCTACTTTAGTGAAAAACTAAATGAATCTAAACATAAGTACTCATCTTGTGACAAAGAATTTTATGTTGTGGTTCAAGCCATAAAGCAATGGAGGCATTATTCAATGCCCAGAGAGTTTGTGTTATTCCTAGATAATCATGCATTACAATTCATAATGCAGCAACCCAAATTGAATCAGAAAACATGTTAAATGGGTAGAGTTCTTATAGGTTTCACTCTTGTATTGAAAGACATTGTGGACAATTGAACATAGTAGTTGATGCTCTGAGTAGAAGAAATATGATTGTACGAGTAAGTCAAGTTCAAGTTTTAGGATTTGACTACTTGAAAGATTTATATGAAGCTGATTCTGATTTTTAGGATACTTTTGAAGCATGTAAAAATCCTATAAGCAAAGACAGAGGTCCTTGGGTTGAATATATGTTGCAAGACAGATTATTGTTCAAGAACAATATATTATGTATTCCTAACTGCTCTATGAGAGAAAAATCGATGCAAGAAAAACATAATGGAGGAATGGCAAGGCATTTTGGAATTGACAAGACATTGGGACAGTGGAACCACTTTTATTTTTGGCCAAGAATGAGGTCAAATGTGGAAAAGTTTGTAAGTAAGTGTAGGATCTGTCAACATGACAAAGGATGGAGTCAATATACAGTCTTATATACTCCTTTTCCTATTCCAAGAAGACCTTGGGACTCAGTTAATATGGACTTCATATTGGGTTTGCCAAAGACTCAAAAAGGTAATGACTCGATATTTGTAGTTGTTGATCGATTTACGAAGATGACTCATTTTATTCCATGTTATAAGCCAAGTGTTGCTAAACATGTTGCCAACATGTTCTTTAATGAAATTGTTAGGTTTCATGGTACCAAAGAGTATCATTTCAAATAGAGATATTAGATTCACGTGGCATTTTTGGAGGACCTTGTGGAAGAAGCTTGGAACCAAATTGAATTTCAGTTCAACTTATCACCCATAGTATAATGGATAGACAGAAGTAGTGAATAAAAGTTTGGGAAACGTACTGAGGAGCTTCGTAGGTGAAAATCCTACGCAGTGGAATCATGTGTTAGCTCAAGCTGAGTTTGCCTACAATGATTCACCAAACAAGAGTACTGGAATGGATATATTTTGTATGGAATGCATCCTAAGAGTGTATGTGAACTTAGGGATTTAGGTAGACTTGAAAAAATAAGTACAGATGGAGAATATTTTGCAACAACCATCAATGAATTACATGAGCAGGTCTAGCAGAAATTGCAGGACAATAGTTCTAAGTACAAGTTGAGAGCAGATTCAAAGAGAAGGGAAGTGAATTTTAAGGTTAGTGATTTGGTTCTAGCTCATTTGAGAAAAGAAAGATTCCCAAAAGGGGAATACAATAAACTGAAGCTTAAGAAGATAGGACCATGTAAAGTCCTTAGAATTTTTTTGCAAATACATATGAACTAGAGATGCCTACAGGTATTGGAATCTCTCCAATTTTTAATGTGGCAGACTTATATCCTTATCCAATTAATGATACAGGTCAATCTATGAAGCATGCCAATGATGATGAAACCGATGACGTACAGTGGCTGAAACAAATTCCCATGGTAATACCTTTGGAAGTAGAAGTTATTTTCGACACTAAAGTTGTAAGAAGAACCAAGAGAAAGGAGTGCAGGAGATTTGGAGAAGAAAGGTTATCCATTGGAAGATCTCTTGAGCAGGAGCTCATAAAATTTTTACCCTTTGGAGTTTGATGTAGGAGCATCAAGACAACTAGAAACAATGACTCAATATAGTTTGTTTCTAAATTCATGGAGTAGATATTTACTGCAAGAGTGGGATCTTGAATGATAGAGTAGATAGTTTTATTTGAATGTAATTCATTTGAAATAGTTGACAGGTGTTTTGTTGTTGGAGATAATTTAGGGATTAGACTAAATTTAGACTTTGTTTCCTTCCTTCGAGGAATGGAGGGAGGTTCTCATTCTTGAATGTATTTTTGTTGAACATGGAATGTAATAGACTTAGACTGGGTGTGAATGATAAAAGAAGACTCCAATTCCGTGTGTACATCATTGTAAGTTTAGAAACCTTTCTTGCATTGTGAAATCTATGTGAATGAAATGTGTTCTATGTGATTGAGAGTTTTCTGATCAAACCAGAGATTTGATTTGAACCAACGAATGATGAACCGTGCTAACCTTGTCTTCTTCCTGCACACAAAGAAATTGTAAGTTATTAGTTGCTTTATATATTTGCAGTTGATTATAGAGCATTTATTTATGTGATAAATTGATTAGGAATTTATCACGGTGTGGAAACTATATTGGAAGAGCGAAGAATAGTTCGGGTGCTCTTGTTTTTTCTTCTTCTTTCATTTAAACCCTCTACAAGGCAGAGCAAGGCAATATCCATTGATATGATTTCCTTTCACTCAAAGAACGATATAACACTTCCATAGAAACCTAAATGAGACTAGAAAGTGTTGCCAAGAGACCAATAGGAAGAATTGAGATGTTTTGCAACCCATAGTCAAGAATGAATTCAAATAAAGCGATTTCAACTATCAACTGTAGGAACCGAGAATTACTGTAGTGCTTTGAACATTAAAGAATCTGGGGAAAACCTCCATAACTAGTACAAGAACTTGATTGAGAGTTATAGTGAGGTTATCGAGTGACTCATTGAAGGTTTGGCATTTGTTCTCCTCAGCCATGCACTGGGATCCCTCTCAGTGCTTAATAGATCCGGGTTTAAGATGAATCTATGTTTAGTGGAAATGGGACCCTTATTGACAAGTCGAAACCAAAACCCCCTCTTTTCTCTTCTGTCGGGATATGTGTAGAAGTGGACCTAGAAAAAGGATTGTCGAAGGCAATAACTCTCTCAATGGATGGATGGAATCATCTGTAAAAAGTAGATTATGAGTAGCTACCATTTAAATGAAAAATTTGTCATGAATATGGACATTTGTGAAGCATTGTCCAAAGTCCAAGCCCTTGGAGCCATAAGCAAACTAGGATAAGGAATGGCATCAAGTTTCAAAAAGGGGGGATAAATTGAGATCGAACCGTCAATCTATCCCTCAGAATGGGGCCTCTTCTTCAAATAGGTTGCAGGATTTAGCTGAAATAGGGGATGAATTTGGAGAGGATGCCCAAGGCCATCTGGAATACCCCCTTATTATTATTGCAAAATCACTGAGAAGCATCTAGTTCTAATGGAATTGGGGTAGGAGGAGAACCATGTCTCAATCTTGCCATCAAGGCAAATCCAAGAAGTGAGATCAAAGGCTACTTCAATCCTTGAGGGGTTTGTTACGCAATCCAAACTTAAAGCAGTGTAGGACGAATCAGTTGAGGATACAAAGGAACAAGGCCCCTCTTCAAAAAAAGGATGGAAAATGAACAAACATCACAAGGAAACAAAAGCAACAAAGTATAAGGTAGCATGAATACAATATAGTTTAGATCAACACATCAAGGTAATAGTGGTGGGAAAATCATCCAAAGGATCAAGGGAAGAAATAAGGGAGAGGCATGGTGCAATACCTTCTAGGAAATAATGAGAGTTGTCTCTTGGAATTGTAAGGGGTAGGAGGAAAGCAAAAAGTTCACGCAGTGAGAAATTTTATCAAAAATGAAAAACCTTCTATACTCCTGATCCAAGAGACTAAGATGGATGTTGAACCTATTTCTAGGAAAATGGCTCATATTTGGAAAAATGGTCAAGGTAATGCAGTAAGCAAGCAAGGAAATTTAGGGGGACTCTTAAATTGGTAGGATAAAAAAAGGTATAGATTCATCTCTTCCTATGAAAACTCAAGATGGATTTTAGTTCAACTAGAGGATATAGAAGATAATGAGATAGTTAGAATCTGCACTGCATACGAGTTGACCTAGTATAGGCAAAAGGCAGACTTCTAGAGATCTCTTTCAACCTTTAAGAGAATCATGGGTCTTTCTAGTAATTGTATCGTCGCGGGAGATTTCAATGTCATCGTGTCTTCGAATGAGCGTAGAGGAGGTTCTATGGTTCGAGACCCCTTCGGGGAAATCCTAGAATATATTTAGGCATAATGGATTTAGTTGATATTGAACCAAAAAAGGGTATCTACACATGGTCTAACGAGAGGATTGGACCAGGTCACATAGCGTCTAGACTGGATCGGTTTTTGGTAAGTAGCTTCTTCTTGCAAAAAGGGTTTATTCCTCATTCCAAGATTCTCCCTTCTGTAGTGTTAGATCTTAAATTGTTTTTTCTCTTCTTCTCCCTTCCAAAAAAGACAAGATCCAATCCCCTTTAGGTTTAATTCGTTATGGTTGCAATCAAAAGAAGTTTTCCAGATCATTAGTCAATCATGGGGTTATCAAATTAAAGGTTCCCCAAGTTACATATGGAAATCAAATCTTTGGTGGGTTAAGGATGCTCTCAAAGCCTGGGCCAAGCAAAATTATTCTAATCCGGGGCATGAAAGGAAGTTAGCTCAAGAGTCTTAAGATAGATTTCAAAGGGAAATGGATCTATCCGCAATAATCGAAGAAACTCTTTGACAAGAGAAAGAGTTGGAGCTAAAGATACAAAATTTAGCTAGAAAAGAAGAAGAAGAGTGGTGTTTAAATTCTAGAAGCCCGTGGTTAAAGGATGGGGATAAAAATACAACCTTTTTCCACAATCAATGTAAAGAGTGATTAAGACCCAATGCCATTCATGAATTAAAAGATGAAAATATAAATATGAACATGCGACAAGAGGATATAAAAGAAGAAGCTTTCTCTTTCTTCCAATATTTGTACTATGAAAGAGGGGATATGGACCCAAATACAGCCTCAAAGATGTGTGAGATTATCCCAACAATAGTATCCTCTAAAAAAAAACAATTCTCTTGAAAGTCCAATCTTAGAGGAAGAAATCTTAGAGTCAATATGGAATCTACACCCATACAAGGATCCTGGTCTCGATGGCTTTCCTATAAGCTTCTACCAGGCATGTTAGAGCATAATAAGGAACAATCTCTGCAAAATGGTTAATTGGACAAGGTGTAGGGATAAAATTGGAGGGGCAATAAAGTATTGGTTTATATCCCTTATCCCTAAATAATCTCACTTGATCTCTATATCCAAGTCTAGGCTCATATCCTTATGCAACTCGCCATATAATATCTTCACAAAAATTATAGCTTGTAGAATTAAGAAACTTCTCCCAAAGCTAATATCTGAGAATCAAGGAGGCTTTATTTCTGGAAGACAAATCATTGATAATATTATAATTTTCCAGGAAGTCATTCACTCAAGCTATTTGAGGAAGGAAAACGGCATGGCTATAAAGTTGGACATGGCCAATGCATTTGAGAAGTGTGGCATCAATTTATTTTCCTGGCTAGCCAATGCATTTGGAAAAGTGGGGCATCAATTTATTTTCCTGGCCATGGGAAAATTTGGGTTCTCCTCTCTTTTCATCAAATGGATAAAGGCATGTATAAGGAAACCTTGGATTGCTCCTTTGGTAAATGAAATACCAACCTCATTTTTTCAAGCCTCTCGGGAGTTGAGGCAGGGTTTCCCCTTTTCACCATTCCTTTATATTTTAGTAGATGAATCATTGAGAAGATATTTAAATAATCAAAGAGAGGAAAGAGTTCTTCCATGGATCTTTATCACTCGAGGTTTTAAGCCTTCCAACCATGCCCAATTTGTAGACAACACCATTTTTCTAGGAAGTGCCTCTGAATCAAATGCTCGTATATTGAAGTCCACCTTGAATCACTTTATGAGAGCCTTAGGGGAACTTGTAAATGCAAGGAAAATCAACATATATGACTAGAATTGTTCTACCAAACTCTTCCTTGCAATATCTAGAATCCAGGGATTTAATAGTCCAAGTTCATGGACCTCCTTTAAGTATTTAGGTGTTCCAATCTCCTTAAAAAGAAACAAGTCCACATATTAGCAAGGCATAATAAAAAAGATCAAGGCAACAATCTAGTCATGGGAAATCAGATGTCTCAATCTCACAAGTAAAATTACTCTTATTAAATATGTGCTTTCCTCTCTTCCTATTTGCTTGTGCTTTGGGATGCGAGCCCCCATATGTGAAGAACCTGCAATAACTAATTAATGAAAACACATGAAATAGAAAAAATAACAGAACTCAAAATCACTTTTATATTGATCGCAGGCCACTTCGAGGGGGCAACCTCCTTTGAGAAAGCTCAATACAAATAACTTCACGGTACCTTCATTGGTCTCAACATAAACTTATATACTAAGTCTAGGCACCAATACCATGGGTTAATACCATGTGTCAATACAAACCATGGTCCAATACAAAATATGGATCAACAATTACTATGGGACAACTTACAAAGCATATGCGTCCAACAACAATAATACAAACTATGGATCAACAAATACTACGAGACAACTTACAAAGCATATGCGTCCAACAACAATATACTAACAAAGTAAATAGAAGGGTTGACATGGGTTCCTAACATCCCCTCTCCCTTAGAAAAAGCTTTGTCCTCAAAGCTTTAGATGTGGAAATTGATGCAGAATCTGAAGGAGTGGTTCCCCTGTAGCATCCTCGGGTTGCATTCCGACCCACTGACGCCTTTTGAGTTCCATGGAGGATTGCTTGGAAGGCTGTAGACGAAGAAGGACCATATCAGCTGCGTGAGAAGTGCGCTCAGAACGGTGCTGATTGTCTTGTTGTTTCAGTCAAATTCTTGCCATGTGAAGATTGTCCTGCATAATGAGAAGAATTTGATCGCGGTTTCGAAGAATCGAGTCAATTGCCTGAACTGGGGAGTTGCGGAGGGTGTATGGAAGAAGAAATGGCAGTTCCTGTCCATAGACTGCTTCATATGGTGTCCGTTTAGATGTGGTATTGTACCACTGGAGCGCTTCTAGGAAATCCATAAAAATAGTTGTCCAAATCTGTGTAGGGATGGGCAAGGGTTCGAGCAGGCCCGAAAGGAGTGTCGTTTCACCCTTGTTGACCTAGCAAGTATCACAGTCAACCACCATCTGTTGAATTTTCATTTTTAGTCCCTGCCAAAAGAAGTTACATTGTTCTCGGTCATACATTTTTAGGAACCCAGAGTGCCCTGCTGATGAAGAAGCATGGAGTTGATAGAAGAGATAGCCCTGTTGAACAGATTGCAACCAATTTGGAACAAGCAGAGAAATAGTTGTAAGAGAAACTGGGTCATCAAATGTGCGAGAAGGAGCATCTGCCACCATATTGTCCTTACCCTTCTTGTAAGTGATCACAGAGGCATAACCCATGAGTTGGATAACCCATTTCAGGTGTGCTGGGGAGGAGACCCATTGTTCCAGGAAATTTTCCAGACTCTAAAGATCAGTCTTGATGCAGAAATAATTCCCGAATAGGTATGGCAGCCACTTCTGTACTGCATGCAAAATAGCCATCATTTCCTGCTGAGATTGAGATGTGGCTAAATTCTTACTGGAAAGGTCTCTTGAAGGGGACAAGCCCACTGGTTCAGCAAATACCCCTGCATATCTATCCAAGGAAGTAGGGGAGACCGTTGATGGGTGCATCTGAATGGAATGGAGTTGAGCGATGACACCATGTGAATTATTCTTAAGGATTTTTTCCAGGCGATGTGAACTGATGATGCAGAGAGACCCTTGTTGTAAGCCCTTAAATTTGTGTTGTTTCCCATTGACTGAAAACTACATCCAAAGTTCATCAAAATCCCATAAGATGGGGCCAAGTGTGCATAACCAATGAACGCCCAAAACCACATAACATCCGCCTAGGGACAAGGAAAACATGTCAGAGCGTAGGTTATAATCTTCCAGAGAGATACTCACATTGTGACAATTCCCCTTGCAAGGTAAGGTGCCCCCATTGGCAACCATGACTTCAAAGTTGGAGCAAGGATGGAAAAAACAATCAACTTGTTTGGCGATCCGAGGGTCAATGAAGTTATGAGTGCTACCAGAATCAACGAGTATTGTAAGAGGAAGCTTCTTGAAGTAACCACTGACCCGCATTGTTTGGGGGGTGGTGACGCCAGATAAAGCATGGAGAGATATCTCTGGTTGTTCATCCTGAGATGGGGGGTCAATAGGCATCTCCTGAATGTTGACCTGATCATCCATTGTATATGGAGCTTCTTCACCAATTTTAGAGGTAGGCGGAGAATCCACATCCAAGAGATAGAGCTTTTGTTGAACACATCTATGTCCCATAGTGAATTTCTCATCACAATTATAACAAAGCCCTTTTTCTCTGCGTTCCTGCATCTCTGTTTCAGACAAATGCTTGATAGGAGTTGGTCGAGGAGTAAGCGGGATGGGAGGTCGTTGAGAACTCATATTTCGGAAGGGAACAAAAGGGGGCTTGGAGCATTGTTGGGCTGCAATCTTGTCTTCTGCTAACTTAGCCAACCTGAGGACTTCCATCATTGTGTTGGGACAGAACATTTTAACCTCTGACCGGATTTCATCCTTAAGACCACTGATAAAACAACTCCTGTAGAATTCATCAAACAATCCTTTTGTGTGATTGGCTAGTTTCTCAAATTCTGTCTGATACTCTCTCACAGTGCCAATTTGACGAAGTTTAGTGAGTGCTCCGGTGAAGTCATCAAAATAACTAGGACCAAATCGTTGCAAAAGGAGTTGGCAAAAATTTGTCCATTTTGGCTCGTCATGAGCTTTGATGTACCAACGGTACCATTGAAGGGCTTCCTGTTCCAAATGAAAGGATGCCAGTGGAACTTTTTAAACATCAAAAGTATTATGCATACTGAAATACTGTTCTGCACGATAGATCCATCCAGTCGGATCAGTACCATTGAAGCGAGGAAAATCAAGCTTCGGACCACGGAAATTGCTGGAAGAAGAGAACCCATTGGCTGCAGAAGATTCTTGATGTCGGTTATTGTTTATGGTTGAATGCTAAAGATGGAGGCTAAGAATTTTTCTATCCAGATCTTGGAGTTTGGTTTGGATGGCTACAAGTGCTTCCTCCATGGTTTTTGCTCCTACGCAGGTGACAACCATAACCAGGAGTTTTTTTTTTTTTTTTGAGTGGGTAGAAAAACAAAAACAAAAACTGTTTCAGTAAAGGAAAATCTGGATTTGGGAAAAAATCTGAAGGGTAATTGGGGTTTGACTAGGTTTTGAACATTGTCGAATAGATAGGGAAGCTGAAAAGGAGGATTTCAGAAGCGGGGTGAAAGAATGAGAAAATTTGGCAGAGAGGGACAAAGAAACAGAATTAGGAAAGGAACTCTATGGTAAAATTTGAAGGTGATTGGGTGAAATCCAAGGAAGTTATGGCAAACCCTAAAAATAGACAAATGTGGGATTTCGGGCTTTGGGAAGTGGAATTTGGGATAGGGTCCTTAGGAATGAAATATGAAGAATGGGATTACAGGGGTTCTAGGGAAGTTTCAAGGGAAACAGAGTGAAGACAAGGGAGATATGGAGAAAAAACTGAATTTTATACTCTCTTTTTTCTCAAAATGGAGCGGCTACGGCGCGGAAGGGATCTGAAACAGATAGATTTGAAACGGCGCCGAATGGATTGAAAACAGCTGGATCTGGAACGAATTTCAGAATGGATATGAACGGCTGGATTTGAAATGGCGCGATAGTGATCGACAACAGTTCAACTGAAAATAGATATGGACCCCCAGGTATGTGCGGATTTCTAACAGTTCAGGGGTTTCACTCGGCCACCAATGCTGTCTGATGGCTTGCGTATTGGGGCAGTACCCCTCACTCCACAGCTCAGGCAAAACTGATAACCGCTTTGCCACAAACGATAGCTCTTGGTTTACCTCACGGGTTGGGAACTAGTCAATCAGGTAGGGGTCGTTGCCCTTTTCGCTGGCAGGTCCTCTCAATGGGCCAACTACTTTGGGGTTCCTGTGGTACTCCTCACAATGAGTTTTAGGGCTTATGCCCAAGTACTTCCTACAGTTAAGCGGATAGGGATTATTCCCAAATCCGAGCTTGCAATAGATGCAAATTTTTTTTTGGGCAAAAATTCCACCCAACGAGCCTAAAAAAGTGCTTTGATACCAGATGTGAAGAACCTACAATAACTAATTAATGAAAACACAAGAAATAGCAGAAATAACAGAACTCAGAATCACTTTTATATTGATCGTAGGCCACTTCGAGGGGGCAACCTCCTTTGAGCAAGCTCAATACAAATAACTTCACGGTACCTTCATTGGTCTCAACATAAACTTATATACTAAGTCTAGGCGCCAATACCATGTGTCAATATAAACCATGGGCCAATACAAAATATGGATCAACAATTACTACGGGACGACTTACAAAGCATATGCGTCCAACAACAATAATACAAACTATGGATCAACAAATACTACGGGACGACTTACAAAGCATATGCGTCCAACAACAATATACTAACAAAGTAAATAGAAGGGTTGACATGGGTTCCTAACACCATAGGTGTTATGGACAACGCCAACAAGGAAATTCGTAGATTTTTATGGCAAGGAGGGAAATATAGCCATAAAAAGTTTCATCTCATCAAATGGGATATTGTGAGATGCCCTCAAGGAAATGGGAGAGCAGGAATAAGGGAACCTAGAATCATGAACATTGCTATGGGTGCCAAAATTCTTTGGAGAATGGTGTCAGAAGGGAAACAATGGTGGAAATAAGTCCTTCGCTGAAAATATTTTAAGAAACCAAGATTGAGGTGTTTGCATGGAGTGTTGCAAGGGGAGGGAACGAGTGTATGGAACTTGTGCAAGGTAGTAGGGTCCTTGATAAAGGATAATCTACATTGGATCCCTGGTAATGGAAAGCGAATCCAAATGTGGGAGGATAAAATTTTGGGGCAAGCTTCCCTCTATTCAAAACATGGTCTACAGGAAATGTGTGAATGACTCTCCACAAAAGGATATAACTCTCTATTTGAATCTCGAACTGGATGGAGTCTAGGTTTTGAAAGGGATGGAAGAAAATTACTGTGCCTGACCACCTATGCTACGATTATGAGATGTTATGTATGTGTCTTCAAGGTATGTCCCACACACGTCATACAATGGAATACGATTCCAGAGGATGGGTGAAGTTGGGACCTTTCACAATTAAAGAAGGATATGGGAAACTCTTAAGCAAGATTCCTTCTCCCCCCTTTTCCCATGGGTGGAATAAAACATAAAAATCCTATAGTCTATTAAAAGTCAACACGTTTAGCTAGTTCTTGGCTCATAACCAAATTCTAACAGTGGATAACCTCGTGAAAATAGAAATTGAAGGGCCCTTTTGGCATGTCCTATGTAAAATATTAGTGTTTTCAAAAAATCTACTCGAGCGGACGTGAGCATGATCTCCCTAGTCCAACTGGATCTAGAACAAATGGAAACAGAATATGAAACTACTTTCCTAGATCAATTAGAGATCAAGGTAGATAGAGGTCTTACCTTCAGATTCGTAGATCTTTCTCCCTTTTGTCGCTCCAAGCTTCATGGTCGTCAAATCTGTAGCTGCGAAACCTGTCAAAGCACATAGAGACAGACGAGCAGTAAAAGCATATCTAAACACTAACTGATCTAAGTAAACGATTAAGGAAGTGAAATATAAACATCATCAATACAAATACATTTATGGAAAGAGATTATATTATTGTAAATGAGTGAGAAATACATAGAGGAGTGACGATTACAACCCAAGCCTTAACGTTGCAATCTTCATCCAACAAGCCAAGCCAATGCCTTCAAAGGAAATGTATGCCTCCCAAGAGATGGATAGGGATCACCTAGGTTAATTCCACCAGCATATAAGTGCTATAGACTTTCTCCCTTTGAAATGGGGAGGAGCTTCATATTTATAAGACCAAGTGTATAGGTTGAGGATCATGGGGAGAGGACTAAGGGATCCTCCCTTGAGGTTAGGGAACTGTAGGACAACTCACCTAGGAGTTAGGGATAGAGATCCACCTCATCCACCTTCTAGAATTTGCTCGAAAGCTACCTTTTTCCAATTTAACTAACACTGGCGCATGATGTATGAAGGAAACTTGTGCTTGAGAGGGAAAGCGCGGGCTGCTCAAAGGAAACCTAAGCCACCGGTGCAGTCTGCCAGATGGCAAGCTACACCTGACCTAGTTAGGCGCTCCTTACTAGAAGGAAATCTGCGCCGACCCAACTAGAAATTATGGACAAAGGGTCAACAACTTGCTCTAATTGACTTCTTGATCAGGGAGACTTCAGGGATTGAGGCACTGAGTTGACATAGGTCTCATGATGACGAGATTTAGGTGTAACAATTAGAGGAAACCCCTAAACATCTCTTCTTAGATTGCAAATTTTCCTTCAAAGTATGGTCATGTCTTTTGAAAGATCTAAATGCCCAAACTATTCTCCCTTCTAATTGGAGTGACTTGTTTACTAGATGGCAAAACTATTATTATGGAACTCTCTCATGTAAGCTTGCCCTTAGCTAGGTCTAGAATGCCTTGTTGAAAAATGTATGCTGGCAAATATGGTTAGCGCGTAGTAAAATTATTTTTGAAAACTGGAAATTAGAACCTAAAAGAACAACTCTTTGAGCTAAGAATCTCGTGATGGAAAATTTGAAATCCACAAGCCTAGAAGCTCTAGAAAGGAACCACTTACTGACCAAAAATTAAAATGGTTCGAAAGTTTGGTCCTTAAGAGTTCCCTTAAGTCCAAATATTAATATTGTCAATATAACCCTCCCAATTGGATAATATATTTTTAGCCTTCCGAGTTTAAGGAATGGAAAAGGCACTCTAGTAGAAAAATGGGTGGTAAATGACCAAGTGACCAAAATGGTTGGTCACGAAGTGAAATAAATGACTAAACCACCAAAAAATTTGGTCACCGCAATGTTTTTAAGTGAAGTATGACCAAATTTGAACAATTGTAAGTAATCACAATTAAAAATGACCAAAATAAATGATTAATTTAGTCACGGGATAAAAAAAAATATGACTAATTTAGTCATGGGATACAAAATATGACTAGGCAATCTAAGTTAATAAGATGTCCATTGTTAAAATTTACAAAATTGTAATAATTTTATTACAATTTCATAAATTTTAATGCTGCAGATGGATTCAGAGACCCCCTTTTAAGGGAGTAGGGGGTCTCTAAATCCATCTGCAATGTTAAAATTTACGAAAATTTTAAATTTTATTATCAAAATTGCAATTTTTCATTGTTCGAACAATGGATAATTCCCTCTTTTGCTATGATTTGCTTCAAATATTATTTTTATTGTCTAGTTTTAATCCCCAATTACAATTTGTATGGGGAGCATTGTTAATCACTAGTATGAAAATGGGTAGCCAAATGAGAACCTATTAAAAAATTCCGCAATGCCATTCCGTCTATACTTTCATATCCAGGGCGATGTGCTTGTTGTGTCCATACCTTCTTTCACTATTTTCACTTATGTATGCCCCCTTCGATACACTTGTCAAGTTTCAACTTATGTGTCATCATGTGCCTTGTTGAGTCATGCCATGGAGTTAGTCATTTCTCACTATAAGCATCATCATGTCATGATTGTTATAGCATTGGGTGCGTCTCGTCATGTTGGTCACATCCATGTTTCATTTGATGCAAATCCTCACTATTTGACCCTTTCAGTAGTCTGTCAAAGTTTCGGCAAGTGCATGTATTTTGAGTCGTGATCGCCAAAAATTGTTAATTTCTCGTCCTCCATTAATTTACAAGCTGCAACCATCAGCCATGATTGCCACTCCGTGTAAGCTTAGAAAGTTGAAAATACCCCTTTGGTTATCTCTCTACCTTTGAAAGCGTTGATGACCCTTATTTCAAGAAAAAAAATCTCCCCTCCTTCAACATAGTGTAGTTGAGTTGAGTCTTGGATTAAATAAGCAAAATAACTAAATTAATGCATTCAAAATAACAATTGTCAAAAACTAATATTAATACAATATATTTTTAGTACGTTTTAATATTAATATGTTTTTAATAATAATAATAATATTATTATTAATATGAATATATTTTAATATAAACATAAATACTTATATTAATATTAATATTAACATTAATGTTAATGTTAATATTAATATAAGTATTAATTTGCTTTTAATATTAAAATTAATGCTAATATTAATATTAATACAAATATTAATATGTTTTAAAAATTATATTGTACAAAATATAATATTCTTAATTCATTTAAAAAGATTAAATTTACAAGGCGAGAATTGGGGCTTTTGGGTTTTTTTGGGCTTTTTCATTTAAAAGATTAAATTCCCAAGGCAGGAATTGGATTTTTTGGGTTTTTTTTGGCCTTTTTCATTTAAAAATATTAAATTCACAAGGCGGGAGAAAATAAATTAGGGTTTTGGGGGTTAGTAAAGTTTCTAATTGTGTACCCCTACCCAATCGTCTAATATATGATCTCACTAGTTCTAACTTTAGGGCTCTCTAGCCTATCAGGATTTGCTCCAGATCTATAGCTCCACGCTAGCTTTGATACCATGTTGCAGGCGAGGGGCGTTAAGCTCTCTATTTTTGGGTAGGGGAAGGTTCCCGATAGGCCACTCTTTCCTTCCCGATTAACATCATCAGAAGACAATTTGGTTGAAAATCAAATCAAAGTTGTTGCGCCCATCTCAAAAGACATTCAGTAGGAGTACCTATCTCGAAAGATTGGGTTGTTGTCCTAGGCGTAGTTCTTTTATAAGCCTAAGAAAGCAAATGCATCCACCGATAGAGTAGATCGATCGAGTATTTGTTTAACCATGTCCCAGTTTGCAGTAGATTGAGAGGTCGTTCCGTCCCTTGTCCCCAATAATCATAAGATGGGTAATATGTTTCCATACAATGTTGCTTTGATCTGACCCAGCTGCCAATCAATCCCAGTCCGCAACAGAGGAGGCGGCGAGTGAACAAACATCTGCAAATTAGCTCATCTCCAGGTGGTCATTCTTGATTTAGGTATGGATTCCGATCTAATCCTGCAATTATTGGTTGGGGTATTTCCTCGAATAGTTTAAATGCCTCCTCAACAAACCCACTCTATGCATAGGCTGAAATCATAATCGTCCAAGAGAACATGTCTCTTTGAGGTATTTTTCGAAAGAGCTTTTAGGGCTCATTAAGATGCCCAGACTGCACATATGATATAAAATGCCTAGCGCCTCCTTCAAGCGACCTTATTTGGCACTAACTTGGGTTTTAGCATACATGATCGAGGGGTTTAAAGTTGGCACTGACTTGGGTTTTAGCAGACATTGTAGCCACTCTCTTACTATGATGAAGGTGGACGAGAATAGGCTCTGCCACTGCAATTCTCGTTTTCCTTTGTAGCATTTCAAACAGCGCCAAACCCAATATTATTTTCATGAGCAACTTTTGTTCAAACTTACATGAGGTTTGGAACCACATTCATTCGCCATTGGCATTTTGTGCTCACTGTATATGAAACCATTGAATTGCATGTTCCCAACTTTCATCTCTTGTGTGTTTGTGTGTAGAGCACCATGTTTTTCGAGTTTTACACTCAACTCACATGAGCAAGTACTACTCGGCATCTTGCTCAAATAATATGGGGGTATAACCCCAAAAAGTGCCATGACCTGAATAACTTGGCATTCCTAGGTTTCAATTTTTGTCTCAATGGATAAGCAATCTATATGTGAAGGAATTATTAGTGGAAAACATTTAATGCCACATAAATAAAGAAATTTAATGTCTATTGTGCTATGGTATAGTGTAAATAAAGAAATTTAATGTATATTGTGCTATGGTATAGTTAGTAATTGGGGAGGGTGCCTTATAACATTATCTTTGGCATTTATTTAGGAATCCTCATAATTTTGATCATGAATGATAATCCATTAAATTCAATGTCAAATTTAGGAAAAATAAAATAAATAAATTCAATTAACTAATGGCAAAACTAATAGATAATTATGTGATGTGCATCTTGATTTTGATCTCCTTTTACTTATTTCTTAGTATCCATGTTTGTGCAGATTCACTCTTTTGAGAACGAGACACTATGGATCAGTTGCTTAACCAAATTGTTTTCGTTGTTTCTTATCGAAATTATGCTTGTCGTCAAGATCAAGATTATGAGTTGAAAGAGCAAGCTTAATATTATGATGTTTGTGTTCATGATTACCTACTATGCAAGCAAGTTGCCCTCCCTTTCCTCAAGCTAGAAACACTACTGATTATTGAACCCATTGTATGTAGTAGCATCAATAGCAAAGTGCTAGTTGCACTGCAAAAAATTGATCCAATTCTAGTTGGCAATGTGAGACTGATAGGAATTGTGTGAGGGAGCTATTATTGATCTCGATCTCATCTCTGAAGCAACTGATTTGGATCCTCTCCGACATAAGCACGATTGGTCAACCCTAACTAAATCAATTGATCGAACTATTAATAATGTAAACCCTAACCAAATCAATCAGCCTAGTCAAGTCAAGATGTGTTGGATTAACAGTGGTTTAGAATTACAGTCTGAACGGAAATACCTCTTGTTTCCCATATGCAAATCTATCCATTCGTAGGTATACAACTTATAAACCTACCACTAAGCTTACTAAGTATACTACTATATCGATTAAAGCAACTTATACAATCTCACACATACGATTCCTTCTACTAGTTGTAGCATGTGTATTATACATTCTAACACTTAGATATCGATGCATAATACTAACTCTGCATACACTCAAAGGACTACGAGGACAATAGTGATTTAATCCAATACTCGAACTGAGTCTATTCTCTATGGCTAAGTATATTGTGCAATTCATACTGGATACTTTTGACTAGCCATCCAAGTTATCCACGTAGTCCAATAAGCTATTTGCATTGAACCATCTGTAATCCTTCACAACATATCCATTATGGATCATTATATCGACATTGTTATATTTAGTAGTCCCATTGACCTCCATCAAGAACAGGGTTTTGTGCAGAGTCAACTTGCAACAAAAGATAGGCTAGGTCTAAATATCAAGTCATGAATAAAAATACATATATTACAACATAGGTCATCATCCTTTCTAATAGATATAGACCCATTACTTAACAATATACTAGCCCTAATTACAACAATTATAGTCAATAGAATTCTTCAAGTGCACTGTTCGAGTTAATTAGAGGTGTTGTTACAATGGACAATACCGATCATCTTTGTTCTGCATGCGTGATCCAAGGTTAAATCCCCACCAAACTAGACACAAAGGATACAATCGATTGGGTGGGTACCATAACAGTTTACCTCTGCACAAATAAGGTAAATGCAAGTCTCACAAAAAAAATAAATTTATGTAGGTCGTTCAATTAACTAATTACTAGGTAGATGTAATTCATACATTGATGTTAGAGATGTTATTTAGGACTGGATTTCCTGTGGGCGCAATCACCACTGGACATGTTTCCCATATAAATTAATAGAGACGATGTATTCACATTGTTCACACTAGTTCCTAAGTTGAGTTAGAGTGGAACCAATTCGAGGTTTTGTTAAAAGCGCTCAATAAATCTAATCAATAAGTTGTGACATGACTGAGAACACTGTGGAGCCTTCATTAACCTGAGATTGATGTATGTATTAGCAATTAGAGGATAGTGGGTTGTAGAGTTTAGCCGTTAGATTGATGGGTGAATGCACAAAATAAGTTGTGCAGTCACACTCCAGTGGCGTCCAACGGAAGAGATCGAATATGCATTTGTGCTAGTGGGCTTTTCAAAGTAATACAAATAACAAGCATGTAAGTCCTAGATACCAATGTTTCCATACTTGGAAGCTCTACCAAGCGTATCCAGAGTTACCTCGGCCACTGGAACCACCAACCAACCTACCAACACCTTAATCCTCCAACGACTGTGTATATCATATCAAACTCTCATAAGATAGGTATTCCAAAATGCTACATAATTGTTAACAGGTTTATCGTAAACCAGTGAGATTCTCAAGAAACGTAATCCAACATGAAAGCACATGCCTGGTCCCACCCTTAGTCGATTGTGAGTTGACTTACCTGCCAATAGATGTTATTTCATTAGTTTAGGAAGTTTGCTAAGTGTGCATCAATTAAGGTCATTTAGACTAGATGCACTTTTATACAAATGAATTTCAATTATGGGTCGAAGGTCACGGGAAATGTTAAAATCATTATGGTTATTGAGTATGGAGTGTGATATATTTAGATATGTCAAAAGCAATACATTTAATAAACAAGGTGAATAGAAGCAAAGCTTCAAGTCCCTGCCTGCAACTGAGTTTTATAAATTGTTTGTGCTTCATGTGAGGATGTTTTGAGTTTTATAAATTGTTTGTGATTCATGTGACGATGTTTTGAGTTTTATAAATTGTTTGTGCTTCATGTATTGATGTTTTTTTTTGCCAAGTTTAATAATCTAGTTTCTTTTAGCCAGTCTTAACATGATACAAGTTCTAAATACAAATACCCACTTGTTCCTTTCTTTTGGTGCAAGCCCTACTAGTGGTATGATATTTTGCACATCCATCTATAGTGTGTTCTACACATATACAGGCCCTATAGCGTAGTTCCACATAGCTACTATAGGTATAACCTGATGAGCTAGCCCAAAGCCTACCAAAAAAAGAGCCAGTTGTATCCTTTGCACAACATATAATACAAAAGTGAGGTTAGGTGTTTGTAGTGAAGCATATTAAAGGAGGTTTGTTTTGGTCTTTTTGGATAACTAGATCGTCTGTGCATATAAAATCCGTAGTGGGGATAATATAAAGTCATCTCTACATGTAGCCGAGTTTTATAATTTGTTTGTGCTTCATGTGTCAATGTTTTTTTTTTGCCAAGTTTAGTACTCTAGTTTCTTTTAGCCCGTCTTGACATGATACAAGTTCTAAATACAAATAGTAATAAAGGCAATAAATAGTTTTTCCAAGTTTAGTAGTCCCATTTCTTTTAAACATTCTTGACAAGATGCAAGTTCTAAATACAAATAGTAATAAAACCCAAGAGTCATAGTCATAGATTAGCCATTCAAATTTCCATTTTCACATAAATGCATCCAATAAAGTTTTAAAACAAATAAATAAACACAGTTTTATGAAATGCTATAAAACCCAAGAGTCATGAATTAGCCATTCAAATTTCCAATTTTACATAAATGGATCCAATAAAGTTTTAAATACACCCAAAATTTAATACCAATCTTTATACAATTCTAACAAATGCATGGAATTGAATATTTATGAGTATCCCAAAAATCACAACACGGAAATGCTAACAAATGCATGGAATCAAATATTTATAAGTATCCCAAAAATCACAACAACGGAAATGGGGATAACTATTGTTGGTTTTGAAATTTAAAATTATTGAAAGACCTAAATTAACATCAATATATTTAAGAAGTTCTAAAGGAAAATTAAAAATACAAATTAAAAACCAAATTAAAATAGTTATGAGTTAAAATTAAAATATTATATAATGTATAACAAATATTTATACAACTATTTTAAAAATTTAAATATATTTCTATAATATTTAGAAATAAGTCATATATGCGAAATATATATATATCCTTCCTCATACAAGGCAACGATATATATATATCTTAAATATCTTTATTTTATTTTATTGTGACTTCACCTATAATGAGATATGGGTTTTTCTCTCATCCAAAAAGTTGGTTATGAATAGGTAAACGTGGTTATGAATAAACCTCATTAAATTTGTTTAAAGTCTGAGTTAAAAAGGAGACTCTTTTTTAATTATGTGAGAGTCAAAAGGAAAAATGATTCCTTCACACATGCTTGTAAATTAAGAGGTTCCATCTCCTTTTGGCCTTTGAGAAGGAAAAATATTTCTTAGTGTTTTATAAGCAGAAGGCCAAAATTGTTACGTTATGTTATAGGATTCAAAGCTGCAAAGCAAGGGGCTCGTAGACACTCAAAGCCTAATTCAAAATTTCATTTTACTTCGGCAGTTTCAAATTTTAACTATGAGGAATGCAATTTCATTTTATCTTCGGGAGTTACAAATTTTAACTTTGAGGAATGCATGGATATTAACCAGCACATCCCAAGTGCACCAAAGGACATTGACTTATGAGAGTAGGGAATCAAATTTAACTATCTATATCCTCATAGTAACAAAATACTAAATGCATTTTTGGAAAGTGTATATTGAATGGCATCAAAAATAAAATCAAGGGGCCGCCCTTATCTAGCTGATCTAACAAAACTTTCCCAATTTGCATAAAGTTTTGTATTTAAGATTCAAAAGCTTAATTCAAAATTTCATTAGGATTCAAAGATCCAAAGCAAGAGGCTCGTAATCTCAAGAATTGGCTTCGGTCTCTGTTATCGGGTGTTGGCTCCCAGGCCTTCCCATCAACAATTGGAGGACATGCAGCTCTAGCATCAACAATTGTAAGACATGCATGTTTCCAGTAGGATACTAAACTGGTGTTTGAAGTTCCAATCACGGAACACGGGAGTGAGAAAATAGTCAAGCAGCTGTCGTGCAAAGGCAATCAGGTTAACTCCATGTAAAATTCATTTAACAGGGTACAACTAGTACGGGACCCACGCTGATTGGAAACCATGAATCAACACCTCCTTGGGATCTCCACCATTCAATGAGTCCCGACATCAAGTGAATGAACACCTGTCTCAAGTAAATCGGCATTGGACAACATCAATTATGGGAGTTGGGACCACGACCCAAATAATAGTTCATTAAAAACACTCAACCAAAAATCAAATTGGTCCCTCAATATGAACCACTTTTGCATCATAATTTCTCTCTGATCACTAAGTGTAAATTCGATGATACAACTTCCCATATGACTATTAAATAGAAAAGAAGCTGCAGGAGATATGAGGTGGTGGATCCTGGCCAAACCGAAGGAAGGAAATTAATGATTCATTATTTGTTAGCAGAAGAGCACCCTTATATCTGTCTTATGGTTTAGGATAAATTGTATGGCATGGTCTCCTAATGGTATGCAAAGAGCCAACCGACGTTATAAAGGTGTAGACCAGCAGTTGGGTTTTGTCTCAAATGTAGGTAGGGTAACTAGCTTATTCCGGAACTACCTCTTTCTATAGGAGCTTATGCTTAAAATGTAGGTAGCATGCCTGAGCGCCAATGGTTTAAGCGATCAATCTCACTTAATAAACTACTCGTTTAATTCATAGGGTAAAGTCTACGGGGAAGGTCATAGGTACAATTCTCGATTCAGGTCCCTGCATGTGTTATAGGTAAAGAGGTCCATCCAATTCTACGGGTAAGATCCCTGCATGTTCCTAGCTGATGGGTGGAAGTAATATGCTCCCATGTATCGGCCATTGGCATTGCCCCTATGGCGATTTCCTTCTGGCATTGATAACCACTATCTCCATCCAAGTCGAGTAGCCCCAACCCAGTTTGATTATCCAAGCCAAGCACTGTGAGTAGCGCAGTTGAGTAGCCTAGCAGCGTAATCTGTGTTTTCAAAATGTCTCTTCAATAATGTTTTATGTTAAATATTGTTTGAAAATATTGAAATTGTAAGTTTATTTTTAAAATAAAGTATTCATACATCCACAAGAGGGACATTTATGTATCATCGAAACAACTTTCATTGTTACAGCTGCTGTGGTTGCTTTTTTGGTAGCTGCAACAACCTTTAACCCTTTCAGCAATTTGTTTTGAAATACCTTGTTTCAAGAACACAACAAGAATTCTAGTTGCATAAATTCTGACGTATTTATTGTTAAGAATTTAACCCAAACATTGATCTCAAAAATCTAATTAAAAAGAAAATACATACAAAACATCATGAAAATATCACATTTGAAGATAAATTCAACCACACATAATAACATATATGCATTTTGTTGGTATCTACCTGGATCAAACAGTTTCATACCTACATATGGCTCATACCCATGTTTAACCTTGATTGAAAGTTATGTGTACCAAGATTCCAATGACCAAATAATGCTTCAACATTCCTAAATGTATACATTCCAAGGGCTTTGTTTTCTTCCTTCATGCCATGCACCTCTCTACCCAAGCCCATTTCCCATTGGCAAAGTTTTAAATCCCAAACCATGCATTTTGTATGGAAAATACTCTTCTACATAGATGCCTCCATTTTTTGCATCAACTAGATTTCTTTAGTATATTCAAGGAAGAGTAAAATTTATCAGCTCAAATTTTACCAAGGAATTGCGTAAATACATTTATATGTGCACACAGCTAAAACAAGCATTAATATACAACAACATAATTAAAAACATTCAAAAATTGCAATTTAAGACTGATATCTAGGTCTTGGGGCTCTAGTTATTTGTAACTAATGCACCGGGTCAATAAAAAAAATAGGCATTGGCTCGTCAATTCTTAGACAACTAAAATTTGCAGATGCCCAAAAATAACACAATGGAGCACTAGAAAGAACACGATGGATCTAAAAGAGTGCAGAGTAATCAGATTCTAGTTCTTAGCAAACATACAATACAAGGGAAATTTCAAAAGGTGAAATGAGATTAGAATGGATTCCTAGGCTTCAGAAGGCTAGCACATGTCTTTGTCAAACACGGCAAACGTTCATTGAAATCTCTTTTAAGAAAATGGCTCAACAATTGTTCTTATTATTCTAGCTTGAAGGTGCCTAGATCCTTAACTAGCGTGGATATATTATCTGGCACTGCTCTCGGTTGGTGATTTAAATGTACATATTGATATTGCAATGTTTTTAGAATTAGTTGAATCCATTAGGAGAAGAAAAAAACTATGAGGATAATGGAAACCAGGCGGCCGAGAAGAATACGACCTGATATAAGAGCACCCAAAACAAGAATTGCGGAAATGATGGATTTCTCTAATAAGATAGCCACATCCCTTGTCCAACAACTACAATTGATTGGAAAAGTGACCCCCCTACCGAAAATTGCACAGAATAAATACACAGATATGTTGGACAACTGAGAAGTGAAAGCCCCTGCCAGGAAGCGATTTCTAGGTGTCATTAGCATATTTAGAATACAGATTTTCTTTGTACAACAATAACCAAGACAACGCTTAAAGCTACAACATAGGCATAGTTAATTAAAGGCAAGAGAATCAAGCTTTGTTTCATTGTCATGCTAAGTAGCAACATAAACAACATACCTTGTTCGAGATACAAATACAAATTCAAAAGCAACATATCTTGTTAGAGATACAGAAAGCATAAGATGACTTTGAAACATGTCCAATAGCAACATATATAATATACCTTGCTCGAAATAGATACATAAGAAGACTAAGAAAATCGAAGCATCACCATAAGCATATATAGTAGTTTAAAGTCGAAGCAGCTTGTAAGCATATGTAGTAGTTGAAGCATAACCAAACTCGCCCTTGAACAAGGCGGTGAAGATGGCGCAAGCGGTATAGTAGTTAAAGCATAAACCAAGCCCACCCTTGAACGAGGCGATGAAGATGGCACAGGCGGTAATATGGTGTAGGCGTTGCAACAAAGTCGGCATAGGCCTCAAAGGACATGGAGGATGAGGGATATAGACGTAGGTGGTGCAACATAGTCGGCAACGGTCTCAAAGCATACTGCAGATGAGGGAGACAGACGCAGGCAAACACTATATACTGCATATGAGGGAGAAATTTGTCTGAAATATTCAATGCCTAGCGCTTGGATATAGAATTAAGCTGCCACCACTGCAATATATGTGTATTCATGTGGGTGTTCCAAACAATGTAGCGCTTTGGATTCTTAAGGTCGTCAACACCGGTATCGAATTGTTCACTGCTCGAATGAAACTGTTGTGAACCATGCTTGACCTGCTCCATATTCTCCATTATCACTCGGCACAACACCATGTGTTGTTCTCCATTTTCGTCAACATCAGAGTATGCTGCACTGCAAGGTGGTGCGTAAACGATCACTGTTCACAATGTTGCAATGCAGAATATCCCAAATATACAGAGATGGGGTACAAGCAGCAATATAAAATATACCAAAACTAAACAAGATAGAATTCAAGGGATGAGTAGTTGATTTATACCTTATATAGGCGCAATCTTCAGGTGAAAAATAAACACCAACGCCATAATTAGTTGCGCCGTGTTTAGGCATTTTGGGTGGCCAAAGCCGTGGAGTAGAATGCCAAAAACGGCATTGCTGGAAGTGCCATGCCAAGCATACCTCATGTTGGCGTTTCCCAACGGACTTTCTTGCAACATCCTCAGCATGCCTTCGGAATGTTTGCAAGAGAGCCTGTCCCGACACACTCCTATAGATACCCACAACACTCGCTAATGATGCAAGCATGCTAAACCCACCTAAGAACTGATCTCGCACTGCAACAAATTCTCTATCACCATCCTGTAGTTTAATCATCAAATTGTTTTTGTTGTGACTAGCAAAAAATGAATCCGACTCCAATTCCGGAGAAGCGCTGGCGGAAGCTCTAGAGTCAGGAATGGCATTAGAAGCAGCAACAACTTCATGGCATTCTGGAAATTGTGCATCATCAGAAAGTTGAGCATGATCTTGCTCTAGAACGCTATCACTGGAACCCTGTTCCAATGTACTCTCTGAGTTAGACTGAACATCCGTGCTCCCATTCTCATTAGTTGTAATTGCTTCACATTCTCCAATTTGCAAGGGTTTTCGAAGGTCAATTTTGGTGTCAATGCATGAACCATGGAAATTTTGAGCAATGTATTAAATGTCACAGTTTCGAGAGATTAAGGCGAGCACACTAAGACAAGAAACGACCCCAACACAGTCTACCGACACACTCTAGCATGCACACCAACACACGTCTACTTAGTACACTGCCACGTGGAAGTAAGCAAGACACAGAACTGCCAGCCTTCATCCAGGTGCATATAAAAACAAAAAAAATGGCCTTGCCTGGGTTTGAGGCCAAATAAGGCTCTCAATTTACTCATTTGTCAGACAAGATCTGAGGCCTAAAACTAATTAGGTTAAAATTCTTTGGAAACTGTGCAAACTAATAGTTTTTAGCCGAACCGATTCCTATAGTCCCTGCTGCTTGGCAGGGACTAATAAGTGAAATTTATATGTCACGGTGATAAATGCATTGTGGGTTCTTAATATGGATACGTGGAAAGCGTTGTAATTGTTAGGGTTATCTTTGCATTGTTAAATGCCTTATGTTAATAAAAAAGGAGTTTTTATACGTATCTCTATGGGTTGATAAAGGTTTAAAAGGCAATTAGAAAACATTATGTTCATGGCATGGATGGATTCCATATATCGATAAAAATATTAAGGACAAAGAATGCATTAGGATAGGGATGAACCTTATGTTCATTAAACAAGGAGTTTTTATACGTATCTCTATGTGTTGATAAAGGTTTAAAAAGCAATTAGATCAAACATTATCATGTTCATGGCATGGATGGATTCCAAATATTGATCCAAAAATTAAGGACAAAGAATGCATTAGGATAGGGATGAGAAGGGATTTATACAGGTTAATGTTGTTATACAATACATTGATTGGGTTATGACATAATGAGTTGCTTTATGCTCATGTTGTTATAAATTGATTGTAATATTACATAATGGATTGATTGATATTAATGTATTGTGTTTTATATGATTGATATTAATGTATTGTGTTTTGTATTGTGTTTTATATTTCGATAGAATAGAAAATGTTGTTAAAATGTTATGAAACATCTCATAATTATCCTTTTTTCCAAGTGAAATGGGTGGTGTTCTATGTCATTTCATCTTACTTGAATATATTTTATTCTTGCCAAAATATCAAGGTGTTGGGAATTTGTGATATATTTTTAGTGTGAACTTTGATTCTATTTAAGGGTGCTAGCGTGGTGCTAGCTCAATGGAAGAGCACTTGCCTTATAGGTAGGAGATTGGTGGTTTGATTCCTCCATGCCCTATCTACATATATCAATGACTAATTAAATGATCAATTAACAACAATCAATGACTAAATAAATGACGAGTTAACAACAATCAATGACTAAATAAATGACCAATTAACACTAATCAATGACTAAATATACTACCAAAAATCAACAATTAATGACCAAATAACAAGAATTAATGACCAAATAATGACAATTAATGACCAAATAAATGACCACAATCGATGACTAAATAGAAACAAATAATGACCAAATAACAACAATTAATGACCAAATAAATGACTCAATATATGACCAATGCATGAAGCAATTCAAGCAATTTATGACCAAGTGATAAATGACCAATTTGGTTGGGTGATAAGTGACTACTAATTAATTTATGACCAATGGTCACGTGACCAAATTTAGTCATTATTCACCCATTTTTAGCCCTTTTTTTAGTCACTTATCACCCATTTTGTACTAGTGGCATCACTCTTTATTTTCTTTATTCTTCAATGGAGCTTCAAAAGGTAATCCAGGGGAGCCAGGTGCAGGGAGGGGTCCTCATGGACCCTAGTGGGAATGTGGTGAAATATTATGCATGGGGTCTAGGTTTCAAAATGAATATTTAGGAAGAATGACTAACTCTTTTGCAAGGAGTAGAGATCTTAGCTTCTCTTGAGATTTTGAGAGCCCACATCTATGGTGACTCTCTAATTGTCATCCACAAAATGCATAATTTCATGAAAAAAAGGATCCATAATACAAATGCTTACAAATAATAATGTTAAGCTTCCTCAATAGCTTCAGTGCCATATCTTTGTTCAATATAAGGTGAAACAATAATGAAGAGGTAGACGGTTTGGTAAATTAGGGCACTAGGATTCACAAGGGAATGACAGTGTTAGATCAGAACCCTCCACAAAGGAAGTGGATTCCATGCCTATAGGAGACAAGTGCAAGAAGAAAATGCCTACCCTAGAAAGTGGATTTGCAAAGGGGCGCATTAGAGTTTTCATGAAAAGAGATTTAGATGGTAGAGAGAGGCATGGAATAGGGCACATGACCCAGGGTGGTTGTCCTCAACTTGTCATGGAATTTAAGAATCCCTCATGCGAGAGCATTACTACCCACCAGGTGTGCCAGGATTGCACAAGTGCATTCAAGGCCCTGTCCCTTGGAGCAAGAGATATGGAAGGAACCTCATATGGGATTTCAGACATGAAAAAAACTTTGTTCAATTTGATGATTTGGAGAAATACTCTGCAATCGTGAGTATGGAGGATATTTTGAATTCGTCTCCCTCGTCGAACCTCAAAGAACCATTTTTTGTGTCGACCCTTTTCTCCTAGTTTCTTGTTGTTAGTGTTTCCTCGGGCCCTTATATTGGAAGGAATTTGCATTGGGCCTGTTCAACTGAAATTAGAGCAGAAGATATAATCATTGAGAATTCATCAGGAATTCATCCCGGCTTTCAACCTTCCTCCGTATGGTTTAGGATCTTTGAGGGGAATGAATCTAGCCCCTAGTCTTTTGAGACTCTTGTTGCATTCTCAGAGGGAAGAAATGTGTGGGAGTAGCTTTGTTGAAAGCAACGCAGAAGGTTTAGATGTTGAAATTTTATTTGGGGGTTCTTAGAATGCTCAAATTTCACCCCTTTGGACCAATAGCTGTGGGGGGGACTCCACAAGCCTTAGTCTATAAGTTCCTTTTCTCCAGTCTTGGAAAACCTAAGTATTGAGAACATGCCATCCTGAAGAGAATTGTTCACTAGCTTCTGGATTGACATGGGAGATTTTAGGTGCATGCTAAGGGTCGTTCACGAATAGATAGGAGGAATTTTGGAGGCGTTGCGGCATGTATTCCATTATACCTTCAACCTGGATTCAAGAATTGAGGACATAGAGAGTAATATGCGCAAACATAGTGGAATTTTGGAAGGAATAAGGGAGGACCTAGATAAGTTAGTAAAGATGAACCAATGCAGCCATTGTCAAGCTTCTACTACTATGGACGCAAAGGATATGGACAAGGATTTTGTCCTTTAACCTACCAAGGATGGGATTGGCAACATACAATATGGGTAGTTTCAGTTAGATCATGTTGCATAAGTCTTTTTTTTAATCTAAAATGTTTTTTTGATTTTGTTTTTGTATTTTGATTATCGGACAATATGTGGGAATATACAATGCCAATAATATTGTGGTAGATGAAATAAATGAAGAATTCATTCTAAGGATTGTAGAGTCAATTGTCTTTTAGTCTTTGTTTCTTAAGCCCAATTTTTTGGATAGCATTATGGTTTTTTGTAATGGCTTGTTGGAAATAACAATTTAATATAAATACGAATTCAATTTTTGTTAAAAAAAAAAGTAATGGTGGTTGTTAATTTGAAAACACATCAACAAATATTAAAATTAATGATAAAAAAATATTAATTTTGGTTTTATCAATATTATTCTTTAGAATTGATTGTTGCCGCAAGATGATACATAAGATACTATCATGTATTGAGGCTCCATTATCTTTAAAACCATGTGTTGTCTCTCATGGCTATGTGTTAAGAAGGATGAAGGCTTAATTGGAACAATAGGGTGAGACTAATTACATTAAAGGGGACATGGGAAAGGGGCTTTTGGTCCCCACTAATTTGTGGATTCTTCTTTGTTGTTGAAATTTGTGGGAAAGGGACTTTTAGTCCCCACTTTGTGGATTCTTCTTTGTTGCTGAAATTTGTGAGGGATTTATCTAAATGTTCTATGTCATATGAAGGGGTTAATGTGAAATTATGTCATCGATTATTGGAATTAGTGGTTAAAAAACATCCATGTTAATGTGTCCATTTTATTCTTTAGAATGGATTGTTATCACAAGATGGTAGATAAGATATTATCATGTAATAATCCTCTATTGTCGTGAAAACTATGTGTTGCCTCCCATCGCTATTTGTTAGAGTGAATGAATGCATAATTAAAAAAAATAGTGTGAGACTCGTGTAGGTCCAAAATGGAAATGCTTCGAACATTGTTAATATCAATTACGAATAACTGAAGTTTGATATTAGTGGTATAATGTTAGATTGGTTGCATTGGGAATTCGAAGAGTGAAAGGAGATGAAGTCACCATATGAGATTTATGGACTTACGGGTACTTGACAAGAATGTAAAAAATCTTTAAATGAACTAGTCATTGTATCAACTTTATTTCATGGAGTTTAAAGATGGTTTCAAATCTTTTGAATTTGTCTATAAAATATATATATCCAATAACTCACTTAACAAAGATGGTTTCCTATAACAATGTTCATCTCTTGATTCAGTTCAGTTAAAGAAAAACTTATGTTTTCACCATTTGACTCTAAATACCTTTTAATTTAAATCTTTAATATTTTTATAATATTATTTAATTTTTTGATTGCTTAATATAGTAAAACCAATATCTCATGTTTTAACTTATTGCTCCAAATTTCAATGAAACAATTTTTTTTCCTTGAAAAAACACTGCAATATATTTATAAAATAGATCACATTTTATAGAGATTTGAAAATCTTACATTGATATAGTCCAGGTGGCTTATATACTAAAACCACTACATATGTTTACAAAGAGAAAGAGTATAATCATCCTCTGAGGATACATGGAGACAAAACTCATAAAAAAAACCATATGATTCATGTCTTATGAATACTATCCATTGTTCCATCAAAAGAAATTTTTGATACCAGTTATGCATCTGTTCCCACTATAGGCCTGGTAATTTCCCACTGAAAAAAGAAAATGTTGCAAGGTTTGTCAGGATATAAGTCCGGATAAAAAATCACCTCCCCATGCTCATCCTTGTCCCATCTAGACCATTGCCCCTCCTCCAACTGAATGCCTGACTTTGATAGGGAGTTTGCTTGGGAATTCCTTTCCTTGTAGATGTGTGTAAAAGTGACTAACTAGAACTAATTCCTCAGTCTTCGAATGTCTTCATAGATAGGAATTAAAGTGATATTTTTAGAAGGTCTCCTATCTTTCATCCAATTAATAACTAGCTTTGAATTTCCAAATACCTGTAAAACCTGCACACCTTTCTGAATAGCCAGGATCATGGTTAATTTAAGAGCCACTAATTCCACTCTATTGTTAGAGTTGAGACTAATACCTACTGCAAATTTATGCCACACTTGGTCACTAATGAATAGAATACCACTAGCACCTCCCATTTGGGGGTTCCCTGTGCAACGCCATCAAAATAAATCCAAGGATGAGCTTTATCAATCACTTCAACCATTATGTTCCTAACTCTGGCAATCTTGTCATCTTGTGGGAAAAGTCTCAGAATAGTCAATCCTTTCTCTGCATAAACTACATGTGGAATGAAGGACTCCTCAAAAGTAGCCAAGTTATGAGCGTGTCACACACCCCAAGTAAATATAACAATTAGAGCAAGATAATCCTTGAAAGCCTAGTTGTTTGAAGGCCAGGTGGCTAAAGCCTCATCTAAAGATGCACCAGTCTAATTAAAAAGAATTCCACATAGTTGAGACCATTATGAAATATATGCTTTAACTTGGGTTTGAAGTAGAAATAGATAAAGATTTAAAAGATTTATCAATATAAATTAAATCTATTTTTTACCTTTAGGGACTTTTTTTCAATCAGAAAAATAGTTATACTGTATAAACAAGTATAATAAGGATAGATCCAATTACAAACCCCCACCCAGGGAAAGAACCCAATGAGACCGTCCCATCGGACAAAGAAATAGATGCTCGCACCCCAAGCCAAGAGATATTGCCCCACATACAACACTAGCTGCCCCCAACCAAATAGAAATGGAAATGACCCAACCAATTGAGCCAATGGGATAAACCCCCAAGAAGAAGGGCATCAAACAGGAAGGTCAACCGCCAAGTAGAGCCAAAACAAAGAAGAGCATAAACGAATAGTAAAAACAAACGAACTATACAAGTATATCAAAAAAGATAGATGTTGCCCGCTTCTCGAATGATATCTCCAGCCCATAGCTCAAAAAATAACGTACCATCCAAGGAAAGGAGAGCACGTTTCGAGAGTAAGTCAGTGAGTTCATTATCAACACGATGGACATGCAAAAACTAAACATCCTGAAAGAGTGGAAGTAAGGATTTAATTTGATGTAGCCAAGGTGAGAGCACCATTACCTTTAGGGACTTGAATAATCGATTCTTACCTTTTTTTTCAAAATAGATATTGTTTATTATTAAATAAAATATTTTACCTTTTTTTTCAAAATAGATATTGTTTATCATTGAAATATCTTATTTTTTCAAAATAGATATTATTTATCATTAAAATATCTTACCATTTTTTGGTTCAAAATAGATAGTGATTGCCTTTAAAAATATCATTCAAGTACAACAAAAAGCACTGTAATATAAAAGTTTTAAGAAAAATAATAAAAAACCATACACAATCCAAAACACAAAGATGTGGTCCTAGGAATACAAAGTGACTATAAGTGTCGATATTGGCTTCTTGCAAAAAGTGTTCATTGTCACATGGGAAAAATCTGCCCTTTGGAAAAGCATGGGGTGCCTCTACGGTTGTTGGATCACCATCTTTCCCTGAGATGGGATTTGTTTTTCTTCTAAGAGGTGTACTTTTGTGGTTGGTTGGAAATAATTTTTTTTTGTGGTTTGTTGGAAATAATTAATAACAAAGTGTATAAAGTTGTATTTTAATTGTTATTCGAATAATGGATTGTAATAGAGTAATACAGAGGGTTAGTTTTTAGTTTTTTACAAAGAAAATTGTTATTTTTAATATATGACATGTTTTAACGAATTTATATTAATGAAGTACGTTTTGTTAAAATAATTCAAATCAATTATCATTTTTTTTAAAATACATATTGATTATAAATATGTTATTCACTTAAATTGAAATGGAGTTGTTTAAAAATTTGACGATTTTGTTTATATGAGGTTTTTATTGAAATTTGGTGTTTTTTATTTTGTGCTAAAAACTCCAAAGAACCCAAAATTTCAGAGTTTGAGAGTTGTAATCATGATTTAAAAAAAAATATGTGAGATTTTTTCAAGACCTTACGCGAATTAATATTAGTATGTGGGTTGTGCTAAGTTGATATGGACATCAAATTTTAGTTTAGAAGATGTCTAAAAATTAGATGATTTGAATTGAATGATCATTTTTTTTATTTTGCAAAATTAAAATTTAGTTATGTTTTATTAGGATTTTGATGATAAAAATGAATTATAAAATTTTTAGACTACATTTTAATTTATGATACCAATTCTTCTAACTTAAAAACACAAAAATACAGATTAATTATAAATATACCATTCACTTAACTTAAATTGATATGTGGGTTGTGATAGATTGACATGAATATCAAATTTTAGGTTACGATTTGGTGTCTAGTATTTATGAAACATGTTGCATGATTAGTAATACAATATATAATTTACATGACTAGCAGTACACTCTTACGTAACTGTGATAGTGTTATTTTAATGCCATTAATCATAGCAACAACGTGATGTATTGTAACTTATTATCCTATACTTTGTGTCAGGTCAAGTATGAAGCTTCACTTTTTCAAATTTCTTTTATAATTTTCTTCAAACTCCCGTTACATAGTTGTTTGTTTTCTTTTATACTTTTCTTCATACTACCGTTACAAAGTTGTTTTTATTTATGAGAGGATATTAATGTTCGGGTTGTTACATCATTTTATTTAAAAGTTGTTTTATATTGTTTTTATGAGAAGATATATGTTGGGTTGTCACATCATTTTTATAAATAGGATTGTGGAAATTATAAATTTATAATATTAAATTCATTAATCTCAAGTGATAATGTTTTGAATTTTTATGTCTTTGCATGGATATATAGTCTTCATTCATGGATGCATATTAATCTATCCGTACATTATTGTAATACTTCCCATTCATAGGGGAGACATTGTAATTGGTAATTTTATTTATCTCGCTTTTTATTTATCTTATTCATGATTATTTTTATTTATCTCGATTTTTATTTATCTTATTTATGATTGGTTTCATAGGATTACACAGTGACTAAAAAAGCACTGTAATATGTAATATAAAAGGTTTGAGAATGTAATATGTAATATAAAAGGTTTGAGAAGAATTAAAAAAAAACTTACACAAGGCAAAACATAAAGGTGTGGTCCTAGGATTACAAAGTGACTATAATTGTAATATAAAAGTATTAAGAAAAATAATAAAAAAACATACACACGCCAAAACACAAAGGTGTGGTCCTAGGATTACACTTTGTTATAATTGTCGATATTTGCTTATTGCAAAAAGTGCTATTTGTCACGTTGGAAAAATCCGCCCTTAAAAAAAGCATGGGGTGCCTCTAAGGTTGTCGGATCACCATCTCTCCCAAAGATGGGATTAGTTTTTCTTGGAAGAGGTGTACTTTTTAGGTTCGTTGGAAATAATTAATAAAAAGTGTGTAAAGTTGTTTTTTTATTGTTATTTGAATGATTGGCCAAGTCAAGCATGAAACTTACACTTTTCATATTCTCTTTACTCTTTTTTAGTGTTACAAGTCAAAGTATGAAGCCTCTACATTTTTTTAGATTCTCTTTAGCTTTACAAACTTCTTTTATATTTTTCTTATTATTCTGTGTAGTGTTACAGAGTTGTTTTATATTATATTTATGAGAGGTTATTAATGTTGTCACAGTGTTTTCTAAATAGGTTTGTGATTTATAGTTTCTTTTAAATGGTGGTTCACCATTTGTTAGAGTGTTAGTTTATTGGGAGAATGTCAATACTTGTTATTCTGGGTAGAGAATCAAGGTATGGCCAAAAATACAATCATTACAATAAGGACTCAACAAGAGCATCATCTCACTTACAAGAATTGGCCCTGGGTAGGGAAGACAACAATCAATACTCCCAACCAACCAAGTTACAACCAATGAACTTTGTGAAAATTATTTTATAACATCAAATATCAAATTCATTAATTTTTGGAGATAATGTTTTGAATTTTTTTACATTAATCTTTATTGATAATGTTTTGAATATTTTCATTAAATTAAGTTATTTTATAATTAGAAATTATGATAATATTTAATGTTTAAAATATTGATGTGCGTTTTTAATCAAATGTCTATAATCATTAAAGATATCTCCAATCAATTCAATAATAAATAATTCAACATTTAAATAACATTTAGGCAAGGTATTAACAATTTCATTCTCATTAAATTTCATTTTCACTTAAGTGTTTGAAAGTAAGACACGGTGTTCCAAACATTTTTATTGATGATTACCAATATATAAGACCATCTCCATTGTTTCTTGTAAAGATGCTAGCCATTTTTTATAAAGATGCCCAAAAAATTTGTACACATAAAATAACCAACAATACTATGATGAGAGTAAGGACTAGCATTTTGTTTACTAGGAAGTCTTCTCGCGGACGACCGAGTTGCAATATGGAACCACATTTGATCCAAGCTTTGCTATGGAGACATCTAGGAGTGTGGTGGTGAATCCATCCCTCACACCTCTTGGATCTAGCATGCCAATCAATCCTTTAGCTAGTCATTCGAGAGATCTGAACTAAGAAGATGTGCATGATGGAACATGGGGAGGGGGAATTAGGCCAATGCCCGACTTCGAGCTATGAGCCTCTAGGAAATTGATGGCCTAAGCAACGCATCCTTAAATCGATGCAAATGCCAAGTTACCAGATTACCTCGGGTACGATCAATGAATGGATCCATTACATGAAGGACCATGCCCTCACAAGGAAATTCATTGGTATATGGCCTACTGAGAAAACCTTAATTTGGTGGGCCAACAGGAAATGGAAGCCTAGAGGACACTATGACCTCAAGATTGGATCCGAAGGGTTTTTCAAAGTCATATTTGCAATCTTGGAGGACTGGGAGCGCATATTTGACAACATGCCATACTTTTTTAACATGGTGGGACTTTACCTCAAGGCCTTGGTGGAAAGATTCAATTTGGACAAAGAGGATTTTACCCATGCCTCAGTGTGGATTTGGATGTACTTGCTTCCTCAAGAGGTTTGGGGGGAAACAACCCTCGAGGGCATTGAAAACACCTTAATTTCATTTGTCAGAATATATGAAACCACTAAATCAGGATGATACACCTTGTATGTTAGAATATGTGTATACTTGAATATATCAAAATAATTATCAGAGACAATAAGCCCGATGCATGAGGATAATGAATGGGTCCATTAATCCATTGACTATGAATACATCCCTTTAAGATGTCGAAGGTGCCATGAACATGAGCACCTCTTCCACGAATCTCCACTCACCATCCTTGCAGCCTCTACTAAGAAGGAGGAGGAAAATGATGGGGATGGATTCAAAAAGGTGAATAATTGAAGAAGACCACCCAAAAAACATAAAATTCAGAAACAACAAAAGAAACCTCAAAATTCCAATAGCTTTGAGGTGTTGAATCGAATGTCAAAAGAGGATCTGGGAGAGACACAACATGAAGTAGAGAAAACAAAAGAAACCATGAAGGTTTCGAACCGAACCAAGCAAACCAACTGCAACGTTGGGGTCAACACTACATGGGAAAAAATTGTTCAAACCCCTTGCCATGGCAACGAATAATCAATGGATGAAAATGTGGAAATTGTTGAAGATGACGGGGAGGATGTGGATATTGGTGATATAGATCTAACAATCCTAGAGGAAGCATGCAAAGGTCGTAACTCGCCCTCTATCCCGTCGAAACAAATGGAACTTCCAAAATAAGCGCTTGTCATATCCAAATTTACAACTTGGCTAGGGACTCAAATGAAAAAAATGAAGGATATCACACTAGAAAACAAGGAGGAAAAGAAGAAAGGAGGAAAAAGCAACAAGCAAACGATCGAGGAGGTAGGCATGAAACTTATAGGCTCTAGTCAATATACTCAGCTCATGGAGATTTTGTCTGTATCCCATCCTCTTTCCAAATTAAGGTAATCTGTTGGCAGATTCAAGGTGCCAATGGGCCTCAGAAGAAATGAATTATGAAAAAGAAAGTAATGCAAGATAAGTCATCAATTTTGATACTTCAAGAAACCAAAATCCCATCCAACATTCTCTCAGATATAGCCTCGAGGGTATGGAGAGGATGTTTGATATGTCAACTGTCAGGAATCAATTAACACAACAGATCAATTCGTCACAATGGATCTTACAACTTAGTTCATTATGTTAATTTAATTTCATAAAATATTGAATATAATGGAACTGAAAGAGAAATAACTAGAGTAACTAAGTACACAATTCACGCAATAACACAATATATGCCCTGGTAAAACCCACTATGAGGGAAAAGCCAACCACAAATGATGACTATGTGTTAACAACCAAAATTTGCTCACTTGACACGTCATTACCACCATCACCTTCATATGTCATCATTCCATCTCATCCACACTCATTTGATTGACTAATGAAAGACAAACCTTAAAAAAGCATTTGAAAAGCAATTTGCTCTTAATATTTTGATAAGAGTGAACTAGGTCACTCATAATCCTTCTATTTTAAAGACCCAAGTCGTACAAAAACCCAAAAACAATGCAACCCAACCTTTGTCTTGTCTTTCAGCCGTCTTTGCTTCTTGTCCAATAAATTGGAAGGAAGATTGACATGAATATCTACATGGATTTAGTCATATGATGAATCTAGGGCCCAAGCTCAACCCTAGGCTCTCATTATAGACACTTCCGCACTTATAAAAGAAGCATCAAGGTCCCTCATTCCATACAATTCTCATTCCATTTACTCAAGCCATTATTATATTGGATTCTCGTCGAGTATGAAGTTAGCCTCTCTCAGCTTCTTTCTTTCCTTTTGGAGATCCCCTTTTGTGATGTGTGGCTGAAGAATTGAAAGATCATAAGGAGAACCAATGGACCCTCCCTTGGAAAGTTGTAGGGGCCTCTTCCACTTCTATTGTTCAAGTGACTCTATTTCATGTATAATTTCATATTAATACAAAAAGCATTCTTTATTCTTTCATATGTTGTCTTTAAATGTATGTTGTTTGATGGAAATAATGTGAAAAGATTGTTCCTTTATTTTCATGTCATATGTATGCCCGTTTGTTTAGATTTTAGTTTTTAGTTTAGTTTTTTAGTTTATTTCTTTCTTGAAACTCTATCAAAGTTACACAGCCATTTAGCAAGTTCCTTTTGGCACGGGAGTGTGTGAAAACATACGCTACACATACCCTTGTTCACTTCAATAAAATTTAGAATAAATCTTCTCAGGAAATTTATTTTACCAAAAAATGACTGTAAGCAATTCTTATTTCTAGGAACAGGAATAGTATTAATGGCCTCTACCAGACCATGATCAATTTTCACTCCCCTGTATGATACAATATGACCTAAGAGTTTGCCTTCTTCCATCCTAAAAAAAGATTTATTTGGGTTAAGGGATACACCAAAATACTTGCACCTTTCAAAGACCTTCTTCAAGTGATAATTGTGATCTTCAACTTTCTTAGAGTACATTGTCAAGTCCTCCAAATAAATTACAATGAACCGATCTTTGATATCTTCAAAAGAAAAATCCATAGCCCTCTGAAATGTGGCTCCTGCATTGATCAATCCAAAAGGCATTATTTAATAGGTGAAGGTACACCATAAGGTTGTAAAAGTAGTCTTTAGAACATCATAAGGGTCCATCCTCACTCATTGTATCCCGAAAATCCATCTAGCAAGGAAATCTTCTCTGAGCCTACCACTTTTTGCAACATTTGGCCCATTTTAGGTAAAGGGTAATTATCCTTAAAAGAATCTCTATTTAGATTTCCAAAATATACAAAGAGTCTAATTTCTCCATGATTTTTTCTCACTGGAACCGGATTTGCCAGCCACTATGAGTATTAGATTAGTATGATGATTTTGGCTTGAAAAAGTGACGAGTCCAGAATATAGGTATCAAGTGCATTCCTTTTTACCTTTAAGGAGTAGGAAACCAAGCCGAAATCACCCCTTTCTGAAGGATAGGATGTGATTTGATTGATTATGAAATAATGTGGTTAAGTAGTTATATTTTTATGTTTTTAGAGAAGGACACACAGATCAGTTTTTCTTGATTTATAGGGAAGAATCTAAATAGATTGAGGTCATGATTTCCAATGTAGGGACTGGGGTTGAAACACTGTAATAAGTAGAGGCACATGGATAGCATGGGGCATAAGGAATTTTTTGGGATTATTCTCCGTTTTTAAGACTTTGTTACACAACACTCAAGTTTTATGATTGTTATGGATTTTACAACAGTCTAATGAAGAAACTACGTTCTCTAGCACCCGTGAGTTTATAAGTTCAAAGTAGCTCCTGTAATGCACATTGAGGAGGGCCCCCTCATTGCGTAGAACATGAGTTCTGTGTTTTATTTTCAGGTTGATTTATGCATCCTATGGTTTATGATTGAACAAGTACTTGTGGATTATTCAGGGCAGTAGTTATGATAGCAACGTTTTTCAAAAGCGTTATGATATCAACGTTAATTTTGAGCATTACTCTTTTTATCCGTAGTCTTATATTACAAAATCTGTAGTTTTAATGTATGGAGTCTGTAGTCCTGTAGCTATGTTCCACAAGGGTAGTTTCCAGATCCACACTCTTATTTCAAAAACAAATTTTCTTGACTAGATTATATTTATGCTTTCTAGTTAAATGTTTGTTGTTAATTTCAGTAAAATAGATTCATGTTTTTAATAGATCAATGAATGTTTTCGATTTCATTTAAAAGATTTATGATTTTCAAAAATAGGTTTATGCTT
This sequence comes from Larix kaempferi, assembly GCA_027924585.1. Classification (NCBI taxonomy): domain Eukaryota; kingdom Viridiplantae; phylum Streptophyta; class Pinopsida; order Pinales; family Pinaceae; genus Larix; species Larix kaempferi. The sequence continues at coordinate 42,449,909 of BSBM01000055.1, read as the reverse complement.
TGGATTTCATTAGAATATATTCATGATTTTAATAGATAGATCTATGCTTTTGATTTCCTTTAAAAGATTTATGCTTTCAACAAATAGGTTTATGCTTGGAATTTTAGTAGAATAGATTCATGATTTTGATATATAGATCTATGCTTTTGATTTCATTAGATTAGGATTTATACCTTTATCTCTTATACATCTGCTTCCGTCAAAATAGGTTTACACATTCAAATATTTCTCCCCAAATCTGATCATTCAAAAATAGGATTCTCTTAACAGTGCACATACATAGTAGAGTGCCTCTGAAGTTTGCATGTCCCCTGGTCAATATTTAATGTGAGGTTCTTGAACTAATACCTATAAAAAGGTAAGCATTTCTGAACCACCACCAAAAAGCTTCTTAACCGCTTTTTCAATTAGTGGACGAAACACATGATTTGCCTTGCATTGATTTTTCCTAAAGGGTTTAGCATCCTCCCTCAATGGAATTTGACGTGGAAAAATATTATGATTATAAGTTTTAAGGTCTTCATATTTCCAAGCAAAAAATCTTCAAACTGTCTAAAGAGATCCATGTGTTGATCCTTTTCTTTACTTCTCAAACTTTTGGAAAATTTGATGATTTTGGGATTTGCATCATCTACCTAGTTGTATTCTTCTACCTCGACTGCATCTGGTTTGATTGTTGGTTTGGTTGGAACTTCGTTCAAACCAATTAATATTTTCAAGGGGACCAATCCTTTTGGTATGTAATTAGTCTTGAGCTGTATGATCTTCTGTCCCCTATCATTTCTAGTAGAATTCCCTGTTCACCTGCTTCTAAATCAACATCTCCATCGATTTGTTCTTTTTCTAAATCCTATGCATTTTTGTGTATTCCTCAACTAGATTCAAGAAGTTTTTAATTTGCACATCATCCTCAAATACTTGCCATTGTTTAATGTTAACCAAGAATAACAACTTTGCACATTATTTTAAAAGCATAAGATAAATGAATTATATCAGGAGGAACAAAGTCTAATGCTGATTTAACCAAATTGTATGCTCAGTGATCCATCTTCCTTGGTGTTGCCGAAATGTTGACGGATTCAAAGAAATTGTCAAATAGTTCTCATACTACATGCTTGTATTGTCTTATTTTGGGGTTCTTTGTCTAATACTTTCCTTTCACCTGATTTACTATAAAATCTAAATTTCCAAAGATCTTCAATTGTTTAACACCCATTTTCCTCACCATTTCTAGGCCCAGTATCAGTGCTTCGTATTTTGCTACATTGTCGGTACATTCAAAGTTGAGTTTTAATGCCCAAGGGGATTCTTCTTCGGATGGAGATTTTAACATAATGTCAACCCTATTTCCAACCTTATTATAATCCCCATCAAAAAATAAGGTCCACAACCTCGAGGAATCCAAAGGTGGCTCTTTCGCAGCAATAAGCATTTTTGTTTGATGTGGAGAAGGGGGTTGGTGGCTTAGGAGAAATGTTCCTAGTTCATTAGAAGTATAGGTGGGAAAATTAGTGGGATTGTTTGGGACACTGATGACATAAGTAATTTTGGATTCCTTGTATAATCTACGAGTCTCCCCCCTAAAGACTGGGATGGTAGCATATGATAAGTCAAATTGGATACTCCCCTCTACAAAGGTTCCTAAGTGTAGAGATAAAAACATACCTTATGATGACATGACGTCGACTATGACTCATGGGGTCTTCACTCAATGAAGCTATTCCATAATGCCTTTGTTCATGGGATATTAAAGAATACCCCTAATTAACTAGACATTACTAAATACCTACCAAAATCCTTTTGTTGAGCCCCCCTCCCAATACATATTTCCAATTTAAAAACACTATTTTTACTAGATACCCCATTTTATACCCCCCAATACCTATAAGCCCCCCATACCCTACTCCTCTTCCCCCTAATACCTACAATATATTGACCTTATTTTTCACAATTAAAAAACCACCCTTTACGAATGAATGTGATAAGATATTGGTCAACAAGGTGAATCCCCTGTGCTATGACTACCTCCATCATGACATATTTTTTAGGAATCTATACCATTACCACCACCAAATCTTTGATCATCCCCATGAATCCGACTATTTTGAAATAAAATAAAAATAGGTCATTATAAGGCCTTGTAATATCTAGACCTAGCTTTTCCATGACGACCAACGACATTAAAGAATGGGAGGAACCATTATCATATAGACAATTGTGCAGATGGAAATTTTGTAATTCCGTAGTGATGTAGACAGGAGGAGTGATATGGTCTATTTTATTGAGCATATTTCCGAGGACTATTTTGGGGGCATCGTCTTGCAGGTTGATTAGGTCATCTTGCAAGGGACGTTCATCACTTAAACCCATTATGTTATAGGAGGATGTGGTGGGCTTGTCCGATGGAGGAGGAGCTTTGAGATATATGGGGATGATAAGTCTAATTTGGTTGGTACCAATTCCACTTATTGGTTCTCCTTAGGGGCTATTATAAGGCAGTAAGAATATTCCACTGGGTTAAAATTGTACCTTTCTGCAGGTTGTTATGCAATTCTCGTGATTAAGATGTTTATGGGTAAGTGTTTCTTTTTCCTGTCTAGCTTACCTCAGTTCTTAATAAAAATGATCTAATATGTGGGCCAGGAACTATGCATTGAATACATGATGAATGACAAAAGATCATGGGCAACAGACTGCAGTCATCACAAAGGGATCATACACGTAGCTAAGTGAAGCGCCGATTCCAGTCACTTGGATACAAACTCTAGAGATTTCCAGATCCACCAAGCTACTGAGTAAATCTGTGACTTATATGGATGATAATCGAGCTAGTAGTTACCATTTAGTTATCTTTAGTTATTTTGAATAAATGTAATAAATAAGGACCCACATAAACATGGGTTCAATTTTTTACCATCATTTTGATAGATACAATCTACCATTGCAATTATAGTTTTTTTGCGTTTTGGATCTTGAACAATATATTGAACCAATTTAATGAAGAATATGTGTTTTACCTATTCCGTGAGTTCTTAGTTTAACTAGCCTAGATCCATCTAAACTCCGGATCTACCATATGCCGAGAGGGATCATGACCTATTTTAACCTATTTAATTTTAATGATCTATATACCTTTAACTATTTTACCTTGTTTTACTTTTTAACTTTATTAATGCATATACTTTCAACTATTTAGCATTGTTTAGCTTTTTAATTTTTCTACATTGTTTTACCTTTTATTTTTTGTATAAAAAATATTGAGTAGTTAAAAACACATGTTTTAAACTCATCCCAATCTACCATGTTCAATAATACTTTAACTGTTTAACAATGTTTTACTTTTCATTTTTTCTAGATTGTTTTACTTTTTAATTATTTTTATATTGTTTTACTTATTATTTTTTCTATTATTTAAAAGTTATTATTAAAATTTTAATTAAAATTGATGTCTCTCAATTATTACTAAGTTGGAACGTTACGTTACACAACATGTAACGTGACAACATCTCCTCCATAGTGGTTGGGAATGTTACGTTACATAATGTAACGTGACAACATCTCCTCCATAGTGGTTGGGAATGTTACGTTACATAATGTAACGTGACAACATATCCCCCATACTGGGCTATAGAAGCACCTCTCAGCGCAATTACGCTCCTGTACCTGCTTTGGGGTAGGCCCCCTCAAGGTAATACATGAGTTGATTTGGTATTTTAGTAGTTTAGATTAGTGTTGATTGAATTTGAGTGAATGCTATTAGGAATAAGTTATATTTCAATGCATGTTTTGTTTTCCCTATAGAATAAATTAATGAATCCCGTAGTTTTGTTGAATGGTTTTTGTAGTTTCTGTAGCTTGATTTATGCGTTCTAATTTAATGAATGTAATTTCCCGCTTTCCAGTTCAGTTCATGCATGTGATTTCAAGAGTAATTAGTTCCTTTATATTCTGTTGATTAAGTTTCTTTTAAGCATTCTAGTTCAATTACATACACTTGATTCTTAAGTAGTTAGTCATTTCCGATAGTAGTACAACAGATCAATTTATTTAATTGTCATTCCCTTCAATCAATTTAATTCATGCACTTTGTTTTAAAGTAGTAGTTGTCTTGTTTTCTTTTCAATAGTGTAGAAACTCTTACTAGTTGTATAACATCTCTGAAATTTGTTCGTTCTCGGATTGATAATTAGAGTAAGAAGTCTTGAATGTGTCCTTTAATGGTTTATATATTAGTGATCTACGAGGGGACATTGGTTTCTATAAATCCTATATAAAATGAAATTTCCTTTTTATGAGCTGGGAACTTTAGGAGTTTAGAAAGAGGCATTGATATTTTAAGTTTTCTCAATCTATGCTTAATATTAAAAGTAGGAGTTAGAGTAAGACTTGTCTCTGGTACTTAGAAATTGGTGAGTGCTTCATTGATGCTTGAATCAACATGGGTTGAGCTTTATTGGTCTTTGTGCTTTTGAAATATGGGTAGAACCCTATTCATAGATGTTTTTGTTGGTATCGACCTCAATTTGGATGCTTGACTAGAATTTGGAGCATTCCAAAAACTGGGAGATCCAACTACTAAGAGACAAGTGGTATGATATTGCTCTTATCTCTTCTCTAATCAATATTAGTATGAAAGCTATCTCCATAATTGTAAATTACGATCAAATCTATGGAAGCATTGCTTTATACATTCCTGTTGGTATCAACCCTAGGGATAATATTTTTCACTATTTTCTTCCGAGAACCACCCAAAGTTCCGGGTAAAGGGGGAAAATAAGGGATACTTGCAACTAGACATAGAATAAAAAGCTGTAACTTAGACCATGAAAAAATTGATTATGATGGATTCATGATGTCAGGTTTCAGCTAGGGTAACCCCTCTACCATGTTTCAATTGCCAGTAAATGGTCGTATTATACCATCTCCGCAACTAGGTTTTTGCTTAGGCTAATGCCAATTTTACACAAGGGGTTCAATTTTGAATCGATATCTCCTGGGAGATTGTGGGTAGAGTGACTATGCCCACAATGGGAAAAGACATATGTGGGAGCTGATGGAACCTAGTTATGCTTCTTGGTTCGTATTTGGTGCCCCCGGAGAAAATTCACAAGTTGTCCTTGAATGGCCCAAGGGGACTACTTGCAACTAGCCATAGAAAAAAAACCATAAATCGGATCATGAAACCATTGATTCCGATGGATTCAAGATTCTAGGTTTTAGCCAAGGGAACCCCTCTACCATGTTTCAATTTCTAGGAAACGGTCGTATTATACTATTTTCAGAACTATGGTTTTGCTTAGTAAGGGCCAATGCCAATTTTGCACAAGGGGGTTATTTTTGAATCGAAATATTCGAGGCGAATGTGGGAAGCGTGATGATGTCCACAATGACAAAAAACATATGTGGGGGTTGATGGAACCCAGTTATGCTGATCAATTTGGATTTCTTGCCCCCATGGGAAATTCACAAGTTGTCCCTTAATGGCCCTAAGGGGCTACTTGAAACTGACCACAAAAAAAAACTGTAACCCAGATCATGAAACCATTGATTCTGGTGGATTTAGGATGCTGGGTTTCAACTAGGGAAACCCATTTATCATGTTTCAATTTCCAGGAAATGGTCGTATTATACCATCTTCACAACTAGGGTTTTGCTCAGTAAGGGCAAATGCCAATTTTGCACAAGGGGGCCAATTTTGAATCGAAATCTCCCGGGAGATCATGGGTAGTGTGACCACATACACAATGGCCAAACACATATATGGGATTTGACGGAACCCAATTATGTTTCCCAATTTGTATTTCGTGCCCCCATAATAAATTCACAAGTTGTCCCTGAATGGCCCCAGGGGGCTACTTGCAACTAGACATAGAACACAAACCGTAACTTGGAATGTGAAACCATCTATTCCAACGGATTCAGGATGTTGGTTTTTAGCTTAGGGAACCCCTCTACCATGTTTCTCTTGGGGGATGATCTTGGTGGCTTCTTGGAGAAAACGCCCCAACCTATGTTACTATTTTGGGCATTGTTTTTGCCTCCAAGAAGGTTGACTCATTCATTTATGGGAGTGATCCTATTCTCATGGTACCAAACACTCCTTGATGCATTGTTCAATTGCTCAGAAAAGGTCATGTTATACCATCTCCAGAACTAGGGTTTTGCTTAGTAAGGGCCAATGCCAATTTTGCACCAGGGGATTAATTTTGAATCAAAATCTCTCGAGCAACTGTGGGAAGCATGACCACATCCAAAATGGGAAAACACATATGTGGGAGTTGATGAAACCCAATTATGCTTCCCGATTTGGATTTCATTCCCCAGGAGCAAATTCATAAGTTGTCCTTGAATGGCCCCAAGGGGATACTTGTAACTGATCATCGAACAAAAACCATAACTCGGCCTGTTAAACCATCGATCCCAATGGATTTAGGATTCCTAGATCCAGCTAGGGGAACCCATTTATCGTGTTCCAATTTCCAGGAAACAGTTGTATTATACCATCTCCGAAGCTAGAGTTTTGCTTAGTAAGGGCCATTGTCAATTTTGCACAAAGGGGTCAATTTTGAATCGAAATATCCCGAGAAACTGTGGGTAGTGTGACCACATCCACAACGACCAAACACATCTATGGGATCTAACAGAACCCAATTATACTTCTAATTTTGGATTTCATGCCCCCAGAGCAAATTCACAAGTTGTCCCTGAATGGCCCTAGGTGGATACTTGCAACTAGCCATAGAAAAAAATCGTAAATCAAATCATGAAACCGTAAATTCCAATGGATTAAATATGCCAAGCTCCATCTAGGGGAATCCCTCTACCATGTTTCAATTTCCCCAAAACAGTCATATTATACCATCTTTGGAACTAGGGTTTTTCTCAGTAAGGGTTAATGCTAATTTTGCACAAGGGGATCAATTTTGAATTGAAATATCCTGGGTGACTATGGGTAGTGTGACCATGTCCATAATAGCCAAACACATATATGGGAGCTGACGGAACCGAGTTACGTTTCCCGGTTCATATTTCGTGCCTCTGGAGAAAATTCACAAGTTGTCCTTGAATGGCGCCAACGTGATACTTGCAACCGGACACAAAAAAAATGGTAGCTCATATCGTGAAACTATCAATTCCAATGGATTCAGGATTTCGGGTTCTAGTTAGGGGAACCCATCTATCATCATTCAAGTGCCCGATGTTTCACTGAGCAGAACTGTTGTGTCTTGTCCGACCAAATAAAAGGCACCTCCGACATGGCACTCGAAAGAGTCAGGAAATCCTACCTGTAATCGGATTCCAGGAATCCATTGGAATTGATGGTTTTGTGACCCAATGCAAGGATTTAGGGACACATGCCAAATTGGTCCCGAGGCCTAAAATCAACACCGACCATTGAAATTGAGTTCCGTAAGTTTGGGCATGTGTATCGAAGCATGAAAAATGTGGTCAGGCCAATCAAAGGCTTTGATGGTGGGTTCTGTGGAATTTGACCCCCCAATGAAAGAATTTCCAAGGTTTAGAATACAAAATAGGGTTTAGGCTACAAACTAGGTTTTCTAGATATTTGATAGTAGATATTTGTCAATGATGACAGTTCAAAGTTGTAAAAGTACATGAATGTTTGATAGTAGATATTTTTTAATGATGATAGTTCAAATTTGTAAAAGTACATGAATGTTTGATAGTAGATATTTGTCAATTATGGTAGTTCAAAGTTGTAAAAGTACATGAATGTTTGATAGTAGATATTGGTAAATGATGACATTGCATTTGATATTAGTCATTGGTCAATGATAGCTTTGTGGCTACAAATTAGGGTTTCTTGGGTTTAGAATACAAACTAGGGTTTCTAGGGTTTAGAATACAAACTAGGGCTAGGCTACAAACGAGGAGTTAAACTACAAGCTAGGGCTTCTATAAACTATTGCCTAGCGTACAAACTAGGATTTACAATACAAAGTAGGAGTTATACTAAAATGCAAGGTTCGCTTGTTGAAAAATCAAGGTTGGCTTGTGACTAATAAATTCCTCTTTAATCTAATACCTAAATTTAACATAATAATTTCCATTCAAAATAGAGGAAAATGCTTGAATTCTATTAAATTTCCATTGAGATAAGAGCAAGATCAATTTAATTAGATCGAATTGATACCAAAAATACTCATGATCATAAACATGAAATGTTGGAGATATATCAATGAAATACCATCATGACATGTACACCAAAGGAATTGTTCAAGCTTTAAGTATGTTTTCCCAAGTACTTGTCACAAGTGTTTGATTTAACTTCATGGATCTGATTAAGCTACAATGAAGTTTTACATGGACATGATTTAGGCTACAATGAAGTTTTATAACTTCTTGAACAATTGATTTGATTTAGCTACTCTTCCTCAAGCTAGGTTAAGGCCTACGCCCAAGTGGACCATATCCAAATTGGTAGATGTTGCTGATTTTCTTATAAGTCCATCAAATCACCATGAGGAACCCCCTCCATGATGAGCTCTTCTTTCTATGGTTCATGATACACACATTGAATTGAATATTTTTCCACCTTTGTCACTCTTGAGAATGATATATACTACCAAAGACCCTATTGGAGTCATGAAGGAGAGAAATGACATTCAAGGGAGGCGACATATAATGACTTTTCTATGTGGCCCACATTTAACATATAAGAGGGGATGTAAATCTTGTGATGTAATAAATTTTCTCTATGACATGCTATTCAAATTTATGAAGGATGTGAAACAAAGTGTGTAATATTCACTTAAGACAAAAATTGACCTTATATTGTAATATTAATTATATTAGGAATTTGATGATGTAAACCTAGTCAATCTGGGCTCATAACCCTTCTTGGGGAAAGTTCCCTATCCCTGGCATTGTGTATATACTCACCAAATCTCATTTGTATTGATTACTCAAGTGACTCATTCATTCTTTTATAAAAGTGTCATAATACTAAATATTTCCTTTCCTCCAAAATAACCCTATATCATATGGGTACAAACCACCATCTCCTAATGTTTGTGTCATCCAAGTTGTTAAAGTCCCTATACCAACTAAGACTATTGAATATATGTAGAATATCTCCAGCATCCTAGAGACACTTGGACATGGAAACCAGTAGAATGAAACAAGAAATTGACCACCAATACTCAAAATTGACACAATGAATTGCAGATTTGGCCATTCTATGTCCATGATACCCCAAAAAATGTAGGGGAATTATGAGAGAATTAAAGGAATACTAGAAATCCTACCTGGTGATGAGGTTGTTATTTCAAAATTAAAATAGTGCTACCATCTTCAGGTTTATTGGGGCAGAAGTCAAGAGACCTGTTCCAACATCTTAGTGGCATAAATATGAAGCTCACAATGTATCATACAAAACAATCCCATTCATATTTGTAAGAATAGCCTCGAGGCCAACAAGGGTTTGATCGAGGTATTAGCATCAATCCTTAAATAAAGTATTATATCAATTAAACAATTTCACAAATATGTTGGGAAATCAAAGAAATGTTCATTTGGAAATTGTTAGAGACAATTACACTCAGAACTAAAGCCAGATCTATGGCATATTTTTCTAGCACATAGGTCACCCACAGTCCTATAACATGAGTGAATTTACAATAGCAATATGGCATACTCCATGACAACATTCGAAAGTTGAGTTTGAGGGGAATACTAGCATATAAAAGGGCGTTCATACAATATCATAATGGATATGTTTCTATGGAGTTATCAACATTTTAATACACATATTCTAGTGCACACAGTGCTATGAAGATACCCATATGGAGTGTTGGTTATGCATCCAACACACTTGTTGGAAATTCTTAATGATGTTTGTTATATATTGGAGAGAGTGCTCCCCATGGAAGAGGTTTGATGAGGAGTATTATACACATAATAGAGGAATAATTGACACCATTGATGGAGTGCCCCGGTTTCAATGAAGTTACATGGCATCCAACATATCATTCAAAATGGGAATCCAACCTTCAAGGAACCTTCGAATTCCTCATTATTCCTTAAATTTTGGATCTAGAGAGTTACCATTATTTTATTATATATCATTGGAGCAAAATGGATATGATAACCACTTATTATTGGAAGGTTGTTGAGGAGTTTGAAAGGTTTTATTATTTTCCCTTTGATGGAGAGTTTGTTATCCCTTGAAGCAAGAGCTTAAGGAGAAAGAAATCCACCTTATTAGAGCTAGAGTTTGTTAAACTTTGGATCATATTTGATGGTTGTACACCCTATATAAGGAAATTCATCCCACTCTTGGAGATCCATTTCCACAAATGTTCATTCATTAGGAACAAAGGTCCCTTGAGAAAAACTTGATTTTGAGAAAATATGGATTTTTGTGACATATGGGTAATGGAAAACACTAAATTGATGGATATTTTGGTGTTGGCTAGGATTTTCATGGTTTCCATAGCTAGGGTTTTGCAAAGATTGAAAACTGTACCAGCTTTGAGATCTTGGTACATAGGAGAAGATAACGAAAAAGAGAGACATCTTGTATGTTCTTGGAGAGATTGGTCTTGTATGTTGCTAGGAATTACTCTTGTGATGAGTAGGGTTTGTGTTATATGTGTACATTGTAAAACCTAGAGAAGAACATGATATTAAAGATGATGATGCTTCTTATGCCTCTTGTTGTAACATTAAGGTCACTACCTTGGTGAAGACATGGGGAGTGGAGCTTGTGATGGAGAGTGAGAGCTTGTGACATCAAAGTCTTGGTGCTTGTGATGATGCAAGAGAAGAAGACCTAGGGTTGGAGGATTCAAACCCTAGGATGACCATGTATACTTGGATGTTAGCACTAGATTTGTCTTTCCATGTACGTGTGTGATATAACATGGTCAGGGTTTGCAAGCCCTATGGAAGACAATTATGTTAGTGTGGAGAGATTGAGTGATACAAGCTTGTTGTTGAATCCAATGAGGAATTTGTACTTGTATTGGAGATGATAGGGTTCATGAGGAAACCATAGGATTTAGATGCTTCAGATTATGAGGCTACCATAGTATAAGATAAGGGGAATTTGATACATCTTGGATGTTCTTGGAGATATTTCTCTTATGTGATGCTAGGGATTGCTCTTGTGACAACTAGGGTTTGTGCTATGACGATGTTAAAGATGACGATGCTTCTTATTGCTCTGATTGTAACACTAAGGTTACTACCCTAGTAGAAGACATGGAGAGTGGAGCTAAATCCTAACATGATTTTGGAACCTCGATCTTTTGGGATGTAAGACTAGGGAAAGATCATGGAATTCTTGTATTCTTTATGATCCATGGAGGTCTTGGTGCTAGGATTTTCATGGTTTCCCTAGATAGGGTTTCACAAAGCTTGAAGATTGTACTAGCTTTGTGATATAGTTGTGGTTTAGGGTTTTGGGTTTATGGTAGCATGCACTCACAAATAAAACATAAATCCAATTGATACATGTACAACTCATTCAATCTCTTTATCCTATTTTTAGACATGATGCCCTACTTTTGACCTAATTGGGCTCTTTCTCAAAATTACTTGAAATTTATAGGTTTCTTATCCATCATTATACAAACAATTTTGATGCAATCAATTGTTGTATGACCTAATTTTACAAAATAGTAACACTTAAGCTCATTCCTGCCTATCATTCTCTTCCCATCCTTTAATTTGAGTATATTGCAAACTCTTGCTAAGAATATCCCTATGAATCTCCTATAGTTTTATATTTCCTTTACCTTAGGGATATGAAATCTTGTCTTCTTGAGTTTGTGAAGGCATATAATTGAGAGTAAAAATGACATTATTGTATCTAGAAGGTGGGCTATTTAAAAAAATAACTTTGGAAACCTTTTCCTCTACTCTAGCTTTGAGTTCAACCAAGTGTATAATTAGAGATCTCAGATTGCTTATGTAGCTAGAGATAGGGTCTGCATCAAACATCTTGAATATACCAAGGGTTCCCTTCGGCTCCCTATAAGTCCAAGATCATGGTCCCCTATAATTACATCCATGAAGGATGTTGTACAAGGGTACATCTATGAGATCAACCTTAATAAGAACTATTTTACCTATGAGTTCAATGGGAACATTTTGGTAAAATCATTCTAGTTGAGAAGGATGGCTATCATATGCATGAAGGGTGATTGTAGATTGCAATAAATCAAGAAAAGCAAGTTTGTTCTAAAATTTGGTGGAAATTATGCATGTATAAGTTCCCTCACTAATGATACATTAATGGATAGTGAATTGAGATCATGTTAGTGAAACATACAATGAGGGAAACATGTTAAGTCTCTTGATGTATGGAAGCACATAAGGTTGTTTAGGAACAACTAATCTTGTGATTACCCCAATTATAAAATGTGTCTTGCATACACTATGACAAGTTGGAGATCATCATACGCTATGTAGGATCAATAACCCTCTAGGAGTGTGTACTTGTTTTGTGGGTTAACAACCCCCTCTTGAAGGAACGACTCACTTGATTTGTGTATTAATACAACACTCAAGTTCTCATTTGTGTCATCTAATTTCGTGATCATGATCACAAATAGCAAGTATCTTTAATTTTCTCATCTAATTTTGTGATCACGATTATTCCTTGTTTAATAATAAGCTTGATTTAGTATTGATTAAGTTGGATTGTATTCTATTCTATGTAAGTATGAGAGAAATATTAGAGAAAGACAATAGAGTTTTAGGTTCACTAGTTCCCACTACAACTCATAAACATTTTGAACTTTTACTAGTAATGTAGAAATATATATAACTAATCACAAATCCTACATCAGTTATTATGACACATAAGTAGAAAAGCAATAGATGGAAGAGTCTCACCTCATTTTCCATCCATATAACAAAATCTGTCCATCTTTTGTTTTGCAACTTTTCTTTCTCAAGATTTGTTGGATGGTGGCCATTTATCCTCCTGTCAAAACATGGCACATGGACAAATTAATATGCAATGATTTATTTTTTTCTTGGAAATAAACAAAGACCATTTCACATATTCAATATACTTATGTATGTGAAAACCAAGGCCTATAACCCTTTCTGGCCACTATTATGAGTTTCACTTCTCTTTGCCAGCCTTGCTTTTCAGGCCTTGTCCCGAAACATAAACTAATTGAATTTAGTTATGCACAAATCAAATATCAAAATTTATTAAGAAATTTGAAATAATGCTATGAGAAAAATTAAATACCTGTGTTATCTCGTCACCGGAATTTCTATGCGCATCCAACTTCTCATACGATTTGACCAATTCTTTCCATACTTTTAAATTTACATCCACTGATTTTTTTTTATCCTTTGATCAAGCGACAAATTTTTACTATTTTTTGTTTGGTTGCATCTAAATATCTTGCAATTATGTGACATCTGTAGTTTCACCCTCTTAACAGACCAACCTACAATAAATTTCGTCTCCATATCATGAATTACCAGTTTTTGTAGGCGCATGGGTATATTGGAGAATGGTAGATAGAGATGGTCTTTAAATTGTTGAAGGAAGGATTCCTTCAACCTATTTACAAATACTTTTCCTACATCCGACATGCAAATCTCGCCAAAAACCTGGTCATATTCTATCTTTATATCATATGTACCAATGCAATATCCATAAGATGGCATCATGGAAGATGAGTTTTGTGTTCTAGGAGCGGCTAAGACATTGGAAGTCTCGGTACACACCGTTCCTGATTTTTTGAGGTTATGGTTAAGGATTTTCTCTTGGATATTTTGCTCGATCCAAGAGTGGTTGGGGAATCAATTGATTCCCTTGGTAATGGTTCATGTGTTTGTAATAGTTCTTTGTTTCTACTTGATCATTTTCCTACATATCTAGCTAGCATATTCAAGTCGACATCATCGAGTTTGTAGCTTTGCCCCCAATATTGATGCCAAGGAAAATTTCTCAAATTCGACATCATCTCCCTATAAATATAAAAATAATGTTTTGTTATTAAAAATTGGAATGAAGAACAAAAACCTAGAACCTCGAAGACAAATTTGAAACAATTAAGAAATATATAAAAACACATTGACTTACCTCATTTCGCCCACTACTTGTAACCTTCCCTTTGCTTGACATTTTGTGGTTGAGTGAGTGAATCCTTTTGGTGGAGGCAGGGTGAATCTCTTCAGTGCAGGAAGGGCGTGTGAATCCCTTTATGGAGGTAGGATTAATCCCTTGGGTGCAGGTAGGGTGAGCAAATCCCTTGGTGGAGGCTAGAGTGAAGTGGAAAATACCAAAGGCGATTACTCTCTACAAATGTTGACAAATGGATCACTGGACTAGAGCCAGTTTTATTTTTGTTTGATATTTGGACAACGCCTGCATGCAGGATTGTTTTTTTTTTTTACTACATTCAACGCTAAAATCGGTGCCCTATGGTTCCTACCTTCGCACCGACTTAAGCCACCCCTAATGTAATTCATTTGGGATGCCAAATTCGGTGCAAGTCACGCCATTTTTTGCAATGGAATTAAGTTTTGAAGTCTTTGAAGGGCATCATTTCTAGTTTTTAATATTGTGTCAAACCCAAGTGCAAAGACAACCACTTAAGACTATGGTGATGACGAAGCTAGGTGCAAAGGTAGAATTAAAAAAGCAATAGGGTGAGAACCAAAACAAGACTTGGATACCAAATGATGTGTGTACATATATGTGAATGCAATGGCAAGTGAATCTAGGTGTGCAAACAAAAATTCAAATTAATTACAATGAGAACCAAAATAAGGATTTGATACCAATTTGTGTGTGTATATGCATGTAATTGTAGAGGCCACGAGATCATATGAATGATTTGATTGGTGTACTAAAAATGATTGTCATTTTTGTGTATTACAGGAGCCATAGGAGGGCATGAACAATGGATATTGACGTAGAGCTATTAAATCATGTGGAGGAAAGTGGGTGGAAGAGGATATGACAACCGAATCTACATATACAACAAAGCTAAGAAGACAAAGCAACCTATATAAAAGGAGGAAGGTTTTCATGATTTCATAAATCATACAACATAGAGGAAAGAAAGTCTAGAATGTGCAAGTTATCAAAATGTAATGCATGAAAAAAATTAGTGCCCAAAGCCATTTTTTTGTCTTTGAGTCATTTGAGGTCAAACTTATTGGTTGAAAATGCACATGAATGGTGATTAACTGTAATTTTAAATACTTTTATTAATAACATGTCCTCATCATCCAATCTAGAATGAGGGGAAAAGTTTGAAAATTAGGATGGCCAAGTAGGATAGGGATGCTAGATCCTTTTCTTGTTAAAATTTTGTCATGATGTATATACCTTGTATCATAACATTAGTTTTTTTCAACTCCAAAACATGAAATCACTATGTCTAATATATGACTAAAGTGAATTTTTGTGTTGGATAGCTTCTTTGAAATGATTTAATTGGTGTACTAAAAATTATTATCATTGTTATGTATTATAGGAGCTAGAGGAGGCCATGGACATAGATAGTGTTATATCAAATAAGGACATAACACATGATGTGGGGCATCAGGTCCACAAATTTTGACTTAACTTATGAAATTTTTATTAGGTGGCATTTACTGCTACATCCATTTTTTCACAATATATGTACATTTTATAGTGTATTATCCAATATTGGAAAAATTGAATGAGTGTTGTTGATTATTTTAGATGGGAATTGGAGAAAACGCAGAACCTGAGTGTTCTACTAGCAAACAAAGAAAACATGTATGTGGGCGTGGAATTATAACTATTAAATCACATAGAGGACAATGGGTGGAAGAGGATATGACAATGGATCCTGCAGAAACAACACATGAGTGCACTGAACAAGAGGTTGGTCAGGACTATACTACATGGGATGAATACTTTGATAAAAATGTTGTTTGTGGATGTTCTATATGTCGTGGAAAGAAGCAATTCAAATGGGGAAATGTATAAAGACATTACATAAATGACGACCTTCCAGTGGGTTGTATGCATCCTACAATCGATTCAAATCCATTAGGAATTGTGGTAATGAATTTTCAAATTGGTAAGGATTCACAATTTTATATTATTTGAATAATTAATTTTTTCATAATGAATACTTGCAGGAGAAATTTCTTTGTTTAAAGTTCCCCGGATCACTGATTTCCAACATAGATGGCGATGAACATCTATCAGATGATACATATAACAATAATATGTGCACATATACCATCTCAGAAGAAGAGGAAGTGATGAAAACAAGTAACAGAACAAGAACTAGTGTAAAGATGCATAATTTACTTAAAGACAAGGGGAATGTGGACTGCATACCCTATGAGAATGAATGTGATGGAGATGATGAATTGCCCCTAAATTTGAGATCAATTCACAAAGACACATTTGGTCCTCGATTATATTGTGCTTTCCCTGGTGATCAACAACTACCTAGAGTATATGAGGTGTTTCAATTTTGGGGATACAACTACATGATACATCCCTCCAATATTCATGGAGCGAATTTGTGCCTCTTTATTGTAAAAAATGTCCATGTGGGATCAAAACATAGAAACACTTCACAACAAACCACTAGGAGATTAATGCCATATTATGGTCCATCATATTATAACGATGAATGGAGGAGGTGAGCATAATATAAGCATAGCATGTCAGCACATGCTCTAAATTTGAATATGTATACACATCATCTCCAATTGGAAAGAGGAAAAGAAATGAATATAGGTCATCTAATGTATATAGATGGTCATGCAAGCACACACAAAAATATTGTAGGATTTATAAATAGTAGTAAGGAAAGGGACCCTAATGTAATACTGAATTGTCCATTTGTTGAGGTCATAAATGATAAAGATTGAGATATGGAAAGACAAGTTGATAGATTGATAATGGTTGATGCTATTATAGACCTTACTTTTGGTGATGAGTTATTGATTAATTAATCTTTCACAAAATGAACTTCTGCATGGAAGAGAAGAAAAGAACAAGGTCTCCCTAAGGATGTTCCTAAGGGTAGAAAACCAAAGAATAATCAATAAGCGTGGCTTGTTTTTTAAACTATGTTGTCAAAAACCTGTTTTTATTTTAAATTAGTGTATAAAAGTATGTACTCTATAATATGTTCCATTATTATAGTTGTATATATATACATACATTTTATATTGCTTTGTTAAGTATTTGACTATATTTCTTTGAAATGGTTACAATAATGTTTTATCCAATTGTTTACCATTAAATAATGCTTGCATTATTGATAGGTTGAAGATATTGATGATACACCTACTAATACTCAAGATCCAACCGGGTTATTAAGGTTTGTACAAGATGATCCAAACCATCCTTTAAACCATACCATGGTGAAAAGAAAAACATTAAAGAGAACACTACCAGGTGACAAATTTGAAGAACTAATGAGATTAGTGATGGATCCCACTTTTGGGTAAGAAAAGGCATTCACTTTTCCCATTTTACCAATCATTCAAGGTCCAAAAAGAAGTATCATGGTAGCAAGTTGACGAACAATGTGAACATCCTAGTTAAGATTATAGAAAGATTTCAAACTATATATTTAGATGTTGTAGTCTTTCTTTTACCTAACTAAGTTTCATATATGATACTAATGGGGTTGATTGCTAGAAACACCTTCTTGACACGGGATTAAACTGACACTTTTTGACATCTGAAGATCATGAGCTAGTTTTGCTCAAAGACTTGATCATCACAACGAATCACTCTTAGTTCTGATTTTGGCAAGTTTAGCTCTGGTTAAGGAAGTCCCATTTTTTGGACCATCTCACTTTATTCCAATGCACGGTTCAAATAAGACTCAATAAACTGTAGTCGCATTGTCACATACATTGGTGTTCGACGATCCATAATTCCACGTTAGATAGAGGCATAGTCCCTAAAGACCAATTGTGGCCCAAAAACTGTCACCATTCATGATATTGTACATGAACACTCATTTCACTCACGTACTTAGCACAGTTCACAAAACAATATTTTGAAGTAAACTAGAAGTCTCTGTATTAGGTTATATAATTGATATATGTAAACTAGATGGCCTAAGTAGAGAATCTAGTGCCCATTTTTGATATGACATTACTATTCTCTATAATTGTGAATCCTCGAGACAAGTTATAGTTTATATCATTGGTGCTTTCACAGGTAGTCATATTGGTTGGTGGAGCCCTGTGTAGAAAAAATAAAAGTCTTCGACGTTTTGGGCTAAGTAGTGCAACCCATCTTCAGGAGGAGATACTCACGTTATAGTTTGTTTACAATTTTCTACATAATTAATGACAGTGATCCGATTTGTGTTCTTATCTGAGTTTCGTAGTGTTCCTATCTTTCCTTGGATTAGGGCCCATCCAAGGTGAAGCATAGGAACTTGTTTGTTCGTGTAGAATTGGAATTTACATGAGTAATTTAGAACATAATGCTTATCGTAGTTTTCCTACAAATTGTAGAAAGTCTTTGTTTTTGAAGTGAAGTGTTATTTCCAGACTGTTTATGAAAAGATAGTTGATGCTTGTTTTATGGAATTTCAGATTCAAAGTTATTTCCTTCACATTAGATCTCATTTTCTGTATTTGGTATTAGCCAGAATCCTTTGCTTGTTATCAACACTTGCATGAAACATCAAATCTATTGAATGCCTATCTTTAGCGATCTGAAGGTAGAGTATCAAAAGGGATTTCACTAAAGGTTATGAAATGGTTGATAAATCTTATGGTTCTTGTCTTTGATGTTGCTAGATAAGGAATGAAATGTTAGATAGGAAAGTTAGATCTCATGCTCTAACAACCATTAGTTTAGAATCAATTTACTTTTGTTGTTATATTAGTTAGAAATTGCACTGTTTTGATTGATTAGATTCAGAATTACATACTACTAGATATAATTCGTTCTCTTGTAGTTGCATATATTGTGCAGGTCCCTCATAATTTTGTATGAATCCCTAGGTTGATGATTAAAGTAGAGGTTTAGATACATCATTCTTGTTGCTGTCTTATTCTAATGAGATACAATATTTTTGCTGATTGATTGAGCCCATCACTTTTTGGCACCGTTGTTGGGGAGGCATTCCAAACCACAACAGTAATCATAATATTTTATAATCATTGTCTTTTTCATGCATGATAAGCAACATACATTTGGAGAAGATCAGAACAATGCGAAGCAAACATGTTATTGCAAGTAGGTCTCTCTAAACCAACTATCAATTTTATTTTTCTTTCAATTTTTAAAATTAGATAATTCATTTCAGATCCTCATACCCACATAAATACAAATGTGAAATTATATGTCACAACAGATCTAAAGAGCTCAGGATACCTCACAAAGAAAGAATGAGCAGAAAATTATAATAAGAGTGAAAACTGCAGTAAAAGAGAGTAGAAGAATAACATGCAACAAAACTCAAATAAGAGCAGAATAATGTCACACTACTAAATTATCAGTATAATGAACCATTATAATACAATGGAGAGAATTCGAATCATGCAGGAGAATTCGAACCTCAGTTGGTCTAGCATAGGGATTATCACCAGTGGGGTGCTCTGGAAGACTCAAAGTCAACTGAACTGAACCTAAACTCAACTAAATAAAGTCACAATCAGTTAAATGACTAAGGAGGGTGCAATAGTGAGTCTGTCATGCATGCCAGTCATAAAATGGTGCATGAGGCCACAATCAGTGGCATTCGGAGCTCTAACCCCCCACAAGAGTTAGATAACTTAGGTGGACTGCACTAGAACACTCAGTAGGTTCCTATAAAATAGGGAACTGACTTAAGTGGTCCTAAAATGATGCATGCAAGGCTCAAAAGGTGGTAGATGGATCCTGGATGACATCTGAACACCACTAGGGGGAAAATGACATCATCAACAACTAAGAAAAATAAATAATGCTAGGTAGGACAAGGATGGAGTATTGAAATATCCTAACACCCCCCCTTAATCCATACTTTTGCATCCCGGGCCCTAGTTACTAAGACCAAAGGTCACCCATACAATCAAATAAATGATAAAAAATAAAGAACAGTCCATGAACCAAGGAAATGGGGAAAACCTCATGGGAAACCCCCCCCTCAAATTGGACTGAAACACACCAAAAGATTAATTTCTCCAAAATCATGTAGGTGTGATGCTTGTCATATGTATGGAGGTATCTTCCTCTTGGGAATAAGTGGATCATGCTCCAAAAACATGTGCTTGTATTCTCCTTAAGTGGATGCAAGCGAATATGGAGGATTTTTGAACTTTCTCTTCAGACTGAACATGGTGAGAACAAATCCAATGATATGAAGATCATCCTGGAACCTATGATTCAAACCAATTGAGTTAGGATCAACTCCATGAATGTGTAGATAGTTCTTTAATATATCCTTTGAACCAACATAGGTGATATCATAACCAAATGAACTATGACATGATGGTGGTGGCTTGGACTTCAAATAAGCTCCAATAATTGATAGATGGTTTCTTGTGATCTCCTTTGAACAAATAAGGGTGAGATCAAAACCAAAATATGCCTGAGACTTGAACCCAAGCGAATGGTAATGTACTCCATCTTCAATGAAACTCTGAGAACATGTGCCAATGATCGAATAGAAGTACATAGAAGGCATGTGATCAAGGAGGGCGAATGCATCACCTCCAGTCTCTGATTTAACCTCTAAAACATTCAATAGATCATCATTCTGTACACCAGCATACTCATGTGAAAGAGAGGATTTAAGAACCTCTTCAGATTCTAGAGTATGAACTAGCTTAACTTGCTCAGAATTCGAAATAGAAGACATTGAGAACATGAGTGTTGAATCTGCATCTTTTTCTTTATCTTGTAAAACTTCATCACGAGACATGATTGAGGCTGAGACATAATTAGAGAGAACACTTAAGGTGGTATCACTGTGCTTGTTCTCCAAATAATTTGTAACAATCCCTTCATTATGCTTGCCAAATGCTTTGTCCAGTTGGGCCCATAGATCACTTGGATATTCAACAGTTTCCATGAGGTAGCACATACTAAGATACATAGCAATACACCCTGCTCCAAATTCTCTGTTACATTCATTTAACCAATCATTCTCTTCTTCATAGGAAGCAAAATCTCTCATATCACCAATACACATATCAAAAAGACCTTGTCTCTTCAGATATTCTATCATATTTGGTTTCCACTCATCATAGTTGAATGGAGAGAGAGGAGAATTCCTTTCAGATACATGGAATCTGTTGTAGAATACCTGCAAAAACAATGGAAAATATCTGCTACTTCTATTGCAACATAACTGCTGCAACTACAGAAACTACTGCAACTGCTGAAAACTGTTGCAACTCCTATTGCACTCAAAAAATTCGAATAAATTGCAAAAAACTCTCAATAATGGAGGTATAATTCTACTGAGCACTGATTTAGGACAGTAGGAACTTTTATCCGGATCCTTCACACCTGGATAGACCTCATTGGATTTCTCCAATGAATTCAATGCAATGGCACCAAGATTTGTTATGGAAATCCAGAGGCTTCTGGTGCACTACCGAAAGCAGCTGCTCAACCTATTTGCTCCATGGCTCTGATACCACGTGAAATTCTATGTCACAACAAATATAAATACCTGAGGATACCTCACAAAGAAAGAATGAGCATAAAATTAGAATAAGAGTGAAAACTGCAGTAAAAAATAGCAGAAGAATAAAATGCAACATAAATCAGATAGGGGCAGAATAATGTCACACTAATAAATTATCAGTAGAATGAACAATTATAATACAATGGATATAATTTGAATCATGTAGGATAATTTGAACCTCAGTTGGTCTAGCATAGGGATTATCACCATTGGAGTGCTTTGGAAGACTCAAAGTCAACTGAACTAAACCTAAACTCAGCTAACTGAAGTTACAATTAGTTAACTGAATAAGGAGGGCGCAATAGTGAGTCTGTCATGCATGCCAGTCAGAAAAGGGCGCATGAGGCCACAATCAGTGGAATTTGGAGCTTTAACCCCCCACAAGAGTCAGATAACTCAGGTGGACTGCACTGGAACACTCAATAGGTTCCTATAAAATAGGGAATTGACTGAAGTGGTCCTAAAATGATGCATGCAGGGCTCAGAAGGTGGTATATGGATCCTGGATGACATCTACACACCACTAGGGGAAAATGACATCATCAACAACTAGGAAAAATAAATAATGCTAGGTAGGACAAGGATGGAGTATTGAAATATCCCAACACAAAAATCCTAAAAAACAAAAAGAAGAAGAAAAAAATTATAAAAATAAGAAAATATAATATCTAAAAAACACATACATCACCCCTTAGTATGAATTCCTAGGGATAGGAATGAGTTTGGATAGTTCCTACCACGAACTCCTATTCCATCCAACCCCAGCTCAAGTAGTAAGAGAAGGGAGGAAGAGACTTCTTAATAAAACCTTGAGAATCTTGAGGTTATTCCCCACCTTTTCAACACATGAGAAGATGAGGATTTGGTCTTTTTGGCCCTAGCTTAAGTGAAGGAAACAATGAGTCCTCTAGTGACCAAGGAGAAGACAAAGAAAACATAATGGAAGATGAGAAACATGTTGTAATATTTGACTTACCCATTTGGGGAGTCAACGATGCAGAAGCAAAAATGAAAAACATTAATCCAACTGCTTTGCCCAACTTTCATGGCCTAACATTTGAAGATCCAGACACCTTCTTGTTTGAATTTGAGTTAGTCTGTAGAACCTATGACTACATCTTAGATGCCTAGAAGCTCAAGCTTTTTCCATTTACTCTGAAGGACTTTGTCTTACGATGATTCATGAGCCTAGAAGCCAATAGCATAAACTGATGGGATCAAATGAATGATACCTTCATAGCTAAATATAAGGGTTGCTATAAATCCAGGGAAACTAGGGATGGTATCTTTAGAATGCAACAGGGAGATAATGAGTCATTGGAGGATCATGAGGAGCGGTTTCAACTTAGCTATAAGAGAGCTCATAATTGCACCTTATATGATGAGTCCCTCAAACTCTTGGTCCTTATAGGAGTTAGGGAGGAAATCCTAGATACCTTGAACCTCTTATCCAATGGTGATATCTATCAACAGGACTATGATGAGATCAACCAGATATTCAAAAATCATTCTAGGTCCACAAGAAAGAATCCTAGGGGAATAAACCTTCCCTTTTAAGCATCAAACCCCTCTAGTTCAACCCTCATTAACAAATCAAACATATGGAATTTGTTAGATGGCATGAAATCAGATATCCTACACTCCATGGCATTACAAATGGATACCATGAAGGAAATAATGAAAAAAGAGGAATCAAATAGATCCTTGGCTAAGTTTTTTCCTGATTGTAGGAAGAATCATAAAAAGAATCAGTTTCCACTAAACCTAATGCAGGTCAGTACCAAAAAAGTTGAATTATATGGAATCTAATCTGATAAACACCCCACATATGACTGTCCTTACCTACGGTCTCTTAAATCTAACCTTTACGAACCACCAATAGAGCCTCTATGTTACATAAAACCTAGTAAACCAGGCCCACTAATACCATTCCAACAACCTTATGGACAGTCGCAGTACCATAATTTCCAAGGGAAAAAACCTTACCAACAATATGGAAAACCACCTTACCGACAACCTTTTAGTCAACCGCAATTCTATCCAACCTATGGACATTAACCTATAATGAATTCATATGGACAAAAACCTTATCCTACACCTGAATGGGCACAAAAGACACAAAATCAGTGGTAAAATCCTCAAGCTGCATATGGGAAAAATGATCCTATTTCTGGATGGAGGCCAAACAACCAACAATAGTGTGCTATCATGCCTCCTCCAGAAGCTAATTCTAATCAGAAACAACCTCAAAATCCAGTCCCTACAACACCTAGGCCAACTTTTCCAAAAAAACCAACTCCAAATCCCAATAACAGGCAACCTCAACTTGTGTAGAACATCGAAATGGAAAACTATCAAACATACTCCTTAAACGTAGTAGAAGCTAATGATTTGAATGCATCAACTTCATTTATATTTCTTTAAGTGGATTTTCTAACCATATATTGTATATAAACAATGCTAGTAAAAAATTACATATCAAACATGTTCATCATAAGTCAAACATTCGATTGATTTAATGTTTGATAATCTTACAGGGCACTGGAAACTAAAATATTCCCTAAAGAGAATGTGTTGGCATCAACTTGTAGAGAAGCACACCAATTTTTGGTTGAGTTGGGGATTGAATATAAGCAAATTCATTCATGTAAAAATGATTGTATTTTTTACATAAATGAATATCAAAACAAGGTAAAATTCCCTGTATGCAAAGAGAAGAGATATCGTACAAATGTGCAAGGTCCTATAGTTCTAAATAAGCTTTTACGACACATCCCAATTATACCTAGAATTCAATGACTGTTTCAGTGCAAGTCACTTGCACAATTTATGGAATGGCATGCAAAGAACATGAGTAAATATGGATTCATGCAAATTCTGGAAGACTCCAAAGCAATGAAACACAGAGGAAAAATGGCCAGGAAAATTCAAAGATGAACCCCATAGTATTAGGTTTGGTCTTGAAATTGATGGAGTGTGTCCATTCTCTTTCCTAAGCTCAAATTATAGTGTTTGGCCATTCAGATTGATAGTATACAATATCCCCCCATGGATGAGTGTTAGAAATGAGCACCTTATGCTTAGTCTCATTGTTCCAGGAAAATATCAAGTAAAAATAATGGATGTTTATATTGCGCCTTTTATTGATGAGATGCAAAATTTATGGAAAGGCATAAGAATGCATGATATATCACGTCCTGCATCAAATAGGTCCTTCATTTTTTATTGTGTAATGTGTTGGACTATTCATGATTTCCCAGGACTTGGTATTTGTTCACGTAAGAAAAAATATTTACATATTTACACATCATAATTTATTTTTAGCTCAACTTTCATAAAACTATTATACTATTATTTTGATGTTATTAACGTTACTTATTGAATTGTAGGGCTTCAAACAAAGGGGATATTTTCATGTCCAAGATGCGCACAACAATTTGAGGGCCGATATTCTAAATATTTGCATAAAATTATTTACACAAATAACAATGTTTTTCAACCATTAGATCATAAGTTTAAAAATCGCCTCAAGAATCAATTTGATGGAAAAAATGAAAATATAGGCCCTCCCAAGGTTATGGGTCTAGGTGATTGGATTAATAAGTATGAAGATGCTGAATCAAAAGCTTGGAAGGATTTTTTTGACCAGGGTGCTTCAATTGAAGACCCAGAACAAGTTGTAGTTAATATGCCAGAAGGAATGAAAAGGAAAACCATATTTTATGAGCTCACTTACTGGAAGGATCTATTAATATCTCATCTATTAGATCCTATGCACATATTAAAAAATGTCCCCTATTCTATTTTTCGACATATATCAAGAAAATATAAGGACACCTTGTCTTCAAGGAGAGATATTTCTCTTTGATGTCCAAATTTGACAGAAGACATTTGTGGATAACAAGGAAAATGAAACATATGCAAAAGCTTTGTGGATTTTGAAAAAGTAAGAGCTAGACCAACTAAAAAAGTGTCATCCATTCAATAAGGACACCTATTGGATATGGGTCATCATTGAATAAATATTTTACAGTTGATTGACATATCACAAGATTTAAAACACATGATTTCCATAATTTAATGAAGGTATTAACATCATTTAACTCTTACTGTTATCATTTAACTACCAAATAGATTTTGATATTCTATTATGTGAAAAAAATTACTAATGAGCTTTGATAAATTTGTTTGATAACATATCACGCCATTGGCCATTAGGGGGGATTCATGTCCTACCATTGACTTAAGGAGTTCCATAAGTCGATTGACAACATTTACATAGTATGTGGTTTGAAATGTTCATGTGTGGGAGATATAGACATATTATATTGCATTTTAATTGTGAGTAAAGGTTGATACTAATTTAGTATTATTATATTAGGTGGATGACCTCCAAAGAGATCCATGAATGTGAAGTGCCGAGATGGAAGAAGGAAATTGTAGAAATCGTATGTGTATTTGAGAAGGAGCTCCCTACAAGTTTCATGGACCTACAAGTCCATTTACTTATACACATAGTCGATGACAATGAATTGGAAGGTGTCGTATCAACGCGGTAGATGTTTTTCTTTAAGAGGTATATGAAAACTCTAAAAATATAAGTTCGACAAAAGTCACATCCAAAGGGTTGCATGGCTAAATGGTATGTATTGAATGGAGCATCTTTATTCCTATGTGAATTCCTTGGTTAAAATTTTGAATATGGGCCACAATTCTGGGATGAAGAACATGCATCATATATTATTGATGGATCAAAACTGAAATCTAATGGTGTTCAAGTAGAAATTGGTAAGTAAATTCATGACCATTGTGGTTATTTTTACAATCATTTACACTATATTTTTTTTGGTCAAATTAAAAGCATGACATTTGGAGTTTGAAATATACATCCCGATTTTTAATAGGTGTAGACAAAAGTGTTGTGCTCGACAAGTTCGTTCTATACCACATGGACTGTATGAACAAATGGATTGATTTGTATAATAAAAGAAGATAATAAGTGTTAGAAGCAAGGATACGATTTAATATATCGAACCCAATGTACACCCCACTTCCCATTGATTTGATTGGGGAATGGGGCAAATAATGCACACTACAATGGGTTAGTGAATGAATTCAAAATCAAATAGATGATGCAGGTATAGATGCAAACATAACATAAGGTGAGATCAACATGTCTAGAGGATGTGAAAAAAGGTACATTTGGAAGTTTACAAAATAATGTTTCAATACAATTTTGACACTGATAACTATTTAAAGATGCATAATTATATTTATTTTCATTGAAATAAATAGTCTTTCATAGGCGAGGAAATATCATTCAATTTGAGCATATGGTCAACATTATCGTTTAGAAAGTGTAGATGTAAAGAGATGATCCTTTGATTGTGGCATCATGGTTGATTTTAAGCAATCTAGTCGAGCAAGTTCGAAAGATAGGAATATTATTGAAGGGAATCTTCAATATGTTGGG
Organism: Larix kaempferi; assembly: GCA_027924585.1. Taxonomy (NCBI): domain Eukaryota; kingdom Viridiplantae; phylum Streptophyta; class Pinopsida; order Pinales; family Pinaceae; genus Larix; species Larix kaempferi. Next base: position 42,422,792 of record BSBM01000055.1, on the reverse strand, counting down.
AAAATCCAAGAAATTATTGAATTGGATTACCACTCTTTTAAATGTTGTATTTTTAAGTGTAGATGGTATGAAGCATTTGAGAGGACACGAAGACATGATACCCATAGTGGATTTTTTTTAATATATTCCTCAAAGTTCCTACTATAGGATAAGGAGCCTTATGTTCTACCAATTCATTGTGAGCAGATATTTCTTTAACTCAAACAAGAATCAATACTGATCAATAATCTATTAATTCATAGTTTATTACGTGTGTGTGTTTATTAATTAATAAAAATGTTATAACATAGGTCTAATATATGTATGTCGTTCATGCGGAGGTATTTTTCTATGAAGATATTTTGGACCCGAAATGGATATTTGTCATACATCATGATCCAAGATTAAGACATGTATTTGATGATGCCTCAATGAACACAAAGCAAAACAATGATAGCCAACAAAATATAAATGAGGGATTAGGGAACATAGAAGAAATGGACATCCATGATGATGTTGAAGATGAATACATTGAGGCACAAGAATGTGAAGTTGATAATGATGATAATATTCCTTTAGAAATATGGAGAAGTAGGGTCAGAGGTGCATCATCACATAATGATCAGTTAGATCATAATGATCAGTTAGATGACACCATCGGTCATGACAACCAGCAAAATCTAGATTTAGATGATCTTATAGACGACAACAATATGGATGATATAAAAAATGATGATCCAAATACATCTGGTAACAATATAGATGGTATATAAACAAATTTAATTGATGCTGAAGATGATGAAGGTGAAGACGAGGATGATTATAATATCACTTGGCATGACGTAACAAGAATAATATTAAATACTTGAAAGAACATATGAACATTGACAAGGATACTTTGGATGACATTGTTGTAGATAATAATGTAAATGAATACTTCTTAATTTATAGAATTTGTAATCCATGTTTAAAAAATGATGGGTTTATGGCCCAAAATTTGAAATGCTTCATTATAATTTGTCTCTATACAAATTACCTATTTCAATCTCCTTAAAGTGTTTAACATTTAATATGAATTATTGGCAGAAAAAATTAGGATTAGTTGTATAAGAGTTAGCATGGTTAGTTATGGGGATTGTTATAGATGTTATGAGGATTCAATAATTTTTTTTAATATAAGTATCAGTTTGATTATAGATTAATGATAATGATTCATTGAAATGTAAGACATCTAAGTGTGTAGGTTTGATTATAGATTAATGTTAACGATTCAATAAAATGTAAGACATATAAGTAAGGTATGAATTTAAAATTAAAATGTGACATCTCACATTGTGCCACTCACACTTACTTTCCAAGCAAAATATCATTTGTTTCTATATTGGTTCAAATTTTCATATTCATAAACAACTTGATAAATTGCACATGCTTTGTCATGGATTTTTTGTCTTTGTTTTTTGCTCTCATCCAAGTACACCATAAGATCCTCATCCATCATCACCATTATGCTTCATCATCCTCATACTCATGTTGTCACCATCCTCATCCTCATCATTGTCATTTTCATTGTCACCATCACCATGACCATTATATTCCAATAAAAAACATTACAAGAGGGGAAAATTATATATGTTGCAATCTTGATATAAAATCAAGTAAATAACTATTACCTTTTTGAAAAACTTGAATTTCTTTTTAATTTTAATTTTTTTGCCTAAATGCTCATAATTTAACATTAATTATTTACATTTATTATATCATATGCTAACCTAACCTATATAAACTAAACCTAGACTTTCCTACCTCACTAGAAACCCTAATCTAGCCTAAACTACCCCAAACTCAGTTACTACCTTAACCTCACCTACAAACTTAGAAACCTAATCTAGCCCTAGAAACCCTAGAAATCTAATCTAGCCATAGAAATCCTTGAAACCTAACCTATCCCTAGAAGCACTAATCTAACCCTAGAAACCTATTCTAGAAACTGTAATGACCCTTTTTAATTTTTTTATTAAAATGCCAATTTTTCCACTTTTTCCCCAATTTCGACCTTTGACTAGTTTTGATGTTTTGGTCTCCAAATTAACCCAAATGCTCCCAAATATTCTGTAAGGGTATATGACTGATATTTAGACTTGAATATTAGGTTCATGGATTATTTATAACCCTCCAAAGACTTCTTCAAACTTGTTTTATATTTTGGTCAATGTATGGAAATTAACTAGCAAATTGTGCATTAAATCCCCCCTGGGTAAACACTGAAAATGGCCTTCCAAATGCTTCCAAAATCTCTTGAATTTAAGAACAGAGGTAGGGAATGTATTAAGGATGTTAATAGGTTTCCAAATGTACCATTAATTTATTATTATTTCTGTTCCAACCCTCTCCCATTCAGCTACAAAAATCACCAATTCGACCCTTGGGGAAATGGCCCTATTTCTTCTCAAAATGCAAATAAACTGACTGAAAAGACTTCAAATGCTCAAGTACTATATATGAAACTTATAATATACATCCATGGAAGTCTATTAATCACAAATGTACCAGAGAATCATCCTTTCATTCGAAATCATTAGCATCATAATGGTATACATCAATGTAGTGGGGAAATGGTCATTGTTTGCTCATTAATCAACATTTTTACATACAACCAATGGATATTTCAACCTGATACTTTCTGAAGATGAATAAAAGAGGATATAAATATATTACAATCAGAAATACATCATATGAATCTCTCCCAATGAGTACAAGAGCTCACCCAAAGCGCAATCCCTCAAGGAGTGTGAATATGCCATCAAAACTGAAAATAGTTGAGAGAAAGTGCTACACGAAAATAAACCACGAGCTTCCATGTACCTACTAATTGCAAATAAAAAATCCATAAAAGCACCATTAAATACCTGAGTGTCATCTCCAAACACCAACTTCGATGGGAATCTTTCACCCTCGAAATTGGCTAAGGCAAGAAACTAGTCATCCGCTAGCTCTCTCTTCACAAATGCAATTTTTCTCAAATCATCAAAATCTATTCTAATACTTGATTTCTACATTTTATAACCAACATTAGCCTTCTAAGGGTCGAATTCATCCCATTAGATTCTAGAGATTTCCACTTAGGAAATATTCCACATTTGCCACTTGTCTCCTAGTTTCCAACCTTCCATCTTCTCCCAATTCGAATATGATTCTCTTTGGATTCTCCAACTCCCATGAGTGCCTTCCTTGAGCCTATTTTTGGGGCTGACATGTCATAATGGTAATATGTCAGAAGTCAGATCTGAATTTTCTCATAGATGTCATAGATGCTCCATCATTGTTGTCATAAGGCTAGGGAATCTAGCCCAAGTGTCCACTAGCTTCCAATTTGACTCTTCCTCTTCCATGGAGGTTACCATTCCATCCCATTTCGACCTAAGATGCTCCATGCCATGTGTATGCTTTACCAACTCAGCCAATAATTTTTTCCTTCCCATGGATTTGAAATTGCAAGAGATATTTGCCATGTGGCAGTGAGAAACCAAGCTAGTGTGGGTCCCACACCCTCCAAATGTCCTCAAAACCATTTGCCACCTAGAATTTCTCTTGAATTTATTTATTCAACCTATTTATTAAATAATTGAACCCTTCTAATGTCTAAGCATCATTTATTATCTTCCTTATTGCAATTCCACATGTGCCCATCCAACCTAGGAAACTAGTAGGATTGATGGGATTGTCTTACTATGCAATTATTTGAATGGGGACATTACAGAAACCTAGAAACCTAATCTAGAAATGTAGAATCCTAGAAACCTAATCTAGCCCTATAAAACTTAGAACTCTAATCTAGCCCTAAAAACCCTAGAAACCTAATCTAGCCCTAGAAACACTAATATAACCCTAGAAATCTAATCTAGAAACCTAGAAATATAATCTAGAAATGTAGAATCCTAGAAACCTAATCTATCCCGAGAAACCCTATATGTCTTCTGCATTCCATAATTGTTGATGGGTCACTATATGTATTCTTCATTGTAGGCTCACCAATTGGGCTATGAAATACCTAATAAAATGAACACACCAATCTTTATGTTGGTCAATAATTGAAATTAAAACCATAGGCCCAAATCTAGTTACATTTTTCACAAAAACCTTCTTCAGTTTCCTAAAATGATGGGTTGTTTGCCCGCAATGAACAACATTTCAAACAACTTATGCTCATAATCAAGCTATGAACTACCTAGTAAAATGAAATCCCCAGTCTCTATATTGGTCAATAATTGAAAGTACAACCATAGGCATGAATCTAGTTACATTTTTTCACTAAAACCTCTTTTAGTTTCCTAAAATGATGGGTCATTTTCCTGCAATGAATCTGCTAAGATGGTAGTTTTTCCAACAACTTATGCCCACAATCAAGCTATAAATTGATTAGTAAAATGCATTCCCCAATATATACATTGGTCAATAATTGAAAGTAAAACTACAAGCCTGAAGCTAGTTACATTGTTCACAAAAACCTCTTTCAGTTTCCTACAATAATGGGTCATTTTCCCGCAATGAATCTTTTAAGATGATAGTTTTTTGAACAACTTATGCCCAGAGTCAAGCTATGAAATGCCTAGTAAAATGCATGCCCTAGTCTCTACATTGGTCAATAATTGAAAGTAAAACCACAGGCATGAAGCTAGTGACATTGCTCACAAAAACCTCTTTTAGTTTCCTAAAATGGTGGGTCATTTGCTCTCAATGAATTTGCCAAGATGATAGTTTTTTTGAACAACTTATGCCCATAATCAAGCTTTGAAATGCCTAGTAAAATGCAGGCCCTAGTCTGTACATTGGTCAATAATTGAAAAAAAAACAATAAGCCTGAATCTATATACATTGTTCACAAAAACCTCTTTTATTTTCCTAAAATGATGGGTCGTTTTCCTGCAATGAATCTGCCAAGATGGCAGATTTTCGAACAACTTATGCCCAGAGTCAAGCTATGAACTACCTAGTAAAATGCACACCCCAGTCTGTACATTATTCAATAATTGAAAATAAAATGACATGCCTGAAGATAGATAGATTGTTCACAAAAACCTCTTTCAGTTTCCTAAAAGGATGGGTCATTTGCCCGTTATAAATCTGCCAAGATGCCAGTGTTTCCAACAATTTATGCCCAGAGTCAATCTATGAAATGCCAAGTAAAATGCACGCCCTAGTCTCTACATTGGTTAACAATTGTAATTAAAACCATGGGCCTAAAACTAGTTACATTTTTCACAAAATTCTCTTTCAGTTTCCTAAAATGATGGGTAGTTTTCCTGCAATGAATTTTCCAAGATGGCAGTTTTTCAAACAACTTATGCTCATAGTCAAGCTATGAACTGCCTAGTAAAATACATGCCACAGTATCTACATTGTTCAATAATTGAAAGTAAAACCACATACTTGAAGCAAGTTACATTGTTCACAAAAGCCTCTTTCAGTTTCCTAAAATGATGGGTTGTTTTCCTGCAATGAATCTGGCAACATGGCAGTTTTTTAAACAACTTATGCTCAGAGTCAAGCTATGAGCAGCTTAGTAAAATGAAAACCATAGTCTATACATTGGTTCCATTAGATCCCATGGATGTGTTTGGCCATTGTGGACGTGGTCATGCTACCCACGGTTGCCTAACTGATTTCAATTGAAAATTGACTCCTTTATGCAAAATTGGCATGGGCCAATAACAAAAGGATGTACACTTTCTCACCATTATACTAGACTTTGTATCCATGGTTGGTGTATATCTACCCAAACACACTTACAATAGCTGGAAAAACTTAGTTTTGCTGCTTGATTCAAATTCTATGCCCTGAGCTTGGATTCACCATGTGTCCCAGAAAGGATTTAGGCTATGACTTACAACCAAACATATAATGATGACCATTACTCGGATCAGTGAACTGTCGAATCCATTGGATTTGTGACATCATAATAATTCTATAGGTGCCTCTCCCCCTTGGGTCCATGGTGCATAACTTGTATAGTTCAACGATTCCAGAAGCTAGGGTTTTGGTCAGTGAGAGGCAATGCAATTTCTGCACTAAGGGGTTAACTTGGGAAATACCTGAACCGGGATATTGTGGATAGCGTTCCCACATGAATCCCTCCCAAACACGCCTACAGGAGCTGCCTCAACTTATCTTTTCTTCCCGGTTCAAATTCTATGCCCCGGGCTTAGATTCACCATGTGTCCCCAAAAGGCTTTAGGTTGCGACTTGCAATTGACCATAGAATGATGAACGTAGCTCGGATCGGCGAATCGTTAACTCCATTGGATTCATGAAATCAGAATAGTGCCAGGGATTCATCTCCCCCATGGATCCAAGGCCCAAAACTTGTCTTGTTTGACGATTCCAGAAGCTAGGGTTTTGGTAAATGAGAGTCAATGCAATTTCTGTATTAATGGGTCAACTTGGGAAATACCTAGATTGGATGCTTGTGGGTAGTGTGCCCATGTGGGACCTTTCAAAAAACAACTACAAGAGATAACAGATCTCAGTTATGCCTTCGGTTCGAATTCTATGCCCCAATCTCGGATTCACCACGCGTCCCTAAAAGGCCTTAGGCTGTGACTTGCAACTAGTCATAGAATGATGACCGTGGCTCTAATCGGTGAACCGTTGGATTCATGACATCAATATAGTGCTAGGGGTTCCTCTCCCCTGTGGGTCCATGTCCCATATATTGTCTTGTTTGACGATTCCATAAGCTAGGGTTTTGGTAAGTGAGAGGCAATGCAATTTTTGCAGTAAGGGGTCAACTTAGGAAACACCTCGTCCGAGAGATTATGGAAAGTGTGCCCACATGGGCCCTACCTAAACACACATGTAGGGTTTGGAAGAACTCAGTTTTGTTTCCCGGATCAAATTCTATGCCCCTGGCTCACGACTTTAGGCTGTGACTTGCAACTAGCCATAGGATGATGACCATGGCTCGGATCAGCGAACCATTGAATCCATTGGATTTGTGACATCAAAATAATGCTAGGGGTTCCTCTTAATTGTGGGTGCATGGCCCAAAACCTATCTTGTTTGATGATTCCAAAAGCTAGGGTTTTGGTTAATTAGAGGCAATGCAATTGCTTGAGTAAGGGGTCAACTTGGAAATACCTTGACTGGGATCCTGTGGGTAGCATTCCCACATGGGCCCTACCCAAACACACCTACAAAAACTGGCATAACTCAGTTCTGCTATCTAGTTCGAATTCTATGCCTAAGGCTTGGATTCACCATGTGTCCCTGAAAGGCTTTAGGATACGACTTGCAACTGGCCATAGAATGATGATTTTGGATTAATTGGTTAATCATCAACTCCATTGGAATTGTGACATCATAATAGTGCTAGGGGTGCCTCTTCCCTGTGGTTCCATGGCTCGAAACCTGTCTTGTGCGATGATTCCAAAAGCTAGGGTTTTGGTCAATGTAAGGTAATGCAATTTCTACACTAAGGGGTCAACTTGGGAAACATTGCACTTTATATTAGTGATTGGTCAATGATAGCACCAAGAGATAAAAATGAGGGTTTCTAGGGTTTAGAATACAAACTAGGGTTTCTAGTGTTAAGAATACAAACCAGGTCTTCTACTTACCAAGGCATTTGATAGTAGTCATTGGTCAATGGTGACATTGGAAAATTATACAACATCATACCTAAATTTTTTCTTTATCAGTGTATAAAAGTAAGACAGGTAGGATATTCTTATTAAGGGGCCCTCATGTGCCTATAAAGGTCCATAAAACTTGTCCACACAAAAGGAAAATAGTTGTTCTTGTCACCTAAAATGAGCTTGTAGATCAAGTATGTTTCCTAGGCACATGAAAGGATAAAAGGAACCCCAATCCACCACCACTCCCTAATTCTCTCCAAGCTTTTAGGAAACCCCATGTTCTCCCTTGTGATAAGGTCTAAGAATAATCCAAACGACAAGATTTGAACGACTTACATGATTAGAACTAGGTGAAGTAACAAAGGGAGTTACCATGGATGTGACTACTACTGGAGAACTAGAAAGATCACGAATCATTGCTAACCATACTTTGCACTCCTTTCTATATCATCCTCTATCTTGAATGTTTCCAAATGAGTATAACCAATTTTCTATACAAATTTCTTGACCCAAACTCCAATTTTCAATTTCAGTAAGTTTTGTCTCAGTTTAATGCTTGTCATAATTTAATGCCATTTCTTGCATAAACATAAATACATAAACTGGCCTTATAAACTAAAACACATTGAATATTTAACACATATTGATCCAGAAATAAAAAACACAAACATATTAAATGACACTGGAATTTTCAAGCAATGCCCCTCAAAAAACCTTGATGGGAAAAAAGGTTCAAGAGAGAGATATTTTATTATTAACTCACATAAAATACAAATTTTACAACAATATTTTTCTAGCAATAAATAACATTGCACTTATCTAAAAAATCATGCCCAATCACCACCTTGATATCTGTGTCAAACTCCTCGAAATCAGTGCCCTGATTTCCTATACGAAACTATATGGTATGACAACCTCAATTTTTGTGCCCGATTGTTGCATGAAACAATACATAATTTCTCTATAGAACAATATGGATTGTATGTATTTTCTACAGCAAGAAATGCCTTGAAAATTGTGCCTAATAGTGCCTCGATTCCAGTGCAATATTTCTGTTGTTACGACCTGCTCAAATGAATGTTGTACAACCTGCTCAATACATTTACGATACTGAAAAATAAATGATGGAAGTGTCTTGGTTTGTGTTCGACCAATATCCTTGGGAATCATTCCCTTACTTTGCTGTCATATTTGTCTCCTTTTTCGTCTTCACCTTTTTCTCTCTCTCACCTCATTAATTGAATAACGAAATGAAAGTCTTTTTCTCCTAGGTTTCCTTTTTATTTCTCAAGAGTAAGTTATTAGGGAGTTATTAATATCTAAGGGATGAGATTGTTATCAGACAATCCACTCGAGTGGACGTGAGTAGGATCTCCCTAGCTCAATGTGAGTCTAGAACAAATAGAACAGACTACAAGTGCATTTCCTAGATCTACTTAAGGACCAAGTACTAGATGTCTTACCTTTTTACTACACAATCCTTTCTCCCGAATGTTGATCCAAGTCCCACAGTCATCAGATCCAAGCTACAAGACCTGTCAAGACAAAGAAACAAGAGAAACCAGTAAAAGACATCTATACAATAAGCGATCTAAGTAAACAGTTAAGCAGGTAAACTACACAATATCATTGCACACAAGAACAATATTGGTGGAAAGCATTTGCATTACTGCAAATAGGGGAGTACATGATAGAGACATATAACTACAACCAAGACTTAACGCAGTAGCCCTTCTCCGATCAAGCCAATTGCCACGTCCTTCCAAGGAAGTATGAGTTCTCCAATAGGTGAATGGAGGTGTCTTAAGAGAGATTTCACCAGCATGTAGATACCATAGTCTTCCTCCCTTTGGGATGGGAGTGAACCTCACTTATATAGGACTAAGTGGATAGGGTGTGGATAGGATAGGTTGAGAGATGGTAGGAGAGAGATAGGGGATCCTCCCAAAGAGTTAGGGATCGAGTACCAGCTCCCCTAGAGGTCAGGGATAAGCCCCTAAATGAGCAAGTTTTGAGAAGGATCTCGAATAACCTATTTTTGACCATTAACAGACCTCGTCGCACCCTGCAGTGGAGCAAGCTGCGACGTCGCATGTTGCTAGTGTGCAACCTGCGACGACCTCTCAAAAGATTACAAAACTGAGTGAAAATCCTCCCGGGATGATTACTTAGTCCAAGCATCTTCAGGGGTGTATACACTGAATATGATGATGAGTAGATTTTGGGTGTAACAGAATGCCCCCCAAATCATGAAGCTGTCAGAGATAGACAAGTGAAGTGCTTTGATAGAAGTAATGGCAACAGACTCGTCGGACGAAGAACACTACTGCAGTACAACTGACTCTGAATTGACAATCTCATATGAAGTACAACATGGCTGCCGACCAATACATTGCAGATCCATGGTAGTAACGACCGACTGAACACAATCATGGCTATTAGACACAAGCGTAGATCCATGATGAGATGATAACATAACCACGACCAATACAAGAGTGGATCCATGTAATATGATTCAATACAAACTCCATCGCAACCTGGGTAAACATGACTCCCCAGGGTCTTCAAGCTGAACCCGCAATGATACAAATCTATCCATGTGATTACAAATGTCTTGACGTCCAACATGGTATAAACCACTTGATTACCGGTCATTGATGTAAACCGTTAACAAGTGCAAGGGAGATCACCATTGATGTCAATGATTCCTAAGGTATCACAGTACATATCATCAAGCGCGAATAAATGATTTGAAGTCGAACGCAAGATGAAATCTTTCAATCAAGAGCCAATGATGTAAACTCATGATGGAAGCAAGGTAACCTGCCATTGAGGCATGCAGGGCCAAGGTACTTAGTTGGTTTCTAGATTCAATCCTCGGATGATGAGTTGAAGTCGACAAGGATGAATCCGTTGAAGGAGGGCCATGATGAATCCCCCATCAATCGACACGAAACACGACAAAATATGTGTAGAGTGGATCGGATGGTACAGTAACATGCAAGACTGGCTCAAAGTAACAACGACATGACGACGTGTGTACTGACTGTAGATGATAGATAGTGAATGTGTTCTTGAACATGGGCATGGCATGACTTGGCAGTATTGACATAATGAGAATGACGCAAAATTCTAATGCAACTGATGATGGAAGCTTTCTCCAAATGAATCAGAGGAGTAATAGGACTCAGAAGGTAAGCAGGGACTCATAGACAAACAGATGACCCAAGTACTGTATGCGTATGCAGATGAGTGCCATGTTCAATAACGACTATATACTGCCATTAAGGTATGTAACACAAACACTTTCTTTTTCCCCCATCATGAACGATAAGTGCCTCATGTGTTTTTTACGAGCTTGATGAGGGTAACCAGATGCTCGGTATAGCTCATCTCATAGATGAGTCCAATCCCAAATATTTTTTGAACCTGGGATAGGAGGGGTTCGTCCCATGACGAGCTCTTCAATGTGAAAATTTTAATGAGTCCATAGAAGGTAAACTCGGTCGTCATTTCATGTTTAGAGAGTCTGAAAAGAACTAAAGAAGACTCCAACGGTCCTTTTCCGTAAAGTTAGCCTCATCGCCCAAAAAAGGGTAAAACAACGCGGGAGAGGACTCTTCCAGTCATGATTGGCTGGAGTATTCTTTTTTCGTAATTAGTGCCTCTTGGTCCGAAAAAGGGGTAAATTATCACCAGGAAGATGACCATTCAAATACTTTAACAAGCGTGAATGCGACAAGTTCGCTTGGCAATCTTTTCATTTTTTGAGAGCCTGAAAAGAGCTTAACGGTAGACTCCGGGGGGTGTCCTTTTCCATGGAAGTTTAATGAGCCCGAAAAAGTGATAAATCATAACTCGGTACTTGCTCTCATGGTTTCGTGAGTACGAGAACAAACAGAGAGTAAACTCATCCTCATGCAATAATTATGACTAACCAAAAATAATAATGACAAAACATTCAAAGGGGTGTTCATACCCGTAGTTACCGTTGTTGATGAGAGAAACGACACAAAAGACCACTTTACGACTCCTGTACATTAGAGAAAGTGACAAATAGTCCCAAATATAATGACAAACGGTCGAAACTATAGTAAATGGCCCAAAAGCATCAAAATATTTGAAAAGAAATATTCCATTCTATTTATAAATAGAAATATGGGCCAAAAATAGAAAACATTGTTTCAATTGCCAATTTGGGTGGAGAAGTACCCATTTGGAGCCAAAAATTCCTTTTCCGATTTCGGGAGCTACGATCTGCCATTTCACCAACCATCCGGATCAGGTAGGCTTAAACTTCATCCAACAACTCTCCAGTGGTTTAGTTTTTGCTTTTAGGTCCATTTTTTGGGTTTTTGAAGGTGTTATGGAGGGCTTCATACGCCCTCGGCTCGTCGCAAGCCTTGAATGCGAGAGGTGCGACGTCATCGCACTGTAACTAAACGTACAGTGCGACGACGGAGAACCATAATCCAAACATCAAAACCAATTCAAAAAATGGACTTCTGAGGGTTGAAGCAGGACCTAATAGTGTTTAAATTTCCTTCTTGGCAGGTTACCAGCTAGCCAATATGGTATTGGAGTGGCGAGAGAGAGAACATGAACTCGAAGATGAACAAGCTGCGAACGATCCACAATGCATGGATGCTTTGAGAAACTGTGGGTTACTGAAGTTCTTTGAGATCCAGGGGATGAGATCCCAGATCCCACTACTGACACACATGCTCCAGAGTTGGGATGTGGCCCAACAATACTTTGTGATTGGTGAGCATATCCTCACGATAGACATTGAGGATATCTACTTTCTTACTGGTTTGTCCTGAAGAGGGGACACTGTACATCTTACTGGAACACGGGCCAATGACCGTACAGTTGAGGACATGGTGTCATAGCATTGTGTCGCTACTTCTCGTCCTTCCAGCGGGAATATTCTCAATAAGGATGTGGTGAGCCGTCCACTGCGGACCATATTGCTTACCATTACTAGGGTGGCGGGTAGCCAAGCCCCACACACGGCTACTTGGACCCAGATGCTGTATGCGGAGGACTGTATGTCCCCCATGGTTTTCAACTGGTGCGAGGGTATCCTCGCAAACATTCGAGCTTAGCTGACCAAGTGTCGATAAGGGGAGCTCAAGCAGTTTGGGTATGGATTGATCATAGTATTGTTCCTCTTGGAGTGGATTCCTCTTCTACGTCCGCAATTTCTACTTGATGATAGGGAACCCAGGGATCCCCATATGCTTAGATGGGCTAAGGTCATGACCCATCATGGTGGCAGGCCCATCATTAGCTTTGGTCCTAAGTTTTTTAGCTGGCTAGAGGGCCAGTTACTTATGGTCAAGGACTTTCCATACAGTGGCACGGACTTCTGAGAGGATCCAGACTTGGTGCTGCCGGAGGGTGCAGCATGGGGTGACCTAGGTGAGAACAAAACCTTTGTATTTTTAGTTTTGTATATTATATCATTTTTTTGATGTAGTGCTAACAAGTACATAATATGTGTGTGCAGATGTGGGCCCCATACAGCCTGTGGGTCTCTCCCTTCTGGCGAGGAGAGATAGAGGTGGGGAGGTAGTCATTCCTGCAGGTGCTCATGCTGCCATCGAGGATATGGAGGAGGTGTACAGGAACCTATCCCAGATGACCGTGGAGGTACCAGAGCCAGCTATTGATGACTTACCGAGGCCCATACAGAGATTTTGGGTTGGAGCATCTGTGCGCTTCAACACCTTACTCCGCAAGGTGGCTTAGATCGTGGACTGCTTCCTCACCCGGCGACAACGTGCTGTCCGCGCTAGGGGTGGTGTACGGGTCAGGCGTCAGGCCTGATGACACTTCTATACTTGTACTGAGAGCTTAGAGGCCTCAGATTTTGTACTACTGAAAGCTATGATACTTCAAATTTTTGTAGAGACTCACTGAAAGCCATCGTGCTTTAGATTTTGTACTGGCACTACTTTTTGAGTGATATATATATATACAGACATTATCAGCGATTTATACATTATGTGTTTTTAAAAATGATTAGTGATGTGATCTTGTTTACATGTTTGCTTCTACAATATTTACATGTCGTGAATGCTTTTACATATCATGAATGTTATGTGTGTGTGATGTACCAATCCAAAATGAAGTTGGCCATCGAGTCAGCAACTGTGTTTAACTCTCGTGGAATGTGCAGGTATTGAACGGATTCAAATGACCTTTCCAGGAGATGTACTCGTCTAAAGAGACGGAGTAAGGTGGGATCACGGATGGCGTGGACCCGATTTAGATGGGAAACCACTAATTGAGAATCCATGTGGATGACAATGTGGTTCATACCCAAGGAAATGGCGTTAGCGAGGGTTCTGATTACTGCCTGATACTCTGCGGCATTGTTGGTCACAAACCCTAGGCAACTTCCTCATAAGCTAATGAGCTCACCTGTTGGGGAATATAGTACCTAGGCTGCCGAGGCAAGGTTATGGGTATGCTGGCTGGCGCCATCTGTGAATCCATAGCACATTGCCATCTGCACATGCAGACATAAATGGTATAAGAAGCAGAAACAAGATCAAAAGACACTCAAAAAAGAAATGCGTCACACCACACAAAAAACACAAAAACACGCCATGTACAGTATATACAAGCAAGTCTATGCATGAGAGATCAAGCATAGTATCTCTTCAGGTAAATCCCATTGCGGGGTTCACCCACAGAGATTCCGTCATAGTCTTCAAGCTCATAAGCACCTTTCTCCAAAACACATTTTATAATGTAAGGTCCATGCCACATGGACTCGAACTTCCCTACTCCTAGTTTGTCGTGCTTCTGGTCATAAGTGAGGACCAGGTCACCCTCGTTAAAGATACGAGGTTCAACTGACTTATCGTATTGGGCTTTGATGCATTTCTTGTGTGCTTCATTAGCAAGAGCAGCATCTCGGTGAGACTCGTCAAGTTTTGCTAAGTGCAAGAGACGTTCTTCCTCAGTAGTAGTGTTAGGAAGAAGTTCGACAGCGAGTTGTAGAGACGGAATTTCGCACTCTATCGGTGGGAAAACCTCCAATCCATATACCAATTGGAAAGGAGTGAAGCCTGTGGTGGTTTTCACGAAAGTTCGGTAGGCCCATAACGCTAAAAAGAGCATGTTGTGCCAATTGGACTTATGTGTCCCTACCATCCTTTGGACCATAGTTTTCAAGACCTTGTTAATGGCCTCAACCTGTCCGTTGGATTGTGGGTAGTAGGGTGTTGAATTTTCATGGCGAAAACCCAACCTATCACTCAATTCATCAACCATATGGTTCTGAAAATGAGAACCATGATCGGTAACAATTGCCTAAGGAACTCCGAACTGCGCTATTACATGATTGAACATGAAGAGTGCGGTGATTTTGCCGTCGTTCTGGTATGTAGGCATAGCTTCGGCCCACTTGGTAAAGTAATCCACAGCTACAATTATGTAACTATGCCCCCCGACCGAGGTAGGCTTACAATGCATAAAATCAATGCCCCATTTTGCGAATGGGACAATGGCAATAACCGGATATAATGGGGTAGGATGAGTGTGCTTCTTTGTATGGAAGTGTTGGCAAGGAGGACATTTTTTTACAGCCTCAATACAATCTTTGAAGATAGTAGGCCAAAAATATCCTGCGTGCAAAATGTTCTGGGCTGTAGCCATCCCAGAGAGGTGACTGCCACATGCCCCAGCATGACAGTCATTCAGAACGTGTTCAGCCTCATCATGAGTGAGACAACGTTGAAGAATTGAATCTATGCCACGACGATACAAAGTATCATTAATGATTAAATAATGCTTTGCATGGTGACGTATCTTACAACGGTTGTCGCAAGAGAGTTGAGGGTTGAAGCGTTGGGTTTGAAGATATAATAAGATATCTCAATACCA
Source organism: Larix kaempferi (assembly GCA_027924585.1). Taxonomy (NCBI): domain Eukaryota; kingdom Viridiplantae; phylum Streptophyta; class Pinopsida; order Pinales; family Pinaceae; genus Larix; species Larix kaempferi. Next base: position 42,407,283 of record BSBM01000055.1, on the reverse strand, counting down.
TGGATCAGTCGTACTGATGAGAAACAATGATTCATCTGGAAAGGAGTCATTGTGCTCAACTTCTGCATCAGGATGGAGAAGGTCGCAAATGAGCTCGGCAAACACCAAAGACTTCTTCGACTTAGCTTTCTCGAAAAGAAGATCAAATTCTTGCAGTATCACAATCCAACGTGAATACTTGCCCCCAAGCACCTGACGTGTCAGTACGTGGTACATGGGGTTCGAGTCGGCGATGATAGTGGTAGTGCGGAGCAAGATGTAGTGGCGGAACTTCCGGATGGCAATGACCGCCGCGAATGAGAGTTTTTCGACATGTGAATATCTAGTTTCAGCATCGGCTAGACCCTTACTTGCATAGTATATTACATGTTCCTGGGTGTTTTGATCCTCCTATACCAAAACCATGGCGATAGTGGTAGCAGAAGCGGCGATATATAAGATGTAATCTCGATAATAATTAGGTGGTTGGAGCACGGGGGCATGCGTGATGGCATATTTGATACTGTTGAAGGATTTTTGAGCTTGGTCGTCCCAAATGAATGGGACGTACTTCTTGAGTAGTCTCATATACCCCTGAGTCTTCTTTGCGAAATTGAAAACAAAACATCTTAACTAAGTCGCCTTCCCTTGGAGACTTTGAAGTTCCGTCACATCAGTCGAGGGTAGTAGGTTGATGATGGCCTCCACCTTTAAGGGATCAATGCGGATCCCATCCTTTGAAACGATAAATCCTAAGAGGCGTCTGGACTCAACGCAAAAGATACACTTATGAGGATTCAGACTGATATTATACTGTCTGCATTTGAGGAAAATGGATGTCAGATGATCAATGTGGAACTCACGCTACTTTGAATGAGCAGGGAGATCGTCCAAGTAAGGTTCCACAAAGTCCTTAATGTCATGGAAGGCATACGACATAGCCCGCTGAAACGTGGCGCCAACATTTTTAAGGCCAAACGGGAGTTTGCGGTATGCAAATGTTCCCCACGAGCAGATGAAAGCCGTCTTATGTTGGTAGGCTGGGTTGATCTCAATTTGGTTGTAACCAGAAAAGCCATCCATGAATGAGAAGATGACGCTTCCGGCACAATTGTCGATGATCTGGTCGATGAAAGGGGTCGGGTAGTTGTCTTTTGGACAAGCCTGATTAAGGTCTCGATAATCAACACAAACGTGGATGGTGCCCTGTGTTTTGTTCACAGGAACGACGTTTAGGACCCAATCCGTCAATGGGACAAGATAAATAAAACCATCCTTTAAGAGATTTTCAATTTCTGCCTTAATTGCCACAGTCTTCTGGAGGTGTACCGATCGCAACTTTTGGCATACAGGTTTGATGTCGGGATAGGTTTTTATTTCGTGAGAAACAATTGCGGGGTCTATCCCAGGCATCTCCTCATAGGACCAAGCAAATACGTCTCGAAATTGTTTGAACAAGGCCGTGATAACAACGATTTCTTCAAGGGAACACTTCTGGCCTATGCGAATGTGTTCCACTATACTAGGTTTCACCGAGATGTCTACCGGGGTGGTTGGCTCAATATTGGCCAAGTTGCCCTCCGTGTCCGTGAGACATGTAAGGATGGGGGAATGAGGGGATGGGTAGATATCTGGTGAAAAGAGGGTATGGATGTTGTTCTCTATGTATTCCAAAGGAGGAAGAAAAGATGACCTATGGTGGAGATCATCCCATGGACTGTCGTCAACATTCATTACTTCCATGATGGACTCGTCTGAATGAAAAGTACGAAGTAAGAGATCAGGTAGAGATGACGTCCGTCGTAGAGAACAGGATGGAGAGGCCATGGTTAAATGGTCCTCCGATGTTGATTGGATAGCCTCATAAATACGTTCAGCGGGTGAAAGAGGCATTATATCTCCAAGCAGGCGAGTTGTGGCTTCATCTGGTATAAGCCAAGCATCGGTAGAGTGAGATAAAATCTCTGTGGAGATCATGTTCACCGTAGCAATATGGCTAGGGGGGTCCGCGGCTAGAAAAACGCCCATGAGAGATGAATCTTTCAAAAGGCCAACCCTTACACTCTCATACTATTTTGACATCTGTCCAATGGAAGGAACATGGTCACCAGGATGAGTAGTGGTGTCTGGTGTACAAAAATCTAATTGGTCGATAGTAACAATTCATCCTTGGTGGGGGAATTGTACTATGCGAAAGACTGAAGAGGCTACCGCCTGCATGGTGTAAAACCAATTGTGACCAAGCAAGAGATTATAATCGAACGGGGCCGAGACCACTTCCACGTTAATGGCTACGGTCTTTCCGCCCAACTCAACTGCAAGAGCTTGTAAGAGCCCATGAGGTTGAAAGCCACGCCCGTCGAATGCTTTCAACGTGGTAGGAGAACGATTAAATTTGGGGGAGCCAATGGCTCTCCAACAGGCGATGGACATGACAAAAGTGGAGGCTCCTTCGTCCAAAAGGGTACGATGGACAATCTTCCCAGCAATGTTCGCAGAAACTTGGAATGCGAGCTGGTGTGAGAGCCTTGTCTTAAAGTTGTCAAGTCGAAACATGATGGTGTTCGAGGAATCCGGGTCAATTGCACCAATGGCTGCAAGGAGAGTTTTGCGTTGATTAGGACAATTCTGCAAAACTTCCAGGGTAGACATGGCACAAGGAGCTTTTGCCAAGTCTTCTACGATATTGTAATTTTGTGCCGCTCGAGCATTAGGATTGAAAACAGCTTTTTGAATCGTACTCTTGGGCGGTCGCAATATCAAGTCTAAGGAGGGCTTCTCAATGGTGAGAGAAGTCGATGGTACAGTGACATTAGTTAAGGAGTTGGAAGCTTTTTCAGCATTACTTCCAGTGGATTCTTTCGAAGGGACCGGTTCGTAAGATCGTGAGCGAGTGTTCAAATTGATCGCCTCGTTACGCAACATGAGAACATGCATGGTATTGGATGGTTCCCCCTGGGCCGGGGGGGTTTGAGCAATCATCTGTTGGTTCTGAGTAGGAAACAAATCGTTGAGGACTGCGGGAGTTGGTTTACCCCTAAGAAACTTTTGTACTTCGTCTCTATGGGGACACTCTTTGGAGAAATGGTCATCTCCACACAGTAAACAAGGATATTTTAGTTTCCGTTTCTACTTGGTATCGTCATGAGTGCTCTTTTGTTCCTGCTCGGTGGAATAATTTTTGGGTTTCCCCTTGTTCTTCTTCTTACCGCCAAACTTCTGAGATGAAGCTGATTGAACAGAATTCACTTCTTAAGTTACAACAAGAGCGGTGGACTTGGTGGTGCTGTGGCCAGCCGGAGTCGGGTTGGATGATCCAATAGTGCTAGCAGTAGGCTGGGTGTTAAGGGAACCAATGATTCCATCAGTTTGGAGTCCCTTATGTGGTTTCACAGGGTCATTAATGTCACGGGGTGCGTCAGGAAGAATATTAAACAAAGTGCCATATTGAGTGTAGACTAGGTCTAGCACATGCGCACTTGTGATGGCTTGTTCTTCAGTGGTAGCACCTCGCATAGCAACGTCTCTTGCTATGGTAGGGATGAGGGATTTTGTGAACCAGTCTGCTAGGAGCTGATCTGGAATGGGAGCTTTAATGAGACGTTGTCTCCTTCGCCACTCGTGGATATGATATGAAATGTGAGTGGTGGTATTCTGACGGAGCGAGGTTAAAAGCTCGGTACCAGTCTCATATCGTATGGGCAGCTGGAAATGTGTCAAAAAGTTCATGGCAAGAGAACCAAAATCAGGAAAAGAGTGTGGTGACAATTCAATGTACCACTTGGCAGCCGAACCGGTGAGAGTCCTTTGAAACAATATAAGATGAATTGAATTTTCCATTAAGGAATTAGATGAACACCATAAGTGGTATGTCATCATGTGGTTTTTAGGGTCTTCACCTGGCTTGCTGTCAAAATTCGGGATATCAGACGGAAGTTTCATCGGAATTGGTGGCTAGTTAGATCTGTGGTAAATAGGATCGTTGGTTAAACGGGATAGGGACCACCACTGCCACCCGAAGGGAAATGTCCTCCTCCACCATGATAGGGTGGTCCCTCGCCGCCTCCACCGGGAGGGGGTGGTGGACCATTCCCACCATCGCCGGAGGGGTGAGGGATACTGTAGGAAAAATGAGGTGGGTCTCCACCAATGTTAGGTGGGGGTCTACCGCCTCCAGCAGGTGGTGGGGGAGGACCGATCGGGGATGGTGGTACTTGAGGGATAGTTGGCTGGGGTCCGTGTTGCAACACAGGTTGTTTCCCCCATAGAGTGTATGGATTCCCGGGATAAGGTATTCCATATGGCGCGTTTCCGGGATTAGGTTGGCCCAGCATAGGGTTAACAGAACCTGGATATGCTTGACTCCATGAGGGTTGAGTTACATTTGATGGCCCCTCAACATGGGATAATCCCGTGGTGGATGGTCTAGCGGGTTGGGAAGGTCCAACGGAAGGTCCGTTGGGGATTCCACTGCCTGTATTCTGGTTAGGAAACAGGGGTTGCCCCCCAGCCACAACAGGTTGACCACTATTCAAAGGTTGAACCAACGTAGGTTGTTGACTAGTTACCATGGTAATAACATTACCAATAAGATAATCCATGGGAATGGAATACCCTCCCCTCAAATTCTGAGGCGGGGGAGGAACTGGTAAAGCAACCGTGGTAGTGACAGGTGTGTTGGACTGTTTTCCTTCCACCGGTTGGTTCGCTTGAGGTGTAGGACTGGACTCTTGCGAGGGTTGACCAGTCTTATCAATGGTCACGTGGTGGGGTGCTTCAGGTGATCCAAAAGATATCGGATGAACTGGGATGGGTTCGTCGTCAAATCTTATTTGAAAATGATGATTTCAAAACTCTTTAGAGTGCTGCTCGAGACTTTGTCTTCGAAGCTCATCACCTTTAATACGTAACTGTTTAAAAAGTTCATGGATGGGGCCGAAAATCTCGGCGGGGTCAGGCCTATAATAATGCCTAGAGAACTCTGGAGTAGTCCAGTTAGGTGGGGATGAGATGGCAAAATGAGCCACTGGGTGGTCTGTAGAAGATGTCCAATAAGCTGTTGAAGGACCCACAGCTGTTGTAGGGTCGTTCTGGGGTCGGTTTATCCATTCCAACGATCCAGGTTCTCCCGGGATGATGGGAGAAAGGCCTTGTGAAGCGGGAGTTTGTGCTTCTCCATCCGGCAGGGGATGAGAGGCAGGTGAATCTGGTGGAAACAAAAGTCCTCCAACATTCAAAGTGGGGTTCTCCACTTCAGTAACTACGACCGCATTACGCTGATCCATTATTACCCTCGAAATAACCTCCGGATTAAGGGGATATTCGGGTGATAAGTTTAAGATCCTATGGGACCTTCTCCAAGGAAATCCACCAGAGTGTCAGGATGATCAGCTAGGATGGCTGAAACAACGTTTCTCCTAAGGGTATGTTAAAAGAAAAGCAATCCAGAAAAATGTACTCAAACTAAGGCAACAAGCAAACTTATGTGACAGAGTGGATTCAAAAGTATGGAACCTCATGGGGTTATCAAGGCATTTCAAGCTACGATATACTGCAGGGTCCAACAATATGACGCGATAAGGAGGATTGGGACCGTACCCTTTCCTGCATACCCGATTACCTAGACAGTACATGCGTGCTAATCTCCCCGAGTGCTGTTCTCGGGGTATTGCTTTTCCAAGACGGCCAAATGGTTAACTCGGTTGGTTTCAGGAATCCTAATGGTGTCTCCCGATATATTCAAGGTACGTGGGAGCTCAAATCCGTAGTGGTGCTGTCTAATGCACAACCGTTCGGTAAGAGACCTTCCGATATACGTGTCGAGTACGTGATACACATTTCGATATACGCCAAGTATGGATTATGGTACTTGGTGGGTACGTGAAGGAGCTCGATATACCGATGTACGTGGAAGACTACAATACCCCCAGAATACAGTGCTGGAAAATAACGACAGCTGCCACGCTTAACGACGCCGGAACACGTCTCTAACTTACACACAAGTTGCTAAAATTTTTACCTAGTTCTACCGTTAATTTTATCTTGGACAGTTAGGTGAATGCATGAGGTGAGTACATAATCGGAAGCATAATGCAATTCCTAGCTACATGCACGAAATATTCTTTTCTTTCAATGAATTCTAGATATGGAAAAGAGAAATCTTTTTCCCAATGGTATTGCCAAAACAAACTTAATGCAACACAATTCCCAATTCAAACAAATTTGACAATGAAAGTATTCTTTTCCTTTTCAGTGAAACACAAAAGTACACAACACTACTAAACCAAATCAAAACAACTTTTTCTTTTCTTTTCCTTTTCAAAGTAAAATGACCCTAGGGTGGAAACACAAAGGTGGGTTACACTTTGGTGAGAATCGGGCGCCAAAGAACCATAGCGGCAGTTATTCGGCCGAATAAATATAATTATTTGGCAGAATAATTATATTATTCAGTCGAATAATTATATTTATTCATCCGAATAACTTATTATTTATTCGGCCGAATAACAATTAATGGGCCACCGTTAGACCTAACGCTGGCCTAGATGTGTGTGCGAGGTTCTAGCTGAATGGAGAAAATGCACGGCGTTGTGCAATTATTCGGTCGAACAATTATTCTACATAAAAGCTTGGCCACGGCCATTGTCTGTCACTTTCCGTTGATTTCGTGGACCCCTTGGTGTTGTTGCTGGTCCTGCCTCTGCGTCACCCGTCTCGTCTGTTTCTTGTCCACCCGCTCGTCCGTGTAGCTGGCTGTCATCGAACTCCGCCACCCGCTTCCCCGCTACTGCATGTCACTTCTCTGCCACCCTGTGCGTTAGGATTTGCTCGGCGGTTGGTCGTTGCTCGGTTGGACTTTTCGAATTTTTTTGCTGGAGTGTTAGGCCGCTAGCTTCTGCCTCTCCCATTCGCTCGTCCACCACCTTCGACTTCTCCCATCCGCTCGTATGCCAGGTTCTGCCTCTGCCGCTGGTTTGTAAGCCTGTTTGGACGTCTGGACGTTCTTTGGTGGAGTTTGCGTCTAGACATCTGTAGGTTTAGCGTGCGGCTACACTTCTGTTGGTGGAGCTTTGGCATTGGAGTGTTCTCCTGGGGACGTTAGCATAACAATGGGGTGCTGTAGCTGGGGACCTGTCGACGCGAGGCTGTGCAGAGGTAATTCTTTTCGCATATTTATGTGTTTATTTTTTTCTTTAAATTTCTTATATTAATTTCTAATTGTTATTGCAGGTTTCCTTTTCTTGGCTCCTTGGCTCATTTCGTTTCGGCTGTGTCCAATTTCTCTTGGGGCCCTCTTCGGCGGGATCTAAATTCGCCTGCTTTCGTTTCGGCTGCGTCTCAACAGGTAAGTCGAATTTTTTTTTTTAATTTAAGAATTAAGTATTGGTTTGAAAAGTTTTGAATTTGTCCCTGTAAATGAACTCTGTCCAAAATTGGGCAGAGTTCATGAACTAGCATAGGTAATGATACATATTACTCACAAATAGTGTGGATTAGTATTAAGAGGTTTAACATGAACTCTTTTCAATTTGACAGATTTCATGAACTCTGTCCAGTTGGGCAGAGTTCATGGACTCTATCCAATTGGGTAGAGTCCATGAACTCTGGTTAAATAGTATGTTGAAAATGATTTAAATTTAAATATAAAAAGAGGAATATATGCAGTGTTTGGTAAGTTATTTTTGTTAAATTATTGATTTTGCTTATGTGTTTAGAAATAAACATAAAAGTAGGACTGTAATTGTATTTGCAAATGATATATCCCTTTTATTTATAGGCTTGTCTTATTGACTGAACTCTGTCAACATGGACATGGACAGAGTTCATGAACTCTGTCTACGTTGACAGAGTGCAGAGATCAATATATTAATTCTATTACAAATTGTGTTAATGGATAGCTATAGATACAACAAAACTTTAGACGATTAAACTTTACTTTGGATACAACAAAACTTTAAAATTGACTTTAGGTACAACTAAACTATAGACATGAATAGACTTTAATTTAGATGTACTATGGAATAACAAAAACACTTAGAAGATTGGTACAATAATTTCTTATATATTCGAACAATAATAGTCATAATCATTTTAAAAACTATTAGATGATATTATGCCACAATGGTCTTGAGTTTTAGCCTTGTAAAGGTGGTCATTCTTGGTATTATGTTTTTCTTTGGTTGCAACATGGAAAACTTGGAGAACATAATACCAAGAATCGTTACCGTTATCAGGTTGAAATTGAAGACCATTGTGGAACATGGCAAATTTGGGAAACATGTCAAACTCGAAACATAATACCATGAATGGTCAATTTCTTTTGATTCTATGGAATAATGAAAATATTTGTAGATATAATTTATGTTTAAAGTATTAAAATATCTTGATTAAGTTATTAATTTAAGAAACTGAAGACCATTGTGGAACATGGCAAATTTGGGAAACATGTCAAACTCGAAACATAATACCATGAATTGTAAATTTTTTTTTATTCTATGGAATAATGAAAATATTTGTAGATATAATTTATGTTTAAAGTATTAAAATATCAATTAAGTTATTAATTTAATATTTAGATTAAAAGTTAACAGGTTTATGAACTCATTCTTTGACATAAAGAAATGAACCCTTCACTTAATATTTAACTATATTGGTTCCATTCATTTTAAACATCAAAAACACTTAGAAGATTGGTACATTAATTCTTCACACATCCAACAATATTAGCTATACTCTTTTTAAGAACTATTAGATGATATTAGGTAAATCTAGGTCCTTATTAAATAACTTAGTCTCTTTAGTAGCTAGGTTTTAGAATTTGTAGAATTAACATGTAGAATTTGAATATGTAATATGTTGATATTTGTGCAAGTGTAGACATTATATCAAATGGAAAGAGAGGAGTCTTTGAGGCGAAAGCGTAGGAGGTCTTCACAATCTTCTGGGGTTGGTGTTACAAATGATAATCAGAGGTTGTCAACCTCCCCTTGGGATTCTATTTTATTGTATAGTTCACATCGACGAGGTGAAAGGGGTACAAATGATTCCCCTATATCTTCTGTGGGAGAACGTCGATCTCGACCCTCTGTTGGTATATGAATATCGATCTTTTAACATGTGTACATGCAAATTGTTTTTTTTGTGTACGCAAAAATTGTACTTGTGTTTAAACAAAACTTTGTTTTTATTTGAAGCAGAGCATGGTTCAGAAGATGCTTGTAATTCTATAGGGAGGGAGACAGAGCGAGCAAGGGAGATGGATGAGGGTGCAGAGCAAGGTTCTCAAGAGTCTCATAATTCTACACAAGGTGATGAAGGTCGAGCTAGGATGCAATATGTTGAATTAACTGAGGGTTGTACACCCATTACAACATATCCATTTGATCTACCTCGGGAGCTTCCATGGGAAAGTGGTGATCATCAAATGTCTCTTGAATGATTTAGATCCCACTATGGCAAGTTGAAAAATGATTTGTCTACTATGGATCTTCCTCTAGAGAGTAAACAAAGTTGGAGATTGTTTTGGGATCACTGCAAAAATTCATTCAGGCATATGAGAATCTCGGACCAACTACAAATGGTTTTGTTGATTTGATGCGAAGACGAAGGGAACAAGTGATGGATCCAGACAAGTGGGATGTTGTGAAGGGGAGAGTGATGAAAGAACAGACCAAATCAATGTTTAACTTCAAAGAAGGTCTAAAGAGAGAAATGTTGAAAGTACAATATTTCAAGCATCATGATCTTGCACATCTACTCTATGATCGGTTTCTCGCAGCCTATGGTCGGTTTCCATGGAACGATGAGGTTTCTCAATATTTTGTTAGATTTTTTTATGCTAAGTTTTTCTTAAATATGAAGCCAGACTATACCGATGTTCATTCAGAATTTTATGGAGTTGGAAAGGGTCGAATATATAACCGAAAAGGTGCTCTTAGAGACCCTACAACAATTCGACCTCCACCCCAGATATCTCGCCCACCCAGGTTGGTGGCATTAAGATCAGATATAGAGTCCACATCTCAACTTGGGACAACTGCAAGGAATTTTGTTGGCGATGGTTTATTGTCAGCATTAGTTGGAGTAGATGTGAGATTGGTTTGAGAAAGGGCTCGTTCTGTTATTCGTCAAAAGTTTGTTTACAAAACTAATGATGAAATAGATGGAATGAGCATTGAAGATTTCAGGGCGTATGCCAAGGTTTGTTGCGACCTAGCGGCAAATGTTATATCTAATGACACATCGAGTTTCGGAGAGGTTTGTTGATTATGATATGACTTGATCTTAATTAAATATTTTATTCATTTTGAATTGAAATTTTTGTTACATGATATGAATGATAAATTATGTTTTTTGATGTAAAGTAATAGGTACATTATGTAAATGTTTATTGGTTGCAGTTTTCAAGAATGATAAATGAACATTCTTTCCATGTTTCCACTAGCGAAAATCTAGAGAATATTCGAGAGGTATATTTATTATTTACATATTTGTAATTATGTTTGAACTTTATATATATATATATATATTGAATTTTAATTTAACTATGCATCTTATTGTTAATTTGACTTATCCATGCAGGTTTCTTTAGATACGAACTTTATAAATGATTTACCATCTATTGTGAGCTAATGTTTTTTTAATCTTTTTGTTTTAGTTTTAAGTTAATTGGCAGAGTAATTTTTTTGGTTTGCATTATGTTTTATTTATTAACACAATTTAAATTTTAGGGGGGAGATATAGGTTCTCTGCTTCATGTAGCAGATATTGACACGGATGTAATTTTGTTCACACTTGAATTGATCTTTGATATAAGTTTAATATTTTAATTTTTATGGATTTAGCTAAAATTTGTTCTTGAGTAATTTATGAGATTCATAAATTGGTTTTGTACATGTGGCAGCTTGGGTCTCTTAAATATTTTGAAGGCAAAGGGAAAACTCCTTTGGAGGATGGTAGTGGACAAGTATTTGGAGAGTTTGATGTAATTTTGTTAATAATTGAATTGTTTTTTTATATATAAGTTTAATATTTTAATTTTCTGAATTTAGTTTAAATAATTTAAATGATATTCATAATTTTCTTTTATACATGTTGTAGGGTGGGTTGAGTCTAGGGGGAGGCCCTAGTGGAGTATAGTATGGTGGACATTTTCTTTTTATAGCATGGTGGACATTTTTTGTTGTTGTTGATATGCATAGATTGCAAAGATTTGTTTTGGACATGTCGAGGAGATTTATTTTTAGACTAGATACATATATGTACATTGAACTCACATGTTCATGAACATTTTTTTGAGGATTATATACATGTTCTTTGAACTTACATATTTTGTGAAACTTGCTTTAAATGATTTACTTATTTTTGTTTATTTAGCATATTTGGTGTAATTTAAAGGTTTAGAATATGTACTTGCATGTTTAAATGAATGAATGAATATGTAAGAATGAATGTTAAGATCAAGAATGTTAAGAACACGATATTTTTGAATATTATGAAGTTTAGGAATGTTAAAGGAAGTTTAAAAATGGATGAACATAGGTTTAAAGTTCATGAATAAGGAAGTTTTGATTGAAATATGAATGAATGTTAAGATTGAATATATTAAGAACATGAATGTTCTTTGAATGTTAGGAAGTTTATGAATGTTAGAAGTTTTGATTGAAATATGGATGAACTAGGAAGTTTAAAAATGAATGTTAAGAACATGAATGTTATCTTTGAATGTTAGGAAGTTTAGGAATGTTAGAAGTTTTGATAGAAATATGGATGAACTAGGAAGCTTAAAAGTGAACACATGTTAAGTTCAAATTTTAGGAATGTTAGGAAGTTTAGGAATGTTAAAAGTTTTGATGGAAATATGGATGAACTAGGAAGTTTAAAAATGAATGTTATCTTTGAATGTTAGGAAGTTTAGGAATGTTAGAAGTTTTAATAGAAATATGGATGAACTAGGAAGCTTAGGAATGTTAAGAAGATTATGAATGTTATCTTTGAATGTTAGGAAGTTTAGGAATGTTAGAAGTTTTGATAGAAATATGGATGAACTAGGAAGTTTAAAAGGGAACACATGTTAAGTTCAAATTTTAGGAATGTTAGGAAGTTTTAGAATGTTAGAAGTTTTGATAGAAATATGAATGAACTAAGAAGTTTAAAAATGAATGTTAAGAACATGAATGTTATCTCTGAATGTTAGGAAGTGTAGGAATGTTAGATGTTTTGCTAGAAATATGGACGAACTAGGAAACTTAAAAATGAACATGTTAAGTTCAAATTTTAGGAATTTGTTAGGAAGTTTTCATTGAAATCTGAATGTTAGGTTTAAATTTTGATAGGAATGTTAAGAATGAATGTGATGGTAAGAATGGATGTTAAGGAATTTATGATAAGGTGCAATGAATGAATGAATGTTAAGAACATGATTGTTATTTTTGAATGTTAGGAAGTTTAGGAATGTCAGGAAGATTTGATAGAAATATAAATGTTAGGAAGTTTAAAAATGAATGTTACCTGAGATCAAAGTTCTGGAATTTGTTAGGAAGTTTTGATTGAAATATGAATGTTATGAAGTTGAAAAATGAATATTATTTGTTCAAATTTTGATATGAATTTTTAATTAATAATTCTTATTTTCAATGTCCAGGTACATTTGATGCGGCTGAAATCATGGCAAATGGGGAAAACGATTTTTTGTTTTTTAATCATAAGCGAAGATTACAGGATTGTGAAGCTTGTGCTAAATTAGAGCAATGATTGTAGACAACAATTTGATGAATTTTCATCGATTTGTTGTAAATAATCATTCCTCTAATTTAGCATAAGCTTCACAATCCTGGAATCTTTTCTTGTGATTAAAAATCAAATGATTGTTGTCTCCATTTGCCATGATTTCAGTTATGTGAACTTACATAAGCGATATTTTAAATTAAAAATTCGGGGCGGAGAGTGACGACAGCCACAGATCCGTTATCTCATCCCTTAAGTGGTCTAATAGACATATGGGGACCCGAATAAAGTATTTTATACAGAATTAAGACAAAATTTTTACATATTGAGGTTTTCATTACCAAATAAATTTTGAATTCAAATTTCAGCATACTAGAATACGATCATTTAAACTCTTATACTCCAGTTCCTTTCAATATCATATACATAGAAATAAAAAATATATTGTACACAACATTTGACAATGACATGGACAAAACCATTGATCTATTAATTTTAAATATATAGTTTTAAGAATATCGCAATGGAATGCCGTCCTCAATTATCCGTTCATGGTCATATTTAGACAGTTTCCATTTTTTATTTTTTAATTGTTTTTTCGATGGAACTTGAACCAATTTTATTCGGGATGCACATACTAAATGGCTATATTGACAACATATAACATCAGGTTCATAATTCTGAAAGTAGACATAATTTTGGGTCATATGGGTCTGCTGAAAAAAAATAGCCCTTTAAAATGATGGATCCTCTCTCGTATGTATATCCATGGTCATTGTAGTCTTCCAATAACTTCATTTTTCCTTCAGTGCATCGCATCAAATAATACTTCACATTTTCGTTGTTGTCTACAGGTGCAATCACAGTAAAAACATCTCCTGTGCAAATTACAATTGATGTTAGGATTTTTAATTCAATTAAATTGACTAATATACATGTGTATAAGGTGAAGGACAAGAATGAACAATAAAAAAAACAGTGGTATTTGATTATTACCTTCTCTAACGAGATATGAAATTCTGTCGTCCTCAGATGATATTGCTATATCTTTTGATTCTAATTCTTCTATGCTTGCTAGTGGCATTTTTCCTTTAGGATTAATTTTTGTGTGTTTCCAATGTTTTACGTAGTTGTTCGTTATGTTTTCACAAACTTCTGTAGATTCAATATTTTCAGTGCAAATATGACAAAAGCATGATTGCTTTCTACTGTCAAATGCATAAACGTTTTGGAAGGCTTTTGTTTGAATAGAGTGAAAATCTCTAGTCCCCTGTATGGTGCTAACGTCGTATAGTATTGATCTATTTATATCTTGGACCCCAACATGCCAAAAAAACTTAATACACAAATGACAAATTTTGATGTTAGATACATATTTTTTTTAAATTGACAATAAAATATAAATTAAAACATTTGTGTGTACATACCTGCGCACATCTTTTGATTGTTGATTATAATCATGGTTTATATGTGATTTATACCATTCGACAACCTCTACAACTGAATGGAATCGTGCAGAACTATGGTTCATTTGCCATTTTCGAAGTGCTCTTTTTACGCATGCTCCTGCACCATCATGTTCACCTTTTCCATGACCAGTTTCAAAGAAATTCCAACGATGTTTAATGTTCAATGCTTTATGAAGTCGACATAACCAATAAAATGATTGCGAAGATTTAAATTGTCCGGCACATCCATCCGACCATATCCAATGCTCATTGAATTTAATGTTACGTCCCTTTAGTGAATTGTAGAAAATACTTTCAATACAATGCTGAACAAAATGTGTATCGTGTGTATGATCGTCGCTGATATAAAAGTGATATTCTTTAATCACATCTCGATTGTCACACGTGCTTTCAATGCCATCAACATCATGTTGAGAATGTCTATATAAAACATGGACAAATATCGAAACTTGGTCAGAATGATAGTATTCACTCTGTATCTCTTTTTGTGCAGCAAATGTGTAATTTTCTGCAAAATCAACCACTGAAAAAATTGTTCCTGGTGGAAAAATTTCATGAGATTGTTTGAATTGAAGGTCTTGCCATCGTGCTCTATGTGAATGCTTGGTGTATTTATAAATTTCACTTTCGAATTTCTTGAGAAAATCTGTCACACCTATTTTATCTTCTCGCAAATCAATCCTTTTGGAATGTACATCACTAGTACTTGTAATGTATTCATATCTTTTCCAATCAACAGTGACATTTGACAGTGAGTGATCAATATCAATAGGATATTTATTGTGGAATAAAACCAAATTTCCACAACGATTACAATGTTTTCCATTGACACATTTCTTATTATAAAATACTTCATCATGATTTCTCTCACATAGGGTTTGAGATATGAATTCACGTATTGTGGGTGGAGGTGGTGAATTTGTCCAAAACATTTTACCAAATTCAAGAAATGTGTCGTAATATAATTGAAATTGCACATGATAACGGCAACAACATGTGTCATGGATAGTAATAGGTTTAACATACCATGGTTTTAGTTGCAAAAATGTAGTGATTGACACATTAATTCCACGATGATCTTCTTTGAATTTATTGAACAATTGTACTTGTGTCATATCCATTTTATGTTTTGGACTTCTTACATATACTCCTTGTGATACTCTTTGTCGTATTACGTCTCTTGAATTTGGTGAAACTCGAGCATGTGTCAACCAATATTCCCGTACAATATCTTTAACACCTGCTCCCATTCTATCTTTGTAAGGCTGTCTACAAATAATTGCCCAGCAAGCAAGTTCATCATTTTCATCTATTTGCATTCTGAATTTGCTATGTTTGTATAATGTCTTTCTTGAGGTTCCAACTGCTTTTGCTAGCTGTGTTGTCAAAAGTTTTTGTTTAGTACTAGTCAAAATAATTGCTGTATGAATTGCTCTTCATGCAGCACTGATGTATTTCTTCCTAGATTTTTCAAACTTTTTTATTGCATCACCTGTATTTTCTATCACATTATGTTTTAATTTCGACTTTTTGGTCACCTTGTGAATACCCAATAATGATGTAGCATCTTCTAACTTCTTGATCACTAATAAACATCTCAAAATTTGTGCTTGTCCTGTTGCTGAATAATTCTTCAGAACATCATCATAAATTTTTTGAGCCCGATATCGTGCAGCATGTATGGGTTTTTTTTTCCATATTTGTTGCAATCAACGTTTTCTAACGTTTCATGATCAATGGTGAAAGTACATATACATCAAGTTAAATTTAATTTAAAACATGTATCCAAAAATACAATTCATTATAAAAAATGAATTTGGAAAATACATGATATATACATACCTGGTCCAATTTCTGGTTCTTGAACTTGATCTTCAATAGTGACTTCATCGACATTAGTCTGTAAATCACTATTTACATCTTCAACAATGGTTTCTTCAACTTCAATTTGTTCTTCTTGTACTCTATTTTCAATTTCCATTTCATCAACATTATCATGTAAAATTGTATTTGTATCTTCAATAATCGTTGCTTGCGTTTCTGCAAGGCTTGCTTTGTTGGCATGATATTTAAGTTTTTTCTTTTCTCTATTATCATCATCATCAGCATGTTTACAATCATATTTTCTTTGATGGTTTCTCTCACTGCCCATGATTGTTTAATCTATAAATGATAAATTAAAGAATCATCATTTTATTGTAAAAATGAAGATTTAAAAACAATTACGAAATTTATAAACACATAAACTGAAATTTACTTTACCTTATCAAAATTTTGTAAGAGTCTTTTGAAGAAAAAGTCCTTGGAAACAAATTTCCTTTGAAAATAACTTTCTTTGAATGAAATAAGAACTCTTTGACAATAAATCACCTTTAAAAAAACCCATTGGAAAAGAATAAGAACACTTTCTAAATAATCTTCTTTGTAAAACCACTGAAAAAAAAAAACTTGGAAAAAAGATTTCTTTGTAAAAATCCTTGCAACGAAATAACTTTTTTGCAAAAATAACTTGGGAGACTTTGAAAAAACCTATTTTCAAAGAAATAAGAAGGAAAAATACATCTCTTTTGTAAAAATAACTTGAAATAAAATCTTATTTGCAAAAATGCATTGGAATAAAAACTCTGTAAATGCACATTTTGGAAAGAAACATTTTATGAAAAAACCACTTGTAAAATACTTCGTAAATTTTTTTTTTTTGCAAAAATATCTAGAAAAAAAAAAACTTTGAAAAAACTCATTTAAAAAGTCATTTTTAAATAAATAAGAAGGAAAAAGACAAGTCCTTTGAAAAAATAACTTGGAATAAAAACTCTTTAAAATCACCATTTTGGAAGAAAAAAAACTTATTGCAAAGAAATAAGAAGTGCAAAAGCTTGGAATAAAAAATTATTTTGCAAAAATGCCTTAGAAAAGCATTTTTTCAATGTATTCCTTAGAAATAAGTAACAAAAAAAATACTTCATAAAAAAAACTTTCTTTGTAAAAAAAACTACTTAGAAAATCCTTGGAAAAAAAACTCATTGCAAAGAAATAAGAAGTGCAAAAAGCTTGAAAAAAATACATCATAAAAAAAACTCTCTTTGCAAAAAAAGCTCCTTAGAAAATCCTTGGAAAAAAAACCCATTGCAAAGAAATAAGAAGTGCAAAAAGCTTGGAATAAAAACTCATTTTGCAAAAATGCCTTAGAAAAACATTCTTTCAATGTATTCCTTAGAAATAAGTAAGAAAAAAATATCTTATAAAAAAAACTCCCTTTGCAAAAAAAACTCCTTAGAAAATCCCTTCAAAAATATTCTGACCAGAAAGGAAAAAATTAAAATGTGCGAAATTAATTGAAGTATTTAGTTTTATTTATATAAGTTTAGACAAGAACGTTTTTTTTGTTTTTGTTTTTCGGTCGACGAGTTTTTTTTACGTTTGGTTATTCAGCCAAATAACCTTTGATTTAATTGACGTCGCCATTACGGAAAACAGTTATTCGGCCGAATAACCTCTGAAACTTGAAAATCTGATTGTCTCTCACAATTTTCAGGTTTCTCCATTTTCGGAAGGTAAAAAGGATCTCTTACACTACAAAGCGACCGTCGGATTTGATACCATTAGTTTTGTTATTGAATCTACTTTCCGAATATATAGATTTCTTTGTGTATAGGTAAGATCTAATATTTGTAATTGTTTGTTTTCTTAGCAGCTGCCTAGTTTGATTTCATCTCTTTCAAAATGCGATGAAATGAAAAATCCATAACTTTAAAAATACACCACGAAAAAAATTGAGAAAACTATGGTGCAGTTAATTGGCGTGTCTACTTCAAAAGGGTATTCATAGAATTTTTAGTTTTATATTTAATTGAGAGAAAAGTTTTGCGACAAAAAATATGTTGAAAATCGACAAGGTATCCCCATTGGTCGAATTCAAATAAATATAATAATTAGTATATAGATCTATTTGTTACAAACTTATAATCATGCAGTAGTATATTGTGTGCAGATTGTCGTAGCATATTTGTTTTTTGCAAAAAAAAAGTTTAACAATGATTTTACGTGTGCGGCAAAACATGGCTATTTTGTAGTCCTTTCATTTTATAAGAATGCATTGTCAAACATTTGCCGAATCGACATATCAAATCTCAATATAAAAAGTTGAAAAAAATATGGATAGCAAGCTAACATAATTCTCTAAAAGTTTGTTTTTTAGTGAAAAGTGAAATTCCAAACAAAAATATTATTTTTATTCGCCCAAAGATGGAAAACATGAAAAATTCAGAATTATTTTCTCACGGGACCCCCCAAAATAGACACCCATCTTCATGGATTCACCCCCTAAAGGATGAAAAGAGAGGATTCTGAAATGAAATATGCAAGTTTTTCAATTTCACTTTCAATGATCTAAAAGAAATAAGAATTAAAAATGCATCTATCTTTCCTTAGCATGGAATTAATTTTGCAAAAATCGAAGCGTGCTTTGAGCCTTTCAAGAAGATGAGTGATTCATAATTCGAGAAAAACACAATAGATCATACATTCATTCAACTTTTCCAAAACATAAACGAGAATTTTTCAATGCACAACAATCTTTCTTCAAATTTTTTTTTGAGAAACAATGGGAAAGAAGCACCTTTAATCTTTCGATGGATGCATCAAAGCAATAATTTGACAACAAATCTGCTTTCAGATCTAAATGACTGAAAAGAAAACACTACCCGCAACACTCATACATTCAGAAAACTCAAGAAAAGACAAGCACTCAACCAAGCTAAAAAACACACTTAACTCAAAATCAAGTAGCAGCAAGCAAACTAAGCAAGCAAAGCTCAAAACAAATGTAAATGAGGTCTGGAGGTTGATCCAATTCAATGATCAGATCAGGGATGGAAGGAAGGGAATGCAAGAGTGAACGGAT
The DNA here is from genome assembly GCA_027924585.1 of Larix kaempferi. Lineage (NCBI taxonomy): Eukaryota > Viridiplantae > Streptophyta > Pinopsida > Pinales > Pinaceae > Larix > Larix kaempferi. Next base: position 42,388,206 of record BSBM01000055.1, on the reverse strand, counting down.
GAAGGTGGAGGAGACTAAAGTATCCACCACTACCTGTCTCAAACTTGTCCAAGACGGAACCCAAAGTCAATCCAAATGAAACCAAACTCTCAACACACAAATCATAAATGGGGTCTCTGGCTGGATCTTGCAGCGCAGAGGGAGTTCATACATCAAACCAAGGTTCAAACTGTCAAATGAGGGAAGGGATGTCTGTATGCCAACTTTTGACAGATCAACGCACTCTGCCCTTACACACAGTGTGACGTCTCAGTTTGCCTTCATGGGAGGTGCGACGATGTCGCAGTGTACCAATGCAAAGGATGCGACGGGTGACTAACAGGTGAAGAACAGAGACTCAGAATGACACAATGTCGCTCTATTTCCACTGCCCAGGTGCGACAGGCGAGGTCTAGATTCAAAAATGAATCAGATCTCTCAACAATGAACCATAAACATGCTTGAAAATGAGTTGTATAAACTCAAAGGAAGCAAATCAGAGTCTTCAACGTGAAGATCTGATAGTGAAATCAATCCTAAGAAGTAAATGGCAAAAAATGATAAAAGAGGCTTGTGTCAAGTAATCAATTGAAAATGACTCTCAGATTAATGACCACTAAACAAGACAAACACCACTATCCCCAGTATGGTCGCCAGATTTGTTATCGGACAATCCACTCGAGCTGACGCGAGCAGGATCTCCCTAGCTCAATGTGAGTCTAGAACAAATAAAACAGATTACAAGTGCATTTCCTAGATCTACTTAAGGACCAAGTACTAGATGTATTACCTTTTTACTACGCAATCCTTTCTCCTGAATGTTGATCCAAGTCCCACGGTTGTCAGATCCAAGCTGCAAGACCTGTCAAGACAAAGAAAAAAGAGAAACCAATAAAAGACATCTATACAAAAAGCAATTTAAGTAAACAGTTAAGCAGGTAAACTGCACAATATCATTGTACACAAGAACAATACTGGTGGAAGCATTTGTATTACTGCAAATAGGAGAGTACATGATAGAGATATAGAACTACAACCAAGACTTAACGCAGTAGCCCTTCTCCGACCAAGCCAATTGCCACGTCCTTCCAAGGAAGTATGAGTTCTCCAATAAGTGAATGGAGGTGTCTTAAGAGAGATTTCACCAGCATGTAGATACCATAGTCTTCCTCCCTTTGGGATGGGAGTGAACCTCACTTATATAGGACTAAGTGGATAGGGTGTGGATATGATAGGTTGAGAGATGGTAGGAGAGAAATAGGGGATCCTCCCAAAGAGTTAGGGGTCGAGTACCAACTCCCCTATAGGTCAGGGGTAAGCCCCTAAATGAGCAAGTTTCGAGAAGGATCTCGAATAAGCTATTTTTGCCCATTAACAGACCTCGTCGCACCCTGCAGTGGAGCAAGCTGCAACGTCGCATGTTGCTAGTGTGCAACCTGTGAGGACCTCTCAAAAGATTGCAGAACTGAGTGCAAATCCTCCCAGGATGATTATTTAGTCCAGGCATCTTCAGGGGTATATACACTGAATCTGATGATGAGTAGATTTTGGGTGTAACAGAGATTAAATCCTATCCCACATTAGATCTATAGTTGTGTTTTAATCTCTCATTGACACAAATTAAATGTACGTTTTTCTCATTAAATAAAAAGTCACTTGAACTTTATAAAATAAAGTTCATACCTAGGGACCACTTTATGTCCCCTCCATGCTAGACATCAAAGACATGAAGAAGACCATTTGAGCTATAAAACTCAACATTTTATTCTTGTTGTTATCATGTTTAATTAAGCTACAAAAAAAGATAACAAAGCTTGATTAGACATTGCAAGTTGAATAAAATTAAACCATTCCCCATAAGTTGTTTGAAAAACTACCGCCTTGGCAGATTCATTGTGGGAACGACCCATCATTTTAGGAAATTGAAAGAGGTTTTTGTGAACAATGTAAGCTGATTTAGGACTATGGTTCTCCTTTCAATTATTGATCAATTGAGAGACCGGGGAATTCATTTTAATAGGTAGTTCATAGCTTGAATCTAGGCATCAGTTGTTTCAAAAAATGCCATCTTGGCATATTCATTGTGGGCAAACAACGCCTCATTTTAGGAAACTGAAAGAGGTTTTTGTGAACTATGTATGTATATTCGGGCTTGTGGTTTTAATTTCAATTATTTACCAATGTATAGACTGGGCGTGCATTTTACTAGGCAATTCATAGCTTGAATATGAGCATAATTTGTCCAAAAACTGTCATCTTGGCAGATTCATTGCAGGCAAACGACCCATCAATTAGGAAATTGAAAGAGATTTTTGTGGACAATGTAACTAGCTATAGGATTGTGGTTTTAATTTCAATTATTGGCCAATGTACAGACTGGGGCATACATTTTACTAGACAGTTTATAACATGACTCTAGGCATAAGTTGTTTTAAAAACTGCCATCTTGGTAGATTCATTGCAGGAAAACGACCTATCATTTTAGGATACTGAAAGAGGTTTTTGTGAACAATGTAACAAGATTTATGCCTATGGTTTTACTTTCAATGATTGACCAATGTATATATTAGGGTGTGCATTTTACTAGGAAGTTCATAACTTGACTCTAGGCATAATTTGTTAAAAAAACTGCCATCTTGGCAAATTCATTGTGGGAAAAGACCCATCATTTAGGAAACTGAAAGAGGTTTTTGTGAACAATGTATCTAGCTTCGGGCTTGTGATTTTATTTTAAATTATTGACCAATGTACAAACTGGGGTGTGCATTTTAATAGGAAGTTCATAGCTTGGCTGTGGGCATAAGTTGTTTGAAAAATTTCCATCCTGGTAGATTCATTGCAGGAAAACGACCCATCATTTTAGGAAATTGAAAGAGGTTTTTGTGAATAATGTAACTAGATTCAAGCCTGTAGTTTTTTACTTCCAATTATTGACCAATGTAGATACTGGGGCGTTCATTTTACTAGGCAATTGATAGCTTGAATTTGGGCATAAGTTGTTCGAAAAACTACCATCTCAGCAGATTTATTGTGGGTAAACGACCCATCATTTTATGAAACTGAAAGAGGTTTTTGTGAACAATGTAAATAGGTTCGATGCTATGGTTTTTCTTCCAATTATTGATGAATGTATAGACTGGTGCATGCATTTTACTAGTTAGTTCATAGCTTGATTGTGGGCATAAGTTGTTTGAAAAATTGCCATCTTAGCAGATTCATTACAGGAAAATGATCCATCATTTTAGGAAACTAAAAGATGTTTTTGTGAACAATGTAACTAGCTTCAGGCCTGTTGTTTTACTTTCAATTATTGAACAATGAAGATACTGGGGTGTGCATTTTACTAGGCAGTTTATAGCTTGAATCCAGGCATAAGTTGTTCAAAACACTACCATCTTGGTAGGTTCATTGCGGGTAAATGACCCATCATTTTAGGAAATTGAAAGAGGTTTTTGTGAACAATCTAACTAGCTTCAAGCTTGTGGTTTTAATTTCAATTATTGACCAATGTAAAGAATGGGGCATTCATTTTACTAGACAGTTCATAGCTTGACTCTGGACATAAGTTATTTGAAAAACTACCATATTGGCAGATTCATTGCAGAAAACGATCCACCATTTTAGGAAAATGAAAGAGGTTTTTGTAAACAATGTATCTAGCTTCAGACTTGTGGTTTTACATTCAATTTTTTCCCAATGTATAGAATAGGGCATGCATTTTACTAGGTAGTTCATTGCTTGAATCTAAGCATAAGCTGTTTGAAAAACTTCCATCTTGGCAAATTCATTGCAGTAAAACAACCCATCATTTTAGGAAACTGAAAGAGGTTTTTGTGAGCAATGTAACTTTATTTGGGCCTATGGTTTTACTTTCAAATATTGACCAATGTACATAATGGGGCATGCATTTTACTAGGCAGTTCATAGCTTGATTTGAGCATAAGTTGTTTGAAAAAATTCCATCTTGGCAGATTCATTGTGGGAAAAAACCCATCATTTTAGGAAATTGAAAGGGGTTTTAATGAATAGTGTATCTAGCTTTGAGCCTGTGTTTTTACTTTCAATTATTGACCAATGTATAGAATAAGACGTGCATTTTACAGGGAAATTCATAGCTTGAATTTGGGCATAGGTTGTTCGAAAAACTGCAATCTTGGCAAATTCATTATGGGAAAACGACCCATCATTTTAGGAAATTGAAAGAGGTTTTTGTGAACAATGTATCTCGCTTCAGGACTATCATTTTACTTTCAATTATTGACCAACGTACAGACTGGGGTGTGCATTTTTCTACTCCATTCATTGCTTGACTCTGAGCATAACTTGTTCGAAAAACTGCCATCTTGGGAGATTCATTGCAGGAAAACGACCCATCAATTTAGGAAATTGAAATAGGTTTTTGTGAACAATGTAACTAGATTTGGGCCTGTGGTTTTAATTTCAATTATTGACCAATGTACAAACTTGGGAATGCATTTTAATAGGCATTTAGTAACTTGAATCCGAGCATAAGTTGTTCGAAAAACTGCCATCTTGGTAGATTCATTGCAGGAAAATGACCCATCATTTTAGAAAACTGAAAGCGGTTTTTGTGAAAAATGTAACTAGATTCAGGGCAATGGTTTCAATTTCAATTATTGACCAAAGTATAGAATAAGGTGTGTTTTTTAATAGGTAGTTCATTGCTTGACTCTGATCATAAGTTGTTTGAAAAAAATGCCATCTTGGCAAATTCATTGCGGTAAAACGACCTATCATTTTAGGAAACTGAAAGAGGTTTTTGTGAACAATGTAACTAGCTTCATGTATGTGGTTTTACTTCCAATTATTGACTAATGTACATAATGGGGCATGCATTTTAATAGGCAGTTCATAGCTTGAATTTGAGCATAAGTTGTTCGAAAAAATTCCATCTTGGCAGATTCATTGCAGGAAAACAACCCATAATTTTAGGAAATTGAAAGAGGTTCTTATGAATAATGTATCTAGCTTCGAGCTTGTGTTTTTACTTTCAATTATTGACCAATTTATAGACTAAGGCATGCATTTTACTGGGAAATTCATAGCTTGACTCTAGGCATAAGTTGTTCAAAAAAATGCAATCTTGGTAAATTTATTGTGGGAAAACGACCTATCATTTTAGGAAATTGAAAGAGGTTTTCGTGAATAATGTATCTCGCTTAGGGACTATGGTTTTACTTTCAATTATTGACCAATGTACACACCGGGGTGTGTGTTTTTCTAGGGCGTTCATTGCTTGACTCTGAGCATAACTTGTTCGAAAAAATGCCATCTTGACATATTCATTGTGGGAAAACGACCTATCATTTTAGGAAATTGAAATAGGTTTTTGTGAACAATGTAACTAGATTTGGGCCTGTGTCTTTACTTTCAATTATTGACCAGTGTACAGACTTGGGAATGCATTTTAATAGGCATTTCATAACTTGAATCCAAGCATAAGTTGTTAGAACAACTGCCATTTTTGTAGATTCATTATGGGCAAACGACCCATCATTTTAGGAAACTGAAAGAGGTTTTTGTGAAAAATGTAACTAGATTCAGGATAATGGTTTTAATTTCAATTATTGACCAATATATAGACTAGGGCGTGCATTTTACTAGGTATTTCATTGCTTGAATATGAGCATAAGCTGTTTGAAACAATTCCATCTTGGTAGACTCATTGTGGGAAAATGACCCATCATATTAGGAAATTGAAAGAGGTTCCTGTGAACAACCCCTAATTGCTAGTCCCTTAACCCTTAATCCCTAAACCCCTAATCCCTAATCCCTTAACCCTTAAGCCCTATACCCATAATCCATAAATCCCTTAATCCCTTTATAAGGCATAATACTTGACCCACTAACCCTTAAATCCCCTAACTCCTAAGTCATTAAACCCTAACCCTTAACCCCTAACCTCGAACCCCTAAGATATTCAACCTTAAGCACTTAACCCATAAGCCCTAATCCCATGATCCCTAATACCTTAACCCATAAGACCTGAATCTCCTAACCCTAAGCACTTGACCCTTAATCCCTTAAGCCCTAATCCCTAATCCCTTAACCCCTTAACCCCTAACCCCTAAACCCTAAACCCTTAGCCCTTAAAACTTAAACCCTTAACACATAATTCCTAAGCCATTAACCTTTAAATTCCCTAAACCCTAATCCATTAACCCATAAGCCCTTGAATCTTAATCACTTAACCCCTAATCCATAATACCTTAACCCATAAGCCATAAAACCCTAATGGGTTAATCCCTAAACCCATAGGACCTAAACCCCTAATCCTTAATTCCTCAACTCATAAACCCATAATCCCCTAACCCCTAATCCATTGACCCTTATTCCCTTAATCCCTAATCCTTAATCCCTTAACCCCTAAACCACTAACCCCTAAGCCATTAAACCTTAAGCCCTTAACGCATAATCCCTAAGGAATTAACCATTAAACTACCTAACCCCTAAGCCCCTAACATCTTATCCGTTAATCCGTTAATCCCTTATCCCCTAAACCTTAAACCCTCAAACTCTTAATTCCTTAAACCCTAAACCATAATCACTAAGCCCTTAATATTTAAACCCCCTAACCCCTAAGCCCCTAATGCCTAATCCATTGACCTTTAATCCCTTAAGCCCTAATCCATAATCCCTTAACCCATAATCCTTAAACCCTTTATCCCTAATCCCTTAACCCATAAGATGTGAATCCCCTAACCCCTAAACCCTTGACCCTTAATCCCTTAAGCATTAATCCCTAATCCCTTAACCCCTAATCCATAAACCCCCATCCCCTAACCCCTCATACCTTAAACCTTATCCCATAACCCATAATCCCTAATCCATTAACCTTTAAACTCCTTAAGCCCCTAACACCTAATCCCTTGACCCTTAATCCCTTAAACCTTGATCCCTTAACCCTTATCCCTAAATCCCTAATCACTAGTCCCTTAACCCTTAAGCCCTAAACCCCTAATCCCTAAATCCCCTAACTCCTAAAGCCCCTATCCCCTTAAACCCCAAGACTTCAACAACTTAACTATGTAGGCACAATAGGCGTTAAATTGGATGCTAAATAGGACACAAAACTAGAAGCTCCAAAGGAAGCTAAAGTAGAAGCTAAAAATGAAACTAAAAAAAGAGCAAAAAATGAAGCTAAACTAGAATCTATACATGAAGCTATACAGTAAGCCAAATTGGAAGCTAAACATGGCGCTCAATTCAATGCTAAAGTCAATGCTAATTAGCACCGACTTTAGCACCAACTAGTCATACATGATGCAAATAATGTCATAAATAGTGCCAACTCGATGAATAGCGCCAAGTTTTTCTAGCAAATGGAGAAAAATACATTAAAAGAAACAAGTGGATGCAAAAAATGGATATAAACAAGAAGCTAATCACATGGTTTTTGTTGTAAACATGTTATACAACTTGATGAGAACTTTATACTCAAAACGAGAACTCTAGCAATAAAACTCATATTTTTGCATAAAAAACACCAAAAAACAACCCCAAATCAAAAAGTGGTGCTACTGGTAGCACCACTTTTTTTTGTTGTTTAAAAATATAGACATAGACCAAAACAATCCTTATTGTTGTTTACAAAAACCTCAAAATCAAGCTCTAAATTGAAAACTAATGTTACCGGTAGCACACTTTTTCAAAAAATGACATTATTATATCATTGTATCATAATTTAAAATTGTATTTATTATAAGTCTTAGTAACACTATATAAATATAGCATTGAGTTAAACACAAATTATTTAAGAAATTACTTCACCACACTTTTCATATAAAATAAAATAATTTATGATATTATTCATAATAAAACTATAGATTAAACCATAAAATATAGAAGTTATGATATTTGGGGGCACAAGGGAGAAAGAGGAAATGCAGTATACTCTAAAATGACAACTATTTATAAAGAATGAGAACCTGAGTTATAAAAATTCTTATATTTGCATAAAAGCAACAAAAAAAACATCAAAATGAACCATGGGTGATATCGTTGTAATAGAAACCCTAAACCAACCCTCAGATTGAAAAGTGGACCTCCTAAAATAAAATAAAATAAAACAAATTTCAAAAATATGAAAATTAAAAACTGCAAAATTTATTAAAATAATTCAAAAACCAAATTAAAAAAAAATAGAACCTTACAAGAAAACCTATAAAACAAAAAAACAAAAAAATATTAGAACAAATTGTAAAAAAAAAAAACGCACACAAATTAAAAAAAAAAAAATTTAAGAACCAAAATTAACATTTTAATTTTTTTTAAAAATCAAATTCTATTTTTTTATTGTTTTAATTTTTGTAAAATGTTTTCAAATTAAACAATTTTTTTTTCAAAAATTTAAAATAAAATTTAAATAAACTTAAAAAAAACCTTAAAATAATAAAGTTAAAAAAAATTAAAAATAAAAATTATAAACATTATAAACTTTTAAACTAAAAAAAAAATTAATTGAAAAAAACTATAAAAAAAAAAAAAAAAAAAACATAACCACCTACCACCCCCATCCCCTACCTCCCTAACTCCCTCCCCCATACCCTACCTCCCTACCCCTCCCACCTACCTCCCGCCACCCCTACCTCCTCTCCTCCCCCCCCTCCCGCTGCCCCTACCTCCCCTTCCCCCTCCTCTCTCTCTCCCCCTTTCCCTCCACCCCTGCACCCTCCCCTCTCTCTCCTCCCTCCCCTCCACCCCCATGCCCTTCACTCTCCCCCCTTCTCTCCATCCCTAAGACCTCCCCCCACCCCCTCCCCCTCCCCCTCCCGATCGTCCGTGTGCTGCCCATCCAACCCTCCCATGGGTAGAATCACGCTGCCTATACATGACGGTGCGATTATGATTCTCAGAATCATACTACCCATGGGAGGGTTGGCTGGGAAGCACAGAGACGACGAGGAGGGGGAGGGGGAGGGGGAATGTCGTGGGGGTCGCGAGGGTGGAGGGAAGGGGGGAGAGGGGAGGGGGAGGAGAGGAAGGGGAGGAGAGGAGGTAGGGGCGATGGGAGGGGGGGAGGAGAGGAGGTAGGGGATGGGTGCAGGAGGGGTAGGGAGGTAGGGGTTGGGGGCAGGAGTGGTATGTGTATTTTTTAATAATTTTAAATTTTTATTTATTTTTTAAATCTAAATTTTTTAATATATGTTTTCTATTTTAAATTTTTTTAATAGCTTTGATTTTTTTTTAAATTTTGTTATATTTAATTATTTTTGTTGTTTTTATTTTTGTTTGTTTGTATTTTTTTTTGTTTTGATTTTTTTTCAAATTAAAAATAAAATAAAATTTCTTTGGTTATATACATAAAAAAGACTTAAAATGCATAAAAAAAACATTGAAATGACTTCTTCTTCTTCTTTTTTTACAAATTTACTTATAAAATAATTTATTTAGGAGAAAATTTATAAAAAAAACTTCAAAAATACATATATTTTTCATTCTAAATGGTTTCTAAAAGTTAAAAAATTCAAAAAAGTGTGTATTTTTTCATTACAACTATCTACTAAATGTATATTTTTTTGTAAAGTTTGAAAAAACGCCCTTGTAAGTAAAAGTTATAGTTCTCTTATGACCAAGAAGTTTCAAAATCACAAAAAAATGGCCCAAAATGAAAAATGGTGCTACCAGTATAAACATTTTCCGAAACAGGGGAAAAACAACTACTAAAATTGACCATAAAAAAAATGAGAACAATTTCGGGTTCTCGTCAAGTTGTATAACTTGTTTGTAGTGCTAGGTGCCTAAAGATATACTTTAAAGCATCGTCTGGATTTATAGCTAAGACTTATGGTGCATGAGGTAGATCTTAGTTGCTGAAAATGATTTTGAGTGTTAATTTTAGAGAGGAGGCACAAACATACCTCAAAGCAACACAACTTAAGTAAAGAACAACCAAGGCACCTTAATCATGACCCATTTCCTTGAAAGAAGATATAATATCACTAAATGCATTCAATAGTAAAGTATAGAAAGTCATCCATTAAATTGCAATCAAGACCTAAAGAAAATCACGTGGGTGTAGAAAGTACAGATCCATAGATTCATGCAACATGATAAAGACATTTCTACTATTAGAAAGGGTATTCACAACACAATATAAGACACTTTTCGTAGAATACCAGTGGTAGAGAGCCTCTGTCTTGGTTTCAATTTTATAACATCTCTATTTTCTCCAATACAACATTACATACATAAAGGGGGACTAATTAGTCTCTTCCTTGGTTCTATTGTCTTTTTCTACATAGCAAAATTTCACTGCTCTCATTACAAGGAAGAAAGAGGAAAAGAAGAAGGAACAAGCCAATGTTGCAGATTGCATCACACTTTTTTTGAGCCTCTAGTAACCTATCGGAAAATAATGAACCCCATAATTTTTAGAATTTTCGTTTTCTGCAATTTAATATCGTTTGGACCTCAGATGTTGACTGTTCTTCTTTGATGAATGCTAAAATGCATTGTCTTATTTTTTACTAAGCCTTTGTTGAGGTGGCATTATAGATCCTTTAGGGAATGAAACATATATTTGCGATGGGATCGGGTCTACCAATCCTGTTCTCATTTAAAAAAAAAAAATCCTCGTATATCTTTTTTGGCAGGATGAGAAGATTTCGTTGTTTTCTGTGTTAGTTGTTGTTGCCTCCTTTCTAGCACATAATGTCTTAAAACCTGCATATTGTGCCAAATATGTGGAGTCAATATTTTCCCACCAATCAAAATTCTGAAAGATTTTCCTAACTCAGATTTGGGAGTATAATTTACTTCTCCCAAAGTTTTAATTAGTTTCCTTAATAGGGGAGTGGTCTCGATTATGGGCTGCAGCTCACTTGTTGTTTTTTCAATAACTGCAATGAGACTAGGCATTGTTTTTTTGATGATTTGTGATGGCTTCCAACATTAGGTAATAAAATGAATTTGAATCCTTTGTTAATCAGGCATTTATGTCCAAAAAAGGAGATATTATGGCATCAAGTTGATAAAGATGAGTGCATCCTAGCTAGGGTTATAGAAGATTTCAGTTTGTATATTTTTGATGATGTAGTCTTCCTTTTTCTAGCTTAAATGCACATATAACACTGATATGGTTGGTTGTTAGGAGTACCTTTTTGACACAGGTCCTGAACTAAGGAATCAAGCCAATTTTTCTAGGAAGAACAGATAGAAGAAGCACTTTACTTACAGTTTGTTGCTAAGACTAGAGAGAAAGTGAAGGAGTTCCAAGAGTATATCGTTTTGTATAAAGCCAATGTGCAGTATGAACAGAGTCTAAGAGAAGAACTGCAATTACTAAGCACCAATATCAATATTCGACGACCTCAAAAGATGTATTTGATTGAGGCCCAGTCCCCGGAGACTGGATTGAGCTAAGTAAACTGCCACTATACGCGCTGTATTCCATAACGCACCTCATGCAGTCACAGATTAGACACTAGCAATTTATTTTCATAGCTTTTAGAAAATAAGGATTTAAGAAATATAACCTGGCTCATAGAGCAGGCCCATTTTTGTGTATGAGCACAATTATTTCCGCAGTTTGTGAGAAGCATACATTTTGAGACTTATTATGTTAAAACATCTATTTTTAAGTAAATGAAGATTTCCATTGTCACAACTTGTTGAGTAAATTTGTGTTCATGTATTTCCATGGATAAGGGCCCATCCATAGGCTATTGCAAGAGCATGTGTGTTAAAGTAGATTTTATTGCTTTCATGTGAATGAGATAGATCATAATAGAACATATTAGTTTTACTGCAGTTTGTAGACAATTTACAGTATGTTGGTAGAGTAGCTTTAACATATTATTTCTGCACCCTTGATTCATTTTAAATGCTTCGTTACTATTTCTGCAATTTCCAATTCAATATTTATTTTTAACATGGGATCTTCTTATATGGAATTGGTTAAACATTATAGTTCTGAGTTTGTTTCATTATTTGTTTAGAATTCGGTGTAATCAGATGCCTAGAATCGATGTGAAAATGGTAAGGTAGATCATGAGTTTTACTCAAAAGGTTTTGCCTAAAATCTTGGTGAGGAATGTTCTAAAACTAGGCCATGAACCATTGACAAAGGAGTATATGCCTAGCTAGATTATGGGATCCATGTCTCTTGCAACCCCTAGATCATATATTAGGATTTCCTTTGCCTTTTATCAATAGTCCTTCTTTTCCCGCTTTAGAATAATACTAGGCATCATTAAAAGTTTCTTTGTAGGTTGCACATATTGTGCAAGACCCTAAGAAGTTTGTACGAATCCATGGGTTGATGATTAAAGGGAAGGTTTAGATACAACACCCTTGCTGGTGTCTTGTCCCAACATGATACAATATTGTTGTTGATTGATTGAGCCTGCCAATTTGATCATAATATTTATCTGTATAGAGTTGGTAATCATTATTCCAAGGATTTGGAAGTCTTTTTACCACCAATGCATTAATTTTTTAAAGAAAGGATTAATCAAAGTTGTGTATTCTTTTATTTTTCTTTGAGTATCCCTAGGGAGGTGATCTTATTCATGCAACTGTGTATCTCCATGTGCGATACTGTCCTATCATATATTTTGAATGACTTCAGTTGCTATGGGGACAACGTGTTCACCACATTTCTTGCTACGTCGGGCCATTTGATATATGTCCCATATGGATTCTTGATTTTTTTCCAGATATGCGTTCGCATCCCTAAAAACCAAGTAAAATCCCAAGAAGTATTGAAGATCATACACTCTAATCTTAGGTAAATCATTTACCACCTGTGTCTAAATGAACTGTCTGGATGAGGACAACTTCTTGACCATTTTGGCTTCAGTTAATGCTTCATGATGTCTCGCTTTCTAGTCATCCTTTAAGTTGGGCTATGGTTTTATTAAGTTCATGATTCTTTTGTTCTGCCCTGCTTAGGCACTCCCCTTGGATCTTAAGGCTCTCATTCCTCTTTTCTATGAGATATTAAATCTCAACAACTTTCCTCAAATTGTCAAATGCCCTGGTATTCCTTTCAAACCACTCTTTGACTTTTTGTTCCAATCTCTATTGCAAATTTGATATTTGCTCATCATTTCTAGTGGGACGAATAATGGGAGGAGGTAAATCCACTCTTCTTTTTGTATCAGCTAGATTTATCTTGAAGGAATCAATTTAGACATTGGCTTCATCTAATTTGAGGCTTAGATTTATTGCATCTATCTCTGCCTGTTCCAACTCTTTGATTGTTTCTTCATTTACATCTTTCTCAACAATCAGAGATGCATTCTCTCTCCTCAAAAATTGCAACTCTTCAGTGAGTTTTGGGTGTTTTACAACCATCTAATGAGTGTATGGGAAGGCTTGAGATGTTCAAGAGTCTTCCAATTATTTAATCTTTTAGTCTTTGTCATCCAATAAAGTAAAGACGAAACAAAAAACAAAATTCTACAATTTCTCTTCAGTACGATGGAGATAGGAATAACTCAAACAAAATACTGGAGTGTGGATTGTTCTACTTGCTTTTGCTTATGGTGCAATGTATCAATTCTATGAACTACTTCTGGTGGCCTTTTCAGAGTCTACACAGCTGAAAATTATCTTTCTCAGGAGGTCTCTTCGCATATCATTAGAATAACTCCCTTACAAACGTTCTGTAGAGTTTTTTCTTGATTTTTTGGTGAGGAAAGCCATTTAATTCCCCTCGTTAAAATAAATAATGCTATCTTGATGGCCATTTAAATGGCGTCACTAGATTTCATGTGCTGGAGGTACAAGGATAATCCTTTACATAATTGGCAATCAAATATCGGTGGGCCGTTTTCCTTGTCTTAGATTTTGTACTTTAACCTAAATTAGAGAGAATCAATGGACTCTGATAGTAGCAAAATATTTCTTTTACGGTGAACCTATGATACTGTGGGGAATCCATCATCTCACTTGGCAGAGGAGGATACCACTTTGCACAAACGACCCAAATTTCTTGTCAGAAAGTGCATGATCTCATCCTGGATGTTGGTGCTCAGATCACTTGTGGGAATTTGCATGATCTCATCCTAGATGTTGGTGCACGATTTTCTAGTTCCATCCCTGTGGACGACTCATATCACCTGTGGGAACTTATACGATCTCAGGGTAAACACTATTTAGCTTGTTGTAGGCCATTCAATGCAGCTGCAATAGGAGGGCCTACTACAGTTGTATTAAATGGCCTGTGGCAGACTGAATAGTGTTTTCCCGATCTCATCTCGACCATTGGTACATGAGCCCCTTGATTATCCAACCTAGCATTTCAATTTCCACGAATGACCTAGATTACCTCTAGGAACATGCCCGACCTAATCATGGCCGCTGGCGCATGGTTTCCATGCTTCGTGAATCATTTGGAATTTTCTTTGAGTGTTTCAAAGGGGGAACAACACATTAAAAACAATGTTGGTACTAAATTTTGTGTAGTGGAGTTTCCTTGATTCATTGAAATTCTCGGGAACTAAGTATCCATTGTTTAAACACTGCCATATTTTATAAGTTGCAACCTTTAATTATCGCAACGATTCTAACCTTAGTTAAAGTTGATTAATGGTTAAGGGTTACAATCCAACTAAATAGTAATAGTTCTATTTTAATTGACGAATTACTGCTTATTATATTGAAGGGTAACACATAGTTGAGTTTAAGGCTATCATTTGAGAAGCATTGAGACGGTTGGAGGTTACCCTAAATGTTAATTAGAGGTTAAAATTGATTACCACAGCAAAAGGTATTTCAAATCAACAAATTACAACAAGAAAATAATAAGAAAAATATAAAGATTTTGGGATATAATTCACAAGGAATTATTAGAAAAAGATGAAGAAATTTCTAGCCTAATAAATTATTGTCAAAAGTTACTTGTGAAAATTAAAAAGACAAATGATACAAAGCAGTGCAAGGAGAAACTCAACAATATATTATCAGAAAAAAGATGAAGAAAATCTAATCTAAGGAGCCTTAATCAAAGGTTAAAAAAAATTACAAAATTAAAAGAAGAAAAGCAAGAGAATCAAGATATTAAAATTGAAGTCAACAAATCGGAAATTGAGGAAGAACTTTCATGGTTTCATGCTTAAAGGTTCATAATTGAAGCTTACTTACCCAAATCAATAAGATACAGAATGACAAGAAGATGCTACATAATGAGTTAGAGGAATATATCATCAAGGAACTCTTAATTGATAATGAAACAATGATCGGTCTCATTGAAATAAAGAAGTCATCACATGTAAAAATCGAGACATTGGAGAAGGAAACCAATACAGATCTAAAAAAAGTATTACAAATAATAAATCATCAAAAGTATCCAAAGATAGAAATTTTAAGAATATGATACCATATATAAGGATACCTTATCAACATCCTAATCATAAGAGTCAATTCCTTAACGAATTAGGATATAAACATCAACAAAAGTTGTTGACTTATGTTCCAAAGAATACTCATACCGATAGCTTTGGTCTCAAGGTAGAATTTATCTTGAAAATCAGAATACAATAGGTTCTCTGCAAGAACGCTTTAAAAGTTCAGTTCCACAGAAGATTGAATTAGGGTGGAAAGACCATTTCTCAACTCCACAATTTTGCTTGACACTTAGAAGATTATCAATTTGTTTCATATACCATGATGAATTTAAAAATGAAGAATCCTAAGAAAACATTACACGCCAGAACCAAGACATATCTTTTGTATGCTTTGAGGACACACACACACACACACACACATATCTAAGGGTCATAACCCTTCATAAATATTCACAAAGGTTCCCCTTTAGGGAATATATATACAGACCCTCTCATTGTAATATCTTATCATCTAAAATCTTTATTCAATATTTATATATTTGTCTTTATGGATTATGACATATGGTCCTATTTAAATTGGATATTCAACAATTGAACTATTGTTCATATCCAAGAAATGAATTCTATTCATTTCAGGAATCCTATCGTTGCCTCAAAAGGCTCTTCACAACATCTTACGGGCTAACCATGATCAACATCCAAGTTCTTAGTGGAATAATTGGTATTTGTGTTGTAGCTTATAAGAATTTGGGGTTTGGTAATCATTAGAACTAGGGTTCAAGCCTAAGGATTGTGTCAAGTGGATATTTGGGATATGGAAGGAAAAGAGGCTTGGAAGTGATTCTTAGGCATTGCATTAGACAAATTGTGTCACTAGAAAAAAAATGCAGCAAGGAATTTCTCTACAAACTATCTTGGTAACCCCCTTAAGGAAAAATTCAAGCACTTTTGTTGTATAGAGTATTTGGAGGGCATATGAAATGATCAAACCCTTGTTTCCCTGGAAAGAAGTACTCTCCCTTGATATTATCATAAAAATAATCATTTCATGTTCATCAATGGTGTTTCATGATGACACCTACTATAAATCCAGTTCATGAAACTACCAATTTAGACTCAATTGTTATCCTATCTAGATTCTCAAATCCCTTGGAAAAATGGGCGGATAATAGTTTTTAGATTTGATGTGTATAATATGCTTGGAATGTTAAACATAAAAAACAAATGTATATGATTAGGTAACTATCAAGCAAGCATATCCTGAATAAATTGATGTGCAAAAATAGCTGTGAAAGAAATTTTTTGCACAATTAACTAATCAGGAATGTATATGATCCGATAAGTACAAGTGAGTATATTCTCAACAAATAAATTTACATAATTAAGTATATATGTAAGAAAATGAAGGGGAGTCAAGTGCGAGGCGGGGCGGGGGTGGGGGGGAGGTTCTCTTCAACCCTGGAGGAATAAGAGAAACATATTACTCATGGAATGTAGGGAAGGATACTAATAATCAAGCAGAATGTTATGCACCATGTATGGTATTAAGATTCTCAGGAAAATTCACATCAATAGATAAATCATCCTAGGTGATTCGGATTTAATAATTAGACACTTGATTAATAACATCTCACCAAAGGATAGGTACATCAGGCTCTTAATATACCAAATCCGAAAAATGATCGGCAATCAAATGGAGATAATATTTTGGCATGTCTTAATGAACCTAAACTTCAATGCCGACGAGTTAGCAGATAAAGCAACTTTCCTAAGACATTGCACATTAGAAATGAAAGGAATTGGAGAGGGGAAAGTATCTTAATCCCTCCGTAACCTCCCCCACCTTTTACGTGTGTTGATGGAAAGGCACCGACGGTTCAAGAAGGAAGCCAACAATATGGGTCCGTTGGATAGTCTGATCGCAAATATTGATGAAAGGGAGGTGCGTCAATAGCTAATAGCCCATCAAGAAAGTTATAACCCATCACTGCATATGTCTTTGCATTCAATAGAAGCTCCTTGGTCTCGAGCTCTCAGGTGGGTGGCAGAAAGAACAAAAGAAAGTTGCATGATAACTGTCTGGTTTGTATGTAGTGGATGCTAGAGCAACATCCACTGTAACATTACCCATTATGAAACCATTGTTTTTTTTGTTATATTCATGTGAAGGTCAAGAATGTGCATTTATGCACCTTTAAAATCCAAATATGCCATGCTCGTAACAAACTACTAGATAAAAACTTGATTAAATTTTCTTAATTGTAGATTTTGAAAATTAAGGTATTATTTCTTTTATCAATTATGTTTTAAATTTTCTTAATTGTAGAAATTGAACATTAAGGTATTATTTCTTTTATCAATTATGTTCTAAACTTAGTTTTGATCAATGAAATACATTAAGTTGTATTTTTCATTTTCTAGATATGTACATGCCTTTAAAAGACGGTGATGTCATATCCAATGTATTTTTCATTTTCTAGATACGTACGTGCCTTTAAAAGTTGGTGATGTCATATCCATAACAAACTAATAGCTAAAACACTTACCTTTTATTTATTTATTGTAGAACTTGACCTTTAATGTATTACTACTTTTGTAAGTTATGCTTTGTACTAATTATAATCAATGAATGCATTATGTCACAACTATTTTTTGTTACATTCATGTAAGATGAAAGATATGCTCATCATAACATTTTAAGATCCCTCAAGTATGGAATTCATATACAATCTATGCACACCTTTTATGCATATTTGGACTCTAAGGCCTTCTATATCTAAAACACAAAAGATAAAATCCCATGAAGAAAGTGGGATAAACTCAACTTTATGAATAATGAGTGAACAATGTCAATAAAGAGTCAAATAGTGAGGTATTGGGAATCCTCACATAGTCTAATGATGCCCTACTATTTGTACAAAGTTCCCCATAAACAATGCTCCTATGATAATCATAATTAGATTGTACAACAACATATGTGGACACTAAAAAACATTACATCACACATTCTGACACCTCCTTAATGTTTAGTAGAGGAATCATTACATAATCAAACAAAGATGCCATTAGATTGACATCCCCCTTATGAAAATCTCCCACATTTCTATTAAGTTCTAAAGATGAACAAACTTCACTTTTGTCAAAGAATTGGTGAATATATTCAAAGCTTCTTGTTCAGTGGAACAATACTCCAAATGAATAAAACCATCAATAATCAAATCTTAAATGTAGTGGGTGTCAAGGTCAATGTGTTTGATTTTTGAGTGGTACACTAGAATTATACATGTAGTCTGAATATCACTCTAATTGTCACATATCAACTCAATAGGAGTGATATATATCGATCCAATCTCATCAAGAACATGCCAATTCCATATATCTTTCTTTATTGCTTCAATTTCACCTTATATTCTTCCTCACAAAAAGAAAGAGAGGTGGCTATTTTGTTAGACTAAGTAAGTGGACCTAAACCAAGTTGAAATATAACTTGCAATGTATTTTTTGTTAGTAGTATCTTGAAACATGAATAAATATCTCTATGATACTAAATAATAAAAATTATGATAATCAAAGTCACATGTATCAAAGGCATATACATTCAAGTAGGTGATCATATAATGCATATTTAGTACATTATATCTATCAATATGGATTTTTCATATCTATATCAAAGATGCAATTGGGAAAAAGGTTCATTGGATTACTAGGAAACCAACCTTGTCTTGTAGCCAACTTTGTTTCCAATTTAGAAAACCATTTTGGCTTGTGACCAAGTTTTTTCTAGACGTTATTGTGAAATAAATGTTGACAAACCAAAAATACATATTTTTTTCTCTCAAAAGCCATGTTGGCTTGTGACCAATTTTATTTCTAGATGTTATTATGAAAAAAATATCAACAAACCAAAACTACATATTTTTTTTCCCAAAGCTATTTTACCTTGTGACTAAATTTTCTTCTAAACACCATTGTAAAAGAAATGTCATGAAGTGATAAAAAACCAAAAATACAAAAGTATAGAGATCATTCCACTATAAAATATCGATTTCAAATTAAAAACATAATTCATAAGCATCAATCAATTTTAACTTAAAAAACATAATTCATAAAACCTCAAATATTCATGAGCACCAATGGAAAAAAATAAGAGAATTAAAAAAACAAAAAATATAACTAACATTGCTACCATTAACCCGTTGTGAACAAATTTGGGAGGTGAAACATATTAACTAGAGTAACAACATCAATCCATCATTGTTTTAAGTTTTTAACTACGAGGAAAAGCACGGTTCTCATCAGGTGATACTTGGGTTCTCATCAGGTATTATCTTCCAGCAGATGTGGCAGATGTGGGATTCATATATTGTTTTTTGTGAGAAAGCTTTTTTGACAAACTGAAAAACATAGTTGTAACTTTGATTTTCTTCTGAAAATAACAAGTTGCATTTTTTTCCTCTGAAAAAAAAAACCAATGCTGTGAAAAAAACTACGATGAAAACATACTAGAATGGTAAGCCCTCATGTGGTGCAATGGATGAGAAGACAACTAATCACAAGTATAAAGTGAACAATGGGGAGAAAGCTAATAGCCGCATTTCGAGAAGCTTCTTTTAAATCATCCATCACAAAAAGTTCAGAAGGAAACTTAACAAGAAAGGTAAATAAAGTTAACTTTGAAGTTACAATTCTTTTTGAAATTTATGCTATAAATAATAGTCATAATTGAGAAGTCAAGTAATATTCCAAGGAAAGAAGGTATTTGAGAATTAAAAATGCATTTAAATCCCAATATACAAGTAAATTTAAAGAGTTTTTTTTTCTAGAAGAAAAAGAGTCTCTTGTTATTCATAAATGAATCAAAGAAACTACATAATGGATCTTGGATCTTGTCCAAAATGGACAAATAATCTTACTAACGATTACAATAAGTCTTTCATTCCCAAGAAGACATCTATATCAAAAGCCTATTTCTACATGACTACACATTATACAATATTCAACCAATCTATCAGATTCTTTTCATATAGTCACAATACCCCTTTACAGAGCAGCCAAACTGCGGGCTGAGCTCCAAAAACAAATAAACCCTCAAACATAGCATACCAAAGCAGAAAGAGGCAAAATGTATGAGCCATCGAACGAGCAATACGGTGAAGATGACATGCCCTTCGCAAACGTTAAACCCAAAAACATGGAACTCCACCTCACTCGAGAAGATACGAACACAGAGCATCGATGGGTGCTGGTGCTGCCTGCTATACATGACACCGAGGAGAACGACCAAATACAAGAGACGACCATCGCACTTTGTGCCACCCGCCGCCGAGCCAAATGAGTGCCTCTTTTGTGCCACCACGCAACGCCGTCGAGCCATGAACCACCACCACCAATTAGGGGCATCAAGAACATGGGATAAGTGACCACTTGGTTCACCACCGGCGTGGAAACCAACGCCCACAGGGGACCTCCGCCGAGCCACGAGTCGCCACTGCCGCTAAACCCACAACCCACTTAATAAATAAAGAAGTTTAAAAATGAAAAAAAAACACAATAAAAGAAGCACAATTCAATTGAATTAAGGAAGTTTTTTGAGATTAAAATTCAAAACGTGGATAAGAGAATTATCACTAATACAAAATTGAAAAATACAAGCTAATATTTATCTACAGTCAACAAACCATAAATTAGTAAAAAGACACTTACATATCTCCTTATAGTTGTAGGTTCATCTATTACTATTTACAATATTTATATATCATAAAAAAGTTTAACTATAAAATTTAATTATCACCCAAATCACAAAATTCATTAAAACAAAAATTGATTAATATTTCTAAGTGTTGGAATGCCAATCCAACTCACTTCCAAAGATATACCAACAATGCAATTGAAAAAGTATTAATAAATATTACACCATATCATTTTACAAAAAAATGAATTAAAGTGTACTTACCCTTTCACAATACAACATCATTGCTATTCAACACTTCCAAAATGACTATATATGGAACTTTAGTCTCTTAATAATGTATTTTTAAAATTATCGAAATTTACATGTATCTATTTCATTAATAAAAGTCAAATTGAATGGATCACATAGTTATCAAGGTCATCTAAGTTGTGATTTGATATATTTTTATTGACCAACATGCTTACTTTCATTCATAAGCTTCATATAAGTATTCGCGGGAAAAAAAGCTTCATATAAGTATAATTAATTCCTTGATTTTGAGAAGAATGAACATGTAAAATATAGAATCTAATTATTTTAGATTATATGTTTTATTTTTTTTATTTTTTCATATAAGTGTTTTTATGATTATTTCTCCTTCCTACACCATTTATGTTTACTATTTTTTATAAGAAAAACATCATAGAAAAATTCAAGAAATGCTTTCTCATAATTGTTAATAATAACTCAACAAAATCCATTAATATTGAAAATAATTGATTGAACTAAATATTCAAACTAATTATGTATATTCTTTATTTATATATTTTATAAATGATAACATACCATAAGGAGATATGTAAGTGTCTTTTTACTAATTTATGGTGATACTGACTTGTATGAAGAGGTTCCTAAAAAATACCCAAGTGGTGGCAAAACACCATTGGAGATCTTTGAGTAAAAGAAATGATCGAGGGACATCATCAAGATGAAAGAGAAAACATAATCCTAACATGGTTAACGTTCCTCTTATTGCCAATGTTCGGGAAGTGTTTGATCCATCGGTGTTCAATGAAGTTAATGGGAGACTTGAATGGGAGAAGGCCATGCCTACTAACATGAAAGTTTGATGAAAAATAGACTTGGTATCTCACTTCCACCAGGGAAGAAACCCACTGGTTGTAAATAGATGTACAAGGTAGATGGCACACTCAACACGTACAAGGCGAGTTGGTAGCTAAAGGGTTCTCTCATCAGGAAGGCATTGATTATGATGATACCTTTTCTCCTACATAAAATATGAGCACCATCTGATTTGTCTATCCATGGTAGCACAATGTGGCTAGAAGGTACATCAGATGGATGTGAAGAGTGCCTTTCTTAACAAAGATTTGGAGAAAGAGGTCTATATGCATCAACCATAGGGATTTGATGTTTCAGAGAAGGAGCCCTTTGTAGATTAAAGAAGACTCTATGTGGCATGGGGCAAGAACCTAAGGCATGGTACATCAAGATTGATAGGTACTTGGTTGAGTAGGGGTTCCATTAGAGTCCTTCAGATGCAATCCTATGCATCAAAAGTAGTGGTAATGATATTATCTTAATAGTCATTTATGTAGATGACATCATTATTATACGTAGTGAGGCAAACATGATTGAACGAATAAAATAAAACATGAGTAAATATGTTAACATGAGTAATCAAGGCCCCCTACATTATTATCTGGGTGTAGAAGTTTGGATAATATGTAACATCATTTTAGTCTCACAAACAAATTATGCCAGGAGTTTTCTTGATAAGTTTAGAATGACAGATTGCAAGATCTTGTCTACACATGTGGAGAAAGGGTTGAAACTATTAAACAAGACTGAGTTTGAGACAATTAATGAGTTAGGCTATAGGTAGCTAGTGGGTCACTTGATGTATCTTACAGATGAGTAGATTGATGCATCTTACAACCACTAGCCTTGATTTGAGTTATGGTGTGAGCTTCATTTCCAACTGTAATGAAGAGGCTGTTGAGATATGTAAAAGGGACACTTGATTTTGACATTCTATATAGTATAACCAAGGATCTCAAGTTGTGTGGATATTCATATTTACATTGGGAAATTTCATGGATGATAGAAAATCTACATCTAGATATGTATTCGGCCTTGGACGAGTGCAGTCACATGGACCAATAAGAAGCAATAGGTAGTAGCCCTTCATCGACAAAAGCAGAATATCAAAGAGCGGTGAAAGGAGCATCTGAGTTAGTTTGGCTAAGGAGGATGCTTTTAGATATGAAGATGCAGTAAACAAAGATGACATCCCTACTCTATGGAAATTGGGGGGGTGCTAAAACTAGCCAAGAATCTAGTCTTCCTCAAGCGCACCAAGCATGTTGAGATACATTGCCACTTCATCATACAACTTGCAGAAGATCGAACAATTGAGATATAATACTATACCATAGAGAACCAAATTGCAAACATTTTCACCAAGTCTTTGGGTCCTAAAAAGAATGTGAAATTTCGAGAGAAACTTGGTGTAGTTATTAGATTAACCAATAAAACAGGGTGTTAAATAGAACTTAGTTTTATATAATGGTAAATTAGATATTACACTTAGGGTTTAATAAATTCACTTCCAAATTTATATTGTGCTTTTATGCTTTATGTTGCTTTATTGCATTTATCGGTCTATCCTACATTCATAAAGTGGATTGACTTGACCTCATTGTAACCCTATATAAGAAAGCTTTCACTTTCTCATCTATGCAATACATTACAACTCTTCCGAGTTATTTCTTGTTTTCTTTATGTGCTTGATTTTCGTAATATGGTATTAGAGCTCAAGTAGAGCCTCATAAACATGCAGAACATTAAGACCTAGGGGTTGATATAGGTAGAGATAGATCGAAGGATTACTAGCACAACACATCAATGTACTAAAAGGGTTTTGCTGAACTAGGTGTTGTTTCAATTTTTTTACATTTGGAAGCAACCCAAATTTTTTAGGTCAAACATCAATTGTATGCAATTGTATTGTTGTACGGAATTGTACAAAGTGTAGGATTGTATGGAATTGTACATACATCACTCATATTTTTTTTTGGAGCAATAGTTGATCTTTACAGCCCAATTTAATAGTGAAATTACATAAACTTTTATGTTTTTTCTACAATTCAGACGATGTTGGAGGAAATTTGATTTGGTTTTACTTGAGTTGTTGCCTAGATTTGTAGATTTGGACATTTTTTTTGTTGATTTATTGTTTGTTACTAGAGGAAACATTTACTATTCTGTGATTTTATTGGCATGCTTGAGTTTTTTGAGAGAAAATCTATCAAGATTTGTGTATTTTTCCACTGCTTGAGGACATATCTGCGATTTATTGGGCTATTTTTTCAGCAGATTCATCAAAATCTATGTGTCTTCGAGTTGTTTGTGGGAAAAGTTATCATAAATTTGTGTGTTGATCAACAATACATGGTCAATACAGTGATCTAGAGCCAATATATAGTGGTTTGATATGTATTTTTAGCACTCTACCCATTTCAGTATTGTTTAGTGCATTTGTGACTGATAATTATGCCCTCTTTGGCTAAACATCATGTTGGACCCTAGGCAGAGGTTCTCTGGCAAGAATTACAATACGTGGAAGCAATGTATGTTGGCCATTTTTAAGTATAGGTGCTTGGATAATATCATCCTAGGTATCAACACTTTCCCAACAATTGAATAGAAACTAAGGAAAGTTTGATGAATGAGATATAGAAGAAACAATGCTACTTAAGTTGTATATGATAGATGCTATGCTTCATGAGGTCCTGTTGATGCCTCGAAAATCGTAGCATCAATCAGCAAGGGATTCTCCCCAGTAAGTAAGCCCAATCAGATCGCTCACCGTTTGGTGTGGGGGATCCGTCCGGTTAACGGTCTAGCTACCGTGTGAGTTTTAAAGATTTATTTATTTTATCGGTTGCGGCCCAATCCACCATTTATGTATTTTATATTAAAATATGAAATGCAAATGCCCTAACTAAATGCATGTGATAAACAAATCTGTTCTAAGCTATTCAATCTATTTTAACCTATCCTTGCAAGGAGCCGAAATTAAAGTATGAGTAATAAAACTGGAAGAAACATCTAAAGTATTGAACAGATAGCCATTAAATTATAAAGATGTATTTTCAGCAGAATGTAAATGATATCAAAGATAGCTCTGATTTTATTACAACATTCCATTACTCATGAGGTACATCAATTTTGCAAAGAAATAAGATCATTCACATCATAGAATTAATTCACAAAAGCCAGGAAAGATCTCACTGAATGTATATGAAAAATGCGGAAATAATTCGGCAATCATCCATCACAACTCAAAGCAAAACGATGCACCAGTTTCCACAGGACAAAATAGTTTTTCTATTCATGTAGCTGAAGTAGTTCTCAAACACAAGAAGAAATTCCTTTCACTTGCCAAAAGTCCCTTCCTATGCTCCTCTAATTAGCTATATATAACTTTACAAAATGCTCCAAGAGCTGCCACCTATACCCTAACCATCCAAATTATTTTAATTTGTCTTTTAGTGTCCAAATTTACAAAAATAATAAAAGCCCAGTAATATTGCCAAAATGGACGGGGAAGAGGTCCAAATATTACTTTAGTAATTAAAACATACAAAGGTTGAAAGAAGGCATGTTGAATATAAATCGAAAGATAAGAAAGAAGGTGGATTATTTTTGAACTGGCGCCTTTGCTAACTCAGACGCTTCTGCTACAGTTGGTATTTCTGTTGGAACTTGTGCCACAGGTGCTACTGGTAATCCTGCTGAGTTTGATTCCACTGTTTCTCTTGCCGATACTAGAGGTGCTTCTGCTATCAATACTCTGTCTCTTCTGCTATATGCTTCACCCAGAGACTAGTTTCTTTTATGACATTGTTCACATCAAGAGGGAGCATAGTTTTTAGAGAAACTTCATGCTTGGCAAGTTCTTCTTCAAGATCAACGATTTCTATTGTCATAAACTGGAGACTTTCTTTCAAAAGATGTGCGTGAATAGCAGCTTGGCCAATCCACTGATAAATATCTTCAGTGGTCAAAATATCCACTTTCCTTACATAGTTTGTTTCAACACTTAACCCATCCCTTAGCTCCGACAAACATTGGGTTTTGTCTGGGAACTCTTCTATAGCCCGGGGTATTGTCATCAGGCAATTTTCTTGGGTAGTTCGTATCTTAGAATACACATTCCCACACTGTTCAAGAGTGACCATGGCCACTTCGTTTAGCTTCACTCCATACTCCTTGCAAAACCCCAAAAGGAGGATATCTGCTTTGAAACCAGAGATGGATTTAAGAGGAAGATTCTTTGGGAATCCCGAATTTCCTTCTCTCCATTCCATTTGCCTCTTAATGTCTTCACTAATGTGTACATATTTTCTTCTACGCCTAGTGGCTTCGACATTTATTTCCTTGACTCTGGCCACCATTCCTTTTAACTTGCAGACTTCTTCGGTTATGAGTTCTTGAATCCCGTGTATACTCTCCAATATTTCGCAAGCCTGCTCATGAAAAGGACTCAGATCACCAACCTTGCTAGTAGCGAGTTCTAATTGTTGTTCTAGCAATTCCCCTCTTTCTTCTAATTTTTCTATTTTTTCTTTTAAGTCATCGATCTGCTGAGTGGTATCAAATTTCTCAGACTCCAGTTGCAGGTTCCTACTTTCAAGACCTTGCTTTTCGGCTTCCAGGGCCCTCATTTGTATGACCAAGGCTCTCTTTTCAGCTTCTAGGTATTGAAATTTTCTATTTAATTCTCCCTTCTCTGACATAAGGGTGGCACACTTCTCCACCATCAAATTTGAATAATTTTGTTCCTTTACCAGAGTTTCCTGCAAATGGTGGGTTTTCTCCTTTTATAATTCTAACTCATCTGCTAATATGTTGACATTGTCTGCAGTTGCTTGAACAGAATCCACAGAAATGGATGCCATGAGTTTGTGTGCACACTTAGTACCTTGCATGACTGTTGTTTCATGTCTGGTAACAATGTCTAGTTGAAAAGGTCTCTTCACCCTAGTCACTATTTCTTTGACAATAGATTTCCTTTTTTTGTTATAAGCGAACCTGTCCCATTGAGACACTATGCTACTTTTTGATGGTGTAAAAGGGACAAGCGGGAGGTCTCTTATAGGGATGTCCGTATCCATGTCTTGGACATTTGGGATTCTTGGCTCAGCATCCTCCTTTAATTTTTTTTCTTCTTATTCTTTCCTTTGCGCTTCTTCTTCTGCTGCTTTCCTCTGAGCTTCCTCTTCTGCTTGTTTGGAAATCCCTTCCAGTGTGATTCTTTCTTCCTCTTGAACTCTTCGAGCTTCTTCCTCTGCTGCTTAGATCCTTTGAGTTTCTTTTTCCCAAAGTTCATCCTCTTTCACCTTGTTTGCTCTCTCAACAACTTCTCTTTGGATTCTCTCGGCTTCTTCCTTGAGCCCTTTCTCTTCTTTAGAGAGAGTTTGAGCGGCTTCTGCTGTTTCCTTTTCCTGTTGTTGTTTTGCTTCCTTGACAACACCAGAGCTAGAACTAGCCCCGACTTTACTTAGTCAGAAAATCTGTAGTTCGGTCATGTTACTGACCCCTCTATACACTTCTTCGTCCTCATCATAATAGTGAGCGTATTCGAAGTTAGCATGAATCTGCCTGCAATGTTGTGCAGCCTTGCCTCGTTGATCGTTCCTTTGAAAAATACTTTCTCCGAATTGAAAGTCCTTAAGTTTTGCGATAAACTCTTCTACTGTTGCAATTCCTGAAAACTTGTAAGCCCCAATATAGAAGGGTAAAGGCGGGAAAGTGGCCTTCTTTGCCTTGTATAAGGAGCTACCGATCCCATCAATGAAAACTTGTCTCACTGCCTCCTTGTGGACTATGTAATCCGTAGCATATCTGGGTAGGATATATGGGGGTTTAGAGCCTCCATACATTCTTATGAAAGTGCCTTGCGGTGAAAAATAGAAATCACCATAATTCTCCAGGACTTCCATGGCGTTTTCGGACAAGCAGTTAGGTTCTTCATTGAACATTAACTCATATAAAGGTATGATAAACTCCTCACAAATGAGTTGGTAGTGCCGCTTGTAGTTTTGGGCCCAAAAGAGTTTGTAAGCAGTGAATACCGGGGTGTCGGCCTCTCTCCAGTTACATCCAAGATTTGGAAATGGGCATTTTTCCACAATAAAGTCTATCAAGTAGGATGGCATGTAGAATTTTTCCTTCTTTGCCCCTAATCCTTCTTGTGCGGCAATTATGGCTGATGATAGGCTGTATGAGAGGATATCCGCCCAATTAAAAATTGTCCCCCTGAATGCTACATAGTGGATGATGGGAACCCACTGGAGCATAAAAACAGTACCATCAGGCCTTCCAAAAATTCTACTAAGCATGAGGGCAATCATTCTGAAAGGACACCTCAGATTCTGAACCTCGTACTCCTCACTATCCTTTTTCCTGGTCTATTTGCCCGAGATCAACAACTGTCTGGCCATCTCTAGATTATCCATTTGGATTTGTCCTAGCCATTCATCATCAAGCCGTTGATGAGCCCGAGGCAATTTGTAAGCTGTTGCGATATAAGATGGATGGAAGGATGCAAAAGCTTCCCCCTTACTGTCCAAAAGAACCCTTGTCTGCGTATTTGCATGCTGCAAAATCCATCCAATTACTTCTGAGCATGGAAAAAGTTCCGGACGTGTGGCTGCTTTGGATATGCAAGAGGTTCTGATGTTCTGGTATAGGTACTCTTCCTCGAGGAGTGCCTCATGGATGTCCTGGTCCCTTATTATATGATATATGTCTCCCCATTTGACTTCTGGGGAAACGCCTGTAGTGCACTTGGTGTCTTCATATAGAGTTTCTATTCTCGTGGGGGCTGATCCTGGCTTGGTCGCTTTGGACTTTCGTTTGCCACCTTTAGGCATTTTGGCTTAAAACGCTATACAACAGAAGTCATGCATGAGTAGACATTACAACGTAATATTGGCAAATTAGACTAGCATCCTGCACACAACAATAAGTCTTAAGAATACTCCGATAAGCCTTTTGATGGGTACTTATTTGATTCTTCTCAGAACCGAACAAAGCTAACCAAACCTTCCTAATCTCTATTCATTGTGGTTTAGAACTTTCGAACTAATATGGCTTTTCTACTTTCAAAATCAGATTAAGACAATTATTTCGCAAGTTATTAGACAAAACCTACGTGAAACGGCCAAGTGGTGTTTTGAGCTATATTGCAACTACGACATATACAAGTAATGCATTGCAACTACGACATATAAAAGTAATGCATTCCCATAGTAATAATCCGGAACAAAATGACGTGACTCTGAGTATAATAAGTTTCATGGCGTGAATGTTCGCAGCCGGATAGGGACCCCAATGTTCTTCTTGTAAGGGTGGATAGGACTGGTTTCAACGGGTAGAGGTATGCTGCAGACTCTCTTATCGATCATACTGTGGGTGATTAAGGTCCTAAAAAACATGGGTATGGGCATGGGTCCGCTTGGGACGTTGCTTAAACTAAAAAACAACTTCTGCTATGGCCAAGGTAAAACAAAAAAACCAATGAAATAAGGCATTCATTTCAACGAGAAAAACCACATCAAGAGAGGATACCAGTCCTGAAAGGTACTAACCTGCTAGAAAATGATCGTGTATGAAAAGTTGACGCTGTGGCGAGCTTGGAGTGGGCGGTCGTGGTCTCAAACGGACATGGAGACATGCCTCTATCAAATGAGCAGATGAAAACCAACGGGGCTTATGCCCTATAAATAGGAACTTGACACGCGCGGGCATTAATAAGGTGGTTGCGAAATTAAAACGGGATTAAATGGCATACAAATGGGGTCAAATCGGCACACTTCGCATTAAGTGTGACCGCCAAAACTAGCATAACTTGGCTAACGCTTTCATCAGTGTCGGCAAGAACTCATGAGTTGGGGCCGCCATTGCGGGAAAGTTAGCTGAGTTCTTGCGAAAAACGGAACTATGTATTTTGTCTTAAGTGTAGCGTTGAGCCGTGAGTCGCACAACTTAGCCGATTCTGTCTACCGTTGCAGGACAATTGGTTGAGTTCTTCCGCCGTTTGTGGGAAATTTAGCGGAAAGGTTCCGGAAGAGTTTGCGTAGTCCTCCCGAAGTGGTGAAATTCAAGTCTCGACGGAACCTTCCGCCCGTTGCGGGGAAACTCAGCGAGTTTATCCGAAATAGTGAAGCTTTCTTTTTTCGAGCGAAATGATTCGCCGTGACGGAGAACATGTCTGATTTCTTCCGTCGTTTCGGAAGGACTTGGCGAGTTCTTCCGCCAATATTTTAACCTTAGCCGGATTTTCTCGTCACTGCGGAAGGGTAAGGTGAGTTCTCCCGTGTTTGCGGCTTAAATTCATGAGTTTTACTTGGGCCAAAACAATCAAATGAACTCAATGGAAGCAAGCAAAGGTTTTCTCTAGAATAACTAAGTAAGAAAAAGGTTCTGATGGCCTTTAGGCTCCTAGGAAAGATTTTTCTTCAAACGTAAAGGAGGGGCCCCAATTGTTTTCAAATATTGGGGGGGGGGTGTTGTAGCAACAACAGGTCCAAAATATAAAGACTTTAACATAAATTTGGAAGAAATTGAAATATCTACATGAGACTTTGAACAAGGGATGGGCCTTCTTCCTGAAGGACATGTTGTTTTCAATTACGATGGATGAGAGTGCCTCATTAGAAGAGCACTTACTCAAGATAAAGGATATCCAAGAACCACTAGTTTCCATTGAGCACAAGATGGATGAAAAATGCATGGTGGTAATCATGTTGAAAATCTTGTTTATAAGAACTTTATTGATACATTGCACATCACCTTTACCACTGTTGACCTAAAGTTTGATGAGCTTTGCAATAAGCTCTTGCAACATAATAGATGGAAGAAATAATTTGTTAGAAACCATACGATAGAGAGTTTAGAATAGTCATTTGTCATTGATTTCAAAGGAAAAGGTAAATGGGCCAAGAAGAAAGATCAGGGAAGCAAATATTATGCCACAACGAGTTGGAGGAGAATCACTTGTCACTATTGTGGAAAAATAGGACATATCGAGAAGTTCTACAGAAATAGGTTTGTTGATAAAAAAACCAACTAGGGAGAACCTCAAGAGAAGGATCATGTCGCAAAACATATAGATGAGTCAACTTCTATGCATTCATGGTTAAGCAACCAACACATAACCACATGTCATATTATTATTAGATTTACTAAGGTGCATCTCGTCATTTAAACAACGGACATGGATCGATTCACAAAGTAAAATACCAATGTCTCTAAAGGTTAAGTGATCTTCGATGGTGGTGAAGAGTACATGGTCAATGGGAGGAGGTAACATGCTCATTTTAATTAATGTGCATTATGTGCTAGGTATGGACCTGAGTCTACTATCAGTTAGTCATATTATGAGACAATGTCCCCAACTTGCTGTAAATTTTAGCAATCATAACTCATAAGTGCTACGTAGTTGAGAACGAGACTAAAAAAACCATTGAAATGGTGTGGAGGATCATGGACTATTCTAACTAGTCGACAGTGGATAGGTAAAGGAGCATGAATTAGCAACCAAGAGTTCATCATACATCAATACACTCTAGCATCGGTACTATGGGTGCCTTAACCTCTCTAAGTTTGCTAGAGAGAATTTGGTATATGGACTTCCAAACATCCAACAGAAAATTCAACAAGTATGCGGAGCTTGCTAAGAAGGGAAGCAACATTAAATTCCATTTGACGAAGGAAAAACTTGGAGAGCAACCAAATTTCCTTAGCCGGTTCATGCATACATCTGTGGAACAATGAACAAGACATCAATCACGGGTGCCAAGTATTTCCTTATATTTGTTTATGACTATAGTAGGAAGATGTGGGTGTACTTTTTAAAGTTAAAATCCAAAGTGTTTAATAAGTTTCAAAATTGTAAAGCATTAGTAGAAAAAGATTATAGTTGTCCTATAACCACTCTTCGATATGATAATTGTGTAAAATGTTGCTCCAAAGGATTCAAATGTTTTTGTGTTAAACATGGAATCCAAAGACAACACACTACACCTTATACTCCACAATAGAATGGAGTAGTTGAGAGACATAACCACACTATGGAGCCACCCATCATGGCTAAATATTCAAGTGTTTAACTTCACATAGCTCCATCGAAAGAGGGAATATTCTAAACATCCAGAGGAGTCTCCTAACCTAGTCTAGTAATTTTTTATCCACATAGTTCGAATCAACATTTGAGTAACATAGGTTCAAGCAATCCAATTTCTAGTGATGATACTGACTTGGATGAAGAGGTTCCCAAGAAATACCCAAGTGGTGGCACAACAACATTGGAGATATTTGAGCAAAAGAAATGATCAAGGGACGATCATCAAGATGAAAGAGCAAACATAAACCCAACATGGTTCAATTTTCTCTTATGCCCAATGTTCAGGAAGTGTTTGAACCATAGGTTTTCAATGAAGTTAATGGGAGATCTAAATGGAAGAATGCCATGATTGTTGAACATGAAAGTTTGATGAAAAATCATACTTGAGACGTGTTGCCTCCGGATCGCGCACATGGTTAACGCAACAGAAATATATGCTACTGCTTGGTGCGCCCTTGGGGGCAAGTCTCAAGTCAAGGCTATCACCTGATCTTGAATTATCCGTTTAGGCCAACTCCTAACCGAATCCAAGGGGGGTATGTTGAGCATGGTTGTCATTGATGTCAAGGTTGAAGGCATTAGTGACAAAGGTTGTTGACATAGATGACATGGCAAGCAGGTTGCACATATGGTGTGTGCAAATGACCCATTCTGTGGTCATTTGTTGAAGATGATGTGGCTCATATGTGTGGAGCCATTTGAAGATGGTCTTGAATTCTTTAGAAAGTTGATTAAGCCATTGAAAAATGATCTTGCATGTAGAAACTTGGGCCCTTGGACATTTGGTGGTGTTTGTGGTTATGGTTGTCATTGATGTCAAGGCTGAAGGCATTAGTGACAAAGGTTGTTGACATAGATGACATGGAAAGCAGGTTGCACATATGGTGTCTGCAAATGACCCATTCCGTGTCCATTTGTTGAAGATGATGTGGCTCATGTGTGTAGAGCCATTTGAAGATGGTCTTGAATTCCTTAGAAAGTTGATTAAGCCATTGAAAAATTCTCTTGCATGTATAAACTTGGGCCCTTGGACATTTGGTGGTGTTTTTGGTTATGCTTGATGATGTAGCTGTGGTCTTGCAACCCTTACATGCTACATAATGCCCTTATCACTTGAAGAAAAATGACTTGGTCAAATATATTGAAGAATCCCATATGGCATCCCTTAAACATGGCAAAAAGGGTAAATGTGTGACCCTAACCTAGTATCCCTAATGACGTGGATCCTTTGTTACTTTTTCATCATTTAATTCAATATGATCTAGGATCTTATTGAGAGAATAACAAGAACAACATAAACACAAGAGACAAGAGACACAAAGCATTTCACTGGGGAAACCATAAAGGAGAAAACCTGGCAACTTCCTCAGAGATAGAATGAGCAATAATACAAAACCCCAAAACAAAGAGATGATCTCCAACAACTTCCTCCTCCTCCACTTGTGCGAACTCCTCCTCTCTCTCACTAATGAGAAGTGAGTGAATGTGTGAATGATCAAATAGAGAGGAGCACCCTCTTTACTTATACTTTACCTTTCACTTAGCCTTAACCCCAAATAGGTCGGCCCCTATGTGTAACTGACTGGGCTGACTTCTCTAGGAGAGTCTAATAACCCATTAATAACTTAACTCTGGGGTCTAATGCCTCGACATACATGGGAGGATTGACCTCAATGGATTTACATGACCCAAGTACAATAATGATTTCTCCGACCGGAGGAATAAACATCTCCGTCGGAGGTAGAATAATAAAATACAAATACAATATACAAGTGAATACATTCCGAAGTTACAAATACATCAACACTCCCTCTTAACTAGGAAGGTATTCTCTTGACACAGTTCATCTGCACAAGTCTTCGTCACTGGATCATCATCAAAGCTGGACCATCATCAAAGATGGATCATCATCGTCACTGCTGCTGCTATCTCAACCATCAATCTCCAATCTACTCGTCATAGGAAGTTCTACAGAGCCAACCCTTTTTCATGATGGATGTAGGCCTAGCCTCCATGTAGGTCTTCATAATCTCTGCGAGTAAGCCATCAAGTATGTACATCTCAGGACTTATTATATGCCTTTGCAAAATTTGCAAGATCTCCCAGAACTGATTATATGCCATCCCAAAACTTGAAGGAGCATCCCAAGACTGATTATATGCCACTTGCAAAACCTGCAAGATATCCTAGGACTGATTATATGCCACTGCAAAACCTGAAGGAGAATCCCAGGACTAATTATATGCCTATTCAAAACCTGTGTACCATACAGTTACCTCATCATCTTCAGATCATCTCGTCGTCAACGGAGCACAACCCAGATGCACACAACACAACACTTACAATCAACGGCATGGAAGGAATTTCCTCTGACCATCCGGGAAAGGCTCAACACTTACATCAACAACCATGGAAGGACTAACCTCTGACCATGTCGGAAAGGCCACATCAATTACATCAATGACCATGGAAGGACTTTCCTCTGACCATGTCGTAAAGGATCGACAATTACATCAACAACCATGGAAGGACTTTCCTCTAACCATGTTGGAAAAGCCTCGGCAATTACATCAACGACCATGGAAGGACTAACCTATGACCATGTCGAAAAATCCACACCGAGCCCTTACATCTGTACCATGGGAGGACTTTCCTACCACCATGTGAGAATGGCCCAACCCTTACATCTACACCATAGGAGGACTTTCCTACCACTATGTGAGAATGGCTTGTGTGCATCTACGTCTTCCGGACTCATCACTTCCCCTTGGAAGGAACCTTGATCTAAAGTACACCAAGCTTCTCTCTGAAGTACTCGAAATTCACTCTGGCTAGCGGCTTGGTCAATACATTGGCTATTTGCTCGTCCGTCGCAACATACTGGAGCTTCACTGCTCCTGTTGCACTATATCCTTGATATAGTGATACTTGATCTCGATGTGCTTCGACTTGTCATGGAACACTGGGTTCTCAGACAACTTCACACAACTCTAGTTGTCACAATATATACAAGTCACATCCAATTGGAGATCAAACAAATCAGACAATAGCTTCCTTAGCCATATTGCCTCACAACTAGCCGAACAAGCTGCAACATACTCTGCTTCGGTTGTACTCAGTGCCACGCAAGACTGCTTCCTGCTAAACCAAGAGATCACACCTAATCCCATACTGAAGCAGCACCCTGAAGTGCTCTTCCTATAAATGGCACTGCTTACCCAATTAGAATCAACATAACCCTCTAGGTTAATCTTCTGATTCACATCATACTTGAGCCATTAATCAACCGTACCCTTCAGGTACCTCAGAATATGCTTTGCAGCAATCAAGTGAACATGTCTTGGATCCGTCAGGAACTGGCTCAATGTGTTCACAACAAAGCAAATATCTGGTCTCGTATTCATTAGGTACATCAAGGACCCAATCATCTGACTATACATCGTGACATCAACCGACTCTGATGAAGCATCACTCAATAACTTCAGGTTCGATGCCATAGGTGTGGCCATGGCCTTGCAGTCCATCATCCCGAACCTCTTCAGGATCTCTACTGTATACTTCCTTTGTCCAAGGAAGATTCCATCTGCACTCTGCCACACCTCCATGCCTAGAAAATAGTGCATCATACCCAGATCTCTACTTCACATTTTCCTTGGCTAAGGAAAAATCTCATCTGATCTCAGCCACATTTCTAATCACAAGAATCATGCCAAGATTCTTTAACTCAGAGATCTACTCCCTCTAAAGTGGAGTTTTCTATATCTGAGTATTGTCCTCCCTCTGTGACTGAACATCATTCACACTCTACATTGAGTGATCTTCTGCATATCTATCCGTGCCATCTCCCGTCAGATGGGTCTACTGATATGAGTCTCAAGATCACTCGAACTCTATGGTGAGTTCCTTCTTGCTTCCATCTGTATATAAAAACCATCTTCAACCTTGTAGCAAAGGTTGAAATCCTCATCACCCGTGGTGATCATCAAGCTCAGCAAATGACTATCGATCCAGGGTACCTGTTGAACCCGTACAAAGCTTTCTTCAATCATGTGATTCTCTATTGAATCCTGAGAGTTTGCTGGATATGCACTTCTTCTCCATTTACACCATTCAAGAGAACGGTCTTGTCATCCATGGGTGTAATCTATCTCTGGAAGTGTGTCTAGCCACTGGATCAAACATCTCGCCATGATATTGTCCCTCTTTCTAAGAGAATCCTCTAGCCACGAGCCTTCTATAGTACGTTTGATTTGTAAGTCTTCTTGTTAAACATCCATCACTTGTTCTTTGGAACAGGTGTTCATCATCCTTCTTTTGTAGATCATAGCACATGATATTTCCTACAAATCAAATTTAATTACATGATTAGTAACACTTCATAATTATCAAATTATGTTGACATTTCAATGATAACTTATTATGCATACGATCTTTCCTACAAGTCAAGTTCAATTTCATGATTAGAAACATCTCATAGTTTTTCAGAACAAATTCTTATGCATAAAAAACATAAGTCATACAGTCATGCAATTATCTTAGCCAATGCTTCAATACAACATTTATCCATATCCCGTAACTTTCTAGATGCCTTCCATCTCTACTAGAACATTGTTAAGAGTGTGCACTAATCCAACATGTCAGCAAAGAGGTTTCAATCTAGATAAGTAGCAATGGAGTGTTGTACAGTACCATAGGCCACTTACCCATTACTTGCATATTAGTAGTATCTTGTTCATTAATGCAACTTTTCTAACATGCATAATATACATCCTAAATCTAAGAACATAAGTATGTACATGACTGAACAACATCATTTAAGTAATCATATATACAATAAATGACAATTCAAATACTTATCTTTGTTTGGTTGTTGGGTGGACTCCCTCTCGATCTTTGCTTCCTTGCAGAAACTACTGGAGTGTGCTCCATCTTGATCTTTGCTTCCTTGATTATCTCATAAGTAGAGATTCTATGTGATCATTGACTATGGATGAGTCTTTGTCTTCATGTCACCATGGTCATATATTCTTGATCTAGAACTTGATTTGTCTTTCTTGATGTACCTTTCATGTTAGCAGACAACATCATCCTCATACAACACCACAGTGCATTAGTACAATCATAAGTGTCATAACCCTAATCAATGAATGTCTTCTATCATTCACATGCATTAATAATTTTACTAAGGTGATATTAATACAAGTCTAAAATTAATCAAGATTGTACTAACAAACATATCATAAACTTAATCATCAGATAAATGAAACAAATTTCAAAACATACCTGCATCTCCTCAAGTCACACCTGTCGAGATTGCTTGTAGTCTTCTCTATAAGGGTAAAACCCTAATCATCCAAGGTATATCACTTGTAAACATCTTATATAGGTTCATGGTGCTAGGATTATAGAATATCAGTGCCATCTAAACCTCCTTCATTGTTGCCCTATGAGTCTCCCAACTTTGCTAGGGTTTCTTCTTACTTGGAAACCCTAATTTTCAATCTCCTTCCTCCCACAACATTTTGATGGAGGATTAATATCTATGATGAATGGATTCCAAATCCATTTTCAAAGTTTCCAATGTTTCATCGGGTGTCTCCAACATTGTATCAAGTCATGCCATACCTAAAAACTGAAAACCCTAAGTGAGAGCTTCTTCCTCCTCTTCTTTGATTTCCTCCGTTGAGCCATTTCAGATGTGTCGTATTGTTTCTGGTGTATCTCTGAACTTGCGGATCTGCAGGGTCTCAAACTTCATCCTGTGGTATCCAGACCTGTCATCTTTCCAACCCCATAGATTTTAGCTTCATTCGATTCTCCATCAGGGATATATGCTCAGTTTCCCAACATGACATGTTTAAGGGATGAAACATCATAGCGAACTTGTACGGACTGCCATGTGTCACTGTTTCAACTTCGGCCTCTGAAAATCGGACCTGTGAAACTACAGTCCATGCCCTAACTGTTAGTTTTTACGAATTCCATTTGGAGCTTCCTAGCCCAAGATATGACCTTTTTTCTTAGGTCACTTGTTTAGCGCTTCATTCTGGAAGAGGCAGAAACCCTAACTTGTACGGATCATATCTTAGAAATTACAATGAATCTAAGGCTGAAATTTGGACAAAAGGTACAGGAAAATTTCATCTTCGGCCTGTCCAATTTTTAGATCCTGAACCTTCGCAAAAATTGATTTATAGCGAAAGTTCCACAATGACTAGGTTTTGCTATACAAAGCCCTAGCTTTCAAATTGTCGCAAGTGAGACAAGTGTCGTAAATGCCATACATGCCTTCCTTCAGGCTGGCTCTGATACCATGTTAGTTTTTCATCATTTAATTCAATATGATCTAGGATCTTACTGAGAGAATAACAAGCACAACATAAACACAAGAGACACAAAACATTTCACCGGGGAAACCATAAAGGAGAAAACCCCAGAACTTCCTCAGAGATAGAATGAGGAATAATACAAAACCCCAAAACAAAGAGATGATCTCCAACAGCTTCCTCCTCCTCCACTTGTGCGAACTCCTCCTCTCTCTCACTAATGCGAAGTGAGTGAGTGTGTGAATGATCAAATAGAGAGGATCACCCTCTCTATTTATACTTTACCTTTCACTTAGCCTTAACCCCAAACAGGTCGACCCCTAAGTGTGACTGACTGGGCTGAATTCTCTAGGAGAGTCTAATAACCCATTAATAACTTAACTCTGGGGTCTAATGCCCCGACATACATGGGAGGATTGACCTCAATGACTTTACATGACCCAAGTACAATAATGACTTCTCCGACCGGAGTAATAAACATCTTCGTCGGAGGTAGAATAATAAAATACAAATACAATATACAAGTGAATACATTCCAAAGTTACAAATACATCAACATCCTTGAAGCAATTAAAAGAAATCCTTCGTGTTTCTAACTTAGCCTCTGGGACCAAAACAAGCTACAAATAAAATAATACATGTGAACTATTATATGTCCTTCCAAAGGATAAGTTTCCCCCCACAAAAAAATATTAAATAAAATTTAATCATTTGAAAATTATATGAAGAAGTAGGCCTAGTAAATTATTATGGAAAATCAGTATAAATAGCAGGTTGGCGTCCTCTTTTATTATGAGGAGTTTTAAAGTGTTTATTCTCTTTGAAATTCGGGTCAACAGTGGACTGAGGCAGCCGCAAGCACAGTGTTTCCTTTGAAATTCAGCTACAGGAAAAAAAGGTCAAGATCTAGTTGCATTTCTTTGGCTTCTACTGCAACATCCATCCGCTTGAAGTCTCTGTGGACAGCCTGATATTTTGACATAATCAACAATTTGTTACAATGTCTTTAGAAGCATGAAAAGTTCTTTTTTCATTGAGGTTCAAGTAAGTATTTATCTTGTGCACTAAGTGAGCAATATTAACATGTTAAGAAGTTTATCTTGAAGCAATAGTTGAATTGGGATTCATGACACCTTTTAAAGCAGCAAGCTATCGTATTTATGAGCATTCTTTTGAATACTTTCAAAGATCAAGTTTGCACCTTCATGTCACTAGCTATTTGACTAAGCTTGAATAATTGTGTTTGAACTTGAAAGGATAACATCTATAGATTCTTAAGAGTATTGAATAACAATCCTTGTGGCTGATAAGTTAATGTCAGGACACAACAATGGAAATTGAAGAATGTTTGTAACAACATTAACATCTAAGAGAAGTACTGGACAATGTGATATCTTGACTTGAAAGTGACATAAATATTGATGATAGTTACGTAATTGGACAAGAGACAACAACTTTGACAATGGATAAACATTGATAGCATAGTAACTTGACAGTGAAAGCTACAACAAATTGAATTGACAGTGGTTTGGATAGTTGACAGTGGATTGTGGATGAGGTAGCTTGAAGAATTATCTGATATAAATGAAGAAATGAGGCATATGTTTGACTAGACAGTGATTGCATTGGTTGATTGTATATGAACAACACTAGTTAGATTGATGACATAAGTAACTACTTTGATTGATTGGGAAGATAAGGATAAAGAAATCTTGACTTCTTGATTGACAGTGACAGCTATTGATATGACACTGATCAATATGTGATTGCAAGCTAGTCTTGCATTTGAGGTTTGGATACCTCACATATTCTTAGTTGGAGCTAAAAAAACCAAGCTGGGTCTTGGAATAGGAGTTGCTGCTCTTTAGTCAGTTGGTGTTGATGTAATCACAAAGATTGAAGTCTTCCATTGTACTTCATATCAAATTATAAATAAAGTTTACTATACTTTTCTGGTAATGTGTCTCTTG
The DNA here is from genome assembly GCA_027924585.1 of Larix kaempferi. Lineage (NCBI taxonomy): Eukaryota > Viridiplantae > Streptophyta > Pinopsida > Pinales > Pinaceae > Larix > Larix kaempferi. The sequence goes on along the minus strand of BSBM01000055.1, from coordinate 42,347,728 downwards.
TTATGATCTGTGTTGATGACATGCTTATGTAGATATATGACATTTGTTGATAAATGATAATGTACTTGGTAGTGTTATGAAAATGATGAACTCTGTCTAAGTTTTTGAGAAGTGAAAATTGCTAGAGGTTCTAGCACACTGATTCACCCCCCCTCTCAGTGTGCCATTGTGTCCAACAATTGGTATCAGAGCGGGCCTTTACCACAAGCTTTTCCATCTTGAAGGATATCTTTGGACACACAATGGATGCACAAGCAGAGTTCACCGGCAATGATGTTCCGGTATTTGACATAACAGATTATTTCGGATGGAGAATCAAGATGAAATATTACTTGAAGAATTTTGGTGTTTGGGAAATTGTAATCAATCCAACTGTTCTTTCCAAAAGAAAGTCCAAGTCATTTGCACAGAAAGAATCCAAGAAGGACAACACAACCGCCTTGAAATTCCTGATGGATGGACTTCCAAGCGCAGTCAAAGAGAGTGTAGGAGAATACACTTCATCCAAAGACCTATGGTTTAAGATGGAAAGTGAATACCAAAGAGGAAACCGAGACACAAAGTAAGAAATAGAAGTCAAGCCCGTTGAAGATCTGAAGCAAGAAGAAAAAAGGAAGTGCAAGCATCAGACACCAGTGAAGGTAATGATCTTTTTTATTGCAATAGCATTGATTGTAATGACATTGAAAATGATCTTGAAAATGTTAAGAAATATTTCCTAGTGCATATTTTAACAAACATTGATCTCAAATACAATTTGAGGCTTAAAAAGAATATTTTGGGGTCCTTAAAAAAATACCAAAAGAAGACTATGGATATTCTCAAGAAACTCAATCACAAGAGGACACTTTTACAAGATGAGCTAGAATACAAAGAAGATGGAATTGAAAGATTAAACACCAAACTTATTAGTCAAGGAGAGTCTAGTGAAGATTCATAAAAGCTTGAAGAAACAAGGAAGGCTAATGTCGATTTTAGGATTCAACTTGAGGAAGCTAAAATGATATAGGAAGTCTTGAAGGACCAGTTGGATGAAAAAAAGAATCTTGAAATGGAAGTGGTTGATCTCAAGAAGAAAAATGAAAATTCAAGTGCCTATGTCAAATTCAAAAATACTTCATTTATCTTGGATGAGATCTTGGATAGTCAAAGATCTCCTTGAAAAGTCTGGGCTTGGTTACAACAAGAAGGAAGATAAAATTGAAGATGGCTCATGGTCTCCCAAGACTCCTGAAAGTTCTTCATTCTCCAAAAGTGAAAGTAAATCTGCTCCCCAAGAACCTACACAAAACAAAAAGGACATTAGAAATTTGGGAAGACATCAAGTAGCTGGTCCTACTCCTCAATTCAGAAAAGATACATCTTCTAGATGGATTCAAGAATCCATGTATGTAATTGATTTCAATGGTTATTGCTTTTCTTGTACTAAATTTGGCCACAAAGCGTTGGACTGTAGATTCTATGAAAGAAGTGTTATAAATCACAACAACCAATTTTGATGTTGGACATGTGACCGTGTTGGCCATACTACTGCAAATTGCCACACCATGAGATGTTACAATTGCTATGGCTTTGGTCACAAATCCCAATACTGTGCAAGTACAAGAAAACAACCTATGATGATTGCCTCATACACATCGACAAGGAAATCCTATGAACCATGGAAGAAGAATAATGTAGAAAAAATTGAAGTCCAAAGGGCCAATGCTCAAAATCAAGGACACTCCCAGGCATGGATGAAGAAGACTGTACATCTGAATTTGAATGAAGTTGAACAGTGCAAAGGAAATGGATTCCATATGGAAATCCAAGCTTGAGGTCCCTCAAGGACCTTGGATTACCTTGAGTTCATGGAGTTTGATGAGGAACTCAAGGGTGAGAAAAGAGAAATTGATGGCTCTTTCAATGAGGAGGGACAGGTCGAAGTATTGTGTCATGACGATAGGGGGAGAAGATGGTAGTATTGTCATGATAAGACATGATGAGAACCTATTGTGAAGCCAAAATAATGAAATGAATTTAGTAGTCTGAGTGCAAAGTACAGAGATTTGATTGCTAATGCAAAAATTGCTTTCACAGGCTGGAATGTTTCTTCACTCGAGCAGGAATATATCAGTATAAAAGACAGTAAAAAATAAACAGTTGTCAGTAGCACTTAATATTCATCACTCTTTCTAGCCTCAGCATCCGCATGATTACAAAGAATCATCTCGGGATGCTCCAATAGTAATCAAGTACAAAATGCATGATCCAGAGATTGATTGAGGTTCTTAAAAAACATTGATCTTTGTTGAAGCAAGTTGTAGTTGTTTGTGGAGGCGTCCAAAGTTCTAGTAGAAATAATTTCACGAGGTTAAGATTTGAAGCCATAGTTGATACATCTCTTAAAGGAATTCAATCTGAATACTATGGATTCTTAGACAGTTGGTATAAAGCTGTTATTTGAAGTATGTAACAAACTTGATTTCGCGATTGATCCTAAACACTAGCAGCGAAGAGTCAAAAGTACAACTGCAGGTCATCAGTAGTTGAAGTCTTTTTAAAGGATGCTACAATAGTACATATATGATCTATGATCTCCAAGGTCTCAAGACCTTACAAGTTGACAATTTCAAATGTGTGTTCTAGACCTTTCTTTGAATTCAGGTAGATGACTGAAGCAGTTGTAGAAGACAAGGACAAAATATCAAGATGACTGAAGTATAACAACTTTGGTTTTTTTTTCTTCTGATGGACAATAGTAGTATATATGCTAAAGTGTTGTGATATGAATACTGAAACAACAGGTCTTATTAAGATTGATGGAGTTCTCACGACAGGGGGAGCAGTTAGCAATGACTTCATAAGAAGAGATATCGATTTGTGGTCACCCCTTACCATTGATACCAAAGGAAGAGAGACTAATTCTAAAAACAGAACAGAGATATTTTTACATGTCAAAGAAAAGAGAGATAAATATTTCAATCCTCTATTCTGAATCTCATCTCTGCAAGAAGATAGGCTATGGAAGAAAAGTTTGGTTTGAAATTTAAATGAAAAATAGCCCTAGCAAGTTAGAAGAAAGTCGAATAAAATATGAAGAGTAACAATTGAAAGAGGAAGGTTTTCAGCTGACAGATTTGTTAGCAGATTTAAAGGTTGATTTGAAGGATAATTTGAAGAAGTTTTATTGCAGATCTCCTTGGCACAAATTTCAAGCAAGTCTGTTACAGAATTTAGGACATATTTTAGAGACTGATTGATGGAACATATCTCTAGAAATTTATTGCATATTTTGAGGTCTCTTTGGTCAGTTTTGACAAGGGCCATTGTGAATCATTGAGTTGGGAAAAGTCATGGAGGATGATTTTGTGAAGTCTAAAAGGAGAATTTCTTACACAAAATGCAGAATAACTCCAAGATCTGAGTCTTTACAAAGCATATATAGTCTTGTAGATGCCAACAGTATGAAATCCATTGAATGAAGTCTGAAACAAGGCATCTACAGACATAACAACTTGTTTTCAACCTTTGGTTAGTCTTGGTTTGACAAAAATTGAGTTTCTCTTGAAAGGTCTTGGTTGTCTAAGGTCAACAACAATCATATTCTGAAAGGAAATGCAGATGAAAGAAGAAGCACGATCTCGGGAGGAGCTTAGAAAAAGGGGGAGCAGTGCTTAATAATCACCCTTTGTCATTAATGTCAAAGGGAGAGAAATTTGAAGGAGAAATTTGAAGAGGTGTTTCCATGAATGACAAAGGGGGATTTTGTTGAGCATGGTTGTCATTGATTTCAAGGCTGAAGGCATTAATGAAAAAGGTTGTTGACATAGATGACATGGAAAGAATGTTGCACAGATGGTGTGTGAAAATGACCCATTATGTGGTCATTTGTTGAAGATAACGTGGCTCTTGTGTGTGGAGTCCTTTGAATATGGTCTTGAAGTCCTTAGAAAGTTGATTAAGCCATTGAAAAATGATCTTTCATGTAGAAACTTGGGCCCTTGGACATTTGGTGGTATTTTTGGTTATGCTTGATGATGTAGTTGTGGTCTTGCAACCCTTACATTCTACATAATGTCCTTATCACTTGAAGAAAAATGAATTGGTAAAATATATTGAAGATTCCCATATGGAAGCCCTTAAACATGGAAAAAGGGGTAAATGTGTGACCCTAACCTAGCAGCCCTAATGACATGGCTCCTTGAAGCAATTAAAAGAAATCCTAAGTGTTTCTAACGTGGCCTTTGGGACCCAAACAAGCTACAAATAAGATAATACATTGGAACTATTATATGCCCTTCCAAAAGATAAGTCGCCCCCCACACAAAAATACTAAATAAAATTTAATCGTTTGAAAATTATATGAAGAAGTCAGCGCAGTAAATTATTATGGAAAATTAGAATAAATAGAAGGTTGGCGTACTCTTTTATTATGACGATTTTTCAAGTGTTTATTCTCTCTGAAACTCGGGTCAACAGTGGACTGAGGCAGCCACAGGAACAGTGTTTCCTCTGAAATTCAGCTACAGGAAAAAAGGTCAAGATATGGTTGCATTTATATGGCTTCTAATGCAGCAACCATCTGCTTGAAGTCTCTGCCGACAACCTGATATTTTGACATAATCAGCACTTTGTTACAATGTCTTGAGAAGCATGAAAAGTTATTTTTGCATTGAAGTTCAAGTAAGTATGTATCTTATGCACTAAGTGAGCAATACTCATATGTTAAGAAGTTTATCTTGAAGCAGCAGTTGAATTGGGATTCATGACACCTTTTAGCGCAGCAAGCTAGCGTATTTCTGAGCATTCGTTTGAATACTTTCAAGGATCAAGTTTGCACCTTGATGTCACCAGCTATTTGACTGATCTTGAATAATTGTGTTTTAAATTGAAAGGATAAAATCTATAGATTCTTAAGAGTATTGAATAACAATCCTTGTGGCTGATAATTTAATCTCAGGACACAACAATGGAAATTGAAGAATGTTCGTAAGAACAGTAACATCTAAGAGAAGTAATGGACAATGTGATATCTTGACTTGACAGTGACATAAATCTTGATGATATTTACGTAATTGGACAAGAGACAACAACTTTGACAGTGACTGGACATTGATAACATAGTAACTTGACAATGAAAGCTAAAACAAATTCACTTGACAGTGGTTTGGACAGTTGATAGTGCATTATGGATGAGGCAACTTGAAGGCTTATCTGATATAAATGAAGAATTCAAGCATATGTTTGACTAGATAGTGATTGCATTGGTTGATTGTATATGAACAACACTAGTTAGATTGATGATAGAAGTAACTACTTTAATTGATTGGGAAGATAAGGATAAAGAAATCTTGACTTCTTGATTGACAGTGACAACTATTGATATGACACCGATCAATATGTGATTGCAAGCTAGTCTTGCATTTGAGGTTTGGATACCTCACATATTCTTAGTTGGAGCTAAGAAAACCAAGCTGGGTCTTGGAATAGGATTTGGTGCTCTTTAGTCAGTTGGTGTTGATGTAATCGCAAAGATTGAAGTCATCCATTGTAATTCATATAAAATTATAAATAAAGTTTACTATACTTTTCTGGTGATGTGTCTCTTGTTATGATCTATGTTGATGGCATGCTTATGTAGATATATGACATTTGTTGATGAATGATAATGTACTTGGTAGTGTTATGCAAATGATGAACTTTGTCTAAGTTTTTGAGAAGTAAAAATTGCTAAAGGTGCTAGCAAACTGATTCACCCCCCCCTCTCAGTGTGCCATTGTGTTCAACAGGTAGACCCTATGGAATGTTTCTAATGTTAATTAGAATGTTTCAAAAAATTTATTATGGATGTTTTTTAGGATTTTTAGGGTGTTTGATTACAACAGTCCAAGTTCGTTTGAAAAAATGTTTTAAAGAGATGCTTTCAACAGTAGAACATACAAGACCACCAATATATAAAGATACAACAACAGTTGACTGGTATTAAGCAAAATATAAAATGATTTTTGTTGTGAACCAATTCCAGATGGAGTCAATACATAAAAGATGCTGCTGAAAAGGAAAGTTTTACAAATGTCTCTTGGTTGATTTTAAATTATTAAAGGTTTGAAGTTTGTGAAGGAAAAGGTGAAACTCCAGAGATACCATGAGGTACAAGGAGCAAGGTTCGTAAATTGAATGAAGGTGTCTCGTCACGAAGAAGTGTGGGCTAGAATGGAGTCTCTAGGGCGGTGTTCAACACTACACCAACAAGGGTGTATCCTAAATGTGCCTTGAGGTATCCTCTCAGTTGTTCCCGCTTCTTCTGAGAAATTTTCCCACACAAAAATCAATGAACTCAGTGTTGGATTTTCACTATGTGAGGGTTGTTACTTTTATTATGATGAGCTTTTAGTTAGAATGTGAGAATTAATAAGTTGCTACAACTCTTTCTGATTTCCCCGGGACCAGGAAAATGCCTACAAGGGGAAAGAACATACTTTAAGTGATAACAAAATGTTTATTTCAAATTTATGCTTGAAAATGAAATGCTAAGAGAAAAACATAAATATATGGATCAACGGATATATGTGTCACTTTCTGATCAACCACCACTAATTGACAATGTCTTTATGTGGTGGTGAGAGCATACTTCGTGGCAACGAGATATATGTTATTTCTAATTTACTTTTGTGAAATGAAAAATGAAAAATTATGAAATAAAGTAAGTATACAGTCCTGCAACAAATGTGGTTTGTGTGCTTTGTGTTCCGTCAGAAAAAAATATACCACAAAATTTGACACTGTGAATCCCCCAAGGGGGGATGGGGTGTGGGTGTTGTGTAACCCACTTTCTCTCGTTTAAAAAATTACAATGATTACTCAAAGAAGTGCCACTTAGTCCATTTAACTTGGATCTAAGGGCTTACAAAGTTCTAGAAATAAAAGCTTGAAGAAAGAGGGTCAACATAATGTCTTTTTGGCACTTTCTGGCGAAAAACAACCATAATTTCCCTCTCTTTTTCCTTGGACCTGCTAAAAAACAGCAAGCTAATATGATTAGAATATGATGGGAAAGATGAAACAAAAATAAAAAATAAAATTGAATTTTTTTTATACTTGGAAAATATTTGATTTTTTTTTTAATACAAGTACAATATTTAGCTTAGATCCAGTGATAGGAAAAAGCTTCTTGAGAATGCTAAGATCTAACTATAAAATATGCTAAAGATAAGTAGATCTGAAATAATATGCATACATGACATAGATCTACTTCTTAAGCAATTAATGAAACACAAATTGAAAGAGAAGGGAAGAAATTTTGTTTGAGAAGATGGATGATGTATTAGAGAATTCGTCATACAGATAGTTAAACCCTCTCATAGACTAAACTAAGTTTCTAAATATTCAATCTATGAAAGAAACAAAACAAATGGAACCCTAAACTCCTAGATAAAGTATGCACAAACATTCAAACATGAAAGAGAAGGGGAAGAGATAGAGGATTTGCCTCTTACCTGAGAGTAGTTCAAGTTCCAGTTCTAAGCTTGATGTCCAAAGCTCTTGAACCTGTAACACAAGATGGAAACCAACCTTCCAAACACAAGTACATTAACAAGATGTAAATAAACATATCATATATCAAAGAGAGACATAACATGGGAGAATAGGCCAAGTTATTATTAAGAAAGCTGAAAGTAATCATACAAGTGCTATACCTTGATGTCCAAAGCAAACACATCTCTTTCCAAGATCTCCTTTTCTACCTCTGCAAAACTCCTAAGATCATAAGTTTGATGCCTCCAAAAAGTTCTCCCCTTGGCTTATGGATGGCCTTCTTCTTATAGGATTTGCGAGGCCAACCACTAAGAGAAAATAATGGATCTAGGTGAGTAAAAGGTCGGTCAAGGAGTTGAATCATACCAGGGTGAGATGAGATTCTAGAGGAACCTCTATCCCATAAAAATATCCTTGAGATTCAAGATCCCAAGATCAAGGAATGAATTCGTTGAGGGATTTTCGCGCCCTTAAGGCTGAGCATGGCATGTAAAATATGTAGTTTTTGCGCTCCTATAGGCATGCAGAGCGCGAAAATGTTGTATTTTCGCACCTTGAACCACTAGAAGGGCGCGGAAATATGGGAAAAGTGGGCTTGATGAGGTGGCATTCAACCATCAAGGGTTGGATTTGTCTCCAAGTAAGACTAGGGAGGGGACCAACATGGTGAAGATGAGTCTCAACACTTCTTAGGAGGTATGACCATTACGTTCTTCATGGTGATATGACATGAAGACTCGAAACGACGCTCAAAGTGATAATTTGAGGTATAACAAATGCCCTTTAAAGTGTGAGGTTAGAAGGAATCTAATTGTCGAAACACTTTACCAATAAAGAAGTCTGCAGAGATAGCTGAAAGGAGACTGGAGAGGAGCTACAAGGAAACATCAACCATATGTCAAATAACCCCGAGGCGAGCATACCCATGCTCAGAACCACAGACTCAAAGCATGGCTCCGACCAATACAAGCAGATCCATGATAGTACGGACTCAACAATGACTGAAGACAGATCATGGATACTAGACTACAAGCGTATATCCATGAAAATATAAGGACATAGCCACAACCAATACAAAATTGGATCTATGTGACAGTACATAAATGAGGTCACCCACATAATGTCTATGTGGGAAATGACTCAAAGATCACCAATGCAACCTAGATGTGAAATAAACAACATAATCATCCATGGTCTTCTACCTGATCTCAAAGCGATACGAATCTAACCATGTGATTACAAGGTGTTGAAGTCGAACATGGCAGAGACTACTTGATTACTGGCCAATGACGTGAACCATTAACAAGTACGAGGAAAATCACCAATGATGATAATGATCCCCAAGGTATCTCTAGTACATCCCAATGAATGTGAATAGATGTTTTGAGGTCGAACATTCGAGGGGTTATTCGATCAGAGGTTAATAATGGAAACCTACTGTCGAACACAAGGAAACCTGCCATTAAGGCATGTGGGTACCAAGGTACTACGGTTGGTTTCTAAGCCTAATTCTTGGATAATGAGTTGAATTCGACAGGAACAAACTCGTCGAAGGAGGGCCATAATGAATCCCACATCATCGACACGAAACCGGTATAGGAAAGTGGTGTGAAGTAATGAATCAGATGAATATGGACTGACACAAGGATATGAAGGTCGACAATGTTGCAGAAGGTTGACTCAGGTTAACACTGGTCCTTTGAACATATAACGGCATGATACACGCCTTGGCAGTAGGGATTGATGTAGGCAAAAACCAAAATGTGAGATGACACAAGTTGGGAGACTCATTAGATGATGCTCACATGAGAGATGGCTCTCGATTACAGTTATGACCCGGATGTATACTGAATACCCAAATAATAAGACAAGGTACAGATGCATGCCATGTTCAAAGGTAATGCCTCACAAGCTTCCAAAAAGGTAGACTCGGCGTATTCCCCCATTTTCCCCCATCATGTTTGACGAGTACCTCTTTGTTTTTTAACGAGCTCGAGGAGGATAAAAGATGCTCGATATAGCTCACCTTTGGGTGAGTCCAACCCGGTACATTTCATGAGCCCAAGGAAGGAGAGGTTCGTTTCCATAAGGATCCTTCGATGTTTAATTCACGAGTCCAAGGAAGGAAAACTTAGTGAGTTTTCATGTTTAGGGAGTCTGAAATAATCTAAAGAGGACTCCAAGTTTTGAATTTTTTGTAAAAGTTAGTCCCCAGACCCAAAAAAGTGTAAAATAATATCTGGAGGAAATCTCTTAGTCAAAGGTTGACTAAGGTGTGCCTTTCTTGTAAATAGTCTAAACGGTCCGAAAAATGGGTAATCATACCACCGAATAGATGAACCTTCAAATAATTTTACAAGTGTGAAAGAGACAAGTGCACTTGGCAATCTTTTCTAATCTGGGAGTCTGAAAAGAGCTTAAAGAAAACTCCAGTGGTTCCATTTTCGTGAGTTAATTACCTTAGTCTGAAAAATGGATAAAATAATATTAAAATGATACTTTCCTCATTGTTTTACGAGCACGATTAAAGTAGACTACGCTCGACACTGTTTTACTTAAGTTTAACAAGCACGACTCAAGTGTGAAAAGCGCTTGGAATCTCTTTCATATTTCAGATCCAGAGCATGAAAGAGATAAAGTGAGCTCGAAGAAGGTCATATAAACAAATCCACCGGTGTGAAAAACTTGGATGAACCTATAGAAACTTGGTAAGAAACCCTAGAAAATGGAATTAGAAGAAAATAAGTGTGAAAATAGGCTTTAAACAAAGGTCATTAATGAGAAATTAGGTAAAAAAATGTCTAATTGCATTATATAAAAGAGGGAAAATTGAGAAATTACTCATTGTTACTTGGTCATTTTCACCTCAAGAAGAGTTTTACCTTGGTTGGGATCCAAATTGCAACTGAAGAGATCGGGAGATCCAGGGCACCGTTTGAGCCATCATTCAAAGCAGGTTAGTCCTCTCATCCTACTCTTTCATTCAATGTATTAATTTTTCAATTTTATGTTGAATTGGGGATTTGCAAGGGCCCTAGGGGAAAAAAAATTGCACCCATAAATTTTCGCGCCCCTTCTATATCGAAGGACGTGAAAATTCCAACAATTTTGCGTTATGGCATGTTCTTGGGGTGCGAAAATGATTAGTTTTCACGTTCTCTGTAGAAGCCAGGGCGCGAAAATACGCAGAGTTGAAATTTTAAAAGCTTGCCCCCATTTCATTTAGCAAAAACTGGTTTCAAGACTCTAATTAGAGGTTCCTTTGATGATTTTCAGGGGTTTCCAAGAGAGAAAAGCGAGAATGATTGAGTGAAAGGAAAGAGAACATGAAGGGGAGGATCGAGCTGCTCTCAATGATGATAACACTTTGTTTGCACTAAGAGAGTGTGGATTGTTGAAATTCTTCAAAACAGGAGGGATCTGAAAGCGAGGGAAGCTTCTAAATCACATAATAGAGATGTGGGACATAGATCTATAATCCTTCCGAATTGGTGAGCACATCCTTGAGATAGAGCTCGAGGATATATATTTTTTGACCAGTCTCTCCAAAAGAGGTGCACGATTTAACTTGGAAGGGCACCGTAGTACTGAAGAGACCACTGAATATTATATATCCCAATACTGCATACAAGGATCACGTAAGAAAAGTGGGAAGGTGCTTATAGCCAGATATATCTTCCTTTGAGGATGATCTTGTACACTCTTGCTTGAGTGTCGGGAAGTGTGGGATCCCATCATGCTACCAAGGCTCAGATGACCTATGCCTTGGAATGTCTCGAACCAAAGCTATTCAACTGGTGCAAAGGGGTTTTGGTCAACATCAAGGACCAAGTGACCAAATGTAGCAACAGAAGTATCAAATAGTTTGGATATGGGAGTATCTTGGTTACCTTCTTCCTAGAGAGGGTCTCATTGTTACGTCCACAGGTAGAGAGACCTCCTCATCCTCCATCTAAACCAAGGATGGGGAGATGGAGTGACTATGTTGGGCGGCTTGGTGGGCCGCAAGTCCTAGCATTTGGTGAGAAATTATTTTGCTGGCTTGAGGAGCAGATCATTATGATTGAGGAATATCCCTATGCGGGAGTGGACTTCCATGGGGACATTGAATTGGCATTTCCAGAGGATGATGACTGGGACGAGTTAGGTATGTGACCTTCAAACATGTTTTTGAATTTTTCAAGTTGTATATATATATTTGTTCTTAATGCGTAAAAGATATAATATATATGCGTGCATTGTTGTAGATCGAGGATCGGTGCGGCCAGTAGGATCATCACCACTACGATGACGAGGGGTAGAGTACCAGGCAGAGGAAGATGAAGCGGGGGGATTCCGCGATGTAGAGTGGAATATTGAGGGATTGAACATGGGAATTCCTCCAATGAGGATGCCCAAGGTTCCCTATCATCTTCAGAGGTATATCATGGGTGTGTCGAAAAGTATCAACATATTACTCTGCCGTGTTGCTAGGGTAGTGGTGTGCTATTATGAGCATCGTGCTCCCCATGACTAGATTTTAGAAGTAGCTTTTGTTTAGCATTAGCAGCATTTACACGATATATAGGCCAGAGTGCCAATTTTTGTATGGGTTATGATCCCAATTTGTTGTCTTTTGACGCATCTTGATACTATATGTGACACGATAAGACTTTTTACATGATATATACATGGACCTATCTCTAGTGTTTATCTATAATTACTTGTATGTTACATTTTTACATGTTTTTTCATGATGATATTGATTATGTGTGAGCTAGATGCCAATCCAACATGTAGTTAGCTAACGAATCAGCTACTGTGTTCAATTGCCTTAGTATATGTTGATATAGAATATATTCAAATGATCGTTCAAGGAGGCATACCCTTCTGTATAAACGAAGTAATGTGGGATTGCGAACGATATAGACGCGGTTTAGTCGAGATACCACAAGTTGAGAGTCTAGGTAGACTATAAGATGGTGGACTCCAAGAGAAGACACTTCAGTCAGAAGTCCAATGACTGCATGACACTCCACTATGTTATTTGTTGCAAGGCAAAAGTAGGTTCCACCCGAGGATATCAAATCGCTAGTAGGGGAATACAGTACCCATGCTACATAAGCAAGGTTCTAGGTATGTCGACTAGCACCGTCTGCAAATACGAAGTACGTCGATATATGCGCATGAAAGCACAATTTGTGATAAATAGTTGTGAACGAGATAGGATTCTAACATGCAAAACTTAAATCAACATCACACTATAGATACACTATATATAAAGTGTTTTCGTAGGATAACCCTACGCATAAAATATTTTCAGGTAAATCCCATTACGGGGCTCTCCCAAAGGTGTGCCATCACAATTAACTAGCTCGTAAGCTCTTGTTTGATAACGTAGGGACTGTACCACATGGATTCTAATTTTCCTTTACCTAATTTGTCATGCATTTGATCATAGGTTAAGACTAGGTCACCTTCATTAAAAACGCGAGGTTGGACGGATTTATCATATTGAACCTTAACGAGCTTTTATGAGCCTCGTTAGCGAGCGTAGCATCACGACGAGTTTCATCAAGCTCAGTTAGGTATAGAAACCATTATTCCTCGGTAGTAATGTTAAGTAAGAAATTTCAATGCACAATTTGAGAGATGGGATTTCACATTCAATCGAAAGGATCTCTTCTAGGCCATAGACTCAATGGTGTGAACCCGGTTGCATTTTTTACTGAAGTCCTGTAGGCCCAAAGAGCTAAAAATAGTGCTAAGTGCCAATTTGATTTTGGGGTTCCCACCATGCGTTGGATCATTTTTTTCAAGACTTTATTAATTTCCTCTACTTGTCCATTTTCCTGGGGGTAATAAGGGGATTATTTTTTGTGATGGAAACCCAATTTGGAACTTGGTTCGTCCATCATATATGATTCTTAAAATGGGAATCATGATCGGCTACAATGGATTGAGGGACTCCAAACCTTGCAATGATATGATTGATAATGAAAAGTGCTTCCATTTTGTCATCTTTTGCATATGTAGGAATGGCTTCAGCCCATTTGGTAAAATAGTCAATAGCTACGATGACATAACTATGCCCCCCAACTGAAGTAGGCTTACAATGCATGAAATTGATACCCCATTTCGCAAAGGGGTCGACGACAATAACGGGATGAAGTGGAGCTGGATGGGAACGCTTCTTAGAATGGAAGAATTGGCATGGGGGGAACTTCTTGACCGCTTCAATACAATCTTTGAAGATGGAAGGCCAGAAGTAGCTCATGCGCAAAATTTTCTGGGTTGTAGCCATCCCATAAAGGTGACCGCCACAAGCTCTAGAGTGGCAATCATTGAGTACGCATTCGGCTTCATCAAGAGTTAAGCAATGGCGTAAAACGAAATCAATACCATGACGGTATAGAGTATCACTAATAATGAGATAATATTTTGTGTGGTGGCAGATACGACATCACTCATCGTGATTGAGATCGAACTGAAAGCGTTGGGTTTGGATATATAACACTATGTATCCATACCATGGATCAGTCGTGCCACTGAGGAAAAAAGACTCGTCAGGAATAGATTCGATGGGCTCAGATTGGTCATTGACACGTGGCAATGCACAAATGAGCTCAGCAAAGACCATGGATTTTTTGGATTTCGCTTTTGCAAACTCCAAATTGAACTCCTAGAGGACAACGATCCAACGGGTGTACTTCCCCCCTAGCACTTGATGTGTTAGGATATAATACATTGGATTAAAGTTGGCAATAATGATGGTCTTGCGGAGTAAAATGTAATGTTGAAATCTCTAGACCACAAAAGCAATTTCCACAACCAGTTTCTCCACATGTGAATAACATGTTTCAGAGTCAATGAGACTCTTACTGAGATAGTAGACCACATGATCTTGACCACTATTGTCTTCTTGTACTAGTACCATTCCAATGGTGATAGTAGAGGTGGTGAGATATAAACTGTAATCCCGTGTATAATTGGGGGGTTGTAACACAGGGGCATTAGTCAGGGCCTTTTTCAGATTGTAAAAATATTATTGAGCTTCATCATCCAAAATGAAGGGAACATCCTTCTTGAGAAGTCTCATGTAGCCCCGAGTGATCTCGGAAAAATTACAGACAAAGCGGCGTAAAAATTTCACATGCCCTTACAAACTTTGGAGTTTTGGTATACTAGTTGGTGAAGGTAAAGCTAAAATAGCTTCAACCTTCAGTGGATCAAGGCGAATTCCATCCTTGAAGATTATGAACCCTAACAATCTACCGGCTTCAACACAAAATACACATTTGTGAGGATTCAAGCGAATGTTGTAGTGGCGACACTGTAGAAATATGGCACTCAGGTGGTTTGGATGATCTTCGCGCACATAAGAATGAGTAGGTAAGTCATCCAAATATGGTTCCACAACATGCTTGATATCATGAAATGCGTAAGACATGGCTCGTTTAAAAGTGGCCCCAACGTTCTTGAGGCCAAAAGGTAACTTGCGATAGGAAAAGGTTCCCCATGGGAAGATGAAAGCAATCTTATGTTGGTCTGCTGGGAGTATCTCAATTTGATTAGATCCGGAGAAGCCATCCATAAATGAAAAGATGACACTCCCGGCACAGTTATCCATAATTTGGTCGATAAAGGGGGTTGGATAGTTGTCCTTAGGACAAGATTTGTTTAGATCCCTATAATCAACACAAACTCTAATCGTGCCATGTTTCTTAGCTACAGGAACGATGTTGGACACCCAATCTGTCAATGGGACAGGATATATAAAACGAGCTCGAAGGAGCTTTTCAACTTTTTCCTTAATGGCCGCATTTTTTCTGGGATGAACGGGTCAGATTTTTTGTCGGACAGGTTGTGCACTGGGATAAACCTTGATTTCATGGACCACGATGGATGGGTCAATTCCCGACATTTCTTCATAACTCTATGCAAAAACATCACGAAAATCCTTGAACAAGGCTGTATAAAATTCCACCTCGATGGGTGTACAAGTTTTTCCTAAATGGATATGTTCCATGATACCAGGTTTCACTGATATGTATATTGGAAAATTTTCCATGATGTGAGCTAGATTTCCTTCGGAAAACACATTGTGTGTGAGGATGGGAATCTGAGATGTTTGGGAAATATTAGGTGAAACGGTGGATTTGTTGCTGGGGTCTATCGCGTGGATCGTAGGAAAAGATGATCGATGATGATGATCTTTCCATGGAGGTTCATCGATGCTCATGATTTCCATAATAGACTCGTTAGAGGGAAAAGTCAGTAAAATAATTTCAAAAGAGGGAAAGGATGAATCGATCCAAGACGGGAGAGGTGCCACTGACTGGTGGTCAATAGAATCTATACAATCAGAAGCGGATTGAATCACATGATATGTTGCTTGATTGAGGTTCGGAGGCATGCAATCACCAATGGTTTCGTACTCAGTGGGACTCGGTATAACCCAATAATAATAAGGTTCATGTGGTTGAAAGGTACTCGAAGAGATCATGTTGATCGAAAAGACTGGGGGTGGAAGCTCCAGGAATACTCCAATGATAGAAAAGTCCTTCAAAAGACCAATACCAATGTCTTCATAATGATGCTAAGATTGTGTCAACATGGGGACATTATTGGTGGTGTTGGAATGGATATCCGTAATGCAAAAATCCAACTGATCAATGGTGACAATTTTCCCTTGATGAGAAAATTGTACCAAACAAAAAACTGAAGATGCTACAACGGTCATGGCATAAAACCAATTACGACCGAGTAGGATATTGTAATCCAATGGAGCATCTACAATTTCTACGTGGATTGATACGGTTTTCCCCCCTAGTTCTATGGTGAGTGATGGTATGAGTCCGTAAGGTTGGAAACCACGGTCGTCAAAATATTTCAAAGTAGTAGGAGACTGAGTTACCTCCGGAGATCCAATGGCTCTCCAGCGAGACAAAGACATGATAGAAGTGGAAGCACCTTCCTCCAAAATGGTACAATGGATGTTGTTTCCACAAATCTTGGTATGAATTTGAAAAACCAACTACTGAGAAAGTCTTGGCTTAAAATATTCCAAATTAAACATAATTGTGTTGGAAGAGTCTGGGTCGACAACTCCAAGTACTGACAATAGGGTTCTACGCTGACTAGGGAAATGCTGTAGAACTTCGAGGGTAGACATTGCACAAGGTGCTTGAGCTAAATCCTCGACAATGTTGTAATTTTGGGTAGCTCACGCGCTTGGATTGAACATCACTTTTCAAATGGTGGCCTTTGGTGGGCGCAACATGGTGTCAGGAAGAGACCTTTCAATGTGAAGAGGGCCATTAGGAGCCGGGAGTAGAAGGAGGATCTTCCATGGGATATTTATCTTTTGAAGTCCCAATTTTGTTTGAATTTGGAATAGAATCATAGGTCATTTCCCTACTAGATAAATGCACAGTCTCGTTACTCATCATGAGGATGTCGCGGTTTGTAGATGTCTCTAGTTGAGTGGGATCATTTGGAGTGACCCCTTGCGGGGGGGGAGGGGTATGTGTGACCATTTGTTGTTGTTTTTGAGATGGGAAAGGGTCAATTAAGACTATTAGGCGAGAAGAGCCTTTCAAAAATTTGCTTAACTTCCTCACGATAAGGACAACCTTTTGTATAGTGGTTTTCTTGTCAAATAAGGCAGGAGAAATTAGCTTTCCTTTTGGGTTTGTTATCAACATTGTTTTGCTGTAGTTTTGGATTTTCCTACTAAGGAGAATATTTTTTGGATTTCCCTTTATTACTCTTCTTTTCCCTCTGGATTGTTGTGATGAGGATTGAACCGTGTTCACCTCAGAGGTCTGAGCAGGAGAAGTAGTGTTTTTGGATGCAGCTCGGTTTTGAAGTGGAGCAGAAGTGTTTTTTTGTCCACTAGATTTAGTTGTAGGATGGGACTTCACGGAACCAACTACGCCATCAATAGTAGGTTCGGTAGTGGGCCTGGATGGATTGCCATTGGGGTAAGGGGCATGAGGGATCAGTTCATATAGAGTTCGATATTGGGAGTAAGCCAAGTCCAGGTACTGAGTGTTAATTTTTGAGCATTAATTAACATACTCTAGGATCTTTACTGAGAGAATAACATGTACAGCATATCAAGCATATTAATCACAACAAGCAATCACATGAGACAATAGACACACAGAGTTTCCTTGGGGAAAACCAAGAAGGTGAAAAACCCCAATAACTTCCTCAGAGATAGATAGAGCAATGATACAAAACCCAAGCATAAGAGATAGTCTCCTAGTAGCAGCTTCTCCTCCTCCACTAGTGCGCCATTTTCCAATGAGTGTATGAGTGAGAAAGTGAATGATCAAATAGAGTGCCTCCCGCACTCTATTTATACTTGACTTGACTTGCCTAATAAGCTTTACTAGGTCGGCTTTAACTTAACCACATAACATAATGCTGAAAGGGCTGACCCCCAATAGGGTGGTCTAATAACCCTTTAACCCACATGACTTATACAGGGCCAACCCCAACAAGGTGGTCTAATAACCATCAAGTATAAGTTGCGACACTTATAATATAAATGATGACACTTTCATATAGAGGAATAATAACATCTCTATAGGAGTACAATATACATAGGTGAAATACATTCCGAAGTTACAATTACATCAACACTCCCTCTTAACTAGGAAGGTATTTCTCGACACAAATATGCTAGCACAAGTATTTTTCTCTGGATCATCATCATCAAATCATCGACCTCGAATCATCGTCATCGTCGCTGCTGCTGCTATCTCAATCAATCTCCAATCTACTCGTCATAGGAATTTCTACAGAGCCAGTCCTTTTTCATATGGGATGTAGGCCCACCACCTCTAGGTCTCCATCATCAGTGGCCATACTGTGGAACCTAGGACTGATTACGTGCGTCAACAAACCCTAGAGCAAACTATAGGTTCTTTTACATGTTGACCTTCACAAAACCTACTCAGAGCATCCCAGGATATTACGAGCACACCGCTCCACCTGTCTGGATCTCAATAGAGAATCCCAGGCTGTTACGAGCACACCGCTCTACCTATCCGGATTTTAAAGGATCTTTTCTATGTGAACTTTCGTAAAACCTACTCAGAGCATCCCAGGATGTTACGAGCACACTGCTCTACTTGTTTGGATCTTGATAGAGCATCCCAGGCTGTTACGTGCACACCGCTCTACCTGTCCGGATTTTAAAGGATCTTTTCTATGTGAAACCGTAGCAAAACCTACTCATAGCATCCCAGGATGTTACGAGCACACCGCTCTACCTGTCTAGATCTCGATAGAGCATCCCAGGTTGTTACGAGCACACCGCTCTACCTGTCCAGATTTTAAAGGACCTTTTCTATGCTACCTGCACAACCTATCCACGACCACAGAGTATCAACCCGATACCCACCATACATCATCCTGATGTACATCATCACATGATCAACCTGATCATCGTCATAGCATCAACCTGATGCATATCATCTGGAGCAACATCCTGAAGCTCGTCATCTGTGATCATCCTGATCATCATCAGAGCATCAACCTGATGCATATCATCTGGAGCAACATTCTGAAGCTCGTCATATGTGATCATCCTAATAAAAAAATGCATCCACCTGATGCATACCAAGTATCTACCTGATACATATCAACATACATGATCTACCTGATCATACAAGTATCCACCTGATACATATGCAAATACATGATCCACCTGATCATACAATGTATCTACCTAATACATATCATCATACATTATCTACCTGATCATACAAGTATCCACTTGATACATATGCAAATACATGATCCACCTGATCATACAATGTATCTACCTGATACATATCATCATACATGATCTACCTGATCATACATATACAAATACATGATCCACCTGATCATATCAATGCATCCACCTGATACATATACAAATACATGATCCACCTGATCATATCAATGCATCCACCTGATACACATACAAATACATGATCAAACTGATCAAAGCATCCAACATGATGCATATACAAATACATGATCAAACTGACCAAAGCATCCAACATGATGCATATACAAAGCAGTAACTGGAACATCATCCTGATGCTCATCATCCAGCGCTTACATCCACAGCCATGGGAAGGATCCTACTCTCACCATGCTTGGAATGGCTCCTGCAAATGTGTCCATCACTTCTTCCTCGAAGTGTCGTCAATCTAAAGAACATCAAGCCTCTCTCTGAAGTACGCAAACTTCACTCTGGCTAGTGGTTTCGTCAACACATCTGCAACCTTCTCATCCGTCGCAACATACAGGAGCTTCACTACTCCTCTCTGCACCATATCCCTGATATAGTGATATTTGATCTCAATGTGTTTCGACCTGTCGTGGAACACCAGGTTCTCAGACAGCTTCACACAACTATGGTTGTCACAAAAGATACCAATAGCATCCAACGGGAGATCAAATAACTCAGACAATAACTTCCAGAGCCATATTGCCTCACAACTAGCCGAACAAGCTGCAACATACTCTGCCTTGGTTGTACTCAGTGCTACGCAGGACTGCTTCCTGCTAAACCAAGAGATCACACCCGATCCCATACTGAAGCAGCACCCAGATGTGCTCTTCCTATCTGCAGCACTGCCTGCCCAGTCTGAATCAACATAACCCTACAGGTTAAACTTTTGATTCACATTAGACTTGAGCCCATAATCAATTGTACCCTTTAGGTACCTCAGAATATGCTTTACAGCAACCAGGTGAACACCTCTGGGATCCGTTAGGAACTGGCTCGATGTGTTTACCACAAAGCAAATATCTGGTCTCATGTTCGTCAGGTACATCAAGGACCCAATCATCTGACGATACACAGTGACATCAACCGGATCAGATGAAGCATCACACAGAAGCTTCAGGTTCGATGCCATAGGTGTGGCCATGGCTTTGCAATCCATCATCCCGAACCTCTTCAGGATCTCTACTGCATACTTCCCTTGTCCAAGGAACGTTCCATATGCACTTTGCCACACCTCCATGCCTAAAAAATAGTGCATCATCCCCAAGTCCTTCATCTCGAACTCGACAGCAAGCTTCCTCTTGGTATCGACAATCAATCCATCCTCACCTGTTACAAACAGGTCATCCACATACAAAAGTAGTATCACAGGATTGCCTTCCTCAACCTTGTAGTAAAGGTTGGAATCTGCTTTACTCTTGGTAAATCCCAAACTGGATAGAAAGCTTTCTATCCTACCATACCAAGTCCTAGGAGCTTGCTTCAAGCCATATAAGGATTTCTTCAACCTGCAGACATATGACCCCCTGTCATGTGTCTCAAAAACAAGTGGCTGCTCCACATACACTTCCTCCTCGACTACACCATTCAAGAAAGTTGTCTTGACATCCATCTGGTGTATCTTCCATTTCATCACTACAGCCAGGGCAAGTACTGATCTGATGGAAGTGTACCTAGATATAGGAGCAAAAGTATCTTCATAGTCAATCCCTCTTTCTGGGAGAATCCACGAGCTACAAACCTCGCTTTGTATTTCTCCATGCTACCATCTGCAACATGCTTGATCTTATAGATCCATTTGGAAGTCACAACAAACTTCCCTTCGGGTCTTGGGACCACATCCCAAACATAATCGATTGGTACTTCTCGACCATGGCATCCTTTTACTGTATCCCATATCCTGGGAACTTCAGATTCTTCAATATCTTCAATAGATAGTTTGAACTTCGTTGTTGGAACAAATGTTGTAGTCCTTTTGTAGGTGATAGAATACGATATTTCCTACAAAACAAGTCAAATTGCATGATTAGAAACATCTCATAGTTTTCAAAACAAATTCTTACACATAAAGAAATATGTCATATAGTCATGCAATTATTTTAGCCAATGCTTTAATACAACATTTATCCATATCCCGTAACTTTCTAGATGCCTTCCAATCTCTAATAGAACATTGTTAAGAGTGTGCACAACTCCCAACATGTCAGCAAAGAGGTTTCATTCTAGATAGGTAGCAATGGGATGTTGTACAGTGCCATAGGCCACTTACCCATTACATGCATATTAGTAGTATACTATTCATTAATGCAATTATTCTAATATGCATAATACACAACCTAAGTCTAGGAACATAAGTATATATATCTTTGAACAATATTATTTAAACAATCAAATATACAAGAAATGACAATTCAAATACTTATCTTTGTTTGTTTGATGGGTGAACTCTCTCTCAATCTTTGTTTCCTTGTAGGAACTACTGGAGTGTGCTCCCTCTTGATCTTTGCTTCCTGGATTACCTGTCCTTGAACATATATCCATCCTCAATCACTATGCATGCTTACTAGTATCATCATTGTGTTATCCTCGAGATCTCATACATATTCATACATTTAATAGTACAATCTTAATACTATCAAAACACAATAATCTTAAGCATGTATAGTCATGATCATTTCAAACATAGATAATAAGCATTAGTATTCAAGGTTTATATAGGACTTTTCTGTTTAGTCATATCATTAATCAAAGTAAGGAACATAACATGCATAAACCCTAGATTACTCAAACTTTTAACTTCATGAGTAATCATTATCAATCATACAAAAGTATAAGATCCTTTGATATTGGAAAAACATACCTGGTCATCATATTTGCTAGTTATGTCTAGCAATGTTTTCTTGTTCTCTTTAATGACCTGCATAGCTCATAATTTAACCATTGTAGAACCAAATTATACATACCTCTATGTGATCCATGACTATGGATGAGTCTTTGTCTTCATGTCGTCATGGTCTTGATCTAGATCTTGATTTGAACCTTTCATGTTAGCGGATAACATTCTCCTCATACAACACCACAGTGCATTAGTACAAACATAATACAATCATAAGTGTCATAGCCCTAATCAATGAATGTCTTCTATCATGCATTCATTCTTTTACTAGGGTGATAAGACAAGTCTAAAATTAAACAAGATTGTTACTAAACTCAATAACATGAGGACAATCATATTATAAACGTAATCATGAACAGATTTCAAAACATACTTGTCAGATTGCTTGTAGTAGTTGTTGTTGTTGTTCCTTTTGTTCTTAGGACAATCTGAGGAAAAGTGTCCTCTTCTTGGTATGTTCTGTGAGAGCTCGATCTTCATTCCCCATCTTCTCTTCTCAAGCTACAATCGAAGCTTCTTCCTGTGAGCATTCTTCCCACAGCTTACTGAAAGAGATAAGTTTCTTCCTAGCACAAATTCCTTGGATGAAGGAATCCCATGATCTAGGAAGGCCATTAAGAGTGGTCATTACCACTTCTCCATTCTCTATAACTTCTCCCACAGCTTCAGGTTGTTCTTTTATCTGGGAGACCCTTGAGAAATAAGACTGCATAGTCTCTGCATTCTGGAACTTGATATTCTTCAATTGATTCCTCAAGGTCATCTTCCGATTTATATTCTTCCCTTCAAATAGCTTGGTCAAGGAATCAAACATCTCCTTAGGTGTCTTTAGAGATGACACATGTGGCATGAGATGGTTTTTGATAGAATCAGCAATGATCCTTTTAGCCTTGACTAAATTCCTCTTGTGTAAGGCCTTAGTCTCTTCTCCCTCTAGGACAAGAACCCCTTCACTTATGTAGGTGTCCAACTCACTCTCTTCTAGAATTAACCCAATCCTATACTTCCATGCTCGGAAGTTATCAGCCCCTTCAAGCTTATCCTCAAGCTTGGTGTGGTGAGAACTTCAAATGAAATAGAAAAGATTTAACTCTTACCACTTGATTTGCAGAAATATGGAACTGGAGCTGGATTAGGGTTTGTTAGAGAAACCCTAAAAATTCAAACTTTGAATTTCAAACTTCTGAAAAGATAGAAAGATGTGCCTTGATGAGTTGATCAAGCTGGTATACTCAGAATTTGAAAATTGCAAGGTTTCACCCCTCCACTCATGAATATGATCTGAGATGTGATTGGAAGTGGATTGTCACAACGAAGTTAATAGGTCCGTGCCAGTTTCATATCGAATGGGAAGCTGAAAATGCATCAAAAATGCATTGCAAGAGAGTTGAAATCTCAGAAAGAGTATTGTGGCAGCTCAATATACCATTTGGTTGTCGTTCCGGTGAGTATTCATTGGAAGGGCTGTAAGCATATCGAGTCATCCATCAATGAGTTTGAAGAACACCAAATATGGAATTTCATAAAGTGATTTTTTGGGTCTTCCCCGGGTTTTGCATCGAATTTTGGGATACCCGATGGTAGTTTGGTAGGAATAGGTGGCCTTCATGCCAAATGGGATCGTTTATCAATCTCGACAAATAGGGAAGGTCCAATGTTTCCAGGAAGGGAAGTTTTCTATTAGGTTGTGGGTACGAATAGTATTGGTGGGGTGTTGGAACGCTTGTCGGGACCTGCACTGCAACTTGTGGAATATTATACCCATACATATTTCCTGCGGGGTACTGTTGGAAGTTCTGTGGATTAGGGACCATAGGGTTAACCGGTTGTTGGTTGGGAATCATAGGATTTACCAATTGATTTGGAATCGAATTGTACACCGGTTGTTGAAAATGCTGCTGGGTGGGATTGAATAGTGTAGATACAGGGGGGTGGTGGGACCTATGTATGGTTGACAAATCCTTGTTTGGGTGGTTTAACTGTACCTTGAGTAGGGGTAGGTGTCTGAAGGGTTGGAGCCCATGGATTGTTTGTTTCGCCTTGATTGAGGGGCAGGTTTTTGGGAGGTGGGATGCATTGATTGGTTGAGACACCAGGATAAGGTAGCATAGGATTAATATTAGGATTAGGGGGGTAAAAAGGTTGATATTGATTTGTGTGCCCCCTAGTAGGATTCTGGTTAGCAAATGTATGTTTCCCCCCCAATAGGTGGGATTTGTGGTCCCCATGAAGGAAGTGGACCTAATAGAGGAGGTTGGTTATTGGTTCCAATTGGGGCACCAACAAAAGGTTGTCCTCCAATAGGTGGGGTTTGTGGTCCCCACGAAGCAGATGGTCCTAACGGAGGAGGTTGGTTACTGGTTCCGCTTGGGGCACCAATGAACGGTTGTCCTCCATAGATAGTGTAGATTGCGGCTAAATACTGACTTCCAGTCACAACCAGTGTTCTAACAGTGGGAATAGACGACCTTCCAATGGAAACATTGGAAGAGATTGATTGTGCAGGTTGGTTGGCTGCATGATTAGTACTGATTTGTGAAGATGAGTGTGCACGAATTTCAGATGATACAGGTAACATAGGGAAAGTATAGTTTGTCCCCTAACTAGAAATGTTCCCTGAAGAATAACCAAGGATTTCATTTGGTAGGGTATGAGGCCCAAGTTTGGAGGGGAGTTTCCGGTGTTAACTGCATAAGAACTGGAAAAGTGTGGAAATCATTGAGCACTTGGCCCAAAGTCATGTTCCATAATGATGAAGATGGATAAAAAATGTTTCCTATTCTCGAATCATCGGGTAAAGGTTCGGAATAGATCCAATATGTGGGTGCGGATCGACCAACGAACGAAGTTCCATAGGTAGAATCATAGGAAGTTGATTAGAGGGCTCTTGAATCACGAGTGTTTACCACTTCGGATGTGGACGTCAATGGAAATTTTGAGTTCGAAGCCATCATTTGTGAAGCTTCACATCTAAATCTATTCGTTGCCGCACGTTTGTGGGATAAACTAACAAGTTTTGCTCGTATGGATGCCATAATTTCATGGCCCGTAGGAAGGTTAGGAGAAGGCATTCCGAATGTTCTATTACTAGAAGATTCAAATTGGTAGCTAGGCATAACCAAGGTATTAGGGATGACAAGTGGGGTCACTGTAACAAATAATTAATAATACATTAATATTAATAATAAGTAGGAGTAATAGTTAATGAGAGGATGCGTTAATATTAATAATACATTAATATTAATAATAAGTAGGAGTAATAGTTAATGAGAGGATGCGTCCCCTCAAATAGGACATGCCTAGGTTACTATGAAAGCGGGCCAACAATTGTATATTTACCATCTTAATCTCATCAATCTATAAATTTATATATCATTTTTATATCTACGGATATGTGCGTTATTTCATAAATTATGGGCTCATTTCGAGTTTATTGAGAATATCCAACTATGGATATTACCCTTGGCCCAAAGAAGTAAAAAATAAAAAAGAGAAAGAAAGAAAAAAGGCAAAAGTAAAAGAAAATAAAAAGAAGAAAAGAAAGACAAGTAACAAAGAAGAAAATAAATAGAAATAAATAAAAAAGAAGTGAGAAGAAGTAAAAAGGAAAAAAAAAGAAGTAAAAGTAAAGTTTAGAAGTGAGTAGAAATAAAAAGTAAAAGTAAGAAGTGAAACGGCACATGGTTTTAAGGTGCACGTGGTTTTGTGAGAATTGGGTTTGGTTTTATTCCCTAACAACAAACCAAAAGTGAGATTTGAACCTAGGTGGGGAAGGTAACAATCATTCCTCCCAACCACCCAATCCACACCATTTTTTTTTTTTTGTAAGTTGTAGAGCAGAAATTTAATTAACACAAACTGAATATACATCTAGAGCCGAGAGGAGTTTTGCATATTGGGGAGGTCTCATATGCTGAAGCCACCATCCCAATTGCTCAAAAATATTGTAATGACTGACATAATACAGAATTAAGACCTCTGGAGTGTGGTATGCCCTTAAAAAAAAGGGACTTTTTCCAAAAATGGAAATCTATTGAGTCTAATAGTACTGAAAAAGAGACTATGCAGGAAATAGAAACAAAATAGCTGATAGTCGCAGAGGTAACCCGGAGCAGTGGCCGCCCAGGTTTCATTCTGCCAGTGGTTTCGCTGGGTCTTCCTTGATGATTGGACAGGCCACATAGAAATCTTCGAAAATCCCCGGTGGGGACAGTGAGGGAGAACCTAGAGTGTGCATTCCATCCTGGGTGATGCTGGGTCCCGGAGCCAAGACTTTGTTCTTCTTTCCAGGAGATTTCTTGTTTTCTAACCCATGGTTAGGGCCTGTAGCAGCCGCATCTTTATTTTTTCCTTTCTGTTTTTTAGGTTCTAAGTTGTTGCCAATGGAGAAGACCTCCCAGGTCATGCTTGCATCTAGGGTGTTGGAGTGTTTTGAAACTTCCTTCAAGCTTTCCTTGACGTTGCGGACGATGCTGGAACTGGCTTTCCATTTGGCTTCTATTTCTTCGACGAGTGTGTTCATCATGTTTTTGAGCAACCAGTAATGGTTAATGGCACCACCATTACTACCTGCAGCAAGGAGTGCCGCTACTCTGCGAGCTTCCCACCCATCAATGAGATTACGTGTCCTCGCTGATATACGTTTGGTATACCCATCCATCATAGACCAGTCCATGGCCACCTTCGGCCGATGATTGTTGGTCTTATGGCCACTCCCACTCCCACTCCCGCGACGAGAGATGCCTCTTGTGCAGTTCGTCATGACAGAGAAATGATGAGAAATGACAGAGGGAATGTCTGTAATTACCTAGAAGTTCGTTGAAGCCCAGGGAAGAAAAGCAACGAAGAGCCAAAGATCTATCATCGTAGCCACGTCCATATCGACCAGGGGATTTAAGGAGCCAAGGTAATCATTGCCACAGGCTGTCGTCTTCATTGAAACTACGAAAATTGAATGCAGGTCTCAAAGGCCGAGGGGAGAAATCAATCCAGGCGCGAGTGAGGGAGAACAACAATAACTCCCTCGTACTCCAGGTTTAAATTCATGCCGTCGTCCAGATTTCCGCGTCGACGTGGTTCCATGTGTCTGCATTGTTCACTGTTGATGTGGGCCAAGTGTCTGCCATCATTCGACATAGGGTTCTGCTCCTGCATGCCGGAGGTGTTGTCCTGTACGGGGGGGTGCGGTGGCAACCTCTCCCTGCGCACAGCAGCCGAGGGATGTGCGGTGATGTCACCCGCATCCGGGGATCCACACCATTTTTATTATCCTTCAACTCCAAAAACAATTATTATATTATTATTATCATTAATAATTATTATTATATTATATTTATTAATAATATTATAATTATTAAATTTTAATAATTATTATTATTATTTGGAAAAAAAATGGAGTCTCAGTGTTACAAAAGAGAAAGATTCCAGAAGACGCACTCAAAGGTAGCCGTTAACATACTAAAACTTGAAGGGATTATTCAAAGAAATCCTATTAGCATCGCTATTTGCCCAACCATCGAGGAAAATCATATTAACGTCGGCTTGGCAAATCAATTATTCGTCCTAGAACTAAGTATAATTGAAAAGAAAGATAAATGGGGTGAGAAGAAATATGCAATTAGGGACTTACAACTGGAAATTGATGAATATAAGTTCACATCCCAATTCGATGGTTACAACTATTTATCTAAATGAAGTTGACATCATTCTTGGCTTATCTTGGATGGAAACATTGGAGACAATTATCTTAAATATGAAGAATTTTTTTTTAACATTTTCGTATAAGAAGAAGCAAGTCACACTACATGATGTTAAAATGAAGTTATATTCAAAAGTCGTGGCATCTAAAGACTTTAAGGATATCGCCATGGTCATTTCGCAAGAAAATCAAAAGATGCAGTCAGAATTCGACAAAATTGTCACAGATAAAGGAGAAGAGATCTCTCGTTTAAGAGATCATAATCAGAAATTGCTTCTTCAAATAAAAAAGACAAAGGATAAAGCACAACGGAATCAAAAGCTAGAAGAGGAGAATCGAGATCTTCAGAAGAAACTATTAGAAAACATTGACGAGAATGGTCACCTCAAGATGCACAAACAAGATCTAATGGATCAAATTCAGAATCTTAAAGATGATAAGAAAGCGCAAGAAGAAATGACCCGAAATCTTGAAAAAGAAAAAGACTCGTTAGACAATAAGTTGGAGCAAATTCAAAAAAGGACATCAAAGCCCTTGGACTCAAAAATCTACGTTGAGAAAAAAGAAGCAAATACAAATTCAGTCCTCGTCACAGTTCAGAAAGAAGACAATCTGGTAAAAAAACAAACAACAATAACTCCCTATCGACACCCCAATCATATAAACCAGTATCCTAAAAAGTGGGAATTGTCGAAAGGTAATGGTACTAATGTGCTCAAAGCTCATGACGATAGATCAATAGAGAATCCCAATAGTCTGCAACAAATCAATTATGGCTGGATTGATCCGTCAACATATCGGAAGTTATGCTTTACACTTAGAAGTTCGTATCGACATGTTTCGTCAGCTACGACATCACAAGGAACGATTCAACAACATTATAAGGCTTTGAGGACAAAGCCTTTCTAAGAGAGAGGCAATATAACAAATAATTAATAATACATTAATATTAATAATAAGTAGGAGTAATAGTTAATGAGAGGATGCGTTAATATTAATAATACATTAATATTAATAATAAGTAGGAGTAATAGTTAATGAGAGGATGCGTCCCCTCAAATAGGACATGCCCAGGCTACTATAAAAGCGGGCCAACAATTGTATATTTACCATCTTAATCTCATCAATCTATAAATTTATATATCATTTTTATATCTATGGATATGTGGGTTATTTCATAAATTATGGGCTCATTTCGATTTTATTGAGAATATCCAACTATGGATATTACAGTCACCAACTGTACTAAAGGTGTTAATATCTGCGGCTAATTGAATCCTCGTAGAAGGGAAAGGGTCGGATTCCTCGATAATCTCAATATATCCTTTAGGGAGATCATTTTGTGATGGAATCTCCGGAGCTATGCTAGTTTCTAGAGTAATAATAACTTATGGCACAACATCGGTTTGTGGTGGGACACTAATATCAGGTGTTACATTGGTTTTTGATGTTGTACTGACTTTTGGCACTATATTAATTTCTGGTAGTGTAGTAGTTTGTGATACTGTAGCAACTGATGGTGTCGTACTGGTTGATTCTGGGACAGTGCCCCGACCAGTTGGTCTACTAGTGGGGGGTGGGAATGCGTGAAGGTGGCGGGAGACTGGATCTAGGAACAGGTGGTTTGGGACTCATGTAAGTTTTAAACCTTAACAGTGAAGTACAAACTCATATGATTCTTAAGCATTAACAGAAAATACACAATGGCACACACATTACACAGAGATTTTCACCTGGAAACCCTTAACCGGAAAAAAACCAGCCAAACTTAGAGCCGCATAGCTCCTTTTTCATTATATGTTTATTTTACATGTACAATACAATAAATGGTATTCTGCAGCATCTAAAACCCTAATTCGTTTACCCGAATTAGGTTACAACCCTAATTCCTTTTACCGGAATTAGATTAGAGTACAATGGGTCGAAAATCACGATCGTGTTGTACACGCAGCGACCATGTGAAGAGATATAACATACCCAACATTCTCCCACTTGTTGTTCTCTTCACATACAGGAGAAATTTATGACTTCAACAATTCAGGGCAACAATGCCCATGTTCTCTTTACACCAAGAGAACTTCTGAGTACTCACAGACTTTGTCAAAGAGTCTGCAACATTTACCAAAGTGTCAACCTTCTCCAGCAACACTTTGTTTTGTTCAACCATGTCTCTGACGAAATGGTACTGCACATCAATGTGCTTTGTCCTTGAGTGATAAGCAGGGTTCTTTGCTAGAAATATTGCACTTGAGCTATCACAGCCAATCTTTACTGCATCCTGAACAAAACCAATACCTGAACACAATCTTTGCAACCATACAGCTTCCTTACTTGCATGGGTAGCTGCCATGTATTCAGCTTCTGTAGTTGAGAGTGCAACTACAGCTTGTCTTCTACTCATCCAACTGATTGCTCCTCCAAATAGATTAAAAACGTAGCCACTTGTAGATCTTCTGTGATCAAGATCTCCAGCCCAGTCAGCATCAGCAAATCCTTGTATATTTATCTCTCTGTTTAGACCGGGTCTTCCTTGGTAGCAGATTGCAGAATCTGTAGTGCCACGCAAATACCTGAAGACCCTTTTTACTGCAGTCCAATGTTCCTTACCTGGTTTTGACATGTATCTACTCAAAACTCCCACTGCATGGGCTATATCTGGTCTAGTACAGACCATGGCATACATCAGACTGCCAACTGCACTAGCATAGGGAACATGAGACATGTCCTCTACCTCTTCTTGTGTAGTGGGACACTGTTCTGCAGATAACCTTACACCTACAGGAATGGGCACCTTCACTGGTTTGCTTTCCTGCATATTAAATCTCTTCAATATCGTTTCAACATATTTCCTCTGATTTAACCAGAGTTTCCTGTTTTCACGATCTCTTTTTATTTCCATGCCCAAAATGAAATTTGCAGCACCAAGATCTTTCATGTCAAATTCAGATGACAGCTGATTCTTGACATCCTTGATGATTTCTTTGTTGTTTCCAATTAGCAACATATCATCAACATACAATATTACATAAATAAAATGATCACCAATTAGCTTAAAATAAACACAGTGATCAGCTTTGCTTCTTGAGAAACCAAGTCCCAGTATATAAGTATCAAATTTTTGATACCACATTCTGGGAGATTGTTTCAAACCGTAGAGAGACTTTTTCAGCTTACAGACAAGCTCCTTTCTTCCTTTCACCACAAACCGTTCTGGTTGCTTCATATAGATCTCTTCATTAAGATTTCCATGTAGGAAAGCCGTCTTTACATCCATCTATTCTACTTCAAGATCAAAAGCAGCAGAAATAGATAAAAGAAATCTAATAGAAGTCAATTTTGCAACAGGTGAAAAAATCTCACCAAAATCGATGCCCTCAATTTGGGAGTAACCTTTCGCAACTAGTCGAGCCTTGTACTTCTCCACTTTACCTGCTGCATTTAACTTCTTCTTGAATACCCATTTGCTTCCAATAGGCTTTCTTCCTTCTGGCAACTCAACCAGATCCCATGCCTCATTTTTGTCCAAGGCATCCATTTCTTCTATCATGGCCTTCTTCCATAGTTTACTATCTTCTCAATCCATTGCCTCCTTAGCAGTTCTAGGATCATCATCAGTAATAGATAACACAAAATTAGAACGAAAATCAGGGGGACTGTACCTTTCAACTTGCCTTCTTTCTCGGTCAGATCTCCTCAATACCGGAGTCTGTGGATCCGCCTCTTCATCTGATTCAGATGATTCTGCCTCCTCATCTGATTCAGATGAATCTAGTTCCTCAAAAGAGTCACCTCTTTCATCCTTGATATCAAAGTGTAGCTTCTCTGAATCCTTTTCCTTTGGTACATCCTCAATCTTGGAAGTGCTTTCAACTTCTCTGAAGATCACATCTCGACTGTAAACTGTTTTCCTTTTTACTGGGTTCCACAGCTTGTAACCTTTCACTCCATCCTTGTAACCAATGAAGATACATTTTTCTGCTTTATTATCCAACTTGCTCCTTTTCTCCTTTGGAACATGTACAAAAGCATCACACCCAAACACTCTGAGATGAGAGAGAGAGGGTTTCTTACCAGTCCAAACCTCATGAGGTGTCTTGTCAACCAACGCTGATGTGGGTGTCCTATTCACTAGGTAACACGCAGTGTCAACAGCTTCTGCCCAGAATTGTTGTGCTAGCCTTGCACCACTGAGCATACTCCTTGCCTTTTCCATCAATGTCCTGTTCATCCTTTCTGCAACCCCATTCTGTTGAGGTGTGTATGGAGTAGTCTTTTGCCTTGCTATTCCACACGTTTTACAGAACTCCTCAAATTCACTTTCACAGAATTCTCCACCGTTATCTGTTCTGAGTACTTTTATTTTCTTCTCAGTTTGATTCTCTACAAGAGCCTTAAATTCTTTGAATCTATTAAAAACCTCAGATTTCTTACGCAGGAAATAAATCCAAGTTTTCCTTGATAAATCATCTATAAATGAAACATAATACACAAATTTACCAAGTGATGGAACAGGCACAGGTCCAAAAACATCACTGTGTATTAACTCTAAGATTCCTTTAGCTCTTACAACACCAGATGAGAATCTTACTCGATTCTGTTTACCATATAAGCAATGTTCACAGAAATCAAAATCTAATGTGAAATCAGACATGCCTTCAGCCATACTTTTACCTTGTAATAGTCGAAGACCCTTTTCTCCAATATGTCCCAGCCTTCGATGCCATAGCGATGTCTTCTCACTAGAGACAGTAAGGACTATGTCTCCTTCATTTTTACCCTCAGAAACAATAGTGCTGTTACATCCATTTTTGAAGGTGCTTCCCAACAACTTGTATAGAGTTCCAATCCGAACTCCCCTCATCAACACCAATGACTCTCGAACCATCTTGCATGTGTTCTTTTCAAATAGAGTTTTCACACCTGCATCATCCATTTTACTTACAGATATAAGGTTTCTAGCCAACTTTGGAATGTGCAGAACCCCGGGAAGAGTTTTAACCCTTCCATCTTTGAGCAGTAGCTTGACCTTTCCTCGACCTATGATTTTCGCTACCGAGTTGTCTCCCAGAAATACATCTCCTCCATCATACTTTTCGTATTCAGAAAACCACTCCCTGTGAGGAGTCATATGATAAGACGCACCTGAGTCAATCAACCACGAATCATGCTCTGCATGTGTACTTGAAGATGCCAGATACACATCTCCTCCTTCCTCTGTGGATTCTTTCCCATCTGCGGATGGAGCATCATTAGGTCCTCTACTTTTATCAGTAATTTTCGATTTGCAATCCTTCTTGTAATGCCCAGCTTTTCCGCACTTCCAGCATTTTCTTACAGAAGGTCCTGGAGATTTAGATCTCCCTCTAGATTTAGATCTACCACCTGAAGACTTATTTTTAGATCTGTCTCCAGGGCGACCTCTGACAAATAAGGCATCCTTGGCTGAACTATCTATGGATCTCCGCCTCATTTCCTCCGATAGTAGGGATGCAACCACATCATCGAAGTTTAGCGTGGTTGCATTACTCCCAATAGCTATGACCAGATTATCCCATGAATATGGCAAAGAGCACAACAGACTAATACACTTTTCATCATCATCAAGTGTAATACCAACAGATGTCAACTGACTTACCAGAGTATTGAAGGCGTTTAGATGCTCTGATACAGAGTCTCCATCAGTCATCCTCAGAAGGTACAATTTCTTTCGCAGAAATAACTTATTTACCAGGGACTTTGACTGATACAGATTTCCCAGTTTGTCCCATAGCTTCTTTGCACTATCTTCTCCAGCTACGTTCACCAATACCGAATCTGCGAGGCAAAGACGAATGGTGCTCCTTGCTTTTCTTTCCAGCTTTTCCCATTCTTCTTTTACCGCTCCAGAGGGCATGGTACCTGGATCTACTGCGATCCATTGTTCTCTATCTACCAGAAGATCTTCCATCTTGAGCTTCCATAGCTCAAAGCTCTGACCATTAAATTTCTCAATCTCGAATCTAGAACTGCTCGCCATTCTTTAAAGAAAAAATAAATCACCGCTGCAAAGCTCCCACTGAAACCAGGTTTATCACAAATCCAAGATCGAGCCAAACCCTTGGAAACAAAGGCGTCCCTCTGAACCCAAAAAAATGCTCTGATACCAAATGTAAGTTTTAAACCTTAACAGTGAAGTACAAACTCATATGATTCTTAAGCATTAACAGAAAATACACAATGGCACACACATTACACAGAGATTTTCACCTGGAAACCCTTAACCGGGAAAAAACCAGCCAAACTTAGAGCCGCATAGCTCCTTTTTCATTATATGTTTATTTTACATGTACAATACAATAAATGGTATTCTGCAGCATCTAAAACCCTAATTCGTTTACCCGAATTAGGTTACAACCCTAATTCCTTTTACCGGAATTAGATTAGAGTACAATGGGTCGAAAATCGCGATCGTGTTGTACACGCAGCGACCATGTGAAGAGATATAACATACCCAACAACTCATCCCTTGTTGTATTCATTATTTCCTTTGATCTTCCATGGAGCAGGGATAGGTGATCTAGGCGAAGTCTCGCTAAAAAGAACTAAAAAATCCTCAGGAAACCGAGCATGCGAAAGGGGAGCTAGAAGAAAAGAAGGCACACAGGCCAAAAAGGAAGCTCTAATACTTTACTATGACTGGTTCCACAACAAGTGAGTGATAAAAAAGAGGCCAGAAATCCAACAAGCAACACTAAAAAATGAAAAGACCCTCTACAAGGTATAAGAGCAAGCAATCCTCCTATCTAAGATTCGGAGACATCAGCATATCGCATCCTTCGCAAGGTGATGAAATCCAAGTCGAACAATACGAAGTGAGAGACCAATATAGATGAAGGGATATCCCCCTACCGAAATGGATCTCAGGTAAAAGAGCCCTAGAAGGATGGTCACTAAGATACCTCGCTCATGACACATTTGGGAAGGTTTACTGGAGCTTCTTCCTTTTGGCCCTTGTACAACCAGTATGGAAGCCAAAAAATACAAGGAAGACAATGGATTGATGTCCTTAGGTGGTAAGTGGAGTGCGGTATTCCACAAAGTCCGTCCAGAACTAGTCCTTGTTGCTTACCCCCTTGGAAAGGGAGGCCCCCCAACAAATTGGTGTATAACCGTGTCAAAAAATACAAGAGGATTTTAGTACTCTAAGAGAAAACAACTATGTCTCAAATGCAAAACGACAGGGGGAATTATTTGGATTCCTATCCCCAATGTCCTACCTAACTACATAGTTCTTTTATGTCCTCAAGTGAGGTTAATGTGTGTTTAGTTAGGGTATAAATTTTAAAGGCTTGTTGTTTTACTCAAAGGTAGTGGAAGTGCAACTTGGTGGTATTAAGACTCGACTCAAAGCATGCAAATATGGATGAATCTGTGCAAATATTTTCCTTTCAATGAACTTCTAGCTGCAAAAGGAGAGAGTTCTTTTCTGTTCCCAAATGTAAGAGACACAAATGCAACTTTTTGAAAAAGAAAAATACTCACTTTTGTCTTTTCTTTTCAATTGTATATGCCAAATCAAAAATATGAAATACTCTTTCATACTAAATATATCCAAAAACAAATCGAAAAACAAACTTTTCTTTTTTTGTTTTCTTTTCTACTTCAAATGAGTTTAAAAATGACAAGTAAATGGAAAAAGTGTTCTATAATTGCAAAAATATTTTAATCATTAAGTGAAGAGGAAAAAGAGGTTTTGAAAAGTTTCCAAGCAAATTTCAAGAATTCAAAACATGCATAGATTCTCCACAAAGTAAAAAAATTTCCAATAATCTTCTTCAAGGATGCAAATGGATGTGCAATAATTTCCTTGACTTAAACAAAATGATCACTTTTGCAATATGAACCCAAGAAATCCAAGTAACAACCTATTACTTCTGTCACTTCAACTCAAAAAATCCAAACCATGAGTGAAAGTATTTAGCAACCAAGCAAACTTTTATACCTTCAGATTGAGAGCAGGGGAGTTTGTAAGTTATCAGACCAAATTCACAGGTTAAAGAAGGTGAAGAAAATGGTAGGGATGACTATGAGAGTCTTCTATTTTTCAACACACTAATAACTTTTGCAAATTCACTCTACAATCCAAATGAGGGATAAAAGAAAACCAAAATGAAAATCAATATGGAATCACACAGAGCTGACCAAGATCATATGGCCAAAAATCAAACCAAAGCTAAATACCAGTCAAGCAAAAACTGAGTTTCAGGGTGAGCTACAGGGAATTTTCACACCCTAGAAGACTACACAGGCGCGAAAATAAGGGATTTTC
This sequence comes from Larix kaempferi, assembly GCA_027924585.1. Classification (NCBI taxonomy): domain Eukaryota; kingdom Viridiplantae; phylum Streptophyta; class Pinopsida; order Pinales; family Pinaceae; genus Larix; species Larix kaempferi. The sequence goes on along the minus strand of BSBM01000055.1, from coordinate 42,311,532 downwards.
GCGTTCTAGGATACTGAAGAGGCATGAAAATTTGGATATTTTCGCTCTGTGGTACACAAGAGAGGCATGAAAATACACTGAAGGGAGGCAAGGGCGCAAGAAAATTATCACTTTCTGGAGTTTTAAGACTAAGAGAACCCAATAATGAAGATCAGGTTGACGAATAAAGATCAAAAACTGAATAGTTGCAGAGGTAGGAGATCAAATCTTAGAGATTTGATGGCAAATGAAATTTAGGATTCCCTAGTGGAGTCGCCAATTTATGTGCTAGAGAATTCATCCTACGGATAGTTAAACCCTCTCATAGACTAAACTAAGTTTCTAAATATTCAATCTATGGAAGAAACAAAACAAATGGAACCCTAAACTCCTAGATCAAGTATGCAAAAACATTCAAACATGAAAGAGAAGGGGAAGAGATAGAGGATTTGCCTCTTAACTGAGAGTAGTTCCAGTTCCATTTCTAAGCTTGATTTCCAAAGCTCTTGAACCTGTAACACAAGATGGAAGCCAACCTTCCAAACACAAGTGCATTAACAAGATCTAAATAAACATATCATATATCAAAGAGAGACATAACATGGGAGAATAGGCCAAGTTATTATTAAGAAAGATGAAAGTAATCATACAAGGGCTATACCTTGATGTCCAAAGCAACAACATCTCCTTCAAATCACTCCTTTTCTACCTCTGCAAAACTCCTAAGATCATAAGTTTGAAGCCTCCAAAAATTTATCCCCCTGGCTCATGGATGGCCTTCTTCTTATAGGATTTGGGAGGCCAACCACTAAGAGAGAATAATGGATATAGGTGAGTAAAAGGTGGATCAAGGAGTTGAATCATACCAAGGAAGGAGGGTGAGATGAGATTCGAGAGGAACCTCTATCCCATAAAAATATCCTCGAGATTCAAGATCCCAAGATCAAGGAATGATTTTTTTGATGGATTTCCACACCATCAAGGTTGAGCATAACGCGAAAAAGATGTAGTTTTCGCGCCCTTGCAGGCATGTAGAGCGCGAAAATGTTTTATTTCCGTGCCTTGCACCACTAGTAGGGCACGAAAATATGGGAAAAGTGGTCTTGATGAGGTGGAATTTGACCATCAAGGGTTGGATTTGTCTCCAAGTAAGACTAGGGAGGGGACCAACATGGTGAAGATGAGTCTCAACACTTCTTAGGAGGTACGACCATTACGATATTCATGGTGATATGACATGAAGACTCGAAAAGATGCTCAAAGTGATAATTTGAGGTATAATAGATGAAGATCTTAATCCAAATCTAGATCCTTGCAATTGTTCTTGGGAAGCATCTGTAAGCAAAGAAAAGTTCCCAGAGAGAAGAAGACACAACCGAGTTCCAATCCTCTTTGTAGCCTATGACCTGCAGCTTAAGAAACAAGACTTGCAATAAGAAATGTGAGATCCAGCGTGTTAGAATGAAAAGAAAACAAAAGAGACTAAATATAACCAAATACTGTTGGCTAATTCTAGATCTATTTACATATAAACACAAATAAGCAAGTTGGAAACCGCAACTGCTTATCTCTATAGCACATAAAATAGATCATACATGTAATTGAAAACAAGAAATGAAAAAACAAGACACAATACCACCTCATAAGCTCAATATACAACACCAATGCATAAGATGGACCTCCAAATCCTTTATAAATATATTCAAAGAGCAACAATTACAAATTTAGCATAGGTTCAATGCATCCATGTGAACAATGGAGCAATAGCCTCTCTTTTATAGAATGGGAGAGAGGGAGGGGGGGCATATCCTTGAGGAAAGCGCATCACTATAAGAGGGGAGTGATCATATGAGTGATCCATGCGTTGGTTGATATGATATGGATCCACAAGGAGGACGGTGCACCACCTCTCATGAGGTAGGCTACCTCCTTCTTGTTTGTAACACCACTCAATACATAGCCGCCACATGCACTAATATGTTGGGAAGAAGGGATGGTGCATCACCTTTCATGAGATCCATGCACTATATGATTTGAATTTTAAAAACACATACTTTAATCACTTACTTAAGTTTCCCTCCACATGTGATGATTTTCCACCTCATTCACCATATTTAAAACATTCCTTTTCGATTTTCACAATTTGTCATTTGGTGCATTTTGTGTCATCTTTAGCATTTATTTGCCATTTTGTTGCCTCTTTTGGGAAAAAATGCCATAAGTGATAATCTAAGTCATCTGAAACGGGGACACGGGACACAAAGGACACGAAAATATGAGTGTCCGACACGGACACGGTGACCCCTGGAATCAAGACACGAAGGACACATTTTATATACATATATATATATTTTTAAAATATATTAAAATTTAAAAATATAGACATATAGATCCAAAAATATTTAGAAACTAGAACATTTACAAATATTCAATAGAAATTAGAATCACAACACATTAATGATTACACATTTGTCATTCACAAATCACGATTCACAACACAAATGACAAAAAGAAACTCAAAATTTGGTTTTAAATCCAACCCGACCGCACTTTTCCGTCGTTTGCGTGTCCTGTTTTTAGGACTCGTGTCCGACAGTCGGGGACACGATGTCAAATCGTGTCTGATTCGAATTTCGGTCGTGTCCCGATTTCGGACACGATCGAAAGTCGAATCGGACACGATTTGACATCGAATCATGTCTGATTCGATCCCCACAAGACACACGGGGGGTTTAGGACGAATATGGTTTCGTAGCTGATAATTTAATCACTTGAAACCTAGGAAAAGTGGGTCCTAGGTTAAATATGACGCTCTGAGTGTGAAAACGAGCATCCATGCGCCAAATTCCGCCTCCATACCATACTTTTATCACAATTTGAAATTTTCCAATTAAACCATTACAAATGGTCTAATTTAAAAAAAATAAAAAATTATCGGAATTAACTAAAACTCCTAGGGGACCTAGTGCATGTCCATACGACTTATTATTGATAGATAGAATGTTTAAAATACATAGACACATAGGATTTAATAACCTACTAATTTTCGACCACCATGGAAAATAATCAAGCTTTGGAGGTGTGAGTGAAAAACTTAGGAATTATACGCCACTGAAGCGCAACACATAATTCCTAAGGAAAAAAAACTCTAGAGTATCCCCTTGACAGCTAAACCTAAGGTAGGCCAATCCTTTTACAAAAATATCATGCTTAGGCCAACTTATTACAATTTCCCCCGTGGGGGTCTGGACATGCAATTTTACAAAGGGATAAAAATTTGGCATGATGAACTTCTGAACTCTAGCAATGAACAATGTAAGTTGTTCAAGTCTTCTGAGGTTCACAAGGAGTCCACCTAAGTGCAACTTAGTGGACAACATATGGCTCCAACTGTGGGACGCGTGATTGATCACATGTATATAAAAATAAGCCAAATGAAGCATTAAGTTGTTACATGATAATGTACAAAGCATAATATACAAAAATAATATACATGATATGATACAAAACTAGAATACAAAAGTAGTATACATAAATAATGTACAAAAAGTAAAGGTATAGGGTTTAGAAAATCCCTGATACATGGATGCCCTTTTAGGCATCAGATATTATCTCTGAAGAAAAGTTTCAAGAACTTCCCATTAATTGGAAAGTTGAGCTTTCTCCGTCCATATTGTTGAGAAGGAAAGAATTGGCACCAGTCAAGTCATATATAATAAAAGACCTCGTCCAGAGGCTGTCAAAATTCCCATGCAAGCCTGGTTTCTCTCTTCTCTTATCCCATAGTAACACCATGTCACCCTTCTGAAAAGATCTCGATCTGGAAGACTTGTCGAAATTTTTCTTTATCTTATCCTGATTTTTTATGCTTTTATCAACAACCTTCCTTTTGCTCTCATCCAACTCAACAATATGATTGATTTTGTTCTGAATGGCATCCTAATATGAACTGAAAGGCTGAAGAAATCGACATGCTGTAAAATTAAGATGAATAGGAAATTGAACATCCATGCCATATACCAACTCAAAGGGAGACTTCACGGTAGAACTCTTCTTGGTAATACAGTCAGCCCATAATGCAAATTTTAATTTGCTATCCCATGGCTTTTTGTTTTCCCCAACAGTTTTCTTAATTATTGTCATTAAGTTCTTATTGCTAGATTCAACAAGGCCATTACCTTGGGGATAATAGTTTGATAAATGGGATAAGATAATGTCGTACTTGAAACGAAATGCTGAGAATTTTGTTGAGCTGAATGCTTTGGCATTATCACTTGTTATTTTCACGGGCACACCAAACCTTGCGATAAGATTTTCTTCAAGAAAGGCCATGATCACAGTTTTGGTTTCCTCTTTGGTGGGAATTGCTTCCACGCATTTTTTGAAATAGTTGGTAGCAGTAAGGATCCATGAATAACCATTTATTGAGTTATCCTTAAACCACCTGATGAAATCAAGCCCCTACTGCTAGAAAGGGGCTTGGACTATCACTGGTTTTAAAGGCAAAGCGGCTAGGTTTTGTTTTCCAACAAAAAATTGGCATTCTTGACAATTCCTAACATACTTATGAACATATGAAAATATGCTTGGCCAGTAATAGCCTGCTCGGAGGATCTTGTGGGCTGTAGTTCTAGCTGCGTATTAACCACCACAAAATCCCGAGTGAAAATCAACCAAGAGTTTTTTGGACTCTGGTTCATTGACACACCTAAGTATCAATCCGTCTGGGTTTCTCCAGCCCAGTCCATCATGGGTGATGCAATACTTGTTGAAATATTGTAACTTTTAAGAATATTCTATTTGTATTATTATCTGGAGATGTTTCATTCCTCCGTCGGGACATTATTATTCATCTGAAGATGCTTTATTCCTCCATTGGGATGTTATAACTAGGTTTATTAGACTCTCCTAGTGGGGTCGGCCCTGAGTTAAGTTATTAGGGGTTATTAGACTCTCTTAGGAGAAGTCGGCCCAGTTAGGGTTAAAAGTCAAGTGAAGTAAAGTATAAATAGAGGAGGTGTTTTCCTCATTTAACACACTCACTCACTTGTGAAACTCGCATAGGAGAGAGAGAGATCTGCGAAGGAGGAGAAGGAGCTCTTGTTTGGGGATTACATATTTGTATTTGTTGATTATCTATATTGAGGAATTTTTGCTGGGTTTTCTGCCCCATGAGGGTTTCCTAGGATAAATTTGTGTCTATCTTGTGATTATGTTTCTTTCAGTGATCCTTATTATGCTCTTGTTGTGAATTTTATGCTAAACTTAACATGGTATCAGAGCTAGCCTAAATAGGACATCTTTCACAAGGTGAAAATCTCTCCTTCCTCCGGTGAGAAATTAGGGTTTCTGCAAAAGTTGGAACTTTTTTAATCTGATTGCATGGCTAGATGCTCCTCCTCAAAAGAGAAATTTTGAGCCCTAGATCGAAGTTTTTGAGTGGGTAGAACCCCGGGATAAGTAAAACCCTAGTTTGACTTCTGAACCAGAAAACCAGTAAACCAGTGAACCAGAAAAGATGCGAACCAATGAACCAGTGAACCAGAAAACCTGTTGCAGATCCTAAATTCGTTGGTCAAGTTTGAAGGGTGAAAAGTTGAATTTTTCATAAACCAAGTACACCAGTCAACTCAATTCAGTCAAGCACATCTCCTGGTAAGGTCTGTTTTGCATTTTGAGAATTTTCAATTTTTGGTGACCTCCTGGATAAGATGGCCCCAACCACTAAGCTTGAGGACAAGCTAGAGGGCATAAAGAATTTTCGGGCATGGAAATATAGGATTGGCCTCATTCTTGAAGAGAATGACCTTGCCCAATACATCAAAGATGAAGTTGCAAAACCTGAGGAAGATGAAGCTAAAGAGAAGTACAAGAAGGACATGATTAGGGAAAAAAGAATCATTGTTGATTCTATCAAAGACCACTTGATCCCTCAAGTGTCATCAAAGAAGGCCCCAAAATAAATGTATGATGCCCTATCCAGAATGTATGAAGGGAGGAACATCAATAGAAATATGAACCTGAGATCTCAATTGAAGAGCACTAAGATGAGTCAAGGAGAATCAATTCAAGATTACTTCATAAGGGTCTCCCAGTTCAAGGAACAACTAAAAGCCATTGAAGACTCCCTTGATGAAGATGAACTAGTCATGACTGCTCTCAATGGTCTCACTAGACCTTGGGATTCATTCATCCAAACCATGTGTACCAGAAAAGAAAGCATGAAGTTTGACATTGTATGGGAGGATTGCATTCAAGAAGAGGCTAGAGTATCCAGTAGAGAAGCCTTACTCAAAGAAGATAATCAAGCATTAGCCACCCATACCATGAGAAGAAGAAGTCAATCCAACTTCAAGAAGGAAAGACACAAGGAGTCTCAACCTCCACACAGGTTTCAAAAGAAAAGAAGAACCAATCCAAAAAGAGATCACTCTTCATTCCAATGTTTCAATTGTCACAAAATAGGACACATTGCTAGAAATTGTCCTTCAAAGAAGAAGACGGGTTTCCACCACAGAATACATCAAGCACATCTAGCAGATGATGATAGTGAAGAAGAAGAGGAGGAAAGACCTCAAAGAAAAAGAGCTAAGGTAGAAGAAGAAGATGCAGAAGAATATGTTATATTCTTTGCACTCTTTGGGTCCGTAACACCTGGAGAAGATACATGGCTTATTGATAGTGGTGCTTCCAAGCACATGACGGGACAAAAGAAAAATTTGTCAAGACTTGAAGAAAGAACCTCTCCACAAAAGGTATCATTAGGAAATGATTACCAATATCCAATCAAAGGAATTGGTGAAGCAAGCTACAAGCTTGATTCTGGAACCCCCAAGAAGATGAAGGAAGTTTTATATGTACCAGGATTGAAGAAGAACCTACTTTCTATCTCAGCATTAGATAAAAAAGGTTATAGGGTTGCGTTCATAGATGGACAAGTACTCATGTGGCCCAAAGGAAAATCAATTGAGGATGCAGTTGTCATTGGCGAAGAAGAAAGAGGGCTATATAAACTCAAGGGATATTCAGAAGTAGCCCTTGTTCATGAAGCCACTAGCCCAAGTGAGCTATGGCATAGAAGGCTTGCTCACATCAACTACAAAGCACTACCCTATGTGAGCAAAGTAGTAACAGGATTACCAGATTTGAAGATTGATCATGAAGCCACTTGCAAAGGATGTGCAAAAGGGAAGAATATCAAGAATCCATTTCCAAAGAGTGAAACAAAGACTAAAAGTACTTTGGAATTGATTCATTCAGATGTATGTGGTCCAATTCCCTCCACATCTTTGAGTGGCTATGAATATTACCTTACATTTATCGATGATTATTCAAGAAAGAATTGGATATATTTCCTAAAAGGAAAAGATGAAGTCTTTGGAAAATTCAAGGAATTCAAAGCCTTGATAGAAAATCAAGACACTCATAATAGATAATGGTGGAGAATACACTTCAAAGTATTTTGAAGTCTTTTGTAAAGAAGATGGAATCAAGAGGGAACTAACCACTCCCTACAATCCTCAACAGAATGGTGTCGCGGAAAGAAAGAATAGAACCATTATGGAAGTAGTGAAGACAATGATACATGATCAAGATCTTCCTATGCATCTATGGGATGAAGCAGCAAGGACGGAAGTCTATGTCCAAAAATAGATTGTCTCATAGTGCCCTTGGATTCAAGACTCCAGAAGAAATGTTCATAGGGAAGAAGCATGAGGTAAGCCACCTCAAGATATTTGGATGCCCTGTATATATTCATGTACCAAAAGAGAAGAGAACTAAGTTGGACCCTTCCGGAAAGAAGGAAATATTTGTTGGGTATTGTGAAGCATCCAAGGCATTCAGAATATATATCCCAGGATTCCATCACACGGAAATTAGTAGAGATGTAACATTTGATGAAGAAGCTGCTCTCAAAATATTTAGAAAGAGCCAGTGTGAAGAAGTATATGAAGAAGATATACCTCCTAGAAATACAAAAGTTGTTTCCTTCCCTGAAGAGGAAACACCTGAAGACCATGATATGATAGAACCTCAAGAACCCCCACCTATGAACATATCACGGAAGAGAAAGCTAGCATGGGCAAGAGAAATTATACAGGAAGCAAAAAGATATGGAGCACCAGAAGGCTCCACAAGAGTGGGCAAGAAACCAAAGCCATTCTCCAACTATGTGGCTTTGATGTGTGATCTTGTAGATCAAGAACCTACCAGTTATGAAGAAGCAGTTCATAAGAAAGAATGGGTAGAAGCAATGACGGAGGAGTACCAATCAATAATGAAGAATGATGTTTGGGATGTAATTCCCAAACCAAAAGACAAGAGTGTGGTATCCTCCAAATGGATATACAAGATCAAGCATGCTGCGGATGATAGCATTGAAAAGTATAAGGCAAGGTTTGTGGCCAAAGGATTCTCTCAGAAAGAGGGAATTGACTATGAAAAAACATTTGCACCAGTTGCAAGGTACACTTCCATTAGAACCATCATGGCACTTGCATCCATGATGAAGTGGAGATTACACCAGATGGATGTGAAGACAGCCGTCCTGAATGGTGTAATTGAGGAAGAAGTGTACATAGAACAACCACAAGGATTTGAGGTTGAATATAGAAGAACTCACATATGCAAGTTGAAAAAAGCTCTGTACGGGTTGAAACAAGCTCCTAGAGCTTGGTATGAGAGAATTGATAGCTTCTTGACAAGCTTGGGCTTTACCAAAAGTAAAGATGACCCTAACCTTTACCTTAAGGTTATGGATGATGAACCTGTCATACTATTATTGTATGTGGATGATCTCTTTCTGACAGGGAATGAGAAACAAATCATGGAAATCAAGAAGAATCTAGCTACAGAATTTGAGATGAAAGATCTCGGATTGATGCATTACTTCCTAGGTCTGGAAGTATGGCAAGGCCCAGAAGGAATCTTTCTCAACCAGGGAAAGTATGTTGTGTAAATATTGAAGAGATTTGATATGTTGGAATGTAAAGCCATGGCCACTCCCATGGATACCAACTTGAAGTTGTTAGCTGATGAATCGTCAGAATTAGTGGATGTGACTCAGTATAGACAGATTATTGGGTTGCTGATGTATCTGACGAATAGTAGGCCAGATATATGCTTTGTTGTGAACACCCTGAGTCAGTATCTAGTTGAGCCTATACGTGTTCATTTGATAGTTGCAAAGCATGTGATGAGGTACCTAAAAGGTATGATAGACTTTGGTCTATATTATCTTGGAGATCATGACTTCAGATTGTATGGTTATACAGATGCAGATTGGGTTGGAAGTGTCTCAGACAGAAAGAGCACATCTGGTGGATGTTATTTTCTGGGATCTGCTATGATATCGTGGTTTAACAGGAAGCAGTCCAGTGTGGCTCTCAACACAGCTGAAGCGGAATATATAGCAGCTTGCCCTGCTAGTTGTGAATCCATATGGCTTCGGAAGCTGTTATCAGGACTATTTGACTTGGATATGGACTCCACTGTGATCCTATGTGACAACCAGAGTTGTATCAAGATGACGGAGAATCCAGTGTTCCATGATCATTCAAAGCACATAGAAATCCGATATTTCTATATACGGGATATGGTGCAGAAAGGAGCTATAAAGCTCGAGTATGTGAGCACTGATGAACAAGTTGCAGATATATTGACCAAACCTTTGTCTCGAGTAAAGTTTGAGTATTTCCGAGACAAGCTTTGTGTAGTTCAGAAGGACCCTCCTTGAAAGGGGGCGTGATATGGTCGATGATGATATTTGGATTGACGATAAGGTCGATGATGAGGATACTTGTATCGATCATGAGGATACTTGTATCGATGATGAGGATCTTGTACCGACGATGAGTTCGATGATGAGGATACATGTTCTGACGATGAGGTCAATGATGAGGATACCTGTTCCAACGATGAGGTCGATGATGAGGATACCTATACCGACGATGAGGTCGATGAGTGGTCCTTAGACTTTGTCTAAGTGGACGAGTGGATTGCATCATCCCTAGACTTTAAGTCCCAAATGGATCTAGATACCTGTGTCTTCGAGAAGTGGTCCTTAGACTTTGTCTAAGTGGACGAGTGGATTGCATCATCCCTGGACATTAAGTCCTAAATGGATCTGGAGACCTGTATCTTCGAGAAGTGTTACTTAGACTTTGTCTAAGTGGACGAGTGTATTGCCTCATCCCTAGACTTTAGTCCTAAATGGATCTGGAGACCTGTGTCTTCAAGAAGTGGTCCTTAGACTTGGTCTAAGTGGAAGAGTGGATCGTATCATCCCTGGACTTTAAGTCCTAAATGGAACCAGAGACCTGTGTCTTCGAGAAGTGGTCCTTAGACTTTGTCTAATTGGACGATTGGATTGCATCATCCCTGGACTTTAAGTCCTAAATGGATCTGGATACCTGTGTCTTCGAGAAATGGTCCTTAGGATTTTTCCAAGTGGACGAGTGGATTGCATCATCTCTGGAATTTAGTCCTAAATGGATCCAGAGACCTATGTCTTCGAGAAGTGGTCCTTAGACTTTGTCTAAGTGGACAAGTGGATTGCATCATCCCTAGACTTTAGTCCTAAATGGATCCGAATACCTGTGTCTTCGAGAAGTGGTCCTTAGACTTGGTCTAAGTGTACGAGTGGATTGCATCATCCCTGGACTTTAGTCCTAAATGGATCCGGAGACCTGTGTCTTCGAGAAGTGGTCCTTAGACTTTTTCTAAGTTGACGATTGGATTGCATCGTCCCTAGACATGATATGGTGTCTTAAAATGATAGGGATTGATCATCCCGTAAGTGGATCAGGATTTTATCATCCTTGGACTTATGTCCTAAAGTGAGGGATTGATCATCCTGTAATTGGATCATGTGTGTTGCAGATTATGATGTTGTTGATCGAGAGATCTAGATGATGATGTTGTTGATCGAGAGATCCAGATGATGTTGTTGATCGAGAAATCCAAATGATGATGTTGTTGATCGGGAGATCCAGATGATGATGTTGTTGATTGAAAGATCCAGATGATGTTGTTGATCGGGAGATCCAGATGATGATGTTGTTGATCGAGAGATCCAGATGATGTTGTTGATCGAGAGATCCAGATGATGTTGTTGTTGTAGCTGATCGAGTGATCGAGTGTTGCAGAAGATGAAGACTCAATAATGAAGATGTTGATGTTCCAGTATTGAAGATGTTAAAGATGTTCCAGTAGTTGTTCGAGTTACTGATGATGATTGAAGAAAACTTCCAATGATTTATAGATGTATCTCTATGATGTTGTTGATGACTCCTTGCTCCTGCAGATGTTGTTAGAATATCCTTCTCATTAAGGGGGAGTGTTAAAATATTGTAACTTCTAAGAATATTCTATTTGTACTTTATTATCCAGAGATGTTTCATTCCTCCGTCGGGACATTATTATTCATCCAGAGATGTTTTATTCCTCTGTCGGGATGTTATAACTAAGGTTATTAGACTCTCCTAGTGGGATTGGCCCTGAGTTAAGTTATTAGGAGTTATTAGACCCTCCTAGGAGAAGTCGACCCAGTTAGGGTTAAAAGTCAAGTGAAGTAAAGTATAAATAGAGGAGGTGTGTTCCTCATTTAACACACTCACTCACTTGTGAAACTCGCATAGGAGAGAGAGAGATCTAGGAAGGAGGAGAAGGAGCTCTTGTTTGGGGATCACATCTTTGTATTTGTTGATCATCTATATTGAGGAAGTTTTGTTAGGTTTTCTACCGCATGAGGGTTTTCCAAGATAAATTTGTGTCTATACTATGATTATGTTTCTTTCAGTGATCCTTATTATGCTCTTGTTGTGAATTTTATGCTAAACTTAACAATACTTAGTGGTCTTCAACCTCAATGCTCATCTCTTATGTCCTATTAGGTGATTTGGGCATGTGAGGTTGGTTAAGAAGAAAATGATATATTTATACCATTCACTCTTCTCTAAACGTTGAAGCTCTTTTGACTTGAATTATTCTGACAAACTGTTCTGACACACCATTCCCAAAGCTTCCTCATTCCCCTCAGTTAACATCTTTGCAAGGCCTTGTCCCTTAATGAGTTTAGTGGGTCTAATTTCCAAGTCATATTCCTGGATTTTTGACACCCACTTCCCTCTTATCCCTAAGCAATCTTGCTGGGATAATATGTCTTTTACTGTTGCATGGGGCACATAACCAATTTTCTTATTATATCCAACATACGTTCTGAAATGTTTAAGGGATTTTACTAGTGTATAGGCTTGATTTTCCATTAGGGTATATTTTAACTCATAGTTTTGTAATGCTCTACTCATAAATGCGATGGGTTGCTCCAAACCTTCATTGTTCTTTTGTAGCAACACCTCCACAATCGTGTCCTCTGATGCAAATGAGAAAATCTGGAAATCCTTTGAATAATCGGGGCTGAGTAAAACAGGTGCTTTTGCTATGCTATCCTTGATGCACTTGAATGCATTTCTACCTTCATCCGTCCATATAAACTTAGCATCTTTCTTTAAGAGTTTCTGTAATGGCTTCATTAATTATGCTAAGTTCGGGATAAACCTCCTTATGAAGTCAATCTAACCATTAAATGGCTGCAGGGATTTTAGATCTTTAGGAAAAGGTAATTTATTTATGGCCTCTACTCTTTCAGGGTCCAATTTAACTCCATCTTTAGTTATTATGTGGCCTAACAGTTTTCTTTCATCAATACCTAGTATTAATTTAGCTGGGTTGAGTGATATGCCAATTTTTTTACATTTCTCGAAAACTTGTTTTAAGTGTTTAACATGATTTTCCCTTCCTTGGAAAAGATAGTCAAGTTATCCTGATATATTTCAATTATTTTCCCAACCAGCTCTTTAAAAGAGTAATCCATAGCATGCTGAAAAGTAGCTCCTGCATTCATTAAGCTGAAACGCATTTTGATGTATTCAAAAGTACCCCATGGGGTTGTGAAGGTAGTTTATATCGATCTTATTTGATAATTAGCACTTGATTATATCTAGAGAATCCGTCCAACATGGACATTATGCCCGAACCTGTTACTCTCTTGAGAAGAGTTTCCATGTTCGGTAATGGGTAGTTATGTTTTAGGCAGGATGTATTTAAATTTCTAAAATCAATGCAAATCCTTATTGAACCATTCTTTTTTCTAACTACCACTAAATTTGAGCACCAAGTCGAATGTCTTGTTGGATGGATGATTCCCGCTACCAACATCTTTTTAATTCCTTCTTGACTATTGGTGCCATCTTTGGATTTATTTGTCTAAGGTTTTTCCATAATGGATTAACTTCTTTTATTTCCTGCTTCAATGGGATGAAATGCTGGAATACATCATCCTGATAGGCCTTAAGTTCATCATATGTGAACGCAAAAAAATCCCTATACTCCCTTACCAAGGTAATTAACTCATTTCGTTATTTTTTGGAAGTTCATTTTCCAATTTTTATTAATTTTGGATCTTTATCTGTTCCGATATTTATTTCTATATATTCCCCAGGTTTGATCATTTCCTTTTTATGCTTATACCTGTCATGCCGATCAAAACCATGCTCTAATGCCACAAAGCCTCTAGGGAAGCTGACCTGAAAATCTGAAAATTCCTCTACATTGTGGATGAATCACAAGATATGTTCATCACTTTGAAAGACCTGTCGATTGTTGAATTAATGTAACTTTGAAGAATATTCTACTTGTATTTTATTATTGTAACTCCGTCATGGATGTTTTACCTCCATTCGGGGATGTCATTATTATATTTGGTCATGTAAAAGTCATGATGTAAAACCTCCATTGTAAGTTGGGTCGTTAGTACCCAAAAGAATGTAATATAATATTATTTGAGTATTTATGGGAGAGGTTGGCCCAGTTAGTTAAAGTGAGGCTGACCTAGTTAGGTTATTTGTCAAGTGAAAAGTAAAGTACAAACAGAGAGTGACTTCCTCTCATTTGTACCATTCACTCATTCATGCATTGCGCATTAGAGGAGAGAGAGAAGTCTATGAAGGAGGAGGAGGAGGATTGGCTTGGCTCTAGAGTTTGGGTTTGTCTCTCTTATTTGTGAGACCTATTTTGGGCATTGTATTTTGGTAATCTATATTGAGGAAGTTCTTGTTGGGTTTTCTTCCCCTTGAGGGTTTCTCAGGATATATTGTTGTGTACCTTGTGATTGTGTATCTTTCAGAGATCCTTGTTATGCTGCTACTGTGAAAATATATTAAATGCTCATGAAGTTAGAATTTAGTCTATAGTAGCATATAATCTTAACATTGTATCAGAGCTAGCCTGAAAAGAGCAACTTTCATAGGGTAAATCTCTCTCTCTCTCCGAGCTTAAAATTTAGGGATTCTTACAAAAGTGGAATTTTTGAGTGCAAGTGACATAGGCAAGTGCGCCCCTCCTAGGCGCATCTATTGGCACCAAGATCAAAATTTTTCAGTGGGTGAATCTTCCAAAAATTCAAACCCTAGTTTGACTTTGGACCAGAAAAACCAGAAAAAGCCAGAGTCTATAGACCAAAATTTCACAAGTCAAATTTCAAGGGTGAAATTTTGGAATCTTAAAAAACCAAGTGTACCAGCATACTTGCCTCAGTCAAGCACATCTTTTGGTGAGTTCAGTTTTTAATTTTGAGAAATTATATTTTTTGTTATTCTCTACTCTCCAGGATAAGATGGCCCCAAGCACTAAGCTTGATGACAAGTTGGAAGGCATAGAGAACTTATGTGCTTGGAAGTATAGGATTGGACTCATTCTAGAAGAGAATGATCTTTCAAAGTTTGTTAAAGAAGATGTACCAAACCCGAAGAAGCCGAAGCAAAGGAAAATAACAAGAAGGACATGATTAGGTCCAAGAGGATCATAGCAGATTCCATCAAGGATCACTTGATTCCTCAAGTGTCCTCCAAGAAAACACCTAATGAAAATTTTGATGCCCTATCAAGGATGTATGAAGGAAAGAAGATCAATCGAAAGATGAATTTGAGAACCCAAATCAAAAGCATGAAGATGAATCAAGGTGAATATATCCAAGATTACTTTACTAGGGTTTCTCAATTCAAAGAACAACTAGAAGCAATTGGAGACAAGCTTGACGAAGATGAATTAGTAATGACTGCTCTCAATGGTCTTACTAGACCTTGGGACTCTTTTATCTATACAATGTGTGCAAGAAAGGAAAGTCGACTATTTGAAGTTGTATGGGAAGAATGTATCCAAGAGGAGGCTAGAGTGGCAAATCGAGAAGCACTACTCAGAGATGATGATCAAGCTCTAGCTACCCATACTAAAAGAGGAAAGGGAAAACCTCATTTCAAGAAGGAAAACCATAAGGAATTTCATCCTCCTAAGAAGTTTCAAAAGTATAAGAAGGAAAACCACAAGCGAAGAGACTTCTCTTCTTATCAATATTATTGTTGTGATAAGATGGGACATATTGCCAAAGATTGTCCAATGAGAAAAGAAGAATACAAGAAGAAGAGTAACAAAAGACATCATGCTCATTTAGTCGAAGAAGAAGAAGAAGAAGGACCTCCCAGGAAGTTACCAAAATAAGAAATTGAAGAATAATGATGGTGCTTCAAAGCACTCTCTCCAATTTTGAAGAAAAGGACTCCCCTCATAAAGTTTCACTAGGATAATAGGAGAAGCAACATACAAGCTTGATTCATGAACTCTGATGATGAAGGAGGATGTAATATAGAAAGAATTTAGAATTACTTTTATATAAGATGCAGTTTTTATTGGAACAAAAGAAAGTGGCTCACATAAGATCACTCAGAAACAGCTTTGATCTATGGTAGAAGACTTGATCAACATTATAGATCATAAGCAAGAAAGGCACAGGACCTCCAAATAAGATGATGGAGTAGAGCTCACCATTAGACATTCCAGTAATCCCTGCAAGGAGACTAGGATCAAAAGAGATCCTGCCAAACAAACTAAGATAAGTATTTGAATTGTCATTTTATAAAATTGTTTAATTGTTCAGTTGTGTACATGTTTATATTCCTAGAAGTATAGTATGCATGTTAGAACATTTGCATTAATATGTGATGGGTAAGTAGCCTATGGTGTTATACAACATTCCATTGCTACTTATCTAGAGTGAAACCTCTTTGCTGACATATTGGGAGTAGTGCACGCTCTTAATAATGTTCTGGTAGAGATGGAAGGAATCTAGAAAGTTACCATATGAATGTGGGATATGGATGAATGTTGTGTTATTGGCTAAGATAGCATTATGACAGTGTGACCTATGTTTTTATGCATATGTTTTGGAAACTATGAAATGTTTCTAACCATGCTACTGAATTTGACTTGTAGGAAGTATCGTACACCATCACCTACAAATGAAGAATGATGAGTCTTGTTCCGTAGAACAAGCGATGATGGTTCAACTATAAACAAGACTAATGAAATCAAGCATAGGAATTCAACTATGACAAGATGTTTCTTTAGTAGCCAAACTCATGGTGTAATCAAAGTAGAAGAAGATATCGAGCAACCTCCAAGACTCAAAGAACCACATGTATGCAGATTGAAGAAGACTTTGTACGGGCTCAAAAGTCACCCATGGATAGAATGATGAGATCAAGGATCACCTAGAGTGATGAAACATCAACCTTTTCTACAAGGTTGAAGATGAGAAGCTCATAGATGGGTGCAAGAGAGAACTTGCAACAGAGTTCGAGATCTTGGTATCCAATTACTTAGAAAGATGAAATAAATGGATATACAAGATAAAACATGCAGCGGATAGAAGTATTGAAAAAGACAAAGCTAGATTTGTGGCTCGTGGATTCTCTCAAAAGGAAGGAATTGATTATGAAGAGACATTTTCTCCCGTAGCAAGGTACACTTCCATGAGAACCATCATGGCATTTTCAGCCACGATTAAGTGGAAGTTACACCAGATGGATGTGAAAACAACTTTCTTGAATGGTGTCAGTGAAGAAGAAGTGTACATAGAACAACCACAAGCCTTTTGAAGTTGAAAACAAAGATATGCATGTCTGCAAACTGAAGAAGGCTCTGTATGGGTTGAAGCAAGCTCCAAGAGCTTGGTATGGAAGAATTGATAGTTTTCTGACGAGCTTGGGATTTACCAAGAGTAAAGATGATCCTAGCCTTTACTTCAAGGTTATGGATGATGAACCTGTCATATTATTGCTATACATGGATGACTTATTCCTGACAGGAAATGAGAAGCAAATTTCAGAGTGCAAGAAGAAGCTCACTGCAGAATTCGAGATGAAAGACCTTGGATTGATGCATTATTTTCTAGGTCTCAGAGTATGGCAGATCCCAGAAGGAATCTTCCTTAACCAAGGGAAGTATGCAGTAGAGATATTGAAAAGATTTGATATGTTGGAGTGTAAAGCCATGGCCACACCCATGGATACAAATTTGAACTTACTATCTGGCGCTTCGTCAGAATTGGTGGATATGACTCTATACAGGTAGATTATTGGGTCATTGATGTATCTGACGAATACCAGGCCAGGTATATGCTTTGTTGTGAACACCTTGAGTCAATATATGGTTGATCCCAGACGTGTTCACCTTGTAGCTTCAAATCATGTGATGAGGTACCTAAACGGTACAATAGACTATGGTTTCAGTTATACTTCAGACTATTTGGTTACACAGATTCAAATTGGGAAGGAAGTGTTTTAGACAGAAAGAGCACTTCAGGTGGATGTTACAGCCTGGGGTCGGCCATGATATCATGGCTAAGCAGGAAGCATTCCAGTGTTTCCCTCGGTACCGTAGAAGAAGAATATATTGTAGCCCATTCTGCCAGTTTTGAAGCCATATGGCTTCGAAAGTTGTTATTAGGTCTATTTGATCTGGAGTTGGATACCACAGTGATTCTATGTGATAACCAGAGTTGTATAAAGATGACAGAGAACCCTGTGTTCCATGATAAGTCGAAGCACATAGAAATATAGTATTTCTACATTCGTGATATGGTGCAGGAGGGAGCTATAAAGCTCCAATATGTGAGCATCGATGAGCAGGTTGCAAATGTGTTAACTAAGCCACTATCTCGTGTGAAGTTTGAGCATTTCCGTGACAATCTTGGTATAGTCCATAAGGAATTCCCTCGAAAGGGGGAGTAGTGCTAATGATATTGTGGTGCAGTGGGATTGATCATCCCTAGACAGTGATCCTGTAATTCCGAAAGGAAGGATAGTCTTAAATGTTGATCCTGAGTCGTGGTGGGATTGATCATCCCTAGACAGTGATCCCATAATTCCAAAAGGAAGGATAGTCTTAAATGTTAATCCTGAGTTGTGGTGGGATTGATCATCCCTAGACAGTGATCCCGTAATTCGAAAGGAAGGATAGTCTTAAATGTTTATCCTTAGACTAGAATCTCGTAATTCCGAAAGGAAAGATTGTCTAAGATGTGAGTAGTGGACAAGGATCCAGTAATTCCAAAAGGAAGGATCGTCCAAGTGTGGTAGATCCGTAAAGACTGGGTCCCGTAATTCTGAAAGGAAGTATTGTCTCAGCACCACCAATGTTGATGGACTAGAGTCCCATAATTCCAAAAGGAAGGATTGTCCATGATCCCGTAATTCCGAAAGTAAGGATCACCAGTGTTGATGGACTAGAG
The DNA here is from genome assembly GCA_027924585.1 of Larix kaempferi. Lineage (NCBI taxonomy): Eukaryota > Viridiplantae > Streptophyta > Pinopsida > Pinales > Pinaceae > Larix > Larix kaempferi. The sequence continues at coordinate 42,292,928 of BSBM01000055.1, read as the reverse complement.
TCCCATAATTTCGAAAGGAAGGATTGTCCATGATCCCGTAATTCCGAAAGGAAGGATCACAAGTGTTGATGGACTAGAGTCTCGTAATTCAGAAAGGAAGGATTGTCCATGATCCCATAATTCTGAAAGGAAGGATCACCAGATTTTTTGGACTAGAATCTTGTAATTGCGAAAGGAAGGATTGTCCAAGATCCCGTAATTCCGAAAGGAAGGATCACCAGAGTTGTTGGACTGGGTCCCGTAATTCTGAAAGGAAGGACTATCCACGATCCTATAATTCTAAAAGGAAGGAGCATGTGTGTTGCAGGTGATGATATTCCAGTGCTGCTAAAGATGATGTTCTAGTACTATAGATGAGGATGCTCCAGTGCTGCAGATCATGTTCCAGTACTGAAGATGAGGATGCTCTAGTGCTGCAGAAGATGATGCTCCAGTGTTGAAGATGAGGATGCTCCAGTGCTGCAGAAGATGATGCTCTAGTGATGAAGATGAGGATGCTCCAGTGCTGCAGAAGATGATGCTCCAGTGCTAAAAATGAGGATGCTCTAGTACTGAAGATGATGATGTTCCAGCCTCGTGCTGCAGATGATGATACTTCAGCTCTATACTGAAGATGATGATGATTATACTTCAGTTCTGTACTGAAGATGATGATGATACTTCATCTCTCTACTGAAGATGGTGATGCAGAAGATGATGTTCCAACTCTGTGTTGCAAATGATGATGATGTTACAACAAGTTGTTCCAGTTGTTGATATTGATGTTGTTGAAGAACTTCCAATGGTTTATAGATGTACCAACCAATGTTCCAGATGATGTTGTTGATGATGCCCCTCCTCCCTCCTTCTGTTGATGTTGCATAGAGCCACACATGTTGTTGTTGTCGTCAGTAGAATACCCTTCTTTTTAAGGGGAATTGTTGAATTAATGTAACTTCGAAGAATATTCTACTTGTATTTTATTATTGTAACTCCGTCGGGGATTTTTTACCTCCGTTCGGGGATGTCATTATTATATTTGGTCATGTAAAAGTCATGAGGTAAAACCTCCATTGTAATTCGGGTCGTTAGTACCCAAAAGAATGTAATATAATATTATTTGAGTCTTTCTAGGAGAGGTCATCCCAGTCAGTTAAAGTGAGGCCGACCTAGTTAGGTTATTTTTCAATTGAAAAGTAAAGTATAAATAGAGAGTGACTTCCTCTCATTTGTACCATTTTCTCATTCATGCATTGTGCATTAGAGGAGAGAGAGAAGTTTGCGAAGGAGGAGGAGGATTGGCTTGGCTCTAGATTTTGGGTCTGTCTCTCTTATTTGTGAGACCTATTTTGGGCATTGTATTTTGGTAATCTATATTGAGGAATTTCTTGTTGGGTTTTCTTCCCCTTGAGGGTTTCCCAGGATATATTGTTGTGTACCTTGTGATTGTGTATATTTCATAGATCCTTGTTATGTTGCTATTGTGAAAAAGTATTAAATGCTCATGAAGTTAGAATTTAGTCTTTAGTAGCATATAATCTTAACACCGATGGTGTATGTTATCCGGAACTGATGGTCTAAATTTTATCTCTAGTGTACCATTCCCATTCAACGGTTCTTCTAATGGATGAAGTGTTGATGCCGCTACTGCTAGTCTATCTGCCATGCAATTATGATCTCTAGGAATCTCAATAAGGTTTAATGCACCAAAGAATTCCATTTTGTCCCATATTGCATTCCTATATCGTTTTAGTCTTTCACATTTGCATGCATACTTATTCCTTACTTGGAGAATTATTAAGTCCGAGTCTCCTTTTATACTTAGCAGTTTAATACCCATGTCCTTAGCAATTTCCAATCCTAGAAGTAATGCCTCACACTCAACCACATTATTAGTTGTCTCAAATTCTAACCTATAGGCAAAGTTGAAGGTTTTCCCCCTAGGTGAAGTGATAACACCACCTGCCCCTTTTTCTGCTCTAGAATGTGCTCCATCAAAGTTCATTCTCTAGATCTCGTCAACTTTCTCATCTTTGATTTGTTCTTTTACAAGTGCTAGAAAGTTGGAGTAAATTGCATAGTTTCCATTATGACCAGTGTTGTATACATATTCATTTGACAAATTCTTAGTATCTTCCACATGATGTTTCTTAGCTTTTTCAGTATGCAATTTAACAAGAGAATATTCTGATGCAGGTACCGTGGCATAACTCCAATCCATTTGGATGGATCCCCCTAGATCAGCATCCCATTTTCTTGAAAGGAGCATGCCCCACTTATCAGGTACATCAATCACTAGTATATCCATGGTGATGTGGATATCAGGGTACTAAGCCAATTTTACAAGAATATTCAGAATGATGCCAATCACATCAACTTGTCTGGAGTCCATGGCACAAATATTCGAATATGGTCTAGTGATCTTCAGATTCAATTTTTCCATAACCTTTATGGTCATAATATTTGATGAGCCCCCAGAGTCCAACATACAGTTGTGTAGAAGAAGACCATTTATCATCAGTGATACATAAAAGGGTGGGTGGTCTTCTTTACTTGAGTCCACGGTATGTAGGACAACTGGGGGGTCTTTCTCATCAATTTTCTTTAGGAGGGGCTCTTACTTTAGATTGTTCATGATTAATCTCTTTATGAGGATCAATAACATTCATTAAATTTTCCCTTTGACAAGGGATCTTAATGGCTTCCGTGGCAGGGATCAAAACTTTAGCTGACTCAAACCATTTACCTAAATCAATATCAACAGGAACAGAGTTAGGATTATGTTGAGTTATTACATTTGGTACATATTGTTGTTTGGATTTAGGGGCTCTAGCATAATCCCTCATCTGATAGGTAAGTCCTTTGTATTTAGGCATTTCTTTAATCTGCTCTGGAGTAGGCATTTCACCATAAAATTTAGCTAGTTTATATTTTTCTTGACTATGCTCTCTAGCTTGATTCGATGTTTATTTAGAGAGGGGTTGAACATGTCCTACTGTGTTGATGAACTCAGGCTCGCTTGTAAAAACATCACTACTACTGCTTCCCAGATACTCTTGTTCTAAGACTTGACATGCTACATAACATGTAGATTCTTCATGTAATGCATCACAAGGTCTACAATATGGATGAACTTCTTCAACCATATTGGTGGTTTCAAGATGATGAGGCATTCTATCATCTTGAGGAGGTCCTTTCTTCTGCCACTTATTCTTTGGAGGAAAGGTATTTTGATTTGCATATGATATTTCTATGACAACCACTCTATTCTGCATTGTTTTAAGTTGAGTGACATAGTTGGTTTCCATTTCCTCCCTACATTCACTCGTCTCCTTCATCTTTTTCTCATAAGACTCTTGCATTTGATTCATGGGTGTCTTATCCTTAGGTTCATGATGTTTATTAACAATATCCTTGTGAACCCAGGGATGTTTGATTTACCCGATGACTGCATATTAAAATCAATTTTTACGGCTAAGTCTTGGGAAGATTTCAGAGTTCCTGGTTCTTTATCCATTAGCATGAATCTTATTTCTCCATTTAATGCCTCCATATAGTAAACTAAAATAGATTTATCAATGGGATTGAAGTCGGCATGAAAACTGGCAACCAAATATCTGACCTTTTTATTGAACTCCTCCATTGTTTCATTTTCATTTCTTCCAATAGAGTGGAGGGAATTCAATAGATGGTGTGGTTCTTTCTTTTCTCCCCACCTCTCTATGCAACCTTTGGTCAAAGCATAATAAGAGTCATAGGTATTGTCAGCCAATCCTAAGAACCACTCAGATGCATCATCTTCTAATGATAAGGCAAAACATCTCATGTAGACATCATCGTGTTGTTGGGAAGGGGTTCGGCACCAAATTGGGTTCCTAGAAAACGTTTGAAGGTAGATGGCTTCCGAGCTGGCATTATTGCCTTGAAATGTAGGTAAATTTTCAATAGCTCTCTCAGGAATCTCATGTGGATATCCTGCAATTTGAGTGAGGTTAAGGGGTTTGAAAATTTTATCCATTGGAGACAAATCTTTATTAGAACTAGAGTTACTAAACAAAAACTGGATGTCTAAGAGGGACTCAGATCCTAAATGTTCAAGGACCCTACGAGAAGTAAGTCTATCCTGCCCCCGTCGATAAACCCTTCCAGGCTCAGGAATGAAGCTGTCTAAATCGTCAGAAGTTCTTCTTCTAGAATACCTGATTGTGTTATTAGATAGTGGAGTCGCCAAGTGGATCGAGTGAATCTCAGATTTGTTCAACTAAACACACCAAAAGGTAAAAAAAACAAAAAGAAGCTAAAAATTCATACCCAGGGATAGAAGATGTATCCTCGGCAACTGCGCCAAAAAAGTTGCCGCCGGATCGCGCACCTAGTTAACGCAGTAGAAATATATGCTATTGCTCGGTGCGCCCTTGGGGGCAAGTCTCGATTCAAGGCTTTCACCTGATCTTGACTCCTCCATTTAGGCCAACTCCTAACCAAAGCCAAGGGGGGTAGTCCCTATGGAATGTTTATAAGGTTAATTAGAATATTTCAGAAAATTTATTATGGATGTTTTTTATGAGTTTTAGGGGGTTTGATTATAACAGTCCAAGTTCGTTTGCAAAAATGTTTTAAAGATATGCTTTCAATTGTAGAACATACAAGACCACCAATATATAAAGATACAACCACAGTTTACTAGTATTAAGAAAAATATAAAATGATTGTTGTTGTGAACCAGTGCCAAATGGAGTCAATACATAAAAGACGTTGCTGAAAGGGAAATTTTTGCAAATGTCTCTTGGTTGATTTTAAATTATTAAAGGTTTGAAGTTTGTTAAGGAAAAGGGGAAACTCCAGAGATACCGTGAGGTACAAGGAGCAATGTCCGGAAATTGAATGAAAGTGGATCCTCACGAAGACACGTGGGCTGGAATGGAGTCTCTAGGACAGTGTTCAGCACTACACCAACAAGGGTGTAGCCAAACTGTGCCCTGAGGTCGCCTCCCAGTTGTTCCCGCTTCTTCTGAGAAATTTTCCCACAAAAGCTTAATGAACTTAGTGTCGGATTTTCACTATGTGATGGGTTGTTACTTTTATTATGATGAGTTTTTAGTTAGAATGTGAGAATTAATAAGTTGCAACAACTCTTTCTGATTTCCCCAGGACCGGGAAAATTCCCGCAAGGGGAAAGAGCATACTTTGAGCGATAGCAAAATGTTTATTTCAAATTTATGCTTGAAAATGAAAATGCTAAGAAAAAAATATAAAGATATGGATCACCGGATCTATGTGTCACTTTCTGATCAACCACCACTAATCAGCAATGCCTTTATGTGGTGGTGAGAGCATACTTCGTGGCAACGAGATCGATGTTATTTCTAATTTACTTTTGCGAAATGAGAAATGACAAATTATGAAATAAAGTAAGTATACAGTGCTGCAACAAATGTGGTTTGTGTTCCGTCACAAAAAAATTATACCACAAAATTTGACACTGTGAATCCCCCCAAGGTGGATGGGGTGTGGGCGTTGTGTAGCCCACTTGCTCTCGTTTAAAAAATTGCAATGCTTGCTCAAAGAAGTGTCACTTAGTCCTTTTAACTTGGATCTAAGGGCTTACAAAGTTCTAGAAATAAAAGCTTGAAGAAAGAGGGTCCACGGAATGTCTTTTTGGAACTTTCTGGCGAAAAATGGCCAGAACTTCCCTCTCTTTTTCCTTGGACCCGCTAAAAACCAGCAAGATAATATGATTATAATATGATGGGAAAGATGAAACAAAAATATAAAAATTGAAAATTTTTTGTACGTGGAAAATATTTGAATTTTTTTTTAATACAAGTACAATATTTAGCTTAGATCTAGTGGTAGGAAAAAGCTTATTGAGAATGCTAAGATCTAACTATAAAATATGCTAAAGATAAGTAGATCTGAAATAATAAGCATAAATGACATAGATCTACTTCTTAAGCAATTAACGAAACAAAAATTGAAAGAGAAGGGAAGAAATTTTGTTTGAGAAGATGGATGGAGATCATAAGCCAAAGCTAGATCCTTGCAATTGTTCTTGGGAAGCATCTGTAAGCAAAATGTTAGCAAAGAAAGGTGCCTAAAGAGAAGAACACACAACCGAGTTCCAATCCTCTTTGTAGCTTGTGATTTGCAGCTTAAGAAACAAGACTTGCAACAAGAAATGTGAGATCCAGTGTGTTAGAATGAAAAGAAAACAAAAGAGCCTAAATATAACTGAATATTGTTGGCTACTTCTAGATCTCTTTACATTTAAACACAAATAAGCAAGTTGGAAACCGCAAATGCTTATTGCTATAGCACATAAACTAGATCATACATGTAATTGAAAATAAGAAATGAAAAAACAAGACACAATATCACCTCATAAGCTCGATATCCAACACCAATGCACAAGATGGACCTCCAAAGTCTTTCTCAATATATTCAAAGAGCAGCAATTACAAATTTAGCAAAGGTTCAATGCATCCATGTGAACAATGGAGCATTAGCCTCACTTTCATAGAATGGGAGAGAGGGAGGGGGCGTAGCCTTGAGGAAAGCGCATCACTACAAGAGGGGATCGATCATAGGAGTGATCAATGCGTTGGTTGATATGATATGGATCCACAAGGAAAGTGCACCACCCCTCATGAGGTAGGCGACCTCCTTCTTGTTTGTAACGCCACTTAATACATAGCTTCCACATGCACTAATCTGTTGGGAAGAAGGGAGGGTGCATCACCTTTCATGAGATCCATGCACTATATGATTTTGACTTTTCAAAACACATACTTTAATCACTTACTTAAGTTGCCCTCCACATGTGATGAGTTGCCACCTCATTCATCATATTTAAAACATGCCTTTTCGATTTTCACAATTTGTCATTTGGTGCATTTTGTGTCATCTTTAGCATTTATTTGCCATTATGTTGCCTCTTTTATGAAAAAATGCCATAAGTGATAATTTAATCACCCAAAACCCAAGGAAAAGTGGGTCCTAGGTTAAAGAGGACACTCTGAGCATGAAAACTAGCATCCCTGCGCCAAATTCCAGCTTTGGAGGTGTGAGTGAAAAACTCAGGAATTATACATCATTGAAGCGCAATGCATAATTCCTAAGGAAAAAACAATCTAGAGTATCCCCTTGACAGCTAAACCTAAGGTAGGCAAATCCTTTTACAAAACTATCATGCTTAGACCAACTCATTACAATTTCCCCATGGGGGTCTGGACATGCAAATTTTACAAAGGGCCAAAAATTTGGCTTGATGAACTTCTGAACTTTGGTAATCAAAAATGTAAGTTGTTCAAGTCTTCTGAGGTTTACAAGGAGTCCACCTAAGTGCAACTTAGTGGGAAATAGGACCTAACCACACTTCCGCTAAGGAAGAAACTCATTGGTTGCAAATGGGTGTACAAGGTCAAGTACAAGGCAGGTTGGTAGCTAAAGGGTTATGTCAACAAGAGGGCATTGATTATGAGGATACCTTTGTTCCTACAGAAAACATGAGCATTACTTGACTTGTTCTAGCCATGGTAACTCAATGTGGCTAGAAGGTCCATCAGATGGATGTGAAGAGTGCCTTCCTCAACGAAGCTATGGAGAAAGAGGTTTATATGCATCAACCACAAGGATTTGACATTTCAGAGGAGACCTTTGCAGATTAAAGAAAACTCTATATGGCTTGTTTTAAAATAATGTAACTACGGAAGATATTCTATTTATATTATTGTATTCCTCCTCCGGGAGATGATGGTCATGTAATTAATAATGTAAAGGTCATTGAAAGAATCAATGTAAACCCTAGGACATGTGCCGGCCTAGAAAAACCCCTAAAGATTATTATATTATGTAATTGACCAGTCAAGTAGAGAAGTCAGCTCTGTTGGGGAATTTGTCACCTCAACAGAAGAATATAAATAAAGGACCTCTCTCTCAATTCTAATCATTCATTCACTCAAGCAAGTTCGCATTGGTGAAGAAGAGAGGTGCGCACAAGTGGAGGAGTAGTTGATTTGTCTTGAGGAACTTTTGTACTTTGTGATTTCTATATTGAGGAAGGCTTTGCTGGGTTTTCTATCCCAAGAGGGTTTCCCAAGATAAATTGTGTCTCTTGTGTTTTATGTTGTGCTTGTTTATCTTTCAGTAATTGTTTAGATGCTATATGTTGTTCAAATAAAAACTAACATGGTATCAGAGTTGGCCTGAAAGATTGCATTGTGCAGCCACAGAAAATTAGGGCTTTTGACAGAAGGAGAATTTTTGAGTTTTCTCAGCATAGGATTGATCCCCTCAGAAAAATCAAAATTTTGAGCCCAAGATCGAACTTTTTGGTTGGGAAGAACCCCGGGATCAAGCAAACCCTAGTTCAGGATTTTGACCAAACAACCAGAAAAACCAGAAATTGCAAATCCGAATTTCGCAAGTCACTTTTGAAGGGCAAATATTTGGAATTTCCAAAATCTGAGCACACCAGCTTGCTCGCCTCAATCATGTACATCTCCCTGACTTGTCAGAAGTTTGAAATTTTAGGGTTTCTCTGTCAAACCCTAGATCCAACAAATTATCAAGGTAAGATATTCAAACTTTTCTATTTCCATTTGAGGTTCTCATTATAGCAAAATGACAAGCAATACCAAGCTTGATGAAAAGCTTGAAGGAGCTGAGAACTTCAGATCCTGGAAGTATAGAGTCATGCTCATCCTTGAGGAGCATGAACTAGAAGACTATGTGAAGGAAGGGCTTACAAAACCAGAGGGAGATGAAGAAAAGGCAAGACATAAGAAGAACCTGATCAAAGCAAAGAGGATCATTGCTGACTCCGTCAAGGATCACTTGACCCCCCATGTGTCTTCCAAGAAGACACCAAAAGAGATGTTTGATGCCTTAACCAGCTTGTTTGAAGGAAAGAACATCAATAGAAAGATGACCTTGAGAAATCAACTCAAGGGTGTGAAGAACATGAAGTCTAAGTCCATGCACTCATACTTCTCTAGAGTATCCCAGATCAAAGAACAACTAGAAGCCATTGGGGATATGATAGAGGATGTCAAAGTTGTGATGACTACTCTGAATGGTCTCCCCCGAGATTGGGAACCATTTGTTCATGGCATTTGTGCCAGAAAGAAACTAATCAAATTCAAAAATCTATGGGAAGAATGTGTCCAAGAAGAAGAAAGAATAGTCGTAAGAGAGGAGAAGCTAAATGACGATGAAGATCAAGCTTTAGCTACTCATGCTAAAGGAGGGAAGAAGAGGAAGATGAACCCTCGTCCCCGAGAGGAATCTCCAAGAAGACCCCAAAAGAAGAGAAGGACCAGAAAGGATTTCTCTTCAATTGAATGTCACTCATGCCACAAGACTGGACACATTACAAGGAATTGTCCAAACAAACATGGACAACACAAGAAGCAGAAGAAGAGGTTTCATTCTCATGCAGCGGAAGATAGTGATGATGCTGACAAGAGCAGAAATAATGAAGACTCCAGTGAAGAATATGTTCTTATCTCAACACTCACTGGTTCAGTATCTCATGGAAGTGATACTTGGCTAGTGGATAGTGGAGCTTCAAAGCACATGACAAGATACAAAGAATCATTGTCTCATCTCATCCAGAAGGAATCTCCACACAAGGTAAAACTCGAAGATGATTACCAATATCCCATCAAAGGTATGGGAGAAGCCTCTTACAAGTTGGACTTTGGGAAGTCCATGAACATGAAAGATGTACTTTATGTACCTGGGTTGAAGAAGAACCTTCTATCTATTTCAGCATTAGATAAGAAAGGTCTTCGAGTTGCATTTATAGATGGTGAAGTTCTCATGTGGCCTAAAGGGAAGACTATTGATGATGCAGTAGTCATTGGAGTAGAAGAAGGAGGAATTTACAAACTAAAGGGTCATGTAGATGCAGCAATGATGGCTAGTGCCATGAACCGCTGTGAGCTATGGCATAGGAGACTAGCTCATGTACACTATAAGGCCTTACCAATTGTAAGTAAGGTGGTGACTGGATTACCAAAGATCCAGGTGGATCATGAAGGAGTATGCAAAGGGTGTGCTCAAGGGAAGAGTACAAAGAACCCATTTCCAAGTAGCGACAGCAAAGCGAAAGGTATTATGGATATCATTCATTCAGACATTTGTGGACCAATGTCCACCACCTCTCTAAGCGGGTATGAATATAATGCATCTTTTATTGATGATTATTCTCGCAAAACCTGGATTTACTTTCTGAAGAATAAGAATGAAGTCTTTGAAAAGTTTAAATAATTCAAGGCGCTCATAGAGAATCTCTCTGAAAAGAAGATTAAGATCCTGAGGTCAGACAATGGAGGGGAATATACCTCAGGGGATTTCAAATATTTCTGTAAGCAAGCAGGGATTAAAAGGGAGCTCACTGTCCCTTATAATCCACAACATAATGGTGTAGCTGAAAGGAAGAATAGAACGATCATAGAAGTAGTAAAGGCTATGATCCACAACCAAGACTTACCCATGCATCTATGGGAAGAAGCTTCCAGAACCGCAGTCTATGTACATAGCAGAATCTCCCATAGTGCTCTTGGAAACAAGACCCCAGAAGAGATGTTCACCGGGAAGAATCCTGAAGTCAGTCATCTAAAGATATTTGGATGTCCAGTGTTCATCCCCATTCCAAAGGAAAAGAGATCGAAACTAGAGCCTTCAGGGAGGAAGGGAATATTTGTGGGTTATAGTGAGCAATCTAAGGCTTACCGCATATACATCCCAGGATTTCGTCAGATCGAGATTAGTCGGGATGTCACATTTGATGAAGATTCAGCTTTCAACAAGTCTAAGAAGACTCATGAGGATGAAGAGGAGCAGGAGGCTCCCAGGTTTGCAAAATCAACCAAAGAACCACTTCCAAATGTTGAAGGTGATCCTATCCCAGAGGATCATGACATGGCAGAACCTCAGAGACCTGAGGAGATACGCCTCAGAGACCTGAGGAGATACCTCATGTGGAGATCTCTCGAAATAGAATACCAGCCTGGGCACGTGAATTAATCCAAGATGCAGGAAAGTATGGTGCTCCAAAAGGTACCAATAGAGAGATCAAGAGACCAAGGCCATGCTCCAGCTATGTAGCCTTGATGTGCAATCTTGTTGAAGAAGAACCAACTTGTTTTGAAGAAGTAAAGAAGAAGGAATGGCTGGATGCCATGAATGAAGAGTATCAGTCCATTATCGAGAATGATGTTTGGGATGTGGTACCAAGACCGAAGGACAAATCGGTTGTTTCATCAAAATGGATCTTCAAAACAAAACATTCAGCAGACAGAAGCATTGAAAATTACAAGGCAATATTCGTAGCCTGGCGATTCTCACTAAAGGAAGGAATTGATTATGAGGATACTTTTGCCCCGGTAGCCAGATATACTTCGATTAGAACCATTCTTGCCTTGGCAGCCAAGATGAAATGGAAGCTACATCAGATGGATGTGAAGACAACTTTCCTGAATGGAAAGATAGAAGAGGAAGTATATATCGAGCAACCAAAAGGATTTGAAGTAGAAGATAATAAGTCACATGTATGCAGGTTGAAGAAAGCACTGTATGGGTTGAAGCATGCTCCCAGAGCATGGTATGGAAGAATTGACAGCTTCTTGATGAGCTTGGGATCTACCAAGAGTAAAGCGGACTCTAATCTTTATTACAAGATTATGAATGATGAACCCATGATACTATTACTGTATGTGGATGACTTATTTCTGACTGGACAAGACAAGCCTATTGTTGAATGTAAGAAGAGGCTTGCAGCAGAATTTGAGATGAAAGACCTTAGCAAAATGCACTATTTTCTAGGTCTTGCGGTATGGCAGTTTCTAGACGATATTTTTCCTAATTCAAGGAAAATACACAGTAGAGATCCTAAAGAGATTTGGGATGTTGGATTGCAAGGCCATGACTACTCCAATGGTGACAAATCTGAAGCTTCTAAGTGATGCTTCTTCAGAGAAAGTGGATGTCACCATGTATAGACAAATTATTGGGTCATTGATGTATTTGACCAATACTCGTCCAGATATATGTTTTGCGGTAAACACATTGAGTCAGTATATGGTGGAGCCCAGGAATGTTCACCTGATTGCAGCAAAAGATGTGATGAGATATCTAAAGGGTACATTGGATTATGGACTCAGATATGCCTCAGATAGTGAGTTCAGATTGTATGGGTACACAGACTCAGATTGGGCTGGAAGTGCTAAAGACAGAAAGAGCACTTCAGGATGTTGCTTTAGTTTGGGATCAGGTGTGATCTCATGGCTTAGTAGAAAGCAACCCTGTATTGCACTCAGTACAACGAAAGCTGAATATGTTGCAGCTTGTTCAGCTTGTGGTGAAGCAGTGTGGCTTCGCAAGATGTTGACAGGATTGTCCGATGCAAAGATTGATGCTACGGAGATACTCTGTGACAATCAAAGTTGCATCAAGTTGACATAAAATCATGTGTTTCATGATAGATCGAAGCACATCGAGATTAAGTTCCACTATATCCGGGATATGGTGCAGAGAGAAGCTGTGAAGCTCGAGTATGTTCCTACATAGGAACAAGTTGTTGATGTGCTGACTAAGCCTCTGGCTCAGGTGAAGTTTGAGTACTTTCGAGACAAGCTTGGTGTGGTCCAGAGGGACCTCTCTAGGAAGAGAGATTGATGACGCCTATCCGAAAGGATAGATTCCTGTCCGTAGGGATGGATGTCTCTCCAAGGGTGAGGGAAGATCAGTACTTGCTGACTGATAGAGTTCCTATCTGAAAGGATAGATGCATGTCCATAGGGATGGATGCCTCTCCAAGGGTGAGGGAAGATCAGTACTGGCTGACTGATGGTTCCAGCTCTCACAAGCTGATGCTTGTCCGTAGGGATGGATGCCTGTCCAAGGGTGAGGGAAGATCAGTACTGGCTGACTGATGGTTCCTTCTCTCACGAACTAATGCTTGTCTGGAGGGATGGATGCCTCTCCAAGGGTGAGGGAAGATCAGTACTGGCTGACTGATGGTTCCAGCTCTCACGAGCTGATACCTGTCCGGAGGGATGGATGCCTCTCCAAGGGTGAGGGAAGATCAGTACTGGCTGACTGATGGTTCCAGCTCTCACAAGCTGATGCCTCTCCAAGGGTGAGGGAAGATCAGTACTAGCTGACTGATAGTATCAATACTTAGTTACTGATTGTTATTGTAGGTGTTCCAGCTGATGGTGCTGCTGATGAGGATGTTCCAGCAGATGGTGTTCCAGCTGATGAGGTTGTTGACAGCAGAATATGTTCCAACTGATGATGTTGCTGATGAGGATGTTCCAGCAGAAGAAGTTATAGTTGACGAGGATGTTGTTCCAATAGATGATGTTCCAGCGAGAGGATGATTGTTGATGATGATGCTGCTGATGATGATCATGTTTCAGTAGATGGTGTTCCAGCTGACGAGGTTGCTGACAACAGAAGATGTTCCAACTGATGATGTTGCTGATGAGGATGTTCGAAGTTCCAGTTGACGAGGATGTTGTTCCAGTAGATGATGTTCCAGCGAGAGGATGATTGTTGATGATGATGCTACCGATGATGATCATATTTCAGCAGATGATGATGTTGTTACTCCGCAGATGATGCCCCAGACAAATGATGATCCAAAGCCTTCCTACGACATATAGAAGTTCACAAGTGAGTTGTGCAGATGTTGTTCCCCGCAGAATACCTTCCTAGTTAAGAGGGAGTGTTAAAATAATGTAACTGCAGAAGATATTCTATTTATATTATTGTATTCCTCCTCCGGGAGATGATGGTCATGTAATTAATAATGTAAAGGTCATTGAAAGAATCAATGTAAACCCTAGAACATGTGTCGGCCTAGAAAACCCCTAAATATTATTATATTATGCAATTGACCAGTCAAGTAGAGAAGTCGGCTCTGTTGAAGAATTTGTCACCTCAATAGAAGAATATAAATAAAGGACCTCTCTCTCACTTCTAATCGTTCATTCACTCAAGCCAGTTCGCATTGGTGAAGAAGAGAGGTGCGCACAAGTGGAGGAGTAGTTGATTTGTCTTGGGGAACTTTTGTACTTTGTGATTTCTATATTGAGGAAGGCTTTGATGGGTTTTCTACCCCAAGAGGGTTTCCCAAGATAAATTGTGTCTCTTGTGTTTTATGTTGTGCTTGTTTATCTTTCATTAATTGTTTATATGCTATATGTTGTTCAAGTAAAAACTAACAACTTGAAGTAGGCACCCAATGCATTGTACATCAAGATTGGCAGGTGCTTTGTTGAGTAGGGGTTCCACTTGATCCTTTAGATGCCAACCTATGCATCGAAAGCAGTCTTAATGATATTATCTTACTAGTCATTTATTTAGATGACATCATTATTATAGGTAGTGAGGAAAACATGATTGAACAAATAAAATCAAACATGAGTACAGCTTTCGACATGAATAATCTAGGCCTCCTACATTACTGTTTGGGTGTAAAAGTTTGGAAAATAGGTAGCATCATTTGGACTCGCAAACAAATTATGCTAGGAGTTTGCTTAATAAGTTTATAATGATAGATTGCAAGATCTCATCTACACCTATGGAGAAAGGGTTGAAACTTTCAAACAAGATTGACTCTGAGGCAATTAATGAGTCAATCTATAGGTAGCTAGTGGGTAGCTTGATGTACTTTACAACCACTAGCCTTGATTTGAGTTATGATGTGAGATTCATTTCCATATCCACGACAACACCAAATGTAGAGCATTCAATTGCAACGAAGAGGGTGTTAATATATGTAAAAGGGACACTTGATTTTGACATTATGTATATAGTAGAACTAAGGATATGAAGTGCGATATTCAAATTTACATTGGGAAGATTGCATGGATGACAAAAAAATCTACCTATGTATATGTAATCAACTTTGGACAAATGCAGTTTGATGGACCATCAAGAAGCAATAGGTAGTAGCCCTTTCATCGATAGAAGCCGAATATCAAAGCACAATGAAAGGAGCATGTGAGACAGTTTAGCTTAGGAGGGTGCTTTTAGATATGAAGATGTAGTAGACAAAGTTGACACACCTAATCTAAGACAATCCCAAGGTGATATAACTAGCCAAGAATCCAATCTTCCTCAAGCGCACCAAGCATGTTGAGATACATTGCCACTTCATTGGACAACTTGTAGAAGATGGAACTGTTGAGCTATAATACTATCCCATAGTTGGTCAAACTACAAACATTTTCACCACGTCTTTGAGTCCTGAAAAGCATGTAAAATTTTGTGAGAAACTTGATGTAGTTAGTAGATTGACCATTAAGGGAGGGTGTTAGTTAAATATTAAACTTAGGGCTTAATAAAGTCAATCCAACTTTATATTATTTTGTACTTTTATGCTTTATGTCGCTTTATTGTATCTCTCGGTCTATCGCACATTCATAAAATGGATTGACTAAACCTCATTGTAACCCTATATAACAAAGTTTTTGCTTTGTCATTTCGACAATACATTATGATAACTCTTTCGAGTTATTTCTTGGTTTCATTATGTGCTCAATTTCTGTGATAGTAATGCAAATTCTGAAACCCATAGCATAGAAGACAACATTGTTTTCCCGTATTATTACCACAAACAAATATTGCAATTACATGAAATCCTATTCCACTTGTCATAATATAACATTTCATTGAGAAGAGTGCATGAGATGTGTGAGAATCCTTTATCTCTTATTTTGAGTTTGAATCTTACGTTGGAACTACAACTACATAAAGGACCTAATAAGTCTACCTTTAATATGGTTCATGATTCTTGAAGGAGACTCCATAGGAACCTAAAAGAGATGAAACGTCACATGATGGTTGACAACTCTTTAACATATGGATAATCATCATTCTCATTATTATTAGGCTCTACTGGAACATGGCCCCTTGTGTTATCACTAGTTACCAAAATGAGATAGGTAAATATGTTAGAGAAACAATTTACTACCATTGGTCTAAGGGAAAGGTAAAGCTTCCAGTTTGAGCAGGGACTCAAACCAGCGGTGGTCAAATGTTCCACCGCTGGTTCATGATTCTTGGAGACTCCATAGGAACCTAAAAGAGATGAAACGTCACATGATGGTTGACAACTCTTTAACATATGGATAATCATCATTCTCATTATTATTAGGCTCTACTGGAACATGGCCCCTTGTGTTATCACTAGTTACCAAAATGAGATAGGTAAATATGTTAGAGACAATTTACTACCATTGGTCTAAGGGAAAGGTAAAGCTTCCAGTTTGAGCAGGGACTCAAACCAGCGGTGGTCAAATGTTCCTTTTATCTCAATAGTTGGTTTATGATCTCTCTTTGCATGCTAACCTATGCAAATCCATTCCCAGTAATCAAAGTTGCAACTTAAAGACTTGCTTTGGACTATTTGCTTTCCTCTTGCTTTCATGATAATCCTCGTCTGTGTATGATACAGGTGATATGATAGTTTTTTCTAGTAAAGGCAAATGATGGTTGTTGTAAACTTTAAGGCACGAGAATGATCCTATTGTGATTACATTGGAATCCTACAACATGCCTTGTCCCCATGAGCTCTGTTATATTAGAGGTTGCCAGTGGGATGCCCTAACACATACAAGAAGCATCCACAAGATTTGAATTAAGGTTTCATCATGGAAAGTGCTTTTGAAACAAGTTTCCTCATAGCAAATGCCTCCAATGTTACCATCCAATGTAATATTGCTAAATGAAAAAAAATCAATTCCTCAAATTACAAGTGCATTTGAAACAAGCTTCCTCATAGCAAATGCCCCCAACGTTACCATCTAATGTAATTATTACTAAATGAGAAAAGTTCAATTACTCAAATTCCAATGATCACTTCATCTTTCTACATGAAAATTTACTTCCATGCAATCCTGGTCGATTAACTAAGGACAAGGGTGATCCCCAAATGATCTTGACACATTGGGTACCCCTTACACAAGACTTCTATGTGGATTATCATTCTTGAAATGTCCAAAATAAAGAATCACATCATTTTCATCTTTTATTTTAAAAGTAATTATTGAAATTCACTTTGCCTACACATGTCCAAGGCAAATTGGGTTGCTCAAACATGTTTATGAGAAATGTCAGGAGTGGCAAATTGGGTTGGTCAAGCATGTTTATGAGAAATGTTAGAAGTTTAATTTTGCTAATGGGATAATTTTCAATTTTTTTTCTCAAACAAGATTCATCAATTTCTTTTTTTTTCAAAAACAATATAAAATAAAATTATTTTACTCAAATATTTATAAATTTTTTCTATTTTTTTCAAAAACAATATAAAATAAAATTATTTTACTCAAATATTTGTAATTTTTTTCTAAAAAATTTAAAATTTTTGGATATTTAAATATTTTTAGAAAAATATCACCAAACATTTTGTAATTGACAATTTAGGAATGGATAAGATTCACCAAAATTTCTACATTTTAAGATCAATATGGATCATAAATTCACCCAAGTTCACCCAGTAATCAAATTTTGGTGAATTTTTTCCTTGTAAGACCTTAATTACATATTTCTTGATGATCCTACTTCTAGTGCATGGAAATTAAAAATTTTGGAAACCTAATCAGCCTTTGGATGGTTATGTTGCCACAACAATATAAAAATTTTGATAACCATTGGATAGTTTATTTTGAATGAATTAGAATATGCAATGAACTTCTAAAATTTTTACTAGATTTGAAATGAAATCGTGTGGAAGATACATTTTAACTAAGACTGTCAAACCTACGTTGCGTGGGAGCGCCCCCGCTCCGAGCCAAAGCGATGCAGAAGCGCTCAAAAAGCGCGCTCCGCTTTCGCTCCCGATCCGGAGCGATTTTTGGGAGCGCGCTCCGGGGTGAGAAAAATCACTCCCTGCCACTGCTCGGGAGCGATCGCTCCCGAAAACGATTTAAAAACGCTTCCTAATCGTTCCCCGTTGTTCCCGACAGCGCTCCCGAGGAAGTCCGCGGATTGAAGAAGAGTGGGAGTTTTTTTGGTTTTGGGGGGAGTTTGCTTGGGCTATAAAGCACTCCACCACTTCATTTCACTTCATTGTTGTCATTTCATTCACCATTGCAAGGGTTTGAGGAGCTTGGAGTGCATTTGGAGATTTTGCAAGAAGATTGGACTCTTAGAGAGCTTGGAAGAGAGATTGAAGGGTGCCATTTGTGAAAGCTTGGAGGAGAGATTGAAGGCTCCCATAGGGTTCAAGGCTTCAAGCCTTCAAGCACCATTGGAGAGTCAAAGAGGTTAGGCTCTAAACTCATCCCTTTTTTTGGCTTGAAATTGAATGCTTGTTACTTGTATGTTTTCTTCTCCTACTCTTTCCCATTCCTTTTCCCTCATTCTATTGCAGGCAAAGGGTTATTCTTTGAACTTAAAGTTTAAAACTTTGAAAGTTTGAACCTCTACAGGCATGATGATCGTGGGTATTCCAATGTGGCTTCTCTTTTTGGTTTCATTGTTTGTTATGATGGTGTTGATTGGAAACCGGAGGAGAAATGATGGAGAAGATGAAGAAGTGGGTAGTGGCGCATATCATGGAGAGGAGGAAGAGGAGGGAGAGGGTAGTAATGATGATGGAAGGAAAAACAAAGAGAACCACACACCCTTGTGGAAATATGTCACAAAGCTTGGAGGAGGGAAAGTGGGTGGAACAACAAAATTTGGATGTCCCCATTGTAGAGTCACATTCACAGGTTCATATACCTGTGTGAGAAAGCATTTATGTGGGGTTATGCCATGGGATGAAAATAAGACTCTAGGAGTCAAAACTTGTACTAAAGTGCCATCAAAAGATAGAGCCAAATATAAGAGGGAAGAGGAGGAAGCACAATACCAAACCAAAAAATCAAAGGTTGAACAGGAGACCTCAAGCTCACATAGAGGATTCAGTGCTCAAACCCCATCCACCCATGGTAGTGGATTCTCGGCCATGCCTGCAAGTTAAGGGCGTAGAACAATATCATATTTCCTTGACCAAGGTGGTAGGGATGATGTGGATGCAAAAGTGTTCTAGTTTCTCTATGCATGTGGCATACCATTCAATGTTCTTCGCTCCCCCTATTGGCATGAAATGATAGAAGCCATCCATTCTGCCCCTAAAGGATATAGGAGCCTCGGGTATGACAAAGCTAGAACTATAGGTCTTAACAAGGAAAAAGCCAAGATCCAAAATGCTTTGGGGCAATTCACAAATGCTTGGAATGAATATGGGGTTTCCATTGTATCTAATGGTTGGACAAATATAAAGGGAAAGCCATTGATAAATATTCTTGGGGTGTCTGCTAGTGGTGCAATCTTCCTTTCATCCCATGACTACTCTGATCGCTTCAAGACCGACATCAATATTGCAAAAGCCTTAATTAAAACCATTGAATCTATTGGGCAATACAATGTCATACAAGTCATTACCGATAATGTTGCTAATTGTAAGGCAGCGGGACAATCATTGATGATAGATACCCCAACATATTTTGGTCCAAGTGTTTGGTTCACACATTGAACCTTTTCATGCATGACATTATCAAGATGAAGGAACATGATTATAAATGGATTGGTTCATTGTACAAGAAAGGCAAGTTCATGATAAGATTCATTACCAATCATAGTAATGCCCACCACATTTTCTGCAGCCACTCAAAGTTGGAGCTATTGAAGATTGCGAAGACTAGATTTGTTAGTTATTACCTCACCTCCAGG
The DNA here is from genome assembly GCA_027924585.1 of Larix kaempferi. NCBI lineage: Eukaryota > Viridiplantae > Streptophyta > Pinopsida > Pinales > Pinaceae > Larix > Larix kaempferi. The sequence continues at coordinate 42,273,215 of BSBM01000055.1, read as the reverse complement.
CACCTTTTGAAGGTAAGAGAGGCATTGGCTAGTATGGCATCCAGTGACTCATGGCCGGTTTTGAAAGACGAGGCCACATCCGCATCTGACAGGCAAGATTTTTAAGAGGTGGAGGGCACCGTTCTTGATGGTCAGTTTTGGGCAAGTGTAAGGTATGTTTTGAATTTCACCAAGCCCATTTATCACATGATTCAGTTTGCAGATATTGATAAGCCGGTCATTGGGGAGGTGTATGAGCAAATGGATAGCATGCTAGGCCAAATAAAAGATATTGTTGAGCCAAAAGATGCCATCTTGTATGAACATGTTCGCAAACATGTGGTCAAAAGGTGGGATAATCTTAATGTTCCACTCCATGCCTTAGCCTACGTCCTTACACCCAAATATTATTCTCCATCTTGGTTGGCCAAACCAGCACCTCGAGGTGGGATCAAGAAAAAACCCCACACAGATCCAGAGGTACAGAATGGGTACATGCAAGCATTAGATAAGTTGGTCCCTGATGAAGAGGAAAGTGCCATATTACGTGCTCAATTGAGCAAATATCTTAGTCAACATGGGGTGTTTGGTACTTTGCATGCAAACAGAGATCAAGAAAGGATTCATCCTATCGAGTGGTGGAATATGTATGGCTTTATCGCCACACAGTTGCATAAATTGGCCATTAAAGTGCTTTCACAGGTGGTTAATAGTTCTTCTGCAGAGAGGTGTTGGAGCACCTGTAGCTATATCCACAATGTGAAAAGAAACAACCTAAATGATAACCGGGCAGAAAGCTTGGTTTTTGTACACTACAACTTGAGGTTGTTGTCTCATTATTGTGAGCGGGCCAAAAGTGATAGAACATTTGTCACTTGGGACAACAACCTGGAGGAGGATAATTTGGAGGATGGAGCCATGGTTTTAGAGCGCTTGCAGGCTGAACATTTGGACGATGATGATGTTATTGCTGACCGTGCAGCAACAGCAGCGATGCCACCTCCCTCCAGTAGTAGTTTTCCACGTCCACTTCCACTTCCAGCGACAGTCCCAGATGTACCGGTTTTTCCTCTAGCTTCACAACCTCCATTGTTTCATGGGGGTCATGTCGTTGTTGGACATGGTTCACGACCACTTCAGTTCCACCTACTGAGGATGATGATCTTGATACTACTGCTAGCAGTGCTCATATATCACGGGAAAAGAAATTAGAAGTTTCCCATGGCAAAAGGAAATATTAGTACTTGTCTTTTTCTAGTTTTTCAGTACTTTGCATTTTGCAAATTGAACCTATTGACTCTTTAATATTTCTTATAGTCAATTTTGAAGACATTATATGGCCATTTAAGTTTGATGTTTGAACTTTGAAGTTCATTGCTTTGTGAAATTGAATCGTTTCATTTCATGGTTGAACACTTGAACTTGATCATTTTATGTTCTCTGTTATAGTTTGGTAACTTGGTCACAAGAATTATGAGTTTCATGATTGATGTTGATCATTTGATGAGTCAAAATTACAAATGTTATATATTGAAAATGGTTGATGCTATGGTTGATGATTTGATGATTTGATCATGATGACAATGTTATAAGCTATAACTACTAGATGATTGATGTTATATAGTTTAATCCATGTTTTTATGTTTTTTGTAACTAATTCAACATTCTGCATGGTTTTGTTCACATATATGCATCAAAATATATAAAAATATATATATATATTATATAAAAAACACTCCCAACCCGGAAGCTTTTGAAAATTTCGCTTTTCACTTCACTCCCGCTTCCTGCTCTCGCTCCCTGCTCCCGACGGCGTAGTATCAAACGGTCAAAATTTAAAGATTGCATCGACTAAAACACATGCAATCACTGGCTGAACTCTCTACTGGATTTCAATGAGTTCTTTCATCTTAAATACCATATCTGGGTATCCAAAGATGTTACCATATCATCTATTATACAAACATCTTTGGAGGGAGATAAGACCATGAGGATTTGCCTATACTTCATTAATCGGTCCACCTTACCAACCATCTCTCGTGGCTGGTGTTCAGACAACTTTCAGTTTTAAAAATGCTTCTGAATCTGCAACACAGAAGGAAGAGAAATTTGTCTCTGGGAAAGAAATCGTGCTTACATTGAATGGTAAATAAAAAAATTGCAAGGGTTCTAATCAAGGTACAAAAACAACACTTTGAAAAATAGTCTTTCATGATACAACATAACTTTCATATTACAGGAGACTGCTATTTATATATGTTCAACCTCTTCAAGAGTTGACTAGAATGAAATACAGTGCACTAAATACTGGCTAAGCTCTGTACCGGGTTTCGGATAATTGTTTTTTTATTACATGCACAAATATTAACTGAGCGATAGAGTCATACTATATCACCCAGTTTAGTGATATCTCCAAACACATAATTATCATGAATACTTAGTAACGCTGGTCTAAGATCATCTTCTATCATTGGATTTAGGCAAGCCTTTTAAAACATCCCGTAAAGCATAATGATGGTTGTCACATTTATGGTCAGATAGCATTGTATCTGAAAGGACTATCCTACCAAAATGCTCGTCTGGATAGCCTTTCCATAGGCTACAATTTTCTCTACCTCCTGTAGTTTTCTCACCTGCAATAGCAACACACCGGCCACGAATATGAAAGAGGGTTCCAGGAGCAAATAATTCTTCCTGTGCAGTTTCAATTGGTTTTAGAGCCAACGTGTTTGGATCTCCTTTGTCCGAAGATAGTCCTGAGATGATTCCACTAGAAGTTACTTCAGATCCTCCACTTCCTTTTTTACTTTTATCACCTGTTTCTCAAGTCACAAGCACATCAAGGATCAAACTCAGTGAGATGAATAGCTAAGTATATATATCAGAATACAAAATAACCAGCCTGAACTAGTAAGGAACTCCATTTTAAAATTTATGAATGTTTTGGAATAATCAATTTCTTCTTACCCAACTCATTTGGACTGCTGCTTAATCTTGCATATGCAGCATACTTACGGGCTGCCTCTTGTGCAGATGACAGTGCCTGCATTGTATTTACTACAAGATCTGCAACACCCTTCCGCTCTTCACTCTCCAAGAGGCTTGTCCTAGAGAAATAAACAGATGATTGAGGAACTTGAACTGCCAGAAAGTTCAGCATCATTTCTCCATGTTCTTGATGATTATTTATTTCCATTTCTTTTGTTTTCCTTGATTTTCAGTTTGATGCGTTTTCTTTAGTATTGAATTTTTTTTCTTCTAAATTTCTTTGTGATATGACTGAGATGTGACATAGTGATGGAAGCTAGAACACACTATGTACCAGGATTATACTTTCATGGTGAACTTGAAAGTGCTATCATATGATAGGCTTGATCATTCCCCTAACACTCTGAACATGCATGTAACTATCAGTCCCATGTAATTATTTTTGTTCGTTAAAGCAAAAGCAACTGCAAAGTTGAGATACTACTTCATTAAATAGGAATGTGCCACATTTTTCTACCTACTTTAAAATGCAAGCACAATTGTCGGTATAGAAGAAAAATATATATATGAAAAACTGAACAACCGATAAAATTATGCATATGAACATAACATGATGTAACAAGAAAAAACAGTCAACTATGGCCAAAAATACATTTTCTGAGCTCACATGCTCTCAAGAAGCATTGGCATTGCTTGGAGCACCATGACAATAACTATAAAAGTTTTGCAATCACTTTGGGACAGCTACAGAAAGAGGTGCTAACACACATAGGCAAGAATAAAGAAGACAACTTTGTAATGAAACCCAACAAGCCTACTAACAGGATGCAGAAAGGCTAAATTGCCCTCTCAATCTAGCATTTATTGTGTAAATGTATGAACATTTTTTTAGGTCTCGTCATCTTTACCTACCTTAGGGCATTGAACATCAGTAGAATTATCTTATCTTATCTCATCTAGAAGGACCAATCAATCATTGTACTAAAATTAAAAGCAAAACATGGGATGCATGAATACATGCTGAGATTGCTAAAAGAGTCGTGACTAGAGTTCATATGTCGGCAGTTTCAGGACTATGCTAAAACCTCAAAAGGGCTAATATAATCTTTATTTCTCCAAACTATTTGAATGGCATTGAAATTTCAAGGATCATGGTGCACACTCTTGGCATTTATAAATTAAACCTGACTTCTGGTGAAAGAAATATTGTGGACTCCACTCACCCATTGTGGAGTTTCCACTAGTCAGATAGCAGTACAACCAAACAACCTCCTTACATGCATGAGTAGCTTCCATGTATTAAGCCTCAGTAGTCGACAGTGCAACGACCGACTGTCTCCTACACATCCAATTAACTACTCCACCGAATAACTTGAAAACACATCCATTGGTCGACCGTCTACGGACGAGATCTCTAACCTAGTCAGAATTGACAAAACCATGTACATTTATTTCCTTGTTTTTCTTAGGTTCCCCATGATAGCAGATTGCATAATCCATCGTGCCACGCAGGTACCTGAATACTTTCTTGACTACAGTCCAATTCTCCTTCCAGGTGTCGACATGTACTTGCTCAATACTCCCATTGCATGGGAAATATCCAGTTGAGTACAGACCATAGCATACATTAGACTACCTACAACCCTAGCATAGGGCACATGAGACATGTACTGTATTTCTTCTTGTGTCTTAGGACATTGTTCGACAGTTAATTTAACTCCCACGGGAATAGGGACCTTAACTGATTTGCACTCCTGCATGTTGAAGCGTTCCAAAATTGTCTCAACATATTTATTCTGATTTAACCAGAGCCTTCTACTTGTTCAATCTCTTTTTATTTCCATTCCAAGAATGAAATTTGTTGCACCAAGATCCTTCATGTCGAACTCGAAGGATAGCTGCAGTTTTACCTCCTTTATTAGATCCATGTTATTTTCGACCAACAACATGTCGTCAACATACAAAACTACATATATAAAGTGATCATCGACTTTCTTTCCATACACACAGTGATCAGCTTGACTTCTCACAAACCCCAGATGTTGGATATATATATCAAACTTCTGATACCACATCCTGGGTGATTGTTTTAGACCGTAGAGAGACTTCTTGATCTTGCAAACCAGCTTCTTTTCTCCTTCCACTGTAAAACGTTCAGGATGCTTCATATAAATTTCTTCTTCAAGGTCACCATGAAGAAATGCTATCTTTACATCCATTTGTTCTATCTCAAGATCAAATGTTGTAACTAAAGACATCGGTACCTTAATGGAAGTTAACTTAGAAATAGGAAAGACAATCTCGCCAAAGTTGACTCCCTGGACTTGGGAATATCCCTTTGTTGCCTATCGAGCCTTGTGCTTCTCAACTTGTCCTGTTGCATTTACCTTTTTCTTGAACACCCACTTACTGCCGATGAGTATCCTTCCATTTGGTAATGCAACTAGATCCCATGTTTCATTATTTCTCAAGGATTCCATTTACTCTTCCATGGCCCTTTTCCAGAGTTTACCCTTTATCGAGCCAATTGCATCCTTTACAGACCTAGGATCATCTTCTATGGCAGATAATGCAAAAGCAGAACGAAAGTCGAACGCAAAAGCAGAGCGAAAGTCGAGTGGACTATACCTTTCAGGTTGTTTCCTTGCTCGCCAGACCTCTTGACGACCGGAGTCTGGTGTTCCACCTCTTCACTTGATTCAATCGACTCACTTAAATCTAGTTTTTCGTCATTCATTTCAAACTCTTGCTTTTCCGATTCCTTTTCTCTTTTAACCTCTTCATCCCCGGAAGTACCTCCGACTTCCCTGAAGATTACATCTCTATTATAAACAACCTTCCTTGTGACCAGATTCCACAACTTAAACCCTTTCACTCCATCCTTATCCACGATGAAGATGCATTTCTCCAACTTGTTGTTGAGTTTGCTTCTTTTCTCCTTTGGGATATGCATAAAGGCATTGTTGTCACATACATAGTAGTCGGGGTTACCATGATTACAGACCAGTTTGAGTATATTTTTGAGCCAGTCCTTGATGCCGGAAAGATGACCCAAGAGAACCTCCTGGCTGAATGCCAAGGGACTATGCCATGGAAATGCTTGAAGAGGATGGAAGATGCAAGCTAGCTCCACCTCTTCTCCAAGCTAGGCAACATGTACTTATCAAACACTTGCAACAATACCCGTGAGATCTGGTAATACACATGTAAGAGACTAAAACAACAAGGTTATAAACTCATAAAACTTATTCGATTTGCATCTCTAACATACATAAACAAAAGAACTAAGTAAGTAATCTAACTTACAAGCTCTTTCCTATTTGACTAGTAGCAATCTTACCAAGGGAAGATTCACAAAAGAAACATTAGAAGCAAGACAAAGAACAAGCACAGATTACCTCAGTAAAATATGGAAATACTCATCCACACAATGAAGCATGACACCATTTAGCCTCCAAAGTCCTTTTATTCCAAGCAAAAATAATGCAAACAATTATAACTAGCAAGCCATCTTTCCAAAGCTCTAACTAGCTTGAATGAGAGGCAAGGCATTTCTTTTATAGCAAAAATGAGGCCCGAGGGTGCAAATCCCAAGGGAGGGGCACATTTCCTGACTAATTGCTCACTGAGGGAGAATGGGAGTTAGCTTGAAGAGTTTAAGCAATTTGAGGGATTGAGGTGGAGTTAAACTCCATAGAAATGCGCCACCTCTCAATAGGTAGGCGCACCCTCTCAAGAGATGCACCCTCATCCTCCTTGAGATTGCGCCACCTCTCTATGAGAGGCTCAACTATCAAATCCCATCCTCAGTTTACTTGCAATCAACAACCATTTAACTTGCAACCACTGCCAATCTGTCTTCAACATGTTTCCTCAAAATTAGGGATGCCGATTTAGACTTTATTATGTCTTTTTAGCCTTTTTCAAGAGGAAATCAAATTTAGTGATAAATAATCACTAATTTTCTCTCAAAAGTGGGTTTGGGGGTTAAGTGGGTGCTTTGGGTTAGAAAACGAGCACCCCCATGGCCAATTCCACCTCCCAACACAACTTTTATGACTTTTTTATTTTTACATTAAAAATCTGCCCGTTTTTACGGGAAAATTTTGTATTAGCGAAAAAATGAAAAAACCTAGGGGGGATATAGCACATGTTCATATGACTCAAAAACAGTGCCTAGCATAGTAGTATACATTGACACTCAAACTTTAATGATCTCCTAAGGCCTAACCACCAAGACAACTACTCCAGCTTTGGAGGATCGAGTGAAAAACTCAGAAATTATAGGTCGCTAAAGAGCAACCTATAATTAACAAGAAAAAAAATGCTCTAGAGTAGTCGGATTGATGTCTAAGTCCTAGGAAAGCCAAGTCTATTACATAAGTTCATCATGCTACGACACTTTATTACAATTTCTCCAAGGGGATATGAACATGCGGAAAAGATAAAAAAGGGGCACAAAAGGCCTGCATGGACTTCTGAACTTTGATTACAAACAAATGACTTGTTCATACTTCGACGGCTCACTTGCAAGTCCAACTAAGTGCAACTTAGTGGGTAACAGTGAACATGCATATTGATTCATATAGTTAAACACAGTTAAACATCAAGCAATGGCACACAACACATCAACACAATACACAAAAATTACCTTGTAAACCCCTCTACCGGGGAAAACCAGCAAATCAGTGAACTATAACACTCATCTATTAATCAACACTCTTAACCACCATTTACAACTGTGTTTTACTAAACAACAAATCACACTTCATTACATTACACCACACTACATTTAAATTTTTAATTCTCATAGCCATTACATCTTATTTATAGATGCACTACATCCACTAGCTCATGGTACCCGAGTTAGTTACAACCAACTGCTCATTAATGGCAATCCATAACTTCCTAACCACTTTCAATTATTCTCTTACAGTCAAATTCACCTAGTCAACCTTTGGTAGATCACCCATTGAGCTTCTAATCGTTTCAATGTTTGTTGACTTCTCGTCGACCAGTCGTTGTCTTCAACCAAACAACTATTCCGGTCGGCCAGTCGACCAAACTTCAACTCTCTATCGACCTCCGACTCTAGTCGACCTGCAAACCAGTAGACTATCGACTTCAACCGTCGATTTCATGCCGAGAATATAACATTCCCAACATCATCCTTGCCCAGAATGAACTCTTAAACCAACTTATTGCTTAGCATCTTTAGGATGGCATAGCTCTCCACACAATAAAGTCATCCACTAACAACTTTATATTCTAAAACTAGATTGTTCATCAGTAGTGTAACTAAGATTTCTGCTTGTTACAAAAAAATGAACTTGGCATCACACACAACATGAAAGCAGACACAGAACCCCGACCAGGTTAATGTTTCACACTCATAGCTACACTCAATCTGGCTTCACAAAACATGCATTAACATACAGACCCCGAACAGCATAATGATTCACACTCCTAACCACAGTCAAGCCTCCTTCAAAGCTTACACAACATGCGAGCACTCACAAACATATCCTTTATCATCGTTACATTTTTCTTCAAGACCCCTGTCACAAACCATAATAAGTGATCCCATATAACCTCTCGATGAACATTCTGCTAGATGTTGAACTAGATTTAAGTTTTGTGCAAATTCTAGTTGCATAACCTAGAGTAACACAGAGATGAATGGGAGAATTGTATAAAAGGATAGCTAAAGTAACTACTGTTGCTTTTATTAATATAGCAACAAATACGAGGGAAAACACATCACAACTCTAGAAAATGGACACAATGGTCAACGGGGAGCAATAGTCATACTGGCAAAACAGAGTGCTTTCAGCCTAGTACCAGTGATCCTTTGAAGGATAATTCCTGGTTATCACAAGTCACTCCTACTCTATGATTAAAGAGGTATCAGGTCCCACATTATCGAAAAATATAGGTCCAAGTAAATTTTATGTTCAAGAGTGATGGGTTTATTGTGAAGGAAGCATATCTCCATTTTGATAGATGTTATTTTTGTCATCAAAGGAACCACAAGTGCCGGTGCAAATTGGGTACAGGTGCAGAAATTTTTTACATTTTAGGATCTGGGTGGTTTGTCAAATTACAATTTTCAAAAAACTTGGAGAGGGAAAAGGTATTTACAGATTTATCCAAAAGGATCCTAAAAATATCCAAGGATCCTAGCAGCAAATGTGGATACAGATTGGGTGTGGTTACAGCATTGGACTTAGTGACTTTGCTGTCCATAAACTAAGATGTAAATTCTTTCTGTAATGCAACATTTGACATCTACACCCCTACATCCATGTGCACACAGATAAATAAAGAGAGACAATATCCTTACACACACAGCTGAAAAGTGCAAAATTCTTATGATTAAAGTGTGAGCATCAAATGAAAGAAGCGGGAGTAAACAAAGAGAGAGAATAAAATAGTAAAGTGCTCAAATCTTCTTACCAATCTGTCAGAAGTATTTCATTTCGTAACCTTGCTAGTGACGCCCCACTCATCCTTGGGATAGCATCATCCTGGAGGGAAAAGAAGCAGGTTAACATTTGAGGTAAATCCATTTAGATAAAACCAGACCTCTTCGATTAATATTCAAAATACGAATCACAGGTTATCACATACCTGCAACACTACTGTGGTGACAAAGTCAAGACAATATTCTGCAAGTTTTCTTGAGGCACAAGGTGGAGTTGCAATTCCAACAGCAGATACAATACCAGGACTAAAACCCAGTTCTTTTTCTGATCTTTTCCGAAGCATTATTGCTAGCAATGCTGCTGCAGCTCCTCCAAGTGAATGCCCTACCAATCTTAATCCAAAGCCCTGTAATCATGTTGGGGTCTCAACTACAACAGATGATAACATACCTTAAGCATAAGAAATCTAACGGCATTTGCTTTGTAAATCATGTAGCCTATAGTAACGGAAAATTTCTAAAAACCAGATGTTACAAAGAAACACCACATCATGAAAGACAATGCAATTACACATTATTGAACACAACCTTCATTTAAATTTTGACCAAGACTCACCTCATGTTTTTCTAGGCACTTCCTCAAGGTTTCCAGCTCATGGCAAAAAAACCAGCGTGCAGCTTCAACTGTCCCAAAATGAACTTGGAAGCCATCAAAAGAGACTTCCTGGTTGCTCAGAGAGACCATATCAGTAACAATGTCATGGACTGTGTGTGTTCCACGAATACCAAGTACTACCAACTTATTGCGAGTGTCAACTCCAATATAATATCCAGGTCGCATCACATTTGAGTTGCTTACAAACTTCAAAATATTACTTTCTCGAAGCATGCTATTACGTGCCAGACCCGCAGCATCTTTCATGTAAGCACCTTTTGCCAGTTCTACATGATAGATCAGATCCTGAACCTGCAAGCCAGAGTTCAAATACACCAGGATCTGTTTTAAAAGAATAGTTAATTGTCTGATGCACGTGGAAAGAGTTCTATTCCAGAGTCCATGTGCAAGATGAATCAAAACATTTGATAGAGTCTAAATCCTTGGATTTTATATCAATGTTCAACAGATTGCAGGATAGGTTAGTGTCCTTCGTCATGAAATGCACTTTCTTCGTTGCTACAGCCTAATTTAAAATGTCAATACTTCTTACATGAAAATAATGCTCTAGGAAGCATCAAATCTAAGGTTTTCTAACCTGTTTTCAAGTTTGTATGAACTTTGCCCAAAACCAAATGTGTTAATTCGCTTCACATATAAAATAACTTCCAACACCTTGATACACGTTTGTACAAGCAAAGGCACTTGAAGACAAAGCTTTAAGATTCCTTTAAGACATATAGCTTCCTGATATAATATAACCACAGTTGTTTTCCTTTTGTCTTGTAAGCAATTATTCTAGTACCATATCTACTTGGATATTTTAGTAACTGCATGCTCCATGTAGTTAGGAGCTATGACCTACTGCTGCAGTGGCTAGTAAAATACCAAATTACTAGGTCACTTCCATTGGGCTGCAATTACTTTTTTGTGAATTCCTAACTAGGTTTCCAAGTGCAGGGTGAGGATATTGAACAGAATTTAGTGATTTCCCAAGTTTTGCAGTGTAGGCACAGAAAAATACATCTTTTTCAAAAGAAGAAATGTCCACACAATTAAAAATGGTATAATTGCAACCAGATGACTTGAAATTCAATTACAATATTCAAAGTTCATATGTCCTCAAGCTTGAATTACAATCACTGAGCTCCAAAGCTCAGCAATGCTCATCAAACTCACTACCCTATTCATCATCCACGTTGACATTGTCTAGGCTAGGTTTAACCTAATTATATAAGAACCAATAGCAGATGCATGCTCAGAAGCAGAACTAGAAGTACATCTAAATAATCTCACAATGGAATTCTCATCCTCCTCCATAAAAGTCGAGGCTTCAGATGAACTTTTTGTCCATTTTACCTTCATGATGTATTAACTGTTTTTCTTCCATGTTTTAGTGATATATCCCCAAAACACCAGCATGCTTATCAAAACTGTAACAAATAAAATAATATATAAACATATCAATAAAAAATAATTAAATAATTAAACAAATATTAAATAAAATTGATATGTAATTAATCAAATAGATAGAGACGTACCTTTCCATTGAAAAGGCACATAAGACCATATTTAAATGGTCCATCAAATTGTAATGTAATCATCTCTCATCAATATATATTCAATATTATTTGTTATTTCCAAATGGAGTTATTTTCTATTGGTTGACTATTCACTTGAATAGTCTTATTGTGATTCGGACACGATCACAACATGAGAATATCCAGATACAAATATTACATTGGTATCAGAGCCCCTTCTTGGGATTGATTCTGGCCTTTGGCCACAAACCATTCTCAGAGCTTCTCTGATTATGGATCTTTGATCCACATTGGCTTTTGGCCATCATTTTTTGGGTTTCCCAAAAATCTAGGACCTTGTCCAAAAGTAGGCTTTTGGCCCAAAGAAGATTTAGTCGCAACTTTGAAGCAAATCAAGTTAATCAAAAATATATATTATTTCACTACAAAATTCAAAGACAACCGTAAATCAAGAATACAAGAAGGGAAATATAAAAAAAAAGACAAAAGAAGTAATTATTTGCGTTGCAAATAAGAAGAAGAGAACAAGAAGTAAGAAAAAAAATATTACAAAGAAGAAGTGGAAAAAAAGAATTATCCGCAAGAGAGAAGAGAAAAAAAAAAAAGGTTAAAGAATAGCATTCATGAAACCGCACATGGTTTTATTAAACTGCACAATGCACATGGTTTTACTTAATATATTAAAATAATAAATGAATTTTATAAGATATATACAAAGAAAGATGCGACCTTCATCACTAATGCTTTGAGGACAAAGCATTCTGAAGAGGAAGGCCATGTAACAAATAAAATAATATATAAACATATCAATAAACAAAAAATTAAATAATAAAAGAAAAGTAATTAAACAAATATTAAATAAAATTGATATGTAATTTATCGAATAGATAGAGACATACCTTTCTATTGAAAAGGCACATAAGACCATATTTAAATGGTCCATTAAATTGTAATGTAATCATCTCTCATCAATATATATTCAATATTATTTATTCTTTCCAAATGGAGTTATTTTCTATTGGTTGACTATTCACTTGAATAGTCTTATTGTGATTCAGACACGATCACAACATGAGAATATCCAGATACGGATATTACAAAAACCCACCTCCAAACAGTGAAATGACACCACTGGTGAATAATAACTTGCTGCCTGCAGTAAAAATCAACTGACAATAAGCATAAATCAGTAGATTTAATGCAAAACTCAGGATCCACAAGGAAAATGCAGATCCAATGGTTTATTTTATTTGTTGATAAGAAAAACATATTTACTGCTTCCCTCCGTTTACTGTTTCAAATTTTCACACTTTATGGTTTTTCTCTAAACATGGAAAAAAATTACTGGGTGCACGTCTGTTATGCCAAGACACACCCCAATCTGTTTTATGCAAGTGGGTGTGTTTCAAGCAGGTAGAAATGTACCCTCCTACATAAAACAGGTTTGGTGCAGAGTTAACACAAATCACGTGAAAATATGCATGCCCCAATAATTTAGTACAGGACCATCAGGGAGAATCTGCTATCTCTAGTTCTTAACTTGCTGCAGCAGCTATTGATATAGACCACTTAATCACCCCATCACCCTCTACCTTTAACACAAAAATAAAATTTCCAAAATTTTAACCCCCTTTAATACTAAAGCTCAAAACTTTTACAAAGAAAAAAATATAGCTCAACAACTAAAAGATGCCTAAATATTTTGACAATGTGAAGGCCACATATTGGTACACCATCCATCAAGACATCGAGGTGGCCAGTCACAATGCGAGTAAATTCTCTAGGAAAGTAGCCTAGATACATATTGTGTCTTCAGAGAAAAAACTATTTGTCGCTTCTTTCCTTATAACCTAGGTTGTTTTTACTGCTTCAGAAATGCTTTAGGCCATCCTTATTGTTGTTGTCACATGTCATTCTTCCTAGTCCCATTCACATATTTTAGTCCCTTGTGGACACTAATATAATTTCATTTTCAAATATAGAACCAACCACCAGTGCTCAATGGGGGGTCACCCTAAAAGTCCACCAAATACCACGGTAGTGTATACAAGGCCTATTTAATTTTTTCAATAAATATTTTGGTATAATGGTAGCTAATTGGAGGTAGGTAACTTTAAATTTATATGGGAGCATTTGTTTTTAATTATGATACATTTTTTCAACAAAATGGTATAATTTCCACAAGGGACTATTAATAACTATATATTAATTTGCCATTAGGGAACTAAAGAAATAAGAGGACGTGAGAAATTCTAAAAATGGGGGTAACTATTATACGTCCATGAATGCACATGTTTTGAAAGTCAACTTCCCTAAGAAAACATAGCTTGGTACCAGCGCCATGAACTTCTAGAAAATAATCCATATCAAGCAACCACATCTAAAGTTCACCCTTCATGAAGGCTCAGCTAATAGGCTATACCTCTAAGCAATCAATCAATTGTAGTCATCATCTTTGTCATCAATGATACCATCCTCATTATCATCATTGGTATTGTACATAATGACATACCCTCTCACCCTCATTCGTGCTTTTCTTTCTACATCCATTTTATATCTCTCTTGGCTAAATACTTGGTTCTTTTTTTTCTTTTGATAGAGTAGCAATAGGAGTTGTTTTTGCACTCCTATGTACTTACATTGGATGCACTTTTGAGTCCCATTGACTTACTTCTTATTGTCCTTCATTTGGACATTAATATAATTATCTTATTTATCTTATACTATATATTCAACTTCCCTCAAATAAAATACCATGCTGGCAAACTTCAGGGGCATTCTAGTGACTCCAACCACATACAAATTTGCTCATTAAATGAAATTGCATTTGTCAGAATTAAATTTTCAAAACTAAAATGTACCTTGCATAATTTGATTAGTATTCCACAAGCTTTGTATTCTCATGTCGATAAGCTGATGATGAGCTTACATGATTTGATTACTATTCCATGAGCTTTGTATTCCATGATCAACTTGATCTTGTATGGAGATGTGACTATCTTTGCAAGGTGTCCTGGAGAGCTTATGATTTGGTGTCCATTGATGTGGCCCATGATGCTGATTTGGAGGATGTTGGAGGTTGGCACTTAGCTTTTGCTCCAAGGAGATGTTTCAACATATTCACAAGTGATCAATATTCACTAAAGGATCAAGATGTCATGACAGCATGGTGGACAATTTTGTTGCAAATGAAAGTGGTTGATTCTAGGACAGCAGCTAGTGCTGATGTGCAAAGAGAAAATTTAGTAGAATTGTAGAGGGAGTTGATGTTGAGCAATTAATCATCTTCTTGTAGGTTCTCCACTCATTGAGAAAACTGAGGTTAGCCTCGAGCAATCTCTCTCTTTAAGTGATCTTTATAAAGGCAAGGCCCTCATAGTTAGTCTTCAATGACTCCTGTTGCCACCTAATACACACCTAGGGGGAACACAGTAGGAAACCTTCAAGCCGCTCGGTGTGTCCTTGGGGGCAAGTCAGAGTCAAGTGTTGTCACCTGATTACTCGACTCCTCTGTCTAGGCTTACTCCTATCCTAGTGAAGCCAAGGGGGGTGGTCCCTATGAAATTATTCTAAGGCTTTTAACTACAAAAAATAAGTAAAAAGCAGTCTAGGAGTTAAAATGATGAGATGGAAAAAATAATACAACTAAGCACAATTTGCAGTTCACAACACATAATATAAAAATGCATTCACATCATTTTGTAATTTGCATTTAAACATGGAAAAAATGAAGACCAGTGCCAAGAATATGATTGCGATGATTGTTGTGTTGTGTCGTGAAAGTATTGCAAGAGGCTTGTTGTATATTTTAGAATTATTAATGGGTATTATGGGAGTGGGTTAATTCTTGGTTTGGCCCAAAAGAAACCTAACCTCTTGAACTGAGTGCTCTAGCAGCTTTACCAAGTGTCCAACAAGGCGAGGAGGCATTAATCTTGTTCACTAGCATCTCCCCAGAATGGCGCTCAAAACAGTGAAGACAATGTTGCTCTTGCAACTAGAAGTAAGGGTAAATGGAAGAAAAAAGAAAAAGACCTCAGTAAGGTACGTTGTTTCTATTGCAATAAAAACGGTCATTATGCTAGTCATTGTCCGAAAAGAAAAGGGAATGAAGAAAAAGAGTGAGTACCATAAGCAGAGATGGGAGATTTTGCTTCCCAGTTTGAACATGAATTCTCTTTAGTTTCAGTACAAACTAGTGTAGGTAGTACTATAGATTTCCATGACATGTGGGTAGTTGATAGTGGATCAACAAGCCACATGACGGGGAAATATTGAAGTTTTCAGAAGATAGAAGAAATAGCCAGAGGACATTTTGTTGGAACAGGTATTGGAAGTACTCAGGCAAAAATCAAAGGAGTTGGAACTATGAAATTCCAACTAAGGTTTGGAGAAGTTCTTGGAGTAGACGGAGTATTGTTTGTCCCAGGCATGAAAGTCAGTAGACTTTCTATATCATCATTGGAGGATGATGGGTATGGAGTTTTCATCAAAAGAGGAAATGTGTTCCTCTACCGGACAGAAAACTCAGATAATACTATTCTACTTGGGAATAGAAAAGATAAACTTTACTTTCTGCATGGAGAGGTGATGCTTCCAGGTTCAGGTGGATGGCTATCCGAATCAGAGTCTGAAAATGAAGCAGATACACAGATGGTACCTTCAGATGGGGAGAGTTGCACTGGCGGAAGACTCAACCAGCGCAGAGAAGATGAGCAAGATCCAGTTATGTTCCGACATCAACTTCCAGATTTAGTAGAAGCTCTTGACAGTGGTCAAGGTGATTGTGTTGGGACCTCCCTCATTAAGAGGGAGTGTTGAATTTTGTAATGAGAAAGGTCCCTTTCCATGTTTTTGTGTTCACCATGGTGGGGACATAAGTTGTCTTTCCTAGGAAATGTACTTTTGAAATATAAAAAAGTGACTTTATGTTTTAAAAGTGAAATGACTTTATTAAATGTATTTGTGCATTAAATGATTAAAACAAAGGACATTTAATGTGCATTTAATGTAAACCCTTAGATCAAAAGTGATCTTAGCCATTCAAAAGTTAGTTTGAATTATTTAGGTTTTCAAGGAGGTAAAGTCATCTATTAAATGCACCTTGGGAAGAGAGCCAAAACACACAGAAAGACAAAAGAGAGAAAAAGAGAGAGAGATCTAGGGTTTCAAAGGAGAGCAAACCCATTTGTGAAAGAGAGAGCACGAGTTGCAGCAGAAGGAGACTGAGTTTTGCTTGTGCACAAATACCGAGGAGAAGGGATTCATACCTCTGCATAGAAACCGAGCAAATTTGTACTGTGTGGATCCGTACAGTCCGTACAACAACATTTATTATTGCAGAAATCGAGGAGCAGTCTATTGGAATAGATTTCGAGGATGTTCTCTGCAGTTTGCTGAAGAACATTGGCACAAAAATCGAGGGCAGCCAGTAACACAGATTTCGAGGCAGTTTGTTGTAGAAGAAGGCTGTACAACTGCATTTATTGTTGGTATTTTATTTCTGTTTTATGGCACATTTCCCAATGTATTTCAGATTGCTTAAGCATTAATGTCTCTGTTGTAATTTAGTTGCTGCTCTTTAATAAATATCTCTCTGGGTTTTCCCTCGTGAAGTGTGAGGGTTTTGCCCTGGGTTTGGCCCTAAATTTTTTAGTTTTCAATGTGTATGCATTTGTCTTCAGCTAGGTCTTGGGAGAATGTATAAGTGTTAATGTTTCAGTTATCAGTAGATTTCTTATACAATGGTTACATAAATCATAACTCAGATAAATGATAAACTAGGTTATGCATTCAAAGTGTTTGATAAAATTTCATAAAGAGAATTTGTTGTTTTATCAATTTCTACAAAGCTTTTGCCATTTCTTTTCACCCAGGATCGAACGAACTGGCAAGGGGAGTGAATACGGGGCAAAAGTGGGGCAAGGGTTTATTGCTTAACCAAATAAAGGATACTTTTATTTAAAACAAATTACACTAGCTGACACGATACTGCAAGAGGGAAAATCCCTTCACATGCAAGTTGTGGGCAACAAATTAAATTAAAATGCAAGGAAAGGAAAGTGAACTAGCCACACAAATCTCTTATTACGGAAGAGGAGGGCCAAAACAAATGTACAAATGCCTTTTTAAAATTAAAAAAAAATCAATCCTAGCCCTTTCACTCTTACTTGCAAGGGTGGGAAAACCCAACTTCTTTTGCAAGCAATGGATGGCAACTTGAAAAAAAAATTAAATTAACAACTATCCTAGCCACACAATCTTCTTCCTAAGGAAGAGACGGAGCAAACTAATGAAGTAAAATGTTGGTAATAAAACTAAGTAATAAAAATTTAAATCTAGCCCCTCTTCACTTGCAATGCAAGGGTGGACAAGCCCAACCTCCTTTGCATGCAAGGGATGGCTGAAAAATGAAGCTAAAAAATAACTTTGGAAATAAAAGAAGAATCAAGTTCAAGAGACTCTCTTAAACTTGTTACAATGAATGAAATTTCAGTACATAAGAATTGAAGGAAATAAGAGAAGGAAGATAGATTTTGACCCGTTTCTTGCAAAGGACTTGAGATGGCAGCTTATGGATGCCCTTTACACTTAATTTTGGCCAAATTTTGGTAGCATATCCCCTTGTAATGTACAAAACCTACTAAAAACCAGCAAGCAACAAAGACAAAAAAAATGCCCAAAACCACTCTTGGACACTATTATTGTTAAGGTACAAATATATGAAAATTTTCTGAAATTTTTCACAAGTAAATTAACACAATTGTAACACTTATAAATGAGATTTGGGACAGGATTTAATATGAAAATGTAAGTAAATATAAAATGCAGAAAATAGAAAGTTATGGGAGGAAGTTGTGCTCTTTGCTCTTCCAATGCTTGAAGAAGTGGGGTATCTAACCAAGGAATTCCACTCTCCAACTAAGACAACCTGCAACTTGAAAGATTTGCTTCACAAAACCAAAAAAGGTGAGTCCCAAACAATGACTTGAAAAATCACACTATTCAACCAAGAAATGCATGAACTTTTCAAATGCAAGGAAGAAAACTCATAAAATCTACTACAAAAGTGCAATAGATCTCACCAAGCAAAGAAGTTTGCTTCTTTGGCCTTGTTGCCGCCGGATCAGCACACGTGGTTAACACAGCAGAAAATCTATGCTGTTGCTCGGTGCGCCCTTGGGGGAAAGTCTCGAGTCAAGGCTGTCACCTGATCTTGACTCCTTCATTTAGGCAAAAATCCCAACGAAGCCAAGGGGGGTAGTCCCTATGGAAAGTTTCTAAGGTCTTTAGAGTTTCCGGTGAAATGGTTAAAGGTGTTTATATTTTAGGATTTTTTTGAGTGTTGATTAGAAGGGTTCCAAAGTAGATTTGCACAAGTAAATTAAATCTTGCTTTCACCAGCAAAACTAAAATGACTGCCAACAGATGCACGATACTGATATGATATTAAGCAAATGAAAAGTATGATAGCCAGTGCCTTATGGAGTCAAGATATCAAATAAGTAGAGCTGTTGAAAGGGAAAATGTAGTGCAAATGTCTCTTGGTTACTTTTAAATTATTATGGTTTAAATCTTGTTAAGGAAAAAGGGGGACTCCCGAGATACCGTGAGGTACAGGGAGGAATGTCCAGAAATTAAAGTTTGGTGGCTCCTCTCGAGAACATGTGGGCTGGAATGGAGTCTCTAAGGCGGTGTTCAACACTATACCAAACTAGGGTATAGCCTAATTGTGCCTTGAGGTCGCCTCCCAGTTGCTCCTGCTTCCTTTGAAGAATTTCCCCACACAAATATTAATTGAAGTGTCGTATTTTCACTTATGTTGATGGGTAGTTACTTTTATTAGATAAGTATTAATTTAGATGTGAAAAACTAATAAGTGGCCACAACCGTTTTTTATTTCCCACGGGCCCAGGAAAAGTGCCTGCAAGGGGAAAGAGCATACTCCAATTATAAACCAAATGTAAATTCCAGTTTTTTAATAATTGTATCGTAGAAAAAGTTGAAATACAACTTAATGGAAAAAAAATGGCACAAACCTATGTGTCACTTTCTGATCATCCACCACTAATCGGCAAATCCTTTGTGTGGTGGAGAGAGCATACTTCGTGGCAACGAGGTAGTGTTATCTCTACTTTACGCTTGCGAAAATTTAAAACGAAAATGGAAATTAATAAAATAAAATTTAAAGTATACACCCTGCACTTTCAAAGTGAGTGTGTGAAAGTTGTGAAGTTAGAAAAAATCATTCACGAAAATTTTACAATACTACAAATCCCCCTCAGGGGGGATGGGGTGTGGGCGTTGGGTATCCCACTACTCTCGTTTAATAGTTACAAGTAAAAATGAAGAAAAAAGTGCTCCTTAGTCCATTTTACTTGGATTTAAGGGCTTACAATGATATACAAATAAAGTACAAGTAGTTGAGTGTCCACCGGGGTGTTTTTTTTGCACTTTTTTGTGGTCTTGGTCACTCAAATCCTTCACTTTAAAACGCAGACCTGCTAAATTCCAGCGAGCTAAAGTGCTGCAAAACAGTGATTAGAATGCACAAATATACATAAAAATTACAACTTCTAACTTGCAAAAATTAAGAAAAAAATTGGGCACATACAAGTATAGAAAAAATGAATCTAGATCTAGCTTTTTGATGCAAAGTTTGAGATTATTCTAGATCTGATTTCTTACTTGAAATAAGAAAAGATGTATGATTATATAAATGAAAACAAGCTCTTTTTCTTATCAAGCCTAAAGTAAACAAGTAACCAAAGGAAATGTTGGGAGAAAAATTGAAAGATAGTTTGAAGCAAACCTCAAGCTCAAGGCTTGATATTGGAACAAGATTGAGAAGGGGGAAGTTTGGATCTATCACTTGTGGATCCGAAGCTCGAATGTGATGGAGAGAGAGAGGAGTCAAACTAGAGCCAAGCTCCCTTCACCTTGCAACTTCCTGTAGAGCTTGCAAAAAATCTCATACAAACAATATTAAATCCAGTATGCTCATAAACAAACAGTTAAACAAAGAGAATATTTTGTAGAGCAGAATACTAGTATTACTCTTTAAATCTTGATACTATGCTCAAAAACAAACAGATTAACAACAGTAAACGTTTCTTCTACAAAGCTAGATCTAACAATTACTTGCATAAAGAAGATTCAAACTCAAAGATGTCACCTCAACCCAAAAATGGTGCATGCATGGAACCAAGATCCAAATCGACCTCCAAAGTCTTCAATCTTATTACTTGAGAAAAATGTTACAATACACAAGAGCAAAGGTTCAATGCCCTTCTATCACTGAAAAACTAGCAATAGGAACCTTGCTCTTATAGCAAATGAGAGAGGGAAAGGTGAGTTCAAAAGGAGAGGGCGAATCTCATGAAAGGGGGAGCGATTCATGCCTTGATTAAAGGCTTTGATTGAGAGGCTTGGAGTCTTTTGGGTTGGTATGATGGGATGAGGTGGCTGCCACCTCATGAGAGGGGCACCCCTCTCCCTCCCATTGAAAGCTTCGCCCAAACCATTAGCGAATGCTAAGCATGGAGTCCGCCCACACGTGAAGGAAAGCGCACTTCCAAATTAAACCACACTCCATGCTATCCAAAGTTTAACTTTGGCATGTGCTTTATTCCTCCAACATGGTCGCCCTTCATACTAATTTAATTAGCCACCCGTTTCACATCATTTTTTATTCGTTTTTGGACTTTTCAACCTTTGTCCATTAGTGCAATTTGTAGCACCTTTAGCAATTATGTGTCGTTTTGTAGCATCCTTAATAAATAATGCTCCCAGAGGCGACGTAATCGCCCGGAATATGGAGAAAGTGGGTCCTAAGGTAAAGAGGACACTCTGAGCGTCAAAACGAGCATCCCCACGCTAAATTCTACCTCCAGACCACTCTTTTATTACAATTTGAAATTTTCCATTTAAATCATTAAAAAATGGTCTAATTTACGGAAAACATTATTTTTGCCGAAATGAACTCAAACTCCAAGAGGACCTAGTGCATGTCCATACGACTCAATACTGATAGATAGCATGTAAAAAATACATAGACACATAGACTTTAATAACCTCCCTAAGATCGACCACCATGGAAAATACTCCAGCTTTGGAGGTATGAGTGAAAAACTCAGGAATTATACGCCACTGTAGCGCAACGCATAATTCCTAAGGAAAAAAAACTCTAGAGTATCCCCTTGATGGTAAACCCTAAGGTAGGCCAAGTCTTTTACAAAAGTATCTTCTTAGACCAACTTATTACAATTCCCCCATGGGGGTCTGGACATGCAAAAATTACAAAGGGCCAAGAATTTGGCTTAATGAACTTCTGAACTCTGGCAATGAACACGGTGAGTTGTTCAAGTCTTCTGACGTTCACAAGGAGTCCACCAAAGTGCAACTTAGGTGGTAACAGGCCTCCAATGGCAAATGCAAGCAAAGGAAAATAGGAGCAAGCTATCCACAATGACCAACACACAAGATCTCCCCCAAAGAATTCTTTTTATTATTCGCAATGGTTGGAAATTACAAATTGGTTCTCAAGAATGAGAGCAAGAGAGAAAAATAGCATGAGAGCTTGAGAAAGAAGGGAGATTGTAACCAAAATGAGGAGGAAAGGCCTCCTTTTATAGGAAAAGAGAGAGGAGAGAGTTCCTTTGCATGAGTGACATTTGTCACTTGGAGAGAAAGGAGGCCCATGAAGGGGGGTGCACTTCCTTGGGTTAAAAATACAAACAATGGAGGGGAAAAATGCCCCCACCCATGTTTTATATTTCATTACTAGACCAAGGGGAGGGAATCATGAAGGTGGGACCCCCCCTTTTGGCTTATTTCAATTTTTCTCATTTCCAATGGTGAGAGAGGGTTTCCCCCTTAGGGAGACAACTTCAAACTCTTGAAACTTTACATGGGGGTGTTAGACACAATGCTCACTGAGAGGGGGGGTGAATCAGTGAGCTAAGGCTAAATTCAAATTTCAACTTTTTCTACCAATCTTGTATAATTATTTCACATTCACTTCAGCATCATATTCATCAATGAATTATATATCAACTAAGCACATGTCATTCATCAATTAAAGAACAAATCATCATCAACACATTGCACAAGAGACACAGGATATAATTTTGTAATCTTTTCTATTTGGTACAACGGCTACAACCATGAGGCAATTCAGCACCAACTGAAATAAAAGAGCACCAACTCTTTATCTAGGACCCTGCCTAGTTTTTCTTAGATCCTACTAAGAAAAGGATACAAGACCCTGCTTGTATTTACATACAAATTTTTGTCACATCGTCTGTCAATCACTTGTCCAATAACTCAGTCATAACACACTGATCTGTCCTCTGCTCAGCAACTGGTCACTGTCTTGTCAAGATCATCATTGCACATAATCTCTGCTTGCTGCACAATACCATTGCTCATGCTATTTGTTCAAGTCATCAAGGTCTCCTCATCATTGACATACTGATCTTTATTTTCTGCTTATCAAGGTCAACATATTCAGGTTTTAACACATTTCTTCAAATGTCTTCTCATACACAACCTGCAATAAGGAATCTGCTTATCAATACTAATTTTGTCCTTTGCTCAACAACTTGTCATAGTCATGTCTTCAAATTGTCAAGTCATGTCATGTCATTAATCTGCCCACTTCAAGTCTGCTCAATTGCCATATAATCATGTCACTGTATTTTACAGTATCATATCTCTGTTAAGTTGCTCATTAGCCTTAGCTCTGTTGCTTCAAGGATCATGCCAACCCAAGGAGCAGCAACCCTGTCTCCCAATCTCGATTGTCATGAAAATTATTTGCATGCCCAAAATCAGAGATAACTATTACCACCGAATTTTTTCCTTCATTATCTTACTGCAAAAGTTATATCAGACTTAAAAATAAATCTTCATGTATGCAGCTGCTTAAGTGATCCAGCAATCCCCAAAATATCTCAGAGCTAAAAAAAATCCTCCATCTCTTTTGCAGCGGCTTCATTACTGCTCCTCTTCACCCGAAATCAGAATTCCATCTTCACTGCGGCTTCCTCAGATATATGGCCGAAAATCTCAAAGCAATCACCACCAAATTCCACACACTGAAATGGGGTCGTGAGGCCCTATTTATACTAATTTTTCAACACATTTTCCTGGGCCAACCTGTCTTAAAAAAAATATATATATTTTCACCTCGAAATTTTATTTGGAGCCGACTTGTCATTTTTGTTTCACTTTTAATTTTATTTCTTTTGGGCTGGGCCGACCTGGAATATTTTCTTCAAAAATAAATTTGTATATATATTTTTGGATCCCACATCACGTGGTCTTTAATCCCATTGCACTGTCCTTCATTTTCACGCTCACAATATCTTGTTTGAGCCATCGAAGATGCCCACAATAAAGGTGTATATTTCATGCCCTCTACATGCTCGTATACAACCTTACAGGATGCCCGCAGCTTCATTTTGGTGATGCCTGTATGGATCTGGTTGCTCTCAGTCAAGGTGCCTGTAAGGGTTAGATGCTCTTCAAAGATGTGCCCACAAGAGCTTCCATCTACTTGTCATTTACATGCCCGCAAGCTTACGCTTGCTTGGCATATATCTTCTCCAAGCCATCTCCATTGTCATCTTGCCATGTGTTCTCCATCTTCTTTGTCCACGTCACTTGGTATGCCATCCAATGCTTGCTTGCCATGTGCATTGTCCACACCATCCTTATCTAGGGTATTAGGCCCAATTCCAAATGACCACAATATGGGTCATTTGGCTCATTAGGTGTGCCAAAGCCCATCACCTTTGTCTTTTGTCTTCTCCAAGTCATCAATGCTTGCTTGTGTTCCATGTCATTAGCCTTGTCCACTTCATCATTGCACCTTTGTCATTAATGGACCACGGTATGGGTCATTTGGCTCATTAGGTGTGCCAAAGCCCATCACCTTTGTCTTTTGTCTTCTCCAAGTCATCAATGCTTGCTTGTGTTCCATGTCATTAGCCTTGTCCACTTCATCATTGCACCTTTGTCATTAATGGACCACAGTATGGGTCATTTGGCTCATTAGGTGTGCCAAAGCCCATCACCTTTGTCTTTTGTCTTCTCCAAGTCATCAATGCTTGCTTGTGTTCCATGTCATTAGCCTTGTCCACTTCATCTTTGCACCTTTGTCACTAGAAATGCCAGATTAATCAAATAAAAGGTCTTTGAAAAATGTCTTAACCTTTAATACTATAAAAGCTTTTTTAAAACTAGCTAAAGGTAAGATTTAAGAAGCTAGATCTACTTTGAATAAGATGAACATTAAGAGCACAACTAGATCTAATTTTGAAAAGCATACAACGATAAATAACTTTATTATTTTAGTCTTGAAAATAAACTATTTAGATCTTGCATGCATAAAGTAACCAAGAAAACCCTTCAGTAGCACAAGTTTTATAAAAAAGCCAATGAGCTACCAGCTGCATTTATTCGAAAAAATGAAACTATGGAAATTCCTAAGATCATAAAAAGAAAGTACTGAAAATGAAATGCAGAAAGTAATTGCTCAGTTTGAGGAGCTTATTTTTCCTACTCTAAACATAACATAATAAAATTGCTAAGTAAAATGAAAAATCCAATATAACCATCTTAACATTTAATCAATTTTAAAGTTTTTGACCTTGTGTTTGGTTACCTGCCAAAGCAAGGAAAATTTACTTAAGAAATGCAAATCTGAATAAGATTTATGGATGGGAGGGTTGGATAAGAGATCATTGGAAAAAACATCATTGAGTTGCTTCCCAAACTGGCAAGTCCTCCTGCAAGCTTCTTCTATCCATGATTGGATAGGACTGAGAAAATTTTCTGGATAATGAGGCAAATCAACAACTTCATCATATTGTTCAAAAGGACTTATCGGATGATAACTCCTTGTGTAAGCTCAAAGATGCTCTAAATCATAAGGAATCCCTGCATGTGAAGACGACACCTGAGACTGATCTTCAATTGAATATATCTAACCTGACTCTTCACTGCACTGCTTCTCCAAGTCTTCAGTGTTGATACTCATGCATGGCTCTGATGAATCATATGAACAAATGGCATGCTCCTCTTCCATACAAAGATTTCCCAAGGTCTCCAGATCCATGCTTCCTTCTCTAAACACCTCATAGATGGGATTTTCAATAAAACCATTAAGAGACTCTGACTCAAACCTCCTTTCTTCAAATATGTCATATATGGGATTTTCAATAAAGCCGTTAGAGGATTCTGACTCATCATTTCCTTCTTTAGACATGGCATAGATGGGATTCTCCATAAATGTCCAATTATCATCATCAACATCTATGTCAGACATGAGGGATTCTTTGTCACTTGCATCATGCTCCATGCTATGTCTATCCTCTTCATGCTCACAATCATCCTCTTCAAAAAAAGGTCACAAAGAAGTAAGCCTTCCAAGCCTACATCATTGTACACATTACAATCTTCATCATGGATTTCAATATGGGCTTCTATAATGGTCTCTTCTTCAGGAGGATCAGGAGTACAAATGTTCTCATCATCACTAAAATAAACTTGAGAAAACTCCCAATCTTCAATGTCTTCCATCACAGTGGCATGAGGAAGGTCTTCAATAACATCTTCAATAACCAGATCTTCATGAAGCTCTTCAATAGTGTCATCATGAATCTAGTGGAAAGAGGCCCGATTTTCTTTAAAAAGCTACCTAATCTTCTCGTCATTGCAATAACTCAAAGGTAGTTCCCAATAGTTTTCGCTTTCTACTATGATGAGGCGAGGAGTGTTAGGGTCTTCTTCATGATATTCTATCCAAGGAGGAAGAAGGGAAAGAACGTTTCAAGGATCATGTCCAAAGCTTTCATACTGAATCCTTTATTATGCCACTGCCTCAAAAATATTCTAAGGAAGCTTGGAAGGAAAGTAATACATTTGTCCGAGAGGCCCTTAGAATACCAATAACAAGCATTTCCCCGCAGAGTACTAACAAACATATCTATCATGTTATCTTCATATAAAACTTTGAAGTCGACCAGAACCTTAAGAAAGGCTATGACATGCTAGGTCTCTAAATCACCATTTCCCCAAAAGATCGGCAGATGACCAGATATGTCTCTACCAGTATGATAATTAGGGAAACCTGGGATGTTTCAAAAGTTAATAGGAAGATATGCATTTGAAATTTCATCAACAAACTCTTCATCATCCATATTCAGCAATTAGAAGCATATATTTGACATGACCATGGAATGTTTTTGCTATTGAGTCAGGGGAATTGTCAAACAATGAGCTTTAAAAATTCTATTATGTCGCATGGGCTCATCTAGAGGATAAAAATATGCATTTTAAAACACACATAAATTTTATTTTTGCTTTGAAATTTTATAAAATGAAAAAGGTTAGTGGAGTCGCCAGATGAAAATTAAAAATCTAATCCTAAGATTCATCAAACAAAGAAAAAACAAAAAAGGAGAAAACAAAAGTCATACCCAGGAATAAAAAGATTTATCATTGGCAACGATGCCAAAAATGTTATCGTCGGATACGCACCTCGGGGAAAGGTTAGCGTGGCAGAAATCTTCAAGCCATTGGGTGCGTCCTTGGAGGCAAGTCTCGAGTTGAGATACTGTCACTCAACACTCAACTCCTCCATCTAGGCCAACTCCTAGCGAAGCCAAGGGGGGTGGTCCCTATGAAAATAAAACTAAGGTGTTTACAATAAGTTATGGAATGAGATTGATTTTAGGAGTATGCAGATAAATTAATACTGAACCAGAGATTGCAAGCACAAATTAAATCAAGAGCATGAAAAAGATAAATCCATCTAACACATCAATTCACATATTTGAAAATGTGCGATAGTTGTAGAAAAGAACCCACCAACTACTAGTGAGACGCTCCAATATTCCACGTGACCGCGAAGTTATGCCCCAAGCGGATACCAATGACAACCGGTGTCATTCTGTTTCATTTTTAGAGAGCAATAACCAAAGTTGTCGAATTTATGTATGAACACAACTTCAAAAATAGCAGTCGCCCGATCCAAAAGTATATTCATTAAATTATGTCCACGATGGCTGCCATGAACTGAAAAGAGATCTTCGCGCAATCGGTGCAATCGGTTGCTAATGAACATGTGATCTAGCGGTCAACAACTGCTCCAAAATTCCACATAAGACAAGAACGCGAGGTCTGAAAGTGAATGTGCATGCGAGAGTGTTGCCACCTGTTAAATGAACTAGCTCTGTATTGTGTCAGACCCATAACCGCTGAGGTGAATTGTTGTTGGGCAATGGACTTTAAGTCAAGGTTCTCGTAAATAGCAGTTGAATGGCGGTGATGAGTGAAGTAATAATTGTCAAAACGTAACCCTAACTCAACTGTCAAACCAAATTGACTTATCCAAGCTGAGCTTCTATGCAAAACGGCTGCCAATGAAAATGTGGGTCCTGTTGACCACCAAAACCGACTTGATGGACAACCATGTACCCTGCACATGTTTAATGTGCCTTGAAGATGAAGAATGAAGTTCATAATGATTATATCAAGAGAGGCAGCTCTTCTTCTTTTCTTCCTCCCATGAAATTTTCGTACCCCTGCGGGGGATTTTGTAAGGATATGTCAGCATGAAGGTCTAGTTTTGTGTAACTTAATCACCTAAGACTTTGTCATTAGGGAAGTCCTTTCATCGAGTGTTTTTTCACTTGAATAATTAAAATTCCTCTTCAGTGATTTTAATTATTTGAGTTTTTCACTCAAAAATACCTCCAAAGTGGTGAAAGGCGTTCTAGTGATCGAGTCCATGGGGTGATTGAGGCCTAGGAATGTTCTATATTACCATGCTAGACATTATCCAGAGTCTTGCGAAATTTCATTAAGTTTTAAATAGGATTTTTTAATTTTTGGTCATTAAAAATTGTCACTCAGGACAATTTGTTGTAATGTAAAAGATGGTTACTTGGTCCTTTTTGATGTTGTATAGGGGTATGGGTACTCAAGATAAATGGCATGATACCCCCTACACCCTTGGGCCAAGTTTGAAGTCATTCGAACAAGTCTTGCTCTGGTTTTGGACACTTTTTTCCAGGTCAGTCATGGAAATCAAGAAATTGGGCATTTAATTAGTAAACCAAATTTTGTAAAAGTGACTATAGTCACTTGGGGTGGCCAAGTACAAGTTCTAAAGCTTATATAATGTACCCAAGGTAATATCTAAGGCATAATGGGGCCCCCCCAGCAAGTATTTTGAGTGTGGTGAAGTACCCACTCTAGGGGGTGCGCCCTCCTCTCTTTGATTGGTTGGGTGAGTAAAGGCCAATGGGAGGGGCCCCACTTGAGTGGTTTCCCCCTATTTGACATAGAAATAAGGTTAAAAGCATTAAAGGGGGGTTTCCCCCCCCCCATTATTGAGATCTCAAACCATGGTTATGCCCTCCTTGAGCAAATTCGCCCCCCTCCCTTGGGCACTGTTACCAACTAAGTTGTACATAGTTGGACTTTCAAGTGAGCGGGCAAAGTTGAACATGTTACATGTTCATTTTCAATGATTTTGATGTCCATCAGGCCTTTATAAGGGCCCCTTTTTTATTTTCTCTTCACATGTCCATGCCCTGCAGGGTTTGTAATAAAATGTTCTAGCATGGTGTTTTATGTAAAGGACTTGGTTCCCTAGGACTTTTTTATCAAGTCCGGTATTCCAAGGAGTTTTTTCACTTATTAATTATGTCTTGCATTTTTTGCATAACATAATTTTTGAGTTTTTCTCCTGCTCCTTCAAAGTTGGAATGTCTGGTGAGGTTAACGGGCCTTAGGGGGTTATTAAAGTCCATGAGTCAATGTATATGAACATTTGGGGCAACTAAAAGAGTAGGGCGCATTTCTCCATGAGGGGGGCGCAAATCCCAAGGAGGGGAGCCCACGAATTGAGGAATGTTGCAGCTTGTTTTATGGCTTCCATGTAGCTGAAGCTGATATGGGCATCCAAATAGGTGGGAGAGGGCAGCCCCTTTCATGCCACCATCACCTCCACCATTTCGCCCATCTCTTCCATTACTAATGTGCCCTCCCTTCTTGCTCTTGTCTATTTAAGCATGTCCCCTCTCCATGTTTTCTCATGAGAAAGTGGAACCTCTGCTCCCAATGTATTGTACATCTTTGAGATTTTGTTATTGAATAAAGGCTTTGGAGGCAAATCAATGTGTGGATCTGTGTTGTGTGGATGATCATGTTCTAGCTTATGCATGAGGTAATTAGTGTCTTTACAATTTTATTCGCATTTGTTTGTTGATCAATAATTGGCTTTTAAAGGAGATGTTTATCTTAGTAAGGTGAAGTAGTGTGATCTAATCCATTATTTTTTCGTGGGTTATTGAAGAGAGTTCAGATTTACAAAGTTATTTTTGTTTAAATGCTTGTATCTAACTCTTTATTTTAGTCTACACTAGTTGCTCTTGATCTTTCTTGTGTGAGTTGTTTCTTGTGTCTACAGGTTGCCAATCTGAAGGGTTTGTGGAGCTTGGTTGCATCCATTTGTCTTCAGAACTGATCCAAGGAGAACTAATCCCATTGATCCCCACTCTTGAGGACCCCATTGCCCAAGTTCAAGGCAAATTCCTCTTCTTCCTTCTCGTCGGAAAAACTTCAATTTTTTCTTACCTCGGTTTGCGTATCTCAGATCTGTTTCTTTTTGCAATATCATAAATATATCTAATTTATTTTACTAGATCTTAAGTCATTTCAAAGTAAAATATCTTTATCCAGATCTAGTAGAAGCATCTTTCTTGTTAAAGGTTGATTTTTTTTGCGTACATTAAAACTTAAACAAACAGTATGTTTCATTGATTCAAAAAGTTTATTTCGCTGATTTAAGAGCTTTAAATTTGCTGTTCTTTGAGTGTACAAAGATACTAAGGAGACAAGCCTTACAACTTGTCTCACTTAATTCATTTTTTGCATTTTTACTTAGTTTTTCCCTTAGATATTTTTGGGTATTTTTTTGGGTGACCCAAACACACTCTTAAAGTGTTTTGGGGCATCTTTTACTGAATTTAGCTTGCTGGTTTGCAGCATTTCACGAACAGATAGGAGAAGACTCTGCTCAAATTTTGGCGGATTAGGACATCCGAAGCACCCAAAAACATACATTTTTCACCAAGAATCTTTTTTCTGTCTAATATTGTCAGCCTTGGAGTCAATTTTGTATGACTGGGGCACTTCTCTTCACATTGTAAAGCAAATATTAAATGAGAGCAAGTGGGCTAACTAGTGCCCACACCCCATCCCCCAGGGGGGAACTGTGTCATCTCAAATTTTCGTGGTGTGAATTTTTTAGCTTAGATTTTCCTTTCCGGCAATTAATAAAATTAATTAGGGATTAAAATTATCCTTGTTGGGCCGTTCCCTTGGCGGGCCACAAGTTCACTCAGGACCTAGTTTTATTCATTTTTTTACAATTTTTTCTTTTTACTACTATCAAAACACCCCCTTGCTTTCCCGAAGTACGGTTTCAGGATAAGGGCTTACCCGAGTACTGGCCTGAAAAGAGGCTCTTGGGGCTTAAAAAAATAAAATATTTGATCAAAATACTTAAAAATTAACAAGGATTTGTCACCGTATGCTCTGGAATCACTGCAGCTTCGTCTGAACATGTTGATCACACCAAAAAGGGACATAGTGACTAGTAATAGGTTTAACATTTCCCAATAAACCACCCTTTACGAAAATCCGGCGTAAACAACTATTTGACACTGGTGGGCAAATTTCTCAAAGGAAGCGGGAACCACTGGGTAGCGACCTCAGGATACCGTTAGACTATACCCTCATTTGGTATAGTGTTGAACACCTCCCAGAGACTCCGATCCAGCCCACATGTCCAAGTGAGGAGCCACCTTGTCAAATTCCGGACATATTTCCAGTACCTTACGGTATTATTGGAAATCCCCCATCCATAATAAAAACTCATTACCACATTAATAATAAAATTTACCAAGAACAATTGCACAACATTGTCATTTTGTTTCAAGCACTTTATTTTGACTCCATTTTATCAGCACTGGTCTTGTTCTTTATATTTTATGATGATGGAAGATATATTTCAAATGACAATGATGATATGGAATAATGAATGATGTTATCTCTTATGTTGCATTGCTCTTGTGTAGAATTTTCTAACTCGTAGATTAGTTGTTTTCTTCTTCTATAGATTAAACACCTTAGATTTTATTTTTACTTTTTAGGGTCCACCCCCCTTGGCTTCGCTAGGAGTAAGCCTAAACGGAGGATTCGAGTATCAAGTGACAGCACTTGACTCTGGCATGCCCCCAAGGCCACTCCAGCAGCTTAAAGATTTTTGACACATTTTCCCAGGTGTGATTCCAAGCGGCAACAGGCCCCCTTCTCTCCACCTTTGACATTTGGCAAGCATGCAAAAGGGCTTCCTCTCTCATTTTTCCTATTTGAGGAGGGCATTCCTCCTCACTTGGGTTAGATTCACTTATGCTCTTGCTTATTTTTGTTGCTTGCTCCCATTTCTCCCATTCTTGCTCTCTTGCTCCCATTGTTGTCAAGAAGAGAGCCATTGTACTTTCAAGCTTTGATGTTAATGAAGAAATCTTTGGAGGAAGTACTGTCCATGCTATGTGTTTGAGGTGATCTTGTTCCATTCTTTAGTTCCATTTTGTATTTGGATCTCAAGCAATTTTTTTTGCTTGAGAATAGCATTGTAATAGTATTTCAGAATTTAATGTATTGCTAGTTTAAATATCTTATTTCGCAAGTGTTTGTGGATCTCTCACCCCATTTGCATTGTTGAGCTAGTTTGTTACAAGTTGCCCAAGTTTGGAGAGTGGGATACACCATTGTTCAACAAATTTCAAAGGACTTGGCATTTTCACTAACATTCTTTCTTATTGCAGATTTTTACAAGCCTTTTTGCACTCCTTACTCATTGTTTTTTCAAGTTTTTACATGCATTATTTGCCTTAGAAAAATTTCTGATTTTTACATGCAAAGTTACAAGTTCATTTTAAACTCATTTTCATCATTTGTTTACCATAATAGCTTACTATTTTGTGCAGGTTTCTAATCTTACAAGGGGAGGGAATGCCCAAATTTTGCCAGCAACAAGCACCAACAACACCCAAGAGGGGCTACTTCAAGTGCTTCACTCAAAAAGGGTCAAAAAACCCCTATTTCTCTCTCTTTTCTTATAAATAATAAGTATTGAAATCTAAATCATTGTAACAAGCCCCAGAGAGTCTCTTGGGCTTGATCTTATTGCACTTCTTATCAAGCATTTACTTCTTAGTTAATTTACTTTTAGTTGCATGCAAGTGAAGTGGCTTTGCCCATCCTTGCATGGTCTTGTTAAGCAGTTTTTAGTTGCATGCAAGTGAAGAGGCTTTGCCCATCCTTGCATGGTTTTGTTAGTTTGCTTTAATAGTTGCATTTACTTCAAGTTAATTAGTTTTTCCCACACCTCACAAGAGAAGTGGCTCTACCCATCCATGTGATATCGCGCTTGGCTTGCACTTTATTTCAAGTATTTGCTTAACTTGTTTATGCCCACACCTTGCATGAGAAGTGGCTCTGCCCATCCATGCAATATCGTTGAGGCTTGTATTTATTTTCTGTAATTTATTTCCAAGTATTTTATTTTGCCCGCACCTCACAAGAAAAGTGGGTCTGCCCATCCTTGTGATATCGCGCTTGGCTTGCATTGTTTTAGTTGTAGTTATTGCTTAAAGGATTTAAATTTACTTAAGCCCCGTTTTTGCCCTGTATCCTCTCCCCTCGCCGGTTCGACCAATCTTGGGTGACAAGAAAGGGAAAAGTTTTGTGTTGGCTAGTTTAATAGGCACCCAGATATATATCTTCACTAGAACGGAGAAAAGGAGGCTTAACTTGTGGAGCTAGTGGGGTAGAGGCTGCGGGGAGCCTCGTGGCACTTTGTGTCCTCCAGTTGAACACCCAGCAAGTTTCGGGATTGACCCGTGGAGCTAGTTGGGAACCTTGTGTTCTCAGGTTGAGCACCCTGCATTCTCTCTCTAATCGAAGGAGATAGTCTCTTGGGGTAGACACCTAGATTAGTTCATTTTCTTTGCAACAAATACTTTAATTCCCTAAGTCAAAGAGAGACATAAAATCTAATAAAATTTACAGGACCACTTGCACAACATCGTTACAATCATTTGCTTTTCTCTACTTTGCAAGCATTTCACATTATTATCTTGTTCATAATATTTGCTTCAAGTACTTCGTTTTCAGCATAATATTGTTATACATATCTTTGGTTCAATAAGTTGCTCATGTTCTCATTTTAATGCTTATGTGATATCTGGATCATTTTATTCAAGCATCTTTCATTTATTTGTTCATTTACTAGAATTCGTTATTTCATGTTATATTTTGTTAGTGAATGAATTAATACTTTTGGAAAAGTACTTGTTAGTAGATTATTGTGACTCCATAGCCCGAGTAGAGACGGCACTGGTTTAGTTTATTTCTTGCATCATATTTTGCTTATTGTTTAAAAGGATTTGCTTGTCATTGAATTATTGCATCTCTGCACATCTGACTGTCATTTAAATTCTTAGTAACTTACAACTCCCCAAAACAAACTATAAAAAGAACTTAGTAAGTAGGGACTACCCCCCTTGGCCTTTAGGAGTTGTGGTCTAAACGGAGGAGTATAGGACCGAGGTGACATTGGGATCTTAACTCATAGTTTCCCTCAAGAACACACACAGTGGTTGGGAGACTTACCCGTGTGCAAGTGTGTTTTAGGCGGCAACAAGTCCAAGCTCCACGCTCCACTCATATGGTGATAGAAAATCCTTAAGCAAATCCTCTATGGCCACCTATCATACTTGTTTGGTGAACACGGTGAAGATTCCGAGCTCCAAATCCTTGTCTCGAGACTTGCCCCCAAGGGCGCACCGAACAGTAGCATAGATTTCTGCTGCGTTAACCAGATGCGCGATCCGGCATCATCATTTTTTGGCGTCGTTGTCAGGGACAAAGTCCAATTCTCGTAGATTTGAAGGCTATGCTTCATTGACATTTGTGGGAGATTATATTGCAGATTTTGATTCTCACATGGCGACTCCACGAAGGGACGAAGACTTTGTCCTTTTGCAGATTTAAAGAATTTATTGGGTGTAGAGGTGAGCACACTCATTAAAATGATTTCAAGCTCACCTTGGCGACTCCACATCATGGTAAGGGGTATATTTCATATTTATGGACAATGATAAGGAAATACTTCGTGCTCTTCTACACGAAGCTTTCACCCCACTAGATTTCTCAAATATCCGTGGATTTCCTAATGATTGCTATGACCATGAGAAAGTGCATGAGATTTTTCCAGAGTTCCATGGAAATAATGATGATTCAGCCACCCATCATATTGCCTCTTTCTGCAAGTTGATGGTTGATTTTAATGTTTATCATGAGGATCATCTTATGATCATATTTGTTATAACTTTGGAAGGGGATGCAGTAAGTTGGTTCTATGGCCTTTGGGACGAAGCCATAGACTCAGTGGCAAGTTTTTTCAAGAGATTTCTCCTTCGCTGGCATGAAGGAACAGTTGATGAGATTGAGCAGCTTGCTAAAGAATATAATGCCCTCCTCCCTAGGGCCCATCTTGAACCAAAAGAACAGATCCATGAAGAACACTTTGAAGATCAAAGAAAGCAGCTCGAGCAGCATATCTTCAATGACCCCATTGAAGAAGCTTTACAAAGGTCCTTGTTTGAAGATATTGCTGAAGAACCTCCGGATATTGCTGAATTACTTTATGATGAAGATGTGGAACTGCCTCAAGTTTATGAACAACCTTATCATGAAGAGTTGGACCTGCCTCAATCTTATTTCATCAAAGGTAATTACACTTGCATTACAGATCTGCCTCATAATGGTTTCTTGGATAACAGGATTCAGCTTGAAGAGGAGCAACCTAGTTCTTATTTAAGCCCTCTTCAGCGTTATGTATATTTAGAAACATTTAGAAAAAATTTAATTAAATTTCCTTAAATATATATAATATATATATTTTTATATACAGTGTTTCCCCCGGCGTTTCCATTTTTGGAGGGTCGCGTTTCCTGTTGTACCCGTTTCGGAAACTTCCAGACGTTTCCTGTTTCGTGCAACTTAGGTGTGAGGTGATGGAGCAGCAAGGAATCCATCCAAGGCAACTCCCATGGCATTTGAGCAAGAATTTATGGAGATCCAATTAATTGAAAATAATTAATCAAGTTTCCCAAGTCTTGATTAAAAAATTGCCTAAGTCTAAAAAGCATATCAACAGGAAGTCTAAAGGGGAAAATAATCACCTGAGTCCTAATGAAATGTACTTCTAATGACAAAGTGAGCATTTCCTAGTGACCAACATCAAGTCTTGACCCCCTTCCAGCTTACTATCTCCAAGAGGGGCACACTCTTCACCAAGGGGGCGCACTTAGCAAATATCTCAGCAAGATGGCATCCAAGGGTCTTCCAAATCAGCAAGATGAGTGGCATGGGGTCCCACTTGACATCCCAACTCAGCAATCAAGCTATTGTTTTGTAATTTTTCTTATGTATCTTGGGCTCAATGAGGTAATTTGCCCCCCCTCTAGAGAAAAGTCATTTCCAGCAATTTTTAAAATGTAAAATGTAATGATTTATCTCAGCCATTGATTTGGCCTCTCTAGGATTTAATCTCAGCCTTCAATCATTAAGATTAGGGATTTAGCTTCTCTCTTGTTCTATAAAAGAGAGAAGCAAACGCTTTGTATGGACTTTTGGGAGAGTTTTTGTTAGATCTATTGTGCTTCATTTCTCGTGTCTTGAGCAAATATTGAGCTTGGATTTTATTTGTTTTCCTTCCTGATTGATTTTAGATGTGATAATGATTCATTTTGAGGCAAGTTTCAATTGTTCCAGCTATGTGAAATTGCCCCATTGAGTTGCCAATGCACCCCAGGGGTTTTGTGAGCAAATCTTCAGGGAGTTGTCTTTGCTTATAGCTTGTTTCTCTTTGGATTTTTGTTTACCATCTTCACACGTCTTTCTTCACTTGTTAATGAGCACATTAGCTTGGATTTTTACTTCAATAATTTGATCAATACTCATTTGCTGTGTGTTTGATTTTGCAGGTTGAAAAAATTGATTTGCCAAGGGTGCCTCCGATTGAATGCTTAGAGAATCTACCTTAAAGGTCATCACCAAAGTAGTTTCCACAATCCAACACAGTGCTAGGAAGGGGGCAAAGACTCCATAACCCAATAGCAAGGCACCAGGTCGGTTTTTCTTTTTATTTCTATTTGTTGGTTTTATCTTCTTCCCCTCTAGTCAAGTCGCTCCAATTTATTTCTTTCTTTCAAATCATTGAATATTAGTTGTTACTGTTAGTTGTTAGTTTGAATGCATGCTACAGCCTAGGCACTTGCGCCGTAAAAATAAGAATGTTAACTTATGTAAAACAACCTAGAAGTAAGGCACTAATCATTCACGAGCTAAATCTTGAAATCCGGCAACTAGTTTCTAGTATTTGGTGAATATTTAGCTTGCTGTAATTTTAATTTCAGACCTTAAGCATTAGGAACATCAAGCTATTTTGCAAGTTGAAACCATTGTTATCACACTATCTCTAGCTGTTGATGATGAATGTCCCAACAAGGATGGTAGAGGGTAAACAACTAGGAAGGTGTAACCAGCAATGGCCAAGTCCTCCGTTCAAGGAACGGAAGTCACGTCGAACAAGGCTATTGTCACTTTAGACGAGGCACGTAGCCTAGTCAGGGGGGAGCCCCCACTCAACCAGTGATGGTTGAGAGACAAAAATACACCCAATCCCAAAATATAAGGAGATAAAAAAACAAGTATGAGTGTAGATGAGCTCCTAAGTCTAGTTTCAGCCAACCGATGGACATCAATGGTAGAATGAGTGATGTAAAAGGGTGACCAGCAATCAAACGTAATTAAATAACAAGATTAGATTAGTGATTATATGGCTGAAAATAGTCTAAGGACATACAGTAAATTGGAAGTGAAATGCTGAAGTAAATTGCCCAAGGAATGGGGTTAAGCAGTGGATCAATGGACCCTGGGCAGAGAAAAATCAATATTTAGAAACACTTACAATGAGCGGTAGTTTGATTTCTTAACGTAAAAAGGCGTTCTAAAACCAATTCTAAACTACCCAGAACCCAGAAAAATACCCAACAACGTGATTGGCTAAAATGCCCAAGGAGGGCGAAATCAGTGAAAGACCAGTGCCTAGTTCTATGGGTAAACGGAGTCAGAAAACGATGAAACTTTGGATATGAGTGTTTAACAATGTTTCATTAGCGGGTTTTAAAGGAAAACAAAAGTTAATGGTGAAATTTTAATATTTTGATTTTTATGGTTTTTTATGTAAAATTCTTGCTTAACACACAAAGTGGAATTGAAATCTAAGAGACCAGCAAGAAGAACCTACCTGAGAATGAATGAATGGATGAGATTGCTGAAGACTAGCCCCCAAATTCAGTTGTTGAGCAGCAGCGTGCTCCCTTGGAGCATTTTGAGCTGCCAATGACCAAATGCGACCTAACCACCTGCCACAAACAAGAAGAAGTTTGTGTATGCAGCAAATAGTAAGTAAACCAGCAAGTAAATGACTGAAAGATAAAGGAATTGAAAGGAAAAAAGCAATGACAACTCCCTTTGTTGAGGCTCTGAAGAAAATGAGCAATTGTGGAGTTCCCACTCCAAAAACTGCGCCCTCCTCCAACTATGCTCTTCACCTGCAAATCGTTGGCCAAGGAAAGGATGGAAACACTGCAATAACAACTCAACAAGGCTAAGGAAAACTAGATTTCAGTCAAGCAATACACATCCATACATAAACTCTCAAGAACTCGGGTGAAAAATAGCTCTATGTCAATCAAACTCAAGTGTACAATGTGCCAACAAGAAGTGTACAATGGGTGAGTGTCTTCTCTTGTAGAGAAAGACCACTCTCAAACCCTATTCCCTCCAAAATGGATGGTTGGGATTAACTCTCTCCCGACCCAAACGAATGGTGGAGATGAGCTCATGAGGGGGTACGAATTGCCCTCTCTAGTGCACATGTGGAGTGAGAGGCCCTTCGTGGGGCCCATACAACAAGTAAATAGCATGTTAGGGGGTGTCTATATGGTGTTTTAGCCCCCTAACTAATACATCAAAGGTCCCACATACAATAAAACACCAAAAATCGAATTTGCCAAGTGAGGAAAAACGCCCCCATAGGCAAATTCGACCCCACATAGTGAGCTAGCCAAATCGGGGCCCCACCTCACAAATATAATGTCCAAACATCATGAAATTACCTTAGAAGTCATCCTTATATTAGCCAGCCTTTGATTTTTGCCATTTGCTATAGTTGCCTTTGCCATATTTTGATTTTCCATTTAATTAACTGCTGGTTTTTATTGCTGAAGGTGTAAATTGGGCTTTTGACCCACTTATATTGCCCGGATTTTCGAACCGTTTGTTGCAATGCGATCGTGGACCCCAAAAATAGTCGACATGGTCACTTGAACGACCATGATCCATCACTAAGGCACTGTTTGCCCAAAATCCATGATTTTTAATTAAAACAGGTCAATAATGGCCCATAATAATTAAAAATCTCATCGCTGCCTCAACTTCTTAAAATTTTGATGCTTGGAGGCTCATATGGGACCCCAAGAGATAACAAATGACCAAAATCGAAATCTTGATCGCAATATTTTTTCGGGCCCATTTTTGGCCTAGTCAACCTGGTTTGACCAAGTCAAATCTGGTCAAAATGGTGCTGGCTAAATACCTGTATGCAATATGAAGCGAAAAGGCTTCCTTATACATGTTAGTAAATTACTAAACAATACGATGCCAACATGGTGATCAAAAATACATAATATCTCAAAAATACGAGGCCCCAGGTGAGGTGGGCCCACCACCTCCAAAAGACTCAAACTGCTATACACAACCTATAGACTTGACCACTTAGCTAACTTCAGGTGAGGTGGAAAAACAGGGTGAAGGATAAGGGAAAACAAGGACCAAGATCGTGTGACCTTTTGGATGAATCGGGGAAGCGAGGCCCACTGAGATAAGCATACCATGATAATACACAGGAAAGGGCGGTGCCTCACAAATGGGTATAGTGCAGGGAAACCGCCACTGGTCATCTAACAAATACCTCACAACTCACATCCATGCCTTAAGAAGACTCCGTGAGGATCTTTTCTAGAGCCGCCAAACTAAGTGTCCGGCAAACCATAACTTGAGACTCTAGGGGACAATCTTGAGCTTGTCCCTTGCTCCATCTCACCTCCTTGCCCCACGGGACTAGGTGAGGAAATAACCACTACAGTGCTGACATGTATGGCTGACCTGTGTCCATGTGTGTTCAAAAACACATTGCATGAATATTTACAATGACTTTCACTTAGCCTTTTTGGCTTGATTTACATTTTTTCATTTATTTTTACATCAAGGCCCTTTTGGGCTACATACATATCTCAATAGATATAATTAAGGTGCTCATACTGCAAAGTAATGGGGGTGAGTGTACATGCTTCGATGACCAATGGGGAACACCCGGTGGGGCTACACAATCCTATACTGCATTGCAACATCGGGGGCAACCAACAGGAGCAAATCCTAGGTTTGAGAGTGCATCTCACACACTAAAGAGCCGAGGCACAAAAGACAGGGAAACATGGCATACTCAGAGGTCAGTGGGGAAGGGGATCCTCAAGGTCACAAATCAAACTCCAAGTCGAGAAAGACCAAAAAAGAATGACTCAGATGGGTGGAGAAAGTGAAGGTGGATCCAAAGTCAGCTGCCAAGGGGGACTAAGTGACCAAATCTATACCAATAGTGGGGATGTGATCCAGTGTGCATAGACAGGAGCCTACTGAAAGGGGTGGACTGACATCACCAAGGGCCAGACACATCATAATGACAACTAGATCACCACATCAACATCATATGTAACGTCAGTGTACAATCATATATAAACAAGTCTAATCAACAACATGAGCAATAGAACAACAAATGCTATACCTGCCACACCATATACCTGCTGCTGAAGCTGACTTTGAAACTAGATCTCTACTGAATCCGGGCAATAAGTGGCAAACCAGTAATACTCTGTAGTACTCTCAATCAGAATATGGCTAGGCAACTGTCTCAATG
Source organism: Larix kaempferi (assembly GCA_027924585.1). Classification (NCBI taxonomy): domain Eukaryota; kingdom Viridiplantae; phylum Streptophyta; class Pinopsida; order Pinales; family Pinaceae; genus Larix; species Larix kaempferi. Next base: position 42,232,437 of record BSBM01000055.1, on the reverse strand, counting down.
GGCTTATAAAAAGCCTGGCAAGGAAGGGTGCCCCTGTAGGCAATGATGTATACATGTCTAGACCAATACCAAAACCATCTGTCCCCACGGATATCTCTGCTCGGGGCAATCTGAACAAAAATGTATGCCCCCTCTGAAGGCATCTGATCTCTGATCTGGAAAAAAAGGTAGTATGGTCCCTGACCACACAATATGCAACATGGTAGCTCCAGCTAACATGGATGTGATAACTACCATTTAACTCATACACCAGCAAATTAATATACTCATTTAACTCAGATTTCCACCCTTAAAACACTTAAACACAAGAAACTTGAACACAACCAAGCTGGTCAATCATATGTCTCAGCTTGTATCTAATCCAAAGTCATCAAGACATCATTCCATACACCTAAGATCAATCATAGGGCACAATCTAGTAGCTAGGGGTACTATTTATCTTCAGCATCCATCATCCCTTAGCCATTCCCCTAAGGGGCCATATTTTCCCCTTTTTTTTAATTTACCAGGCACCCTATTTTATACAAATCAATCTTGTGAGTACTGTGGGAAAGTTGGTTTACTGGAAAGTACCCGGAAAAGCTTGATTGGGGACACCTCTCGTGGTTAGTGTGAGTCTACCTTCGGTGGATTCAAGAAACCTAAAGAGAGGGGACCCTGTCTAAGTGACACTTTGGGGCAGTGTCCTGAGGTTCAACCAATCTAGCAATCAATTATTCCTTGCAATCCTAAGATTGCTAAATCATGTGACAACAAGTTTCAAACACTCCAACTTCTTCAAGTACACTAACTAGAGATGTTTGGCCTTATATATGCAGGAAACTCCCTGACTCTGCTTCCATATCTTCTAACCACATCCTAGACTAGATTCCACTCAAAGGATCACTTCCTTTTTTGCAGTGCTCCCACCTACAAGGGGCATCAAGAGACAAACTAAGAGCAACCTTGCTTCGGACACCAAATCATTGCAAACTCGGAGGACCATTCCTATTTCCATGAGACTCCAACAGCATTGCTAGTCCAGGTCCCATACCAATAGTCAAACAAGATCATCTAGGCCCTAACGACAAGCCACGTATTCCATGCAACAGCACAATACATAGTGCAACTCCTCTGGTTCTTCTTCCAAACAACCCTCCTCTGGTTCTTCCTCCAAACAACCCTCTATCTTGAGCTTCCTCCATTTGGCCTCAATTGTTAGGAGAGAGTTCCACTGAACCATGATATGCTCATATCATTTATATCCCAAATTATGGATCCATCCTTTTTGTACATCTCTCTCCCGATTGACTCCATTTTTGGAGTTGGCTTTTCAAGATTTAAATTAGATCCATACTTTACTTTTTGCATCTTGCATTTTATAGGGACAGTCTTAGTGCTGCCACTTTGTATTGATCTCATTGTATCTAGCAACCCCATTGACCTATTTAAGTGGTCATTTGTTGGACATTAATAAATCTATGTTATCTTATCTTATCTACATTACATCTAGAAATGTAGAGATTCCTTTTCATCTCAACATCAAGAACATATGCCTTCTAGTATTCCCCTACAAGCATGGGTTTGAAGAATCTGGGCATCTTTCAATGCTTCACACAAGGCAATAAGACAAGCTTCTATCATCTATGTTCACAATGTCTCATTCTGCTCTAACAACTGCAAAAGCAAGTCTGCAATAAAGCTGTACGAACTGCAATTAATGAGAACCCACAAAATTCTGGAATTTAGTATGGTGATTCATAGTCCATGTCTTCGTACACTCGGGTTTTGTGCAACAAAGTTTGTCTCTAGTTTCTGGTGATGTAACAAACTCCACCTCGGACTATCGTTTTTTCTTCACTTGGTATCGATGTTTCTCTTAGCTACTACAAATTAGATGTTTCTCATTGTGTTAGCAAATTGTAACAAGTTTGTTCCCATGTTTAATGGCATGCCCTTCAAACATGGTGTTGTCTTATACCTCTGGTCTATTGGCCACGTCCTTTTAGTGTTAGACAAGTTCATTGGTGTTGTGCTCTAGATGCGCTTCAAACTCAGTTTGGATGTTTTGGTTTCAACCCTTCTGCAACATTTTCAAGAATGAGAAATCGGATATAGTGACATCTAGTGTTTGTGTCTAAATGCAATGTTGTCTTGGTTGTGCATCTTTGGGTTTTCAATGGCTTCCTCATTTTCCTTTGGCAATTTAAATCAGAGTTACAAATATCGACGACATATCGCCGACATCGCAATATATCATGATGCTCTCAGCTCGACGATATTATCGCTGGAAAAAATCGCCAATTTGAAAATATCGGCAAAATTCGGAAAATATCACCAAAATTGGAAAATATCGGCAAAATATCGACAGAGTCAGAAACTTTTTGGATTTTTTTGGAAAAATGAGTATTTTTGTATTTTTTAAGTTTACCAATATGTTGTCGATGTTTATCGATATTTTCCCTGATATATCTGATACGTTGTTTTCTGGACCCTTGACAATATATTCACCGACACGATATTTGTAACTTTGATTTAAACACCTCATCAGGGATTCTTGTTTTCTTTCGCTGAGCATGTTTTTTTGGGCGCAGTATAAGTGCTAACCAAAACACCCCCGATTCACCAGAATCCGGCAGAGTAAGAATAGCTGAAATGGCAATTTGGAGTGCTCAAATTGCAATTTCGGCGATTTGGATAGTTTTAAAATAGGGCATTTAGTCTAAGACAGGCAATTACAATTGCTGAAATAGAAATTTCCATGAACAAATTTGACCAGTTTTTATCAAAAAAATGCCAGAAAAATGGGGCATTTTAGTTGTCTTTTATCCTACTCGACTTTTTTGCAATGGGCAACATCTTGAGACATTTTTTCTTCCTTTACCTCAATGTCTGTCAGCTTCTAATATTTTAGTCATTCGTTTTTTTACTACAGGCATTTGAGCAATGTGTTTTTTCCATTGTCTTCGTTATTTTCCTTCTTTTCTCTTGACTTTGTAATTGTTAAATTTTCAAAAGTTTCTCAATGGACAACAAGGTCACAGGGGCATACCCACTCCTTGTGTGGCATTACCACGCAGACCAAATCAAGCAGTCACAAACCCATTACTAGATTCTTCTCTTCATCTTTAAGATGTTAGCAGAGTTTCAACGTACCGCTCCCAAGCTCCTCCTAGGTTCACCCAGGCAATCCCTCTCAACTCTAGGTGCTCCTTGTACAACAGTATCAAATTTTGCAGCGGCTCCTTAACAATGATAGACGATGATAGGGGTGAATACAATCCCTCCTCTACCTCTACCTCAATCTCCATCATTGATGTTGAGTTGTGTTTCCTCTCTTTCTAGGGTTTACCTTTTGAGTTCACACATTCCCATGTTCTATTATTTTCTCATACTTTCATTTGTATATTTTCATATTTTAGCATATTTTCATATTATTTTCATATTTTCATATTTGTATTCCCATAATCCGATATTGACCAATTGTATTTTCTAGTCCAAATGACCTATTCTTTGGTCATTTGTGGGCAATAATTAAATTATCTTATCTTATCTAATTTATAAATTTTCAATTACTTCTCCTCTTTGACTAAGCTGGCTTGTCTTTTATTTGTAGCATCTCTCTCCAACACAAACTTCAAGTATTCTCCACTTCACAGTAGAATCACACAAGCCACACTGATCTTCAATTCTCATGCTCCAAGTTATATTTCTTTAATACAATGTAGAATTTTTAAGAGAAAACGCGCACAGTAATTAGAGAAATGGTGTAATAATCAACTTTATTAAAATTGGAAACAGATATACCTTGTGTTATATTTTGTTTATACATTTATTCGTAAGTTATCTAATAGACTTCATCCTAACTAACCAACTATTAATAATTTATGTTGGTCATGTTTTATTTCACTAACATTAAATGTGACATAAAATTTATGACTTCTAACCTTAACACTGTCTGAGTGTTATTACTCCAACAAGTTTACCCAATACCCTTATGGTGAGGTAACCAAGTACCACTAACCATTATATTAGCACACGCTATTATTACACTAACTTTAACATTAACACACAATCTAACAGAACAAAATATTTATTTAAGTGTTGATACTATCCTAAAAAGTAAAAACTGAATCAAGCACCAAAAGTTGTATCTTAAGCCACTAATAAATTATCAGTGTGAGAAAACTAAAGCCTTATTACCATTTCCTTGTATCTTGAGCCACTAATATCAATGGTCAGTGAGAAAAAACTTAACCCTTATAATGATTTCCTCCATTGGCGAACTGGTTGGCTCCAAGTTAGTAAATTAGTTGTCAGGAAAAGATCATATAGTAAGGCTTACTATTCAGTCGATCATATTCTATGGACATAGTGAATGCTATGTTAATGATGAAAAGTTCCATATTTTAGTACTACTCTTACTAACTTCAATGTGAATTATTTTCTTGTTCATAGATGATTCTAATTTTAAGCATATTTGATCAATTAGGCTTGCCAAAAATAAGTTGCATTCATGATATATTATTAGCACTTTAGTCAATTCACAATGAAATATAAAGAAGGATTAAGAGAAGTTGGCACCACATAGTCAGAGAAGATTTGTTCACCCCTGATATTATCAACCGCCATTTCAGAAGCATGACGAAGGGAGAGAAGATAAAGACCCAGTGTAAGATCCCCCAAGCTCCATTCTTGCATTCCAAGAGTACTCCGATGCAGACTTGTGGCAATTTCTACAAGAGAACGAGTGCTAGCAGGGCTAGGTCCATTTTCAGAGTCACCTAAAAGGAGAAAGAAAAAAGCATTAATTATGTAACTCATCACTGGAACACTTCAGCTTGAATCAGATATTCCATTAATAACACAAACATCAAAGTAAACATTACTGCTCAGATGATATCAAAATGCCACTTGGAGCAAAATGTACACTATCATGATGTCTTGGGCATGGCAAAAATGAAGGCAGACAGGAGACAAACCAACAGTGAACATAATGGCAGAGGTATGATAGAAATGACTAATTTTTAGGACAAGATGGACTGGGCAGTTCCAAAGACATAGGCCAGCTAGTGCAAAGCAAAATGAGCTGGGCTAGGCAAGCCAGACAGGCTATGGAAGAACACACCATGCAAGGCAGGCCAAACAATACAAGGCACACAATTCATCAAGGCAAGCTGGACTGTGCATATATTTTCGGTGTGTTTATGATTTCTCTCAATTTTTCTCTAGGCAAATGCTTCTATTTCATGTTACTAAAAAATCGCCCTTTTTGGAAGATACAAAAGCCATTCTCTTAATAACATGAGATAATCCCTAAAACAGAAAATGTTTGTAAATGGGAATTGTCTTTATATTCATTTCCTGTTCCCTATAAACATAATAAGCAAGAAAAAGCACAGTTAGAAGCAAAATCTGATTGTACCTAGAAAATGCTGCTAATAATTATATTTGGTATGAGTACTTCTAATTGAGAATGGGTATTTTGAAGGCATAAGAAAATACATAACATCTATAAAAAATAATAGAGAGATGGAAAAACCTCAAATTGAACTTGTCTTTTAACTTCTTCCATCCAAAGATATTCAACTAAGATTGGAGGGGAACTCCCACACTTCTATCTATGCCTTTAGCAAATGAATCTCTCATCTATTTATACCCTTCAAATCAAACCCTAATTCATAAAATAATGTTTCTTTTTCGAAGGCCCTAGAATACTCCTTGACTTTTCCTTTTAAGTGAATAAAATAGGTCCATATTGCCACTTGTCATCTTTCTATCTCATGAAATCCTTTTAAAACATGCATTCGTTATTCATTTAAGGGTTTGACCATGTCAACAATACTATATGGCATCTCCTCATGCAAAGATATTTCCTCCAAATATGTAGAAAATGTCCTAGACAAAGTATTCTCACAGAGAAGAAGCTTGTGGGAGCACCTACTGGTTTGGGAAGCAGTCTGATGACATTATTCATGCCTATTATTCCCCATCAAGCCAACCCATTCGGGATCATCACGCAGGTTTGCATTTCTTAATAAACATGTCCTTGCTTTGGCTGGTAACCAAAGACAAGGCAAAAAACTTTAAAGTTGGTAAAATGCTTAGGTGATTGCATTGGATATTTGATTTTACCTAAGATATTCATTTTATCATGCTTAGAGTAGGAAAATAAGCTACCTAAAGTGAGCAATTACTTTCTGCATTTAGGAACAATCAATGTTACAAAACTCGGCCGAGTTCTCAAGAGTCGCCGAGAACTCGCGAGTTTTTCCGGGCACCGAGGTTTACTCAAAAAATCGGACAAAAACTCAGGTCCGAGTTTTGCCGAGTTTTTCCTAGTCGACCTAATAACTCGGCCGCACAGAAAAAAGGGGAAAAAGTGGGGTTTAAGGCCATGGATTGGCCATTTTTGGTCTCATTTTGACATTGCAGCGACAGAGAGAGGAGCTAAGGAGCATGGGATCATTTCACCTAAGCCCAAGGAGGATTCTATCAATGTCAGGTTGTGAGTGAAGCAGTTTGATAGAAACGTTGATGCGAAGGCCATCTCATTGGATGGGATTGACACCACTGCTGCATGGAGGGTGGAGTGTGAGGAGCCTCTGGATGAGGATTTTCCAATTCCAGAGGAGTTTCAAGCTGAGTCTGGGAGTGTGCCACGGTCAGTGATAGAGGGAGATAGACCCGGTGGTAGCACTGGTACTCATAAAGGAGGAGGATTGCCTCCCTGACCTACTTCTTCTTCAGGACATCAGTTTCGGCCACCTTCTCCGGTTTTTTGAGGAGGTTATTTTGCAGGGTCCTCTTCTAGAGGATGTCGGACTCCAGTACGAGGCCCACAAGCCTCAAGGGCACCTACTTCTAGTTCTAGAGGAAGGGCCATTTCCACAGCGATTACCTTTGCCTGTAAAAGGGGCAGAGGGAATCGATAGTTTATTTACTTTATTTCATTGTAAATGACTCATGAATCATGAGATACATTTGTTATATTTTTTATGACTCAGGCTTCAGGACACGATCTAGTTTTGATGTGTGATGCATCTCTAGACATCTTATATATATTATATATCAATTTTCTTTCCATATTCATGTGGCAATGTGTTTATTTGATGTTATTGTTGCTTTAGATGTTTAAAAAATTGAAAAAAAATTAATATTTCTGTATTTTTTAATTTTGTCGAGTTTTGTCGATGTGTTGCTAAGAAATCCCGAGACAATGTTTCCTGGACCTTGCCGAGTTTTTCGCCACGCCGATGTTTGTAACATTGGGAACAATACTTTTTCATTAGTTAGTATCTTTCACTTTCTAATAAAGCAACTTATGGTTCTTTCACTTTTTCATAAAACTTGTGCCACTAAGGTTTTCTTGACAAGTTGAGATGTTTTTTTAGATTATAAGAACCAAATATTCTGGAGTTCTCATATCCTCTCCTTTCCCGAAGACCAGATCGAGCAACGTCCCGCAATTGGAGCCAAAATGTTGACCACCAAGCCATCTAGGTGGGAAACCATGTACCATGAAGATAAATGAAGTGTACCTGTAAAAAATTTCAAGCTCCAAAAGACTCAGCAGGGCAATATTGCCCCTTTCTTCTCTTCTTCTTCTCCATGAAATTTCTGCACCCCTGCAGGGGATTTTGTAATGATATGTCAGCATGAGGGTCAATTTTTGTAAAACTTAGTTGCCTAGGACTTTATCATTAGGGAAGTCCTTTCATCGAGTGTTTTTTTCCTTGGATAATTAAATTTGCTCTTTAGCAATTTTAATTATTTGGGTTTTTCACTCAAAATTCTTCCAAAGTGGTGAAATGCGTTCTAATGATCAAGCCCGTGGGGTGATTAAGGTCTAGGAGTGTTGTATATTACCATGCTAGACATTATCTAGAGTCTTGCGTAATTTCGTTAAGTTTTGCATAGTTTTTTTTAATTATTTGTAATTAAAAAATGTCCCTCAGCATAAATTGTTATATTGTAAAGGAGCGATAAGTGGCTCCTAATGCCCATAAATAGGGGTATGGGTACTCAAAGTCAATGGCATGAGGCCCCCTACACCCTTGGACCAAGTTTTGAGTCAAGTCGTTAAGATTTGATAAGGTTTTGGACATATTTTCCTAAGTCAATCAAGAAAATCAGGAAAATTGGCCAATAATTAGAATGACAATTTTTTGTAAAGTGACTAAAGTCACTTGGGGAGGGGAAATTAAGTTTCCTAAAGTCATATTATGTACCAAAAGGGAAATCAAAGGCAAAAATGAGGCCCCCCATGTAAATTTTCAAGAGTTTGAAGTTATCTCCCTAAGGGGGCACCCTCTCTCGCCATGGGAAATGAAAAAAATTGAAATAAGCCAAAAGGGGGGGTCCCACCTTAATGATTCCCTCCCCTTGGCCTAGCAATCAATTATAAAACATGGGTGGGGGGTTTCCCCCCCATTGTTTGTTATTTTTAACCCAAGGAAGTACACCCCCATTCATGGGCCCCCTTTCTCTTCAAGTGACAAATGTCACTCATACAAGGGAACTCTCCCCTCCCTCTTCTCCTTTAAAAGGAGGCCTCTCCTCTTCATTTTGGTTACAATCTCTCATGCTCTCATGCTCTTTCATTCTCTTGCTCCCATCTTGTTCTTAGACTTGTGAGCTATGGTAATTTTCAGCCATTTGGGTATTTTAATAAAAATCTTTGGAGGAAAGCTGGTGTGTCTTGGTGTTTAGGGTGGTTTGCTCCTGTGCTCCATAGTTACTCAAGTGGTTGGAGGCCAAAGAGGCAAATTTCTTTGCTTTGGTGAGATCTACTCATTTCTATTAGATTTCATGTGTTTTCAAATTTGTAATTAAGAAGTTCATACATTTCTTGTTCGAATATTATGATTTATTAGTTCATCTTTTGGAACTCGCCTCTTTCTAGTTTGTGTAGCAAAAATATTTTCAAGTTACAGGTTGCTAAGATTGGAGAATGGGATTCTTCGGTTAGATGCCCCACTTCTTCAAGTTTGAAGAACAAAGAGCACTCTTTCCTCACCTATTTTCTCTATAATTTTTTTGTTTCTTATTTTATCTTTGTTAACACCTAGAATCTAGTTGAAATCTTCATTTCTACAAGTTATTTGAAGTTGTTTACTCTATAAAATTTTGTACATAGTGTCCCAAAGTGATTTCAGGCACTTTTTACTTTTAATTAGCTTGTTGTTTTGTGCAGGTTTTTAGCAGCACAAGGGAAACTCTGTCAAAATTTGGGTAGAAAAGAGTGCAAAGGACTGCCAAGAGTCACCACTTCAAAGTCCATTGCCTAAAGTGGTCAAAATCCCTTCCTCACTCTTTCTTTCTCACTAAAATCTACAACAGAATTTTATTTCTTATTGCAAGGGCCAAGAGAGTCTCTTTAGCCAATCTTCCATTTCTTCAAGTTTCATTTTTTTCTTCAAATTTTATTTTTGCCACTCATTGCATGCAAAGGTAGTTGGGCTTTGCCCACCATTGCATAGAAAAAGAAGGCTAGGATTTAGATTTGCATTTTTATTCTCGTAAGTTCTCTTTTTTTTGCCCCACCTCATCTATTTGAAAGAGGATTGAGTGGCTAGAGTTAGTTCGTTTTCTTGCTTAAATTTTTTTATTGTGCCCACACCTTGCAAGTGAAGTGGCTTTGCCCATCCTTGCAAAATCGTGCTGGCTAGTTTTTGTTTAAAGTTCAATTTTTTTTTTCAATTCAAGGTTAATAAACTTTGCCTCTTCTTTGCCCCATATTCACTCCCCTTGTCGGCTCGTCCGATCGTGGGTGATAAGAAAGGGCAAAGATTTGTGTTGGCTAGAATAACAGGCACTAGACATCTTCATCTTTTGAAATTGAGAAAAGAAAGGTTGATTCGAGGAGCTAGAGGGGTAGAGGTTGTGGGAAGCCTCGTGGCACTTCGTGTCCTCCTGTTGAGCACCCGACAATCTTTGGAACTGAGTTGAGGAGCTAGAAGGGAACCTTGTGTTTGCTTGTTGAGCACCCAACAGTTTCTCTCAATCGAAAGAGATAAGTGCTTGAGGTAGCCACATTACTTAGATCTTACTTTTCTTGTCTCAAACACTAATCCCCTAAGCCAAAGTGAGACTTAAAATTAACTAAAATTTATAGGACCAATTGCAAAACATTTCAATCGCTTGTCTTGTCATTCTCACATTTACTTTTCGAAGCATTTTAATTCAAGTTCTTTTCATTTCCAAGCAAGATATTTTAAGTTTCCAGTTTATTTCAAGTCAACTTATTTTTCTTCAAGTGAGTTATTTCATTTATTTATTTATTCAATAGTAAGCTCTTGAATGTTTTAAAGTTTGGAAGTGAATTCTTTCAATTGTTTTGTGTTTCTTGTGTAATTTATTTTCATTTGTTGTGACTCACTAGCCCAATAGATAAGGCACTGAAATTGTAAGTAACTAATTCTTTAATTCTCCCGGATGTGGGTGCTTTCCCTGAGCACACTCCACCTGGCGGCTCGATCCAGCCATCTGGCACCGGCACGCAGCAGGCATCACCCTCCCGTCATGTAGACAGGTGGCATATTAACGAGGATCATTCGGAATTCGAGCGGTTTAATTCAATCCATGTTGAGGTTAATGAGCCGAGGCTCGATGCGACGGAAGCCGTCCTCTAGCATTAACGCAGGCAGCTGGATGTTGCAGCTCTCGCGTGTGGCTTACCTATATCCCTCGCCCTCGGTGAATGTAATGGCGCTCCAGCCCAATTCCACCTTCATTTGGTCCCTCTTGCTGCATCACGTTTGGCACTGCTCTGTTTCGTTCGGCTCTGCGCATTCTGTTAACGCCTAGAAGCTTCTTTTCTTCACCATGACCCGTCCGAGGGGTACCTCCCGTCGTGGAGCTGGGCATGGCGCTGGCAGAGAGGTTGTGTCCCCAGGGAAAGGCAAGGCGGTCTTCAGCAGCTACGACAGCAGTGTCTCAACCCCGGTTCGAGCGCTCATTGACGACTGGGAATCTGGTCAGGTGACGGACATTCTAGCCACAGGCAATCTCGGCAACCAAATCAATTACTACTGGTTGATTAAAAATATGCTTGGCAATCTGGTCGAAGAAATGTTGGCCAACTGGAACTCTGCAACGGCCTCCATCATGGATATCAGGGCTCTTTTGGTGCACCTAGATACAAAATTGGTAAGCCTCGACGCCAGCCTTGTCGGAGGCAAGTACTCTCTAGAACGGTGCTCTAAGGCACAAAGAGGCTCTGCCTCAACTGAGCCCACAAACTCTCGGGCCGGTTTGGATGGCCTGGTAGCTGCTCGCCCTAGAGAGTCTCCTTTGGCTCCTACAGCTTCGTCACTTCGAGGGGAAATAATGAAAGCGGCTGCAGGAAGCTCTGAGGCCATGTTGGTCAACCCCTCTGGACCGGCTCTGCCCGACTCTAGCGTCTCCTCCAGCTTGGCTCCTCTGCACACCACCTTTCCATTGCCCACCACCATCGAATTCCTGCACTTCAAGCGGGTCCGCACTTCTGAAGGGGGCGCTTCTCCCAGCCGCACAACTGAACCGCTGACGCCAAAACTCCCTCCACAGGGGTGGGACGACGACTTCTTCGACAGCTGCCCCATTGTCAAAGACAAACCCAGCCCCCCGGTGGATGAAACTACTGCTTCTGATGGCCGTCCTTAGTTCTCTTTGTTTTCGTCAAAGGTTTTGTTATCACACCATAGTAGCAGGCCTATTATTCTTGTTTAGCAGATATCTGCACATTCCAGAGCTTCCATTATTCAGAGCATGGCTATGATGATTGTATATTTTGTGATCACTCATGATCAGAGCAGTGTATTATTCAGACTTATGTTAGACCTTGTGTCAAGGCTAAGCCTTGAGAGTTCAGATTTGATGACCGATGTGACCCTTTATCCCATACAGTTTCAGTTCAGTGCTTAGAGATGTATTGCAGCAGTGTTTCAGATGGTATATGATGTTTATTACTATGATGATGTTGTATGATCTATGGATATTTTATCATTGACTGTGGATTATTATCTTGTTGATTTAGTCATGTTCACAGCATCTGCTTGGTATATTATTCCTGATGTGGCAAACTGTTTAAAATGAACTATAAATCATAAAATGGACAATTGCTTGCACATTTAGGTCATTTAACAAAACCCACTAGTTTTCCACCTTACATAGACATGGTCTTTCCTGACACCAGTTGTCTGCTAGTGTAGGCTCCATATTCACTTGACTCCATCCATACATGACTTTCCTATTTGACTTTAAACCTTGACCTGTCTCATTTGACTTTCTGATACTGAGGACTTCCCCATTTTTCTACCTCTGTGTTTGGACCGCATCCTTGTATGTTCAGTGTCTCGGCTCTAAGTTAGTGACAAAACTTGCCTTTGGTGAGTTGGATTGTAGGCCTAAATCATTCTGGTCGGTTGTCCCGATGTTTGGCATTGGCTCGAACTCCCCCTAGTCACTTGAGATGTTGTTGGCTAAAACTGAAAGCTCATGTTCTACTTATGGAAACTTATAAATTCGCCCATGGAAACTAAAAAGGGCAAGAGCAATGAACAGCTAAAAATACTCCTCGAAGAGTATAAGAAAGGTTCAAAAAGCAATAGTTCTTAAAAGCTATATCTAAACAATTGCTGACCTTATATGTATATGAAAACATGCCCTGGATGCAAGCTGCAACTAGTTGTGCTTTTTAGCACACCTGAGATCCGAAGGGTTATGTAGGCCAAAAAGGCCATGAAATGAAATTGAATGATCCTAATGAACCTGGATCAACTTGATGTAGACATGATGCCTAAGTTGAATAAGCACTCTCTAAACAACTTATCCATTTGTGAGGCACAGCCATTCCCCGTGTTATTTTGTCCAAGCACAGAGTTTGTAGCTTCCCCCTTCTCCCAGTCCAAAGTATTTTTGAGTTAAGTTAGACAAGTCAACCCCTTGGCCCAACCTTGTTCCTAGCCTTCATCCTTCACTAGCAGTTTGACCATGTCCAATGGGTGAGTTTGTCATTTGAACTATTGTGCAAGTAATTTTATATAACAAAGGAATATGCTAACTTGATTAATGCCACTGAATGGATGTTATACTTTGAGCTTGGCTGTGAGAATGATTAGAGAAGCATGTCTTAGTCTACTGATGTGATTTATCCTTGGTTGTATATTATTGGGATCGGTGATGATGTGGGCCATATATATATACCTATTGATGATGGTTGATGGTCCCACATACTTGATGATGATATCATATGATGGACATATGGTTTAGATGATGATTGATGCAGTTCAACAGGTTTTATTATTACTTCAGATCATCAGATTATGCACTGTCCATATATGGTGGACCCTACAGCTGGCCCATTAGGGCAACCCATGGTGTATGAGTACACATTCCTAGTGGATTTGGGTCTTTTGAATCCAATGAGACACTTATCTTTCAGTTCCTGGCACTTCTGACAATGATTGATGTAGTTTTACACTTGTTGACCAGATTTGGGGTTGATTTCCCAGCCTGAGCAGCAGGGGCCATGAGAGGTCAGTTCACCTAGGACGTTGTATGAGGAGGGGGTGGTCTAGCCACTTGTTTTTACCATTTACCCCCCCCTTCTGGAGAGCCTGGTGGGCTCAGTTGGACAGCGCAGATGCCCTGGGAGGCAGTTTTGGCACTTTCACAGTTACTGAGGCAGTTAAAAAATGGGATAAAGTGGTCACTGAGGAATTCGATTTGGGCAATTGAGGCAAGGTTTTGGCATTTGGTTTTCACAGAGGTCTTCCAGGGTGATCCCACTATCTTCCAACCAGTTTTCACCATGTGGGTAGGCCCACAGCGATCACAGGAGGTCTTTTACTGCTTGTCTGTCACAGATTTTGAGGACAGATTTGATCATTTATATTATCTTGGACATATTTTATTATTTTATTGTGCCTTGGGGATGAGCTGGTAAGGATTGATGCCTCCTAGCCCCACCATGTGCTTCTTATGTCATGTCCTAGTCATTATGAGGTGGGCTTTGGTACTTTTACCCCCTCTAGTGGATGACATCACCCTCCATGACTATTTTAGACTATAGTCTATGACGTCATCATTATATTGGGTGATCCATGTGATATATTGTTATGATTCATTATTAGCCATTGATCATGTATTGAGATCTTTTAATCTCAACCACTCATTTGATGTAGTATTGTAAAGTGGTATAGGGTTTTGGTCTTTACTATCCTATATAAGGAGGAGACCCCCTATTGTATAGCTCACCTTTGGAGCTCTGGAATATTGGAATAGAACACTTCTTTGTGGAGCATATCTGTCATCTTGTGGATTCTCTTGCATCTTGAGTATACAGTATCTCTTCTATGTATCATTGTGGATTTTGGTGCTTCTACTAGTTTTCTTGCAGCAAAGTCGAATTGGTGGAGAGGAGGGTGATTTCTTGAGGGTTATTGTTGGAGGGATCCACATACTCTCTCTTGGGTTGATCTTGTGACAGGGAGTATCATTATTATATCTTTCTATCATTTTCATAATCATCTTACTTGACTTGTTTCTTTGATCTTGTCTTGTAGGAGGACGATTTGGCTATCTTGGAGGAGGGCGTTTTGGTTGGAGCTCTTGGATCTCACTCTTGAATATACACATAGGAGAATGCTATCAATTTGCAAGGTGGCCACAAGCAATTGAGGTAAGATCTACAAGGTATGTGCCTCTTTCCATCCATTCTCTCTTCATTGGTCACAAACCCTAATTAATCAAAACCCCAATTTTGGTTTTTCTTAGATCTACTTAGATCTAGCCTTGCTTTTGAAAAGATCTTAAGAACCCACCTCTACAGCATCCACCCCTAGTTGGATCTATAGTTTGGTGGTGATTGGGTTAAAATTAACACACTTTTCAAGGCAATATAGCCCTCTTGAACCAAATCGCACTTCCTTGGAGAGGCTTGTTGGGTTAGATCTAGCATGTGGGTAGGTGAGATCCCACTTGATTTGCAATCTACACACTTGATAACCTACCCCTAGACTTTTACTTGGGTGATTTCTACCTTGTGGGCATCATTCCACATTTAAGGGATTAAAACCCCCTTTTGAATTACTTGGCACCTTAAAACTCAGATCTAGTAAGATCTAACCCTTGGATTGGCTTGATTTTCTAGATCCACATAGATCAGTGCCTAAACTACTTGGATCTACATTTTGGTGGCCATTAGACTTGATTTGACACACCTTATCCACCTTTTAGCCCTCCTTGAGCAAGGTCGCACTTCCTTGGGCGACTGAGTTTGCCCACTTCTAGGACCTGGGTAGTTGAGATTTCAGTGGATTTGGAACGGGCATACCTTGAAACCTATATCTAGAGTATCATTTTGTGACGATCTGCCTTGGGAGTAGCATTCCTTGTTTTAAGGGATTATAGTCCACTTGGGTCATTTCATGAAATCCTAGATCTAGCAAGATCCAACCACTCTATCTCAATTAGCCCACTTGTCTTGACCTCTAGGTGTCCCGATCTACACTTTGACATATCTTTTGACTCCATTAACCCATCCAACAAGGCACTAGTCCTCCTTAAGCAAGTCGCACTCCTTGGGAATTGTGTCAAACCTTAGATCCAGTAAGTGGGTACTTCTAATTTCAACTTAGATCCATAGATCTACTCATTACATATCCTCTAGTGCCAATTGCATCCCTTAATTTCATCTTGTGGGTCCACTTTAAGCCATTTCACATATCCCGAGAAAGTAGGACCCGCTTGTGTAATACATGGTACTAGATCTTGTCTTTTTAGCTCATCATGTGGCCTAAATCATACATTGGTTGAAACACTAATCATCTCTCAAACCACCTTCAACCATACTTTAACTTCTAGGTCCACTTAACCTTGCATTGGTTTCCATAACTCATTATCTACTTATCCCTAGGAACCTTTGTTTGGGTCCAATCATCTTTGATTGGTAATAGGGTCTCCCCCTAGGTCTTGACTTATCTAGATCTAAAGTGAAGACTACCTCGGTTGAGGTGACTCCCACCTTGCATTGGGAACCGTGGCATCTCTTGGGTCACCTCTTTAGTTGCCCATCTCCTCTACCGTTCCAGATGGGATACCACTAGGGGCAGCTACAAGTTGTGTGATAACAGGTTCCACCTTTCTTTTTTTGTTATACAGTCTGTTTATTGCTCAGTTATGGTTTATGTTAAGGAATGTAAGAACTTCTATGGCATCTAGCCTCCCGAGACAGGCCAGTTTTATCATGCTATATCTCAGCCTAGCAATTTTGAGCGGTTGGGTTGGTGGTTACGCCAACCTAGCCCGCCACTGCTAGCAATTCGCCCTGTAATACTTTTTGTACTCATAATATAATTTTTTGATGTAGCTTTACAAAAAAAAACTAATTCTTTAATTCTTTGGTTTGTTTACTTTCAGTAAGCTTTGACTATCATTAAATTTTTGCTGCATATTGCATGATTGCTTGTCATTTAATCCCTTTGATATCCAAATAATAATTTAACTCCTAGATCAACCCTAGCAAAACCTGTAAAGCTTAGCAAATAGGGACTACCCCTTTGGCTCATTGGGGGTTGAGCCTAAACGGAGGAGTTAGGAATCAAGGTGACAATGGGTCCTAAACTCATAGTTGCCCCTCAAGAACACGCATAGTGGATTGGAGACTTTTCTGCGGTTAAGTGTGTTTTAGGCGGCAACACTAGTGAATGCATATGAAATTGGAAATCTGTTTGATGTTTCAGACTATGGTAAATGTTGATATTTCCATGACAGTGGGCATATTTTGACTTACAGTGACTCTTTATTTCAGTACCTTTTATTTCCAGTGCATGATGATAAGCTGGAAGATAGCCTTGTTCTCAGACTTGTTTTACAAGTGTTGAATATCTTACACAAGACTGAAATAACTCCTTTACATAATTTATATGCCTTAATCATAACTTGTTTGACTCCATACAAGGCACTGTTCTAGTTGCAAGGTTGTAGAAAGGTAGTTACATGTTTGGTGTTTGCAAGTACCTTTAAGGGATCTCCCTTGGGTTAGGAATTACCCAAAGAAGTTGAGAGGCTAGGTTGTGACAATTGGGGCTAGACATCTCCCATATGCTTACCATTCACTAGCATTCAGAACACTTTAAGTGGCTAATCTAAGACTGCTAGTTTGAAGGGTAACATTTTTGGCACCATTGCCCGAGACCACTTCAGGACACTTGAGGTGGTTGGCTCAGGTCATATTTTCATACCCTTGGCAAAAACGACATTTGGTAAAAAATTGAGGTAAAGTCCTTGCTTATATTTCGAGATATGTTGTTGTTAAGGACTAACCCTACAAATCTTATCTAGTGACACAAATCAAAAAAGTATTCCAATTGAAGAGGGATCCTTGAGCTGAATCCATTATTCCTTCAGCTACATCCAACATCTTTCTTGTGGTTCAGGTACATTCTTGTTTAATACTTTGGTGAGATTTATCTTGATCTAACTTAACAGGTCTCTCCTGGCGACTCCCACTTAAGAAAATTAAGAGGTCTTATCTGGCGACTCCATTGAAGAAAACAAGTTGAAGAAGTGCAATTCAAAGCAACCAACTCCAGCTATTAATAAAAAGATAATATGGGGTTCTTTGTTCCATTGGACTTCTCAAACATTTCAGGATATCCGAATGAGTTGCATAAACATGGTTGTCTTATGTCCGTCCCACGTTTTCATGAATATGAAGATACAATTGCAGAGCATATTACGACATTCAGAGAATTTCTTGGGGTATGGGATATTGTGGACGAGAATATGAAAATGAGGTTATTTGTAATATCTCTTAATCTACAAAATAATTAGGATGTCAGAAATTGGTATCAAGAGATCCCTCCTAAAAGGTTTCCTTCACTTGGACATTTGATCAAGGCATTCAACAAAGAGAGGGAACCTGGTATGGATGAAGATCGTGATGAAGAAGTGTTGGAGGCCATAGTTTCCTTTCCTAAGAAGGAGGATGATCAAGAAATCTCCACGCTGGTTGATCTATTTGCTCCTCTTAAGTTGTCAAGCATCCAAGATGAGGTACCAAAGGCGTTCGCATTCGTATTTAGTGATCATAGTGATGGTCCAGTAGAGCATATTGAACAATTACTGGCAAATGCTATAGATTTAAGTATTCAAAAAGATGAAGACACCTACATGAAGACATTTGTGGTGTGTTGCTGCCTGAATATGCACCTGGGATAACACAGCAAAAATCTTCAAGCCGCTTGGTGCGTCCTTGGGGGCAAGTCTCGAGTCAAGTGTCTAGGTCAACTCCTAGCAAAGCCAAGGGGGGTGGTCCTGTTATCACATCCATAGTAGTTGGGCTACCATGATTGCAGAGCAGTTATCTGCATATTTTTGAGCTTTGCCTTTACACAGTTTCAGCGAGATCAGCTATGATGAGCAGTGTTATTTGTGATCACTCACACATCAGAGCAGCCCTATATCAGACATGCAGTAGACCTTATGCCAAGGCTGAGCCTCTTGACCTCAGGTTTGATGATCGAGATGACCTTCTATTCCATACAGATGCAATGCAATGATTAGAGTTCCAACAGCAGTGTTCTTAGTGGTTACAGTTGGTCCATATTACAGATGCAGGTATATGACCTAGCAGGTATACGATGTGCATTGGTTTTATTATCTTGTTGTGTTGGTCATTTTGATAGGTTGACTTAAAATCTAGTGATTATGATCTGGCAGTATATATATATATAAAATGAAATTGGTTATTATTGATTATCTAAATGATTGTATTACTGACAACTAGAAGCTCTTGTTTTATACTCATTGGTTTTTACCCTCTTAGGAGTGTGGACATGATCATTACCGCCTTTATGGCTTGCAACTTTAGGCACCACCATCACCTTCTCCATCCGTCCGTTGTCTTTCCCATTTTCGGTCTTTACCCTGACTTACACCTTATAGCCTGTGATATGGAGGACTTCCCCATTTTTGCCTCTATGTTGGATAGCATCCCTGTTAGTTTGTGTCTCGCCTCTGAGTTGGCAACAAAACTTACCTTTGGTGAGTTGGATTTGATACCTTGATCACTCTAGTCGGTTGCCCCGATGTTTGGTCTTGATTGTGGAAAATCCCCATAGTTGCTTGATTTGTGTTGACTAAAACCTAAAGCAAATTGTACTACCATCATTACATATGGAAACTATTGTTATATCTGATATGAAAGCCCATGAAAGTGCTTTTGAAAACTGTGCTTCTCAGCACAATGAAAGAAGGCTATGAAATGAAATGAATCGAAATGAAAAGCACCCTAGATGTGAGTTGCGATTAGTTGTGCTTCTAAGCACATGCAAAATCCAAAAAGGATCATAAAGGCCTATAAAGCAGTGGTTAAACATATGTTAAATCTAAAGAACTGTTGGCCAAGGAAATGAAATGTAATGATTAAATTCCTCACGGAGCCTACGGGTTGGGATGTGAGATGGAGCAAAGGACAGCTAATTCTAAGTGTCCCCTAGAACCTCAAGTTAAGGTTAGCCAGGCACCCAGTCCATGGCGGTTCTAGAAAAGATCCTCACGGAGCTGATACAGCTTGGATGTGAGTTGTAGACATTTGCCAGGGTTGAAAAAGCACCTATCTAAACAACTTACCCATTTGTGAGACACTGCCATTCCCTGTGTATTCTTTAGCCAACATATGCTTGAATGTGTAATACCCTTTCCCTTATCCAAAGTATCACAGTGTTGAGTCAGTTAAGTCATTCCCCTTTGCCTAGCCTTGCATCCTTAGCCTTCACCCTCTGCTAGCAAATTGATCATGTTTACAAATGAGTATATCCATGAGGTTCTTTTCAAAGTAAATTATTATTTTAACCTATGCTTAATTATGATTAGCTATTTACTGCCAGTGAAATGATACTTGATGTTTTAAAATTCTTGTTATGAAAATGATTAAAAGAGCATATCTTAACCATTTGCACTTGCAGGAGCAGGCTTCTCTAGCCTGGGTCATATTTTGATTAGTTTGACCGGTCAAACCTAGTTTGATCAAGGTCAACCTTGGGATCTGTGATGAGTTGGACTAGTTATGTTGTATAATCTAGATCCATGGTCCTTGATATACCTTTTGATGATTCCATATATTGGACACAGGTTTCAGATGATGGTTGATGTACTTTTTATTGATTATTGTTACTTCCAGACCATCATATTTTTATTTGTCCGGGTATGGTGAATGTTACAGATGATCTTACAGGTTACCATGAGGTGTATGAGTACTCATCTCCAGTAGATTTGGGTTTTATGGATCCATTGAGACACTTAGTTTTCAGTTTCAGGCACTTCCACTGATGATATGAGCAGTGTTTCACCTGTTGACTAGTTTGGCCATGCTGAGTTGGCTTGTCCAGCAGTTACTTTGAGGTGAGTCGTTGCCTAGGGCGCTATAGAGGAGGGGGGTGGTCCAGCCACTTGTCATTACCACATTATCCCCTCTTAGTCAGATTTTGTGCCCGGGCACCAGGCAGTGGGTTGTGGGCAATTTGATGGTTTTTCAAGTGGGATAAAAATGGAATAAAAAGGTCATTAAGGAAATCGATTTGGGCAATTGAGGCAAGGTTTTGGCATGAGGTCTTTTCAAAGGTCATCTATGGTGTATCCCACTCCTTTCAGATCAGCTTGCAGCATTCACTGGGGTCCACATAGTCTCCGAGTTGTCTTTTGATGAATTCTTCTCTAAGTTGAGGGGGCCAGGATTTTGAGCATTTGTTCACTTGGATATGTCATTGAGTCATATGTTATATTATTGTGCCATGGGGTGATGCTAGTGAAGGATAACAAGACCTCCTAGCCCCACCATGTGCTCCTAGTCACTTGTCCTTGTCATCTTATGTGGCACACTTCTATCTTTGTCACTTTTATGTGGTGCGCACCCCGCCTAGGGCATCCTTTAGTGAGTGCACACCCCCCTCATGTAAGTGATCCATGTTATATTGTACCGACTCATCTTAGTCGTTGATTATATTATGTTTATCTTTTGATCTCAACCACTCATTCATAAAGTGGTTAGGGTTTTGGCCTCTCTCCTCCTATTTAAGGAAGAGGCCCCCTATTGTAAAGGCATCTAGAGATTTTTGGCTCTTGGCTACCGGAATAGAAGAAATATCTTTTGAGCGCTTGCTTGGATCTTGAAATGGGTGTTTGGCTATGATGATTGTAAATGCTTTTACATTGCACGGAAAGATTCTTGTAGCTATCTTCTATCTTTTTCCACTATATCGATTTACAGGTGAAGAGGACGATTTGGAAGGAGTGCGCATTGGTGGGGAGGCTTTCCCTGCAATCTTCTGTCAAATTTTGGTTCGAACAGGGAGTGATTTTGTCTTTGTACCAATTATTCTCTATCTTTTTCCTCTTACTTGTATCTACCCCCGTTCTGTTGGCTAATTGAGCTTTGTCTCCTTGGTTTTGCAGGAAGAGAGGGACGCACTTGTGGACTAGGGCAAAAAATGCATAAGCAAGAGAAACTACATCTACTTTCCTTTGATCTGTGTGGAAGTAATCCTCGTCATAATCGGCATCCATCTTCATTATCCAGGTACGCTCAAGAGGTATGTATTTTACTCCTTTAACTTATCCATTTATCTTCTAGATCTCAAAACCCTCAAGTTAAAACACTCATTTTTTTTTCAGATCTATGGAGATCTAGCAATCATTTGGGCTTAATACTTAAAACCCACCTCTATAATAATTAAAACATTTATGATCTAAAGTTTGGTGGACATCCAACTCCATTTACCCCCCGATCTAAGGCACTGGGCCTCTCCAAGGGAGGTCGCACTTTTTGGGTAGGTGGCCTTTTGCTAGATCCCAATTTGGGTTTTGCTTGATTCTCATTATTTCCTTAGATCCATTCAATAGCAAACCCCCTAGTGCCATTCCACTTTGATTTTCACCTTGTGGGGCCCATTTGGACCATTTTCTATATTTTAACGGTGGGCCCCACTTGGAACTATTATCCTGGCATTAGATCTATCTAGATCTACTAGTTTAAACCCATACGTGGCCTTTATCTTTCATTGGTTGAACATTTGTCCTTCTATAAGCCTCTTCAACCAAACCCTAACTCTTTGGGTCCACTTATCCATCCTAGATCTAGATCTAATCCTCTTGATCTTCTCCTTTATCACCATCACATTTTCCTAGGAGGTCTAGAGTACGTTCGCTAGCCCTCATTGGCTAGCTAGGGTCTCCCCCTTGGTCTTGCTTAGGCTTGATCTAAAGTGAAGAGTGCCTTGGTTAGCGTGACACCCAATTGCATTGGGAACTGTGGCATCTCTTAGGTCACGTCTTTAGTTGTCCAACACCTCAATTGTCTTGGATAGGATAACCTTTTGGGACAACTACAAGTTGTGTGATAACATTTTTGGCGTCTTTGCCAAGGACGTAGAGGCTTACCTCAAGTGTCTGCAAGTATCCATGCGTAATTTATATCTTATCGCGCCCGGACTTATAAACTAGATGGCTATCAATTTCATCCTTAATTTAAACATAACCATCTCATTGTCACTCATTTCTCCCCGCTTATACACGACATATCTTTTGGTAGAAAAGAATTAAAGTCTACCTGGCGACTCCTAATAGTGACTCCGTTGAGGAACGACCTCATAAACATCCTTACGATCTCAGAAGTAGGGCTAATTTAAATCAATCAGAAGGAACCCCGCTTGTTTATCATAGAAGAGATCCCAAAGTCCAATCATCTAATTTATTTTAGAAGATCGTTAATTCTGATTCTCCAAATCATTTTGTGGGATCTCCTTCAACTAATCCAGTTCCTCCTTCATCTCCGTCTCATAATTTAAGTCCAACAAATCAAATGGCTGGAGCAACTCAAACTCCTCCAGGAAACAATCATCAAACCAATCTTCCTATCGTTCGTAGATTTGGGAACAAGGCGAAAGCTTCACCTGTAGACTTTTCCCAGATCTCTGGTTCACCCCATGATATGCCCGACAAATACTTTGAAAAGATCCCTAAGTTTAATGGAAATTGTGCGACCTCCATTGGGGACCACATTGAAAATGTCTGGGCACACATGGAGGCTTATGGGGCAGATGAAGAAGATGTTTACATGAGGGGTCTATTCGCATCCTTGGAGGGTGATGCGCATAAATGGTTTGACCGTTTGCCTGCATCATCAGTGACAGGATATGATGACTACACAGAAAAACTTAAGCATGACTGGTCAGTCAAGTTAGATGGACGTTTTCTTTTGAACCAACTCTTTGAAGTCAAGAAGAAAGAAAATGAGTCTGTCCATGAATTCAACCTTCGTTTTGACAAGATAGTGGCCAATATCCCTGATCATATTAGGTCTAAAGAGCAAGCTGTGTTGATTCACTACCTCAATTCATTTGAAGGTTACTTAGGCTACCATCTCAAAGACAAAGACCCTAAAGACTTAAAAGTTGCTCAAGAGAATGCTAGAAGGGTTGAAGCAAATGCTGCCTCTATGGGGAAGCAAAAATTCTTTGATTCAATTAGTGCTTCGTCCTCTAGATATGAGCCCAAAGCCAAGAAAAGTAAAGAACCAGTGAATGATCCCAATGATATGATGGAGTATGCAAGAAATGATGAAAAACTTGACTCTCCTGACTAGGGATCTAGCTAAAAGCAAAGAGTCGGAAAGGTATAGGCAACCTTATGGCCCTAAACCTTACTCGAACCCTCAAAAGAGGCCTAATAATGATAATGACAGAAAAAACCCTATGAGCCAAATGTCACCTGAACCTCCTGGAATAAACTGGTCGTAAGAGCAAAAAGAGGATGATCCTGAGTATCCCACTCATAGTGAAGATACCCAGGATTCTCCAAAGAACATTAATTGGGTCGATAACTTAGATCTTGATAAGGACTTTGGAAGAATTTTGATTAATCAAGAAGAAGAGTCCGAAGAAGGTCCGAGTTCTAGTTTTCCCATTTATGCCTTTGAACAGCCTGAAAGTAGTGGCCAAGCTCCTATTAGAATTTATCAGAGAAGAAAGGATGGCCATAAGCCTACCCCTTTCATTGAAAGAAAGAATAGTGAGCTGCCTAGCCCAGTGAGTGAGCCAATTCCCCTCCTAGAGTATGACTTAGACATTAATATTGAGAAGGGATTGGACAAAGTTATGCACAATATTCCACTCACTGAACTTATGAAATCCCATCCATTAAAGAGCGAGTGGTAGAATTTTTTGAGAGTATCCCTGAAACTACCACTAGTAATGGTGAAGATCAACTTCTTCCAAACTTGGCATCTAGTGCTATGGTTGAAGAAGAAGAGGATCCTCCTATCAACATCCAGACAGCACTATATGAAAGGAAGAATGGTGGTCACCAGCCATTTTATCTTACACTTCACATAGGTGACACCCTTCTTCATAATTGTACGCTAGATTCTGGAACTTCCATGAATGTCATGCCTTTGCAAGTCGTAGAAGCCATGGGGTTAAAAATAACTAGGCCTTATGGGAATGTGTGTGGAATCGACTCAAGACCAATCTAAGTTTTTGGTTTGATTAAGAACTTGAGAGCTGACTTGTTTTCATGCCTTGATATATCCATGCTAATGGACATAGTAGTCATAGATTTACCCCCAGTCTACGGAATGCTTTTGTGTAGAAAGTGGTATGTTGGATTAGGGGGACATCTTCAAATGGACTTATCATACGCTATTATTCCTAACTCTGATGGGTCTTTAGTTAGGATATATCGGGAGCCATTTTACGATGGTCACCTTGAAAGTTATGAGGATGGTGTAAGGAACACGTATGGTGAGGGAGAATTATTGCCTAAGGGCATCTTTATGGTCATGGGTAGCCATAGTGAGGATCATAGTACAGGAAGAGAAGAGATCTGGAGATCTTTTGGAGATGATGGTTCTTATGAGGAAGAGAGGGATAGAGCTATTTTTGCTAGAGAAATAAATCTTGAACTACATCGTGGAGAAGTGTCGGAAGAAATTCAAGCTTTAAACCAACTTAGTGATGTGGAGCCACAAAACGTCCAACCTGAGCCCATCACTGAAACAAACAACTCTGAGACAGATTTAGATCAGATAAGGAGGGGTGAGCGTATACCTAGAACGATTACTGAATGGCTTGCTTTGGTTGACCTAAATAGGGAAAGAGAGTCAAGGGCTTGATCACATTATTCCTTGGACAAACAACATTGAAGGAACACATCCTTCCCCTGGTTTGGGAAGTGATGAAGAACCAAATGAGTATCATTTTTCTGATGTTCCCGATCATTTATCTCATATGTCCCTGGAAGATGGTGTGTTAAGGCAAGTGAATGACAACTCCATGAGTTGGCAAGAACATGCCTTGGTACATGATGCTCCTAAAGGGGAGTTCTCATTAAACAACCTTGCTATATTTCAGGAGGAGCCTCATGACAACATAGCAACCAATGAAGATGAGTTGTCTTTGCAATACCCGTTGCTTAGGGACATCCCTAGTTTCCTTTTTCCCCGTGAATTGCTTAATAGTGAAGAAAGTACATGATCTATTGATACATCTCACATTCCTACTTCTTCACTAACATCTTTAGACACGAGAGCTCAGAATGCTTTTGGCATGGTTTCAATTCTTTTGTCACTTCCCACTAATCATCTAGCAATTTTAGAAAATATGGTTGTTCCTATCCCATCTGGAGAAGGTAGTAGTAGAAGTATTGAAGACCAAAACATACCATCTCTAGTGGAAGATGAGGAAGAAGAGGTTGTCATCAGAGATTATTGGACTGTGGGAGAAACCCTCAAGTATATTATTCACCCACAGAGTGAGCCACCAAGAGAAGAACATCAAAGGAGAAGAGTGATTCAGGAAGTCCTTATTGGTAGGGTAGCCATTCCTTTGGAAGGTGGACCTCCCAGGTTTGATGCAGTTCCTCCTGATAGGAACTCAACGATAGTCACACCCCAACCTCAATGCAACACTGATATCCATCCCATTCTGATTCGTAATGTTGAAGCCATCCCTGAATCTATAAATCGCCATAGATTTGCAAGCAATGATAGGATCGTTGTGCCTAGTGATATATTTTACATACGATCCAGGGAATATGGTGATATTTGGGTTGGACCACTCACAGTTGAGCGTTGTATTGATGATATGTGTTTCATCACTATTGGGACAAGGCAGCAGATCATGCTACCTATCAATCAGAGAGAGTTAAGGGATTATATCCCTAACTTGACTTGAGTTAGGACTCCTCTTGCATGTTTAGAGTAGGTAGTTCTTTGAATAAGCTCACTTGAGCAGTAGGATTTGAGTGTCTTTCTGTTTCTGAGTATTGAGTATTGCAAGTCCTTTTTAGTTTCTTCCGAGTGCTGAGTGCTTTTCTTTTTTATGAGTACCTGGAGTGAGTTGAATCTGCTCCTTCCAAGCGTTTCTCATCTCCTGCATTTAAAATAATATGAAAATGTTAAAATGTGTCTGAATTAGTATTTTCATTTGCATGCATTTTAATTTATGCTCTAGATTAGAATTTCATTTTTGCAGTTTATTTTATTTTATTTTTATCCCATACATGCTTCACGTGGTAGTTTGCTTCCATGTGTGTAGCTAAGTCACATGGTTCGAATTCGAATTCGATTTCGACAACCATTTGATTCGATTCGAATTTGAATTATTCGATGAAGTTCGAATGAGATTCGTCTTTAGATTCGAGAATGAATATATGTACATATATATGTATGTATATATATACCTTAAAAATGAAATATATAATAAATATAAAAATCATTATCAATATTAAATATTCTCAATTTACATAAATCTTTAAATATTATCAAAAATTTATATCAATAAAAATTATTAAAAATTTATAACTAAAAGTTGACCATTGTCAATATTAAAATATTTATTTTACATCAATATCAATATGAAAATATTAACCGCGTCTTTGTGACTCCACGGTCCCCACTGTACACAGTCGATGTCGACGTCGGTGGTCCCGTGTGAGACTTAAGCCCAACTCGACTGCAAATTGCAAGAAATGTGGGTGCAGCCGTCGGGTAGAAATACCACGCGCGGGGAACTACAGGTAGAAATACCACGCGCGGGGAACTACTAGAAAGTTGGGTCTTTATTGGGTTTCAAATTTCCAGTTCATGGAAGTTCCAAGCTTTACATAAATTGATTATCCGACCAACAGCCGAAACACTGAAAAATACCACACGCGGGGAACTACTAAAAAATATTGGCGTGCAGGGAACCGCGGGTCTGGGTGGGTAGGGTAATGCGTTAGGCTTTGTTTTTTCAACCAAATGGAACCCGCCACTAAACCCTAGCCGAATTTCATATTAAATTCGACGAATATCTACGAATTTTATTTTTTCTTTGAGATTCAACGAATTTCAAACCTCAAGGTTGAAATTCGGCGAATCTTGTGACTTAGGTGTGTAGGAATAGGTACAACTAATGATGAAACAAAATAATTAGGTGTTGGATTGAAGATTGATGCAGTTAGTGTTGGGGACCAAAGATTCTGAGTTTCTCAAGCACTCTCGCCCTTAGAGCACTTGTCCCAGCTGGAGCCAGATGTCATCACATCCATAGTAGTTGGGCTACCATGATTGCAAAGCAGTTATCTGCATATTTTGTTCATTAAGTTGTCATTGATGCCAAACAGTTG
This sequence comes from Larix kaempferi, assembly GCA_027924585.1. NCBI lineage: Eukaryota > Viridiplantae > Streptophyta > Pinopsida > Pinales > Pinaceae > Larix > Larix kaempferi. The sequence continues at coordinate 42,204,807 of BSBM01000055.1, read as the reverse complement.
AGTCTTGGTGCCCCTTGTGGAGCCCCTAAGGGTTAGTGTTTGGTGCCCCTTGTTGAACCCCTGAGGGTTAGGAGACCTTTTGACTTTGTCCAAGCCCAAGCTTGAAGCCCTTGGAGGCCTTGGGACAATGGCAAAAGCCCTGGCTACCCTTGACTTGGTTAAGTGCCCCTAAGCTGTAATCTTGGTCCCATTGAGTCCACTGTTGTATCCTTGCTCCTGGTTGTATTTTGATGGATGGTCTTGTGATTGGATAATGTGGTAGTTTTAGTCCTTGGAGCCCATACATAGTTGACTTGTACCCTCACACTCTTGCACTTGGTTTATATTGTCAATAATGATAATCTTGGCCCTTGGAACCCACTTACATGATGGCATGTTGCACATGATAGCTTGATGTATATGGTTGATTGCTTTTAAAGTTTATGCTATGATGAGTGCATGGTGGAGCCCTCTTCTTAGTTGACATATCCTTGAGATATGGTTCCTTGGTTATGATGCACCCATTCATGGTCATATACTTGGTTGAGATGCCCTTATGCACATGCATAAAATGAGGTTTGGCATTTTACTCTTGGTGATCATGATTTGATGCAAATGATCATGGCTCTTTTGCTTTGGAGGTTTGGGTCTTGAAGCTCCACACACATAGCCCTATCATGATGATGGCTTTTGATGATGAAGACCATGGAAGCCCTTATACTTGCATGGCAATAATGGTTCCCTTGCATATAGAAGCCCATTGCACTTGGATGTAAAAGGTCATGGAACCCACACACTTGGAGTCCTTTTTTTTTGCTTGTTGGTCATGGAACCCACACACTTGGAGTCCTTTTTTTGCTTGTTGGTCATAAACCCATAGACATGCCCTTGGTATGATGAAGAAGCTCTTGAAGCACTTGAAGAATCATTGAAGCACTTATAAAGCATTGAAGAAGTGCTTGGACCCACGAGTTGGTCCTTAAGCCCACAAGCTTTAAGAAGCTCATGTTTGATGCCCTTGGGGGAGTTGGTTTTTATGATGAAGTCTTTGAAGGTTGAAGAATCTCATATGGTAACAAAGCACATGTTACTCTTACCCTTGTGGTCCTTGATACTTTGGTGCTATGATGGAGTGCTATGTGATGGGCTTGAAGACCTTGGAAAGCACCTTGTTTAAAAGAAATTGTATGATATCTTTGAAAGAGCCCTTGAAACCTTTGTGATTGAAGGTATGGTCTTTGTACCCATCCTTTTGGGGTCTTGGTAGTCTTAGAAGCCCTTGATTGCCATTAAAGAACTTGAAATAGCCATCAAAAATTTTGAAGTCAATTTCCGATGTCCTGCACAAATTCAAGAAAATGAGAGTGAAGGAGTTTGTCAATACGAGCAAGACTCTCATAGGGAGATAGTCCTTATCGTGGCCTTTACGTTGATATGTAGAGCGTCTCCTAACTCCTCTTGGTTGAAGAGATTTGAATTTTTGAAGTTTAATGATTAAATTCAAAAATTAAATTGTAAATAAAGCCAAGTCGGCCCAGTCAAAGGAAGTTTTTTTTATTATTTAAAATTTAATATTCTAGCAAAGTCGGCCAGGCTAAATTCTTCCACGTTAAACGGTATAAATAAGTGGAAACTCACCTCATTTTTTAGGAATGTGTGGGAGTAATTGTGCTCTGAAATTCGGATGGATATATGACTGCTACAGCCACGGAGGGTTAAAACTGATTTTTTGCTTGACTTTCAGCTCTAATTTTGGGGGTATAAGCTACTGAGGCAGCCACAGTAAAGTTATGCTCAGAAGTGTTGTTTACATGCTCTGAATTTCAGGTACAGTGGAAGATGACTGAGGCAGGCACAGGGCTGAATTGTTTGTAGCAGCAGATGACAAAAAGAAGCAGCATTTGCAGCCTCTCTTTAGGTCTGATTTTCATGTACAGTTAGTGAGCAACAGTTCTTCTACAGCAGTACTTTTCACTGATCCTTTTGTAGACTGAGGCTGCCATAGAAGACAAGCTTGGGGTAGCTCAGTCTGTGATGTTTCTCTGATTTTCGTGGGTTAATGTAGACTGAGGCAATTGCAGCATGAAGTTTTAGATGACACAGTAACACAGCAGATTACACTTTAAAGTTTCTTCAGGAGTTTGTGAGGTATGTGAAACTTCAAGAGACCAGACAAATGAAAAATCCAATTTACACAGTGATGATTTGTATGTCCAGTTTACACAGTGATTATATGTTTACATAGTGATGACTTACACAGTAATGTGCCAGTATGTATGATAGTCCTCAGTAATTTACATAGTGATGTGATGCCTACACAGTGATGATGTGTATGCCCAATTTACTCAGTAAGATGTTCAGATGCTTAAGTGATTAAATGTTCAGTGATATGATAGTGATATGATAGTGATATGCTGAGTGATATACAAATCTAGCAGCAAACAGAGAAATGATCAGTGATACACATGCTTAATGTTGTTTATGCTCAGTGTATGTTGATGTGCTAAAGAAGTTTACACAGTCATGTTCTAGATATGCTCAGCTTATATATGATATGATCAGTGATGTTTACACAGTGACATGCTCAGTGTATGTTGATGTGCTAAAGAAGTTTACACAGTCATGTTCTAGATATGCTCAGCTTATATATGATATGATCAGTGATGTTTACACAGTGACATGCTCAGTGTATGTTGATGTGCTAGTGATGTTTACACTGCTGTATGCTCAGTAAAGTGCGATGGTGCACAGGATTATGTATGCTCAGTGGTGTATGTAGTGATATATAGAAACAATGATACAATGATGACATTGATGAAATGATGAACGGTGGTATTGAGCAGTGAGTACATTGATTCAGGCTACATGAGCAGATTCCTTAACTCAGATTGGCTGAGTTGTATGAATAGTTGGTTTGACTCAGGTGGACTGAGTCTAGTATACCGTTGGTTAAACTGAGATTTACTAATTCGAATGACATGAACAGCAGATTGATTGGTACAGACAAATTGATTAGTCAGTTGATGAACAGTGTGGCACAGTTGTGATGAACAGTGGTCAATTGATGTGGTTGTGCAATATAGTACAGATTGAGCAGTGTGATACAGATTGTGCAGTGTGGTACAGGTGTTGGATAGCCGATCCGCAGGATCAGTGCAGTAGTTAAGTATCTATCTTCATTTCAGGGTGGTAGGATGGGGCAAGGAAATATAGGGAGCTAAGGCTTCCTTCAGGTTGTAGCCTGTAAACCAAGGGGTTGTAGCCTCCTTCCAGTTGTAGCTGGAGAATTGAAGTCTTTGTAACAAAGGGGGTTGTTGCCTCCTTCCAGTTGTTGCTGGTAAATTATTATTATAAAGGCTTCCGTGGTTTTTCCCCCAGGACTTGGGTTTCCACGTAAAAATCTTGTGTACTGTGTTTTGCTATGCTTCCTATGTGATGATGATATGATGATATGTGATGATGAGCTGTAATTGTTAATAATGCTGATGATATAATGATAATGTGGTAATACATTAATGAATGATGTATTGAAGAAGCAGTTGATGATTGTTAAAGTTGAAAAAGTAATAAAAAGCTATACACACTGTTCACCCCCCCCTCTCAGTGTGCTCGGTGTGTCCAACATATTTTTGAGCTTTGCCTTTATACAGTTTCAGCGAGATCAGTTATGATGAGCAGTGTTATTTGTGATCACTCACACATCAGAGCAACCCTATATCAGACATGCAGTAGACCTTATGCCAAGGCTGAGCCTCTTGACCTCAGGTTTGATGATCGAGATGACCTTTTATTCCATACAGATGCAATGCAGTGATTAGAGTTCCAACAGCAGTGTTCTTAGTGGTTACAGTTGGTCCAGATTACAGATGCAGGTATATGACCCAGCAGGTATACGATGTGCATTGGTTTTATTATCTTGTTGTGTTGGTCATTTTGATAGCTTGACTTAACATCTAGTGATTATGATATGGCAGTATATCTATATAAAATGAAATTGGTTATTATTGATTATCTAAATGATTGTATTACTGACAATTAGAAGCTTTTGTTTTATACTCATTGGTTTTTACCCTCTTAGGAGTGTGGACATGATCATTACCGCCTTTATGGCTTGCTAGTTTAGGCACCACCGTCACTTTCTCCATCCATTCGTTGCCTTTCCCATTTTCGGTCTTTACCCTGACTTACACCTTAGCCTGTGATATGGAGGACTTCCCCATTTTTGCCTCTATGTTAGATAGCATCCCTGTTAGTTTGTGTCTCGCCTCTGAGTTGGCAACAAAACTTACCTTTGGTGAGTTGGATTTGATACCTTCATCACTCTAGTCGATTGCCTCGATGTTTGGTCTTGATTGTGGAAAATCCCCATAGTTGCTTGATTTGTGTTTACTAAAATTTGAAGCAAATTGTACTATCATCATTACATATGGAAACCATTGTTATATATGATATGAAAGCCCATGAAAGTGCTTTGAAAACTGTGCTTCTCAGCACAATGAAAGAAGGCTATGAAATGAAATGAATTGAAATGAAAAGCACCCTGGATGTGAGTTGCACTTGCGATTAGTTGTGCTTCTAAGCACATGCAAAATCCAAAAAGGGTCATAAAGCCCTAAAAAGCAGTGGCTAAACATATGCTAAATCTAAAGAACTGTTGGGCAAGGAAATGAAATGTAATGATTAAATTCCTCACGGAGCCTACCGGTTGTGATGTGAGATGGAACAAGGGACAACTAATGCTAAGTGTCCCCTAGAACCTCAAGTTACGGTTAGCTGGGCACCGAGTCCACGGTGGTTCTAGAAAAGATCCTCACGGAGACGATACAGCTTGGATGTGAGCTGTAGACATTTGCCAGGGTTGAAAAAGCACCTATCTAAACAACTTACCCATTTGTGAGACTGCCATTCCCTGTGTATTCTTTAGCCAACATATGCTTGAATGTGTAATACCCTTTACCTTATCCAAAGTATCACAGTGTTGAGTCAGTCAAGTCATTCCCCTTTGCCTAGCCTTGCATCCTTAGCCTTCACCCTCTGCTAGCAAATTGATCATGTTTACAAATGAGTATATCCTTGAGGTTCTTTTCAAAGTAAATTATTATTTTAACCTATGCTTAATTATGATTACCTATTAACTGCCAGTGAAATGATACTTGATGTTTTAAAAGTCTTGCTATGAAAATGATTAAAAGAGCATGTCTTAACCATTTGCACTTGCAGCAGCAGGCTTCTCTAGCCTAGGTCATATTTTGATCAGTTTGACCGGTCAAACCTAGTTTGACCAATGTCAACCTTGGGATCCATGATGAGTTGGACCAGTTATGTTGTATAATGTTGATCCATGGTCCTTGATATACCTTTTGATGATTCCATATATTGGACACAGGTTTCAGATGATGGTTGACGTACTTTTTATTGATTATTGTTACTTCCAGACCAACATATTTTTATTTGTTCGAGTATGGTGGATGCTACAGATGATCTTACAGGTTACCATGAGGTGTATGAGTACTCATCTCCAGTAAATTTGGGTCTTCTGGATCCATTGAGACACTTAGTTTTCAGTTTCAGGCACTTCCACTGATGATATGAGCATTTTTTCACCAGGTGACCAGTTTGGCCATGCTGAGTTGGCCTGTCCGGCAGTTACTTTGAGGTGAGTCGTTGCCTAGGGCGCTATAGAGGAGGGGGGTGGTCCATCCACTTGTCATTACCATATTACCCCCTCTCCGGACATGATGGTACAGTCAGATTTTGTACCCGAGCACCAGGCAATGGGTTGTGGGCAGTTTGATGGTTTTTCAGGTGGGATAAAAATGGAATAAAAAGGTCATTAAGGAAATCGATTTGGCTAATTGAGGCAAGGTTTTGGCATGAGGCCTGTTCAAAGGTAATCTATGGTGTATCCCACTCCTTCCAGATCAGCTTGCAACATTCAGTGGGGTCCACATAGTCTTCGGGTTGTCTTTTGATGCATTCTTCTCTCAGTTGAGGGGCTAGGATTTTGATCATTTGTTCACTTGGACATGTCATTGAGTCATATGTTATATTATTGTGCCACGGGGTGATTCTAGTGAAGGATAACAAGACCTCCTAGCCCCACCATGTGCTCCTAGTCACTTGTCCTTGTCAACTTATGTGGCACACTTGTATCTTTTTCACTTTTATGTGGTGCGCACCCCCCCTAGGGCATCCTTTAGTGAGTGCGCACCCCCCTCATGTGAGTGATCCATGTTATATTGTACCGGCTCATCTTAGTCGTTGATTGAATTATTTTTATCTTTTGATCTCAACCACTCATTTATAAAGTGGTTAGGGTTTGGCTAGACCAATGCCAAAATAATGTAAATGGAGTTTGCTAAAAGGAAATGTTGTGCGAGTGCTTCTTGGTCAGTTTTAATTATTATGGATGCGTTGATTATGGGAAGGGGAGTTCCAATATACACCAAGGTAGATGGAATAGGTCCGGATTTGTCGAAAGTGGTCCCGCACAAGAAGAAGGGCTAGATCGGAGTCTCGGGGGAATGTGCAACACTCACACCAAACGAGGGTGTAGCCTTACAGATCCCCGCGGTCACTACCTAGTTGTTCCCTTTTCTTCGTGAAATTTTCTTACAATAAGCAAGGGAAAGACGCTGGATTTTCGTCCTTTAAGGGGAGTTCATTTTAATTAAAGGTGAGTTGTTTAATTAAATGCGGAATGTTATCAAGTGCTACAATTCCATTTATGATTGCTACAAAGCTCAGGAAAGCCTGCGATGGGCTAGAGCATACGCAGAAAATCGAGTTGAATATTATTTCCAATTATTTGCGAAGATAAGTATTGATTTGAGAAAGTAATAAAATGTTTTACTAAGTACTACGGGATGAGAATCTATTTTCTAATCATCCACCAATTACTCGGGCAAGCCCTTTCAAAGATGGCGAGAGCATACTTCGGGAATACACATTCGGTTCGTTACTTTGCAAAGATAAATAAAACTTGAAAGAAAATTAAACTAATTAAAGCAAATCTATTCTACTAGTTAGAAAATAAAATAAAAGTAGAAAGCAAAAAAAAAAATCACGCCATGAAAATGACGCAAGACCCTCAGGGAGAAGGGGTGTGGACGCTGGGTAGCCCACTTGCTTTTATTATTATTTTACAAATTTTGAAAGGTGGATGCCTTTGGTCTTTTTAAATAAGGAACCAAAATCTTACAAGGTTCACAAATGAGACAAGGTCGAGGTAACTTGCTCCTGGGGGCCCTGGATGGCATGAATCTCCAAATTTTCAGCAGCACTTCCTCTTACCTGTCCCTCACAAGTGAAAAAACAACCACTTATAAGCACTCAAATTGCTAGATAAGATATTTAAAAGCATAAAAAAATTACTAATCTCAAGTACCGAAAGATGAGGAAATCTAATAAACACAAGTACCGATTAGAGAGCTAGACCTATTCTAAGAGTAATGCTTTGAAAAATCAGATCTAGTTAAGAGAATGCAAACTTATTGAAATAGCTATTGATATTCTTTAAGATAAAACTATTTACTGTAAGAATGCATAAAGGTAAAAGAAATCATTTTAATTTGAATGTGAAGGAAAGAGGGAAGAAGATGCTCAGAGCCTGGGAACTTTGGCAATGGAGTCTATTGGTGGAGAGCGGAGGGACTATGTCCTTCTAAAAGTGCTTGAACGACGGAGGAGTCAAACAAGATCAACCGATCCTTCAAGCTAGACAACCTACACAGCTAAAGCTACTCGCAACAAGAGCGTCAAATCCGGTGCTTCTTATGACAAAGATCAGAAGAGTATGCATACAAACAAGGAAAACATACAAATTCTTTAAAGCGGTGCATAAGCAAGAAATAAATGAAATCAAACTAGAATCATTTGTCATACTGACTGTACCAGTCTTTCAAAGGCCAGATAAACGACATATGCTACAAATAAACAAGCTACACTAAAATTACCTCATAAACCAATGACATTACATCCACACACATAAAGCCATGCACTAAGGATTTGCCTCCAAAGCCTTCTTTATTCAAAAGATGATACAAATTACAACAGAGCTTCACCAGCCTTTTGGTCCTCCAACCATGAGAAAACAAGAGCAAGGCACTTGCTTAAATAGCAAACCAGAGAGGGGGGCACATTAGCTAGTGGGAGATGAGGGTGAGTTACAGAGATAATCGGGGGATTGGAATGTGAGTTAACTTCAAGAGAGGGGTGCCACCTCTCAAGAGGTAGGCGCCCTCTCTATTGGGACTATCTATTGATGTAAATGTAACTTCGGAAGATATTCACTTGTATTTTATATTGATATTATTATTGTATTTTATTGTACTTCCGACGAAGATGTTTTTCCTCCGTTCGGGAATGTCATTATTATGTTTGGTCATGCAAATTCATTGAGGTAAAACCTCCATTGTAAGTTGGGGCAATAGATCCCCTAAAGTCAAATGTAAAAGGGTTTATTGAGTCTCCCTAGAGAAGTCGGCCCAGTCAGTTTTAGTGAGGCCGACCTAGTTAGGTAAAAGGTCAAGTTAAAAGTAAAGTATAAATAGAGAGCCTTGCTCTCTCATTTGGACACACTACTCACTCACACAAGTTCGCATAGCAAGGGAGAGAAGACAAGTTCCCTGGAGGAGAAAGAGAGAGAGCTGCAGAAGACATATTTTGGGTTTTCCACTTTTGGCTTGATATTGTATTAGTGACAAATCTATCTTTGAGGAAGTTGCGGGGTTTTCCCCTTTATGGTTTCCCCGAGGAAAACTATTGTGTCTATTTTGTTTTGTTGTGCTTGTTATTCTTTCAGTTAAAGATCCTAGATGGTATTGAATTAAAATACAAACTCTAACATGGTATTAGAGCTAACCTGAAAAGAAGACATTGTGCAGCAGCGGGAAACTAGGGCTTTCTAGTTTGAGGTCTTCTCTCCACATATCATCAAGAAAAGGAGGCTAGGCTAACTCACCCTAGGAGGGCGCATCTTTTGGAGGAAGTAGAATCGAGTTTCGAGAATTTTCAGTTTTGACCCAGACACTAGTGCCGGGAGAAAACTAGGGCATCAAACTTTTGGGATTTCCTCCATCAATTTGGAAAAAGGAGGACATTGGACAACTCGCCTTGAGGAGGCGCGTTTTCTTGTCCAATCAAAAGTTCAAGATTCCAACTTTGGAAAATTAGGGTTTCTCCAACAAACCCTAGGCCAGCCGACTCCAGAACCAAGTTGGGCATCTCAATTTGGCAAGACCTAAATATTTGTTATTTCCATTTGAGGTACTCATTTAAAATGTCTCACCACACCAAGCTTGAGGATAAGCTTGAGGGAGTTGATAACTTTCGAGCATGGAAGTATAGGATTGCCCTTGTCCTTGAAGAAAATGATTTGGACAAATACATTAATGAAGAGGTTCTAGCACCAGAGGGAGATGAGGCTAGGGCTATCCACAAGAAGAGCTTGGTTAAGGCCAAGAGAATTATTGCAGACTCCAATAAGGATCATCTCATCCCACGGGTGTCATCCTTGAAGACACCCAAGGAGATGTTCAATGCGCTGACAAAGTTATTCGAAGGGAAGAACATCAATTGGAAGATGACATTAAGGAACTAGCTCAAGAACATAAAGATCTTGAACTCAGAGACCATGCAATCCTATTTCACAAGGGTCTCACAGATCAAGGAGCAACTTGAAGCAGTTGAAGAAAAGGTAGAAGAAGGAGAGATCATTATGACCACCTTGAATGGTCTCCCAAGATCATGGGACACATTCATTCAAGGGATATGTGCCAGGAAGAAGTTGATCACATTCAGCAGACTATGGGAAGAGTGTACTCAAGAAGAAGCTCGACTTGTGGAACGAGAAGAGAAGATGGGAGCAAATGATGATCAAGCTCTCACGGTTCACGCTAGAAGAAATCACAACAAGAGGGAGCACCACCACCACAACAAGAAGGAGAACCACCATCAAAATAAAAGGGAGAACTACGATAGGCAAAGGAGACCCATAAGAGATCTATCCAACATTAGATGTTATACATGTGATGAGAAGGGACACTACTCTAGAGATTGTCCAAGAAACAAAGGTTCCTCCAACAAGAAGACTAACAAGAACAGACATCATGCTCACACCGCTGAAGACGATGAACCAGCAAAGAAAAGAACTAGAGAAGAAAGTGATGATTCTTCAAGTGATGAAGAATACGTATTATGATGAATAAAGGTAACTAGCTACAAAGGGTTCATTCAGAAGGTTCTGTTATCACACAACTTTTAGTTATCCCTAAAGATTATCCTATCCAAGACGGTAGAGGTGTTGGACAACTAAAGAGGTGACCCAAGAGATGCCATGGTTCCCAATGCAATTGGATGTCACGTTAACCGAGGCACTCTTCACTTTAGATCAAGCCTAAGCAAGACCAAGGGGGAGACCCTAGCTTAGCCAATGAAGGCTAGCGAACCAATCAAGACCTCCTAGGGAAATATGATGATGATAAAGGAGAAGATCAAGATAGGGTTAGATCTAGATCTAAAATGGATAAGTGGACCTAATGAGTTAGGGCTTGGTTGAAGAGACTTAAGGAAGGACAAAAGTTCAACCAAAGATGAATAAGGGTCACTTATAGGATTAAAGTAGTAGATCTAGATAGATCTAGTGCCAAAATTATAGATCCAAGTGGGGCCCACCCTTAAAACATGGAAATTGGTCCAAGTGGGGCCCACAAGGTAAAAATTAAAGAAAGAAGGCACTAGGGGTTTTGCAAATGAATGGATCTAATGAAATAATGAGGAATAGGCAAAACCCAAGTTGGGATCTAGCAAAAAGGCCACCTACCCAAAAGTGCGATGTCCCTTGGAGAAGGCTCAGTGCCTTAGATTGGGGGGCAAATGGAGTCGGATGTCCACCAAACTTTCGATCGGTAATGTTAAGATTAATAATAAGGTGGGTTTTAATTATTAAGCCCAAGTGATTGCTAGATCTCCATAGATCTGAAAAATAAAAATGAAAGGGTTTTAACTTTTAGGGTTTGAGATGACCAATGGTAAAAATGCTTGAAACAAGATATTAACCTTGTAGACCTTACCTCTAGAGCTTGAAGCTACTTTGCAAAGTGATAACTTTTCCCTGTGTGTTAATCAAGAGTGAGATCCAAGCCACCCAAGTGAAATCGCTAGCCCTCCAAGGCCACACGTGCGCCCTACTCCTGCAAGAAAAGATCTATGCAAGAATCATTCTGGCATGAAAAGATGAAAAAGAAAGCATCAACTATGTCACTAAGATACAATAATGATACTCCCTCAGACAAAAAAAGAAGATCAAAGGTAAGATATGGAGTTTCCCCACAATAGCGTCCCCTTGAAACGTCCTCCTCTTCAACCCACACGGCCCCCTGCAGAGAAAACGTTTGGATAGAAAGATCCACAATGATACACAGAGAAAGAGTTGTATATTCAAGTTGCAAAGACATCCATCAAGACAAAAGAAGCAAATCCACAAAAATAGTATTTTTATTCCAAGTTTCCAAAGCTCCAAAGATGCCTTTACAATAGGGGGTCTCTTCCTTAAATAGGAGGAGAGAGACCAAAACCCTAACCACTTTATCAATGAGTGGTTGAGATCAAAAGATAACATAATACAATCAACAGCTAAGATGAGCCGGTACAATATAACATGGATCACTCACATGAGAGGGGTGTGCACTAGCTAAATGATGCCCTAGGGGTGCGCACCACATAGAAGTGACAATAATACAAGTGTGCCACAAAAGATGACAAGGACAAGTGACTAGGAGCACATGGTGGGGCTAGGAGGCATTACTTTCCTTCACTAGCATCACCCCATGGCACAATAATATAACATGACTCAATGACATGTCCAAGTGTACAAATGATCAAATCCTGGCCCCCTCAACTGAGAGAAGAATGCATCAAAACACAACCTGGTGACTATGTGGACCCCACTGAATGCTGCAGACTGATCTAGAAGGAGTGGGATACACCATAGATGACCTCAGAGCAGACCTCATGCCAAAACCTTGCCTCAATTGCCCAAATCGATTTCCTAAATGACCTTTTTATTCCATTTTTATCTCACCTGAAAATCCATCAAATTGCTTGGTGCCCGGGCACAAAATCTGACTGTACCATCATGTCCGAAAGGGGGGTAATATAGTAATAACAAGTGGCTAGACCACCCCCTTCCTCTGTAGTGCCCTAGGAAACGACTTGCCTCCAATCATCTGCTGGACAGGCCAACTCAGCATGGCCAAACTGGTCAACAAGTGAAAAACTGCTCATACCATCACTACAAGTGCCTGAAACTGAAAAATGAGTGTCTCAATGGATCCAGAAGACCCAAATCAACTAGGGATGAGTACTCATACACCTCATGGTAACCTGTAAGATCATCTGTGGCATCCACCATACCCGGACAAGTAAAAATATAATGATCTATAAATAATAATAATCAATAAAAAGTACATCAATCATCATCTAAAACCTATGTCCAACATATGGAGTCATCAAAAGGTATATCAGGGACCATAGATCAACATCATACAACATAATTGGTCCAACCCATCACGGATCCCAAGGTTGACCTTGGTCTAACTAGGTTTGACCGATCAAAGTGATCAAAATATGACCCAGACTATAGAAGCCTATTGCTGCAGGTGCAAATGGTTAAGACATGCTCTTTAAATCATTTTTATAGCAAGACTTTAAAGCATTAAGCATCATTTCACTAGCAGTTAATAGATAATAATAGGTTAGTTAATAATTTACTTTTCAAAAAGAACTTCAAGAATATACTCATTTGTAAACATGATCAAATTGCTAGCAGAGGGTGAAGGCTAAGGATGCAAGGCTAGGCAAAGGGGGATTACTTGACTAACTTGAGACTGTGACACTTTGGATAAGGGAAATGGTATTACACATTCAAGCATATGTTGGATAAAGAAAACACAAGGAATGGTGGTGTCTCACAAATGGGTAAGTTGTTTAGAGAAGTGCTTATTCAACCTTGGCAAAATGTCTACTACTATAACCACCGTGAACTAGGTGCTCGGCTAACCGTAACTTGAGGTTCTAGGGGACACTTAGAATTAGTTGTCCCTTGCTCCATCTCACATCATAACCCACAGGCTCAATGAGGAATAGTTCATTTAAGGTCAGCAGTCTTTAGATTTGGCATATACTTAACAACTGCTTTACTTGGACCTTTCATTTCATTTCATATCATTTCCTTGGCCAGCAATCTTTAGATTTAGCATACATTTATCCATTGTTTTTTTAGGCCTTTAGGACCCCTCAGGGATTTTGCATGTGCTTAGAAGCACAACTAATCGCAGCTTTCATCCAGGGTGTATTTACATTTCATTTCACAACCCTTTTCATTGGGCTTTACAAAAGATATATATCAATAGTTTCCAAGGTAGTACAATTTGCTTCAGGTTTTAGCCAACACAACTCAAGCAACTATGGGGACTTCCACAATCAAGATCAAACATCGGAGCAACCGACTAGAGAGATCAAGGTATAAAATCCAACTCACCAAAGGTAAGTTTTGTTACCAACTCAGAGCCGAAACACAGATTTAACATGGATGTTATCCAACACAGAGGCAAGAACGGGGAGGTCCTCCATATCACAAGTCAAAGTGTAAGTCGGGGTAGAGATCAAATAATGGGGAAGGACAATGGGTGGATGGAGAAAGTGAAAGTGATGCCTAAGCTAGCAAGTCAAAAAGACGGGAATGATCATGTCCACACTCCTAAGAAGGTAAAATGAATGAGTATAAACCAAGAGTTTCTAATTGTCAATAATACAATCATTTATTATAATCCATAGTAACCAATTTCATTTTCACACATATATACCGCCAGATCATAATTACTAAATGCCATGTCAAGCTATCAAAACGACTAAAACAACAAGATAATAACACCAATGCACATCATATACCTGCTGGGTCATATACGTGTATCTATAATCTGGACCAACTGTAACCACTGAGAACACTACTACTGAAACTCTACTCACTGCACTGTACTTCTATGGAATAAAAGGTCATCTTGGTCATCAAATCTGAGGTGTTAAGGCTCAGCCTTGGCATAAGGTCTACTGCATGTCTGATATAAGGCTGCTCTGATGCGCGAATGATCCCAAATAACACTGCTCATCATAGTTGATCTCATTGAAGATGTGTAACGGCAAAGCTCAAAAATATGCAGATATCCGCTCTGCAACCATGGTAGCCCAGCTACTATGGATGTGATAATACGTTCCACCTCATAAGGTGAAGCTAGAGATGACTTTCAATATTACATGAAAGGAAGTGGAGAAGCTTCCTACAAACTAGACTCCGACAAATCTTTGAAGATGAAAGATGTTCTATATGTTCCAGGATTAAAGAAGAACCTGCTCACCATATCTGCACTAGATGCTAAGAGAATGAGGGTTGCATTCATCGATGGCCAAGTCCTAATGTGGCCAAAAGGAAAGACAATAGATGATGCAACTATGATTGGAGAGCAAGAGCGAGGCTTCTACAAGTTGAAGGGACAACCTGAACAAGCATTGATGAATAAAGAAGAAGGGACACACAGAGTCCTCTCCAATACAAAGAACAAGTGATCTACAATGTAGAATACTTGCTCAACAATTCCGATCATAAGCAAGAAAGACACAGGTCCTCAGAATCAGGCAATGAAGTAGAGCACACTGTCAGAGACTCCAGTAGTTCCTGCAAGGAAACAAAGATTAAGAGGGAGTCCACCCAACAACCAAACAAAGATAAGTATTTGAATTGTCATTTCTTGTTATTTAAATTATATTGTTCAGTCATGTACATACTTATGTTCCTAGACTTAGGATGTGTATTATGCATGTTAGAAAAGTTGCATTAATGAACAAAATACTACTAATATGCAAGTAACGGGTAAGTGGCCTATGGTACTGTACAACATTCCATTGCTACTTATCTAGAATGAAACCTCATTGCTGACATGTTAGGAGTAGTGCATGCTCTTAATAATGTTCTGGTAGAGATGGAAGGCATCTAGAAAGTTACGGGATATGGATGAATGTTGTATTGAAGTATTGGCTAAGATAATTGCATGACTGTATGACCTATGTCTTTATGCGTAAGAATTTGTTCTGAAAACTATGAGATGTTTCTAATCATGCAATTGAATTTGACTTGTAGGAATGATCGTGTACAATCACCTACAAGAGAAAGACGTGACATTCGACAAAGACTCGGCATACAACAAATCAAGAAAACTACCTATTGAAGATATTGAAGAACCTAAAGTTCCCAGGATTAGAGATTCAGTAATGGAAGAAGCAGTTCCAGAAGATCATGAAGACTGCGACATAATAGAACCACAAGAACCTGTAGATCCACCACTTGAGAAGAACTCCCACAAGAGGAGACCAACATGGGTACGAGAGGCAATACAAGATGCAGAGAAGTATGGCGCTCCAGATGGGATGCACAGAGAAAGCAAGAGACCCAGACCATACTCCAGCTAAGTGGCCCTGCTGTGTGACATCATTGATAAAGAACCTTCCTACTATGAGGAAGCAGTAGAGAAGAAAGAATGGAAGGATGCCATGATCGAGGAGTAGCAGTCGATTAAGAAGAATGATGTTTGGGAGATAGTTCCGCGACCAAAAGGGAAGCATGTTGTAACTTCGAAGTGGATCTACAAGATCAAGCATGCTGCAGATGGTAGCATTGAGAAACACAAGGCAAGATTTGTGGCACGTGGCTTCTCCCAGAAGGAAGGCATAGACTATGAGGAGACATTTGCACCTGTAGCCAAATACACTTCTATCAGATCTATACTTGCATTGGCTGCAGTGATGAAATGGAAGGTACACCAGATGGACGTCAAGACATCATTCTTGAATGGTGTAGTAGAAGAGGAAGTGTGCGTGGAGCAGCCATTGGGATTTGAGACACATGACAAGCAGACTCATGTGTACAAATTGAAGAAAGCCTTGTACGGATTGAAGCAGGAACCCAGGACGTGGTATGGCAGGATGGACAGCTTCCTGATGAGCTTGGGATTTACTAAGAGTAAAGCGGATTCCAACCTTTACTTTAAGGTTGAAGACGGAAGTCCAATGATACTTCTGTTATATGTAGATGACCTGTTTCTGACAGGTGAGGATGAGCTCATTGCAGATGTGAAGAGGAGGCTTGCCGCAGAGTTCAAGATGAAGGACCTGGGGATGATGCATTATTTCTTAGGCATGGAGGTGTGGCAGAGTGCGGATGGAATCTTCCTTGGACAAGGGAAGTATGCAGTGGAGATTCTGAAGAGGTTCGGAATGATGGACTGCAAGGCTATGGCCACACCCATGGCATCGAACTTGAAGCTATTGTGTGATGCTTCATCAAAGTCAGTTGCTGCCACGATGTACTATCAGATTATTGTTTCATTGATGTATTTGACGAACACAAGACCAGACATATGCTTTGCTGCGAACACCCTAAGCTAATTGGCTGACGGATCCGAGACATGTTCACCTAATTGCTGCAAAGCATGTATTGAGGTACCTGAAGGGTACAGTTGACTATGGGCTCAAGTATGAGGCGAATCAGAGGATTAACCTGCAGGTTTATGTTGATTCGGATTGGGCAGGCAGTGCCGCAGATAGGAAGAGCACTTCAGGATGCTGCTTCAGTATGGGATCCGGTATGATCTCCTGGTTTAGCAGGAAGCAGTTATGCGTGGCACTGAGTACAGCTGAAACAGAGTATGTTGCAGCTTGTTCGGCTAGTTGTGAGGTAGTATGGCTTAGGAAGCTACTGTTAGATTTGTTTGATCTCCAGTTAGAGGCGACTTGTATCTTCTATGACAACCAGAGTTGCGTGAAGTTGTCCGAGAACCCAATGTTCCATGACAAGTCGAAGCACATTGAGATCAAGTACCACTATATCAGGGATATGGTGCAGAGAGGAGCAGCGAAGCTCCAGTATGTAGCGACAAACGAGCAGATAGCCGACGTGTTGACCAAGCCATTAGCCAGAGTGAAGTTCGAGTACTTCAGAAAGAGGCTTGGTGTTATCCAGATCGAGGTTCCTCCTAAGAGGGAGTGATGAGACCGGATGACGTAGATGCACTAGAGCCATTCTCGCATGCTGGTAGGCATAGGTGGTCCTTGGTACATAATGCACCTGGGGTGCTCCTGATTGTCCTCCCATGTTGGAAGATGTAAGGATTGGTTCTCGTATGGTGGTAGGCGTAGGTGGTCCTTGGGACGTAATGCATCTGGTATGCTCCTGATTTTCCTCCCATACTGGAGATGCTGAGAGGTCCACCGGTCATAAGACATTGTGTGTGCGCCTAGGCAGGATCTCGCATGGTGGTAGGCGTAGGTGGTCCTTGGGATGTAATGCACCTAGGGTGCTCCTGATTGTCCTCCCATGCTGGTAGACGTGGGCAGACTGTTGAGAGACGTAATGCACCTGGGGTGCTCCTGGGCTGTACCCACTAGGTGGGAAACGCAGGTGGTCTGTTGGACATGAGATGTGCATCTGGGTTGTGCTCCGTGTGATGATGAGATGATCTGGATACGATGAGATGATAGTAGGAGACGCAGGTGATTGCTATGGCAATGTAATGACTGGTCCTGGGCTGTACCTACTTGATGGCTTGCTCATAGAGATGATAAAGACCTACATGAGGGCTAAGCCTACATCTAGCATGAAAAAGGGTTGGCTCTGTAGAACTTCCTATGATGGATAGATTCGAGAGATGTCACTAATAAATGATCAACGAAATGAAGATTGCTGCAGCAGCGACGATGATGATCCAATGTTGATGATGATGTTCCGGCATTGAAGATGATCCAACAATGATGACGTTGTCCAAAATCGTGTCCAGGGTGATGATGATTGTGGCGAGAGATTACCTTCCTAGTTAAGAGGGAGTGTTGATGTAAATGCAACTTCGGAAGATATTCACTTGTATTTTATATTGATATTATTATTGTATTTTATTGTACTTCCAACGGAGATGTTTTTCCTCCGTTCGGGAATGTCATTATTATGTTTGGTCATGCAAAGTCATTGAGGTAAAACCTCCATTGTAAGTTGGGGCAATAGATTCCCTAGAGTCAAATGTAAAAGGGTTTATTGAGTCTCCCTAGAGAAGTCGGCCCAGTCAATTTTAGTGAGGCCGACCTAGTTAGGTAAAAGGTCAAGTTAAAAGTAAAGTATAAATAGAGAGCCTTGCACTCTCATTTGGACACACTACTCACTCACACAAGTTCGCATAGCAAGGGAGAGAAGACAAGTTCGTTCGAGGAGAAAGAGAGAGAGCTGCAGAAGACATATTTTGGGTTTTCCACTTTTGGCTTGATATTGTGTTAGTGACAAATCTATCTTTGGAGAAGTTGCGGGGTTTTCTCCTTTATGGTTTCCCCGAGGAAAACTATTGTGTCTATTGTATTTTGTTGTGCTTGTTTATTCCTTCAGTTAAAGATCCTGGATAATATTGAATTAAAATACAAACTCTAACACTACCACCCAGCCATTCTTCACTTGCCACTTAAGCAAATGCACCCCTCTTTGGAGAGAGAGCACCCCCTCTTCATGGAGCTAACTCACCCTCACTTGATTTGATTCTAATCCACCTTTGATTCACTTGATTATCCTCTGATATGATCCAGATATGATTGTCGATCATGGGGAGACAAGTCCCAAACAAACTCCATTGATCGTGGGATGCTGATTTTTTGTCTTTTTATGTCTTTTTGGCCATTCATTTGGTCTTTTTGGCCATTTTCAAGAGAAAATTAATTTAAGTGATAAATAATCACTCAAATTATTCTCAAAGTGGGTTTAGGGGTATAGTGTGTTGAACGCAATGGGCACACTGAGAGGGGGAGGTGAATCAGTGTGCAGCTAATTTAACACTTTTTCAATCTTTATCATCAACAACTTGTAAACATGTTATTCAGAGTTCATCATTCAATGATACATCTTAGAGATCATCATCAATTATCAACCATAATAAATCATAAACAAGTCATCATAGCAAGAAACACATCACAAGAGGAACACCAGATTTTTATGTAAACTTGATTTGTATTATTTTGATATTGAGTACATGGAAGACAACAATCTTCGCGATCAATCAGCTCCAACTCCCTGGCAATACCCAGCTTGCTTTTCTCAGGTCCAACTAAGAATAGGTGAGGAGTCCAACCCTCAAGTGCAAGACCCAGCTTGCAATAGATGTCAGTCAACTCAATCAACAATCTTCACATGCTCTGCTCAATCAACATGTGCTCCAATCTGCTCACTGCTCATGCTCAGGGATCTGTACTGTCCAACAACCAAAGAACCTGCTCTCCTCATGAATCTGCTCAAGTGCACAAAAGGTCTGCTTACAAAGATCTGCTCAAACTTATTATCCCATGCAATCCTACTCATACCAAGACTGTTCATAAACTATGTTCAACCTACTGCTCAAGCAGCCAAGTCACCTCTGTCCTAGTCAAGTCACTGTTACTATCAAAGCGCTGCTGCTATCACTGTCAATCCAGCCAAGTCATCCGACTGTACAATCATGCTTGTGTACCTGTGCCCAACAGCTTATAAACTTGTACCAACTGTTCATAACCCTGTGAGGCTGTGACAATCTTATTCTGAGCTGTTTCAACAAGGCTTGAACATTAAGATGTTTCAGAGTTTGATCTTCCTTTTTAAGGCCTTCATATATGCCTGAAAATTACACTTGAGATGCTTTCAAATATATCTGATATTATTGCCTTTTGATGCCTTCAGTACTTCAACTATATCTCTCTTTATCCTTACTTATGGCTGCCCTGTGACTTATGAATTAGACCGAGAAAGGAAAAACTGTAGCTTCACAAGATCAAAACTTTGATATGCCTTCACAAGAGCAGCACGTCCTTCCTCCTCTTTTACTGCCTGCGGATGTATCTGTCTTCAAAAGCCTTCACAAACTCAGAGTTTATGCTACATACAAACTTCAAACCTTCGAGTGTCTTTGGCAGTGATCAAAATAATTCAAATGTTTTGGCAGTGATCAAAATAATTCAAATGTGACTTCAGTTGTCTTTGTCTCAGACAAACAAGTTCATTCGGTCTTTAAGAGTGATCATCTAACAGGCTTGTTTATTTGTGCAGAGATACAACTAACTTTTCAACCCTTTCTTTGATAGATATGCTGTAGCTACTGAGGCCTTTCTTCTTGGAATCAAAAGTTGAGTACTATGACTTCTGAGGCTTAAAATTTTGACATTAGATACTGGGGCTGCTTCAGAACAGAGTGAAATATTTATACCTGAGATGAACCAAGATAGAGACTTCATAAGTTGCTGCAATCATACTTAGATGCCTCCATAAGATTTGACCTTCGGCATTTGTGTCCTGAGGCTACCCGAGAACAGAAGTCTAAGAAACAAGTCTTAATCAGTGTTAAAATCTTCAATCAACTTCGGATCAGTCCATAGTGTGCAAGATACCAGGTGAACTCTACTTCAGATGCCTTAAAGATCAGAATGTATTAGGAACTTCCTACTGTGGTTGCCTTAGTCTCCAGTGACCCACCGAATTTCAGAGCTACATAAAAAACAGTGTTGTAGATATTCGGATGCCTCCATAGGATCAATCATTCAGCATTTTTGCTACCCGAGATCAGAGATATCAGACTTTTTTAAAAAACTTACATGCTTGTAGCCCGAGTTTGTATACCATGAGGATCTGCGGCTACCTTTTTGAGATCAGAGCAAAGGCTTGCAAAACCTTTTTTTATTAGAGGGAACAACTTAGTATATTTATACACAATCATGTGGACATAAAACAAGTCTGGCCGACTTCACAATAGGAATAAAAAATCAATTAAAAATAATTAAAACATCTTCATTATGCTGGCCTACCTTACAAGAAGGGGTAAATTTGCCTTGACAACTTTTAAAAATTAATCTCTCTTCAACCGTGAGGAGTTAGCAGGCATTCCACATACCACCGGAAAGAGCTTGACGAGAACTAACTCCTTATGAGGGTCTTGCTTGCATTGGCAAGGTCCTTCACCCTTGTTTTCTTCAATTTGTGTAGGACATCAGATTTGACTTGAATTCGTCTTGAAGGCATCTTCAAGTACTTTTATGGCACCAAGGGCTACATCACCAACCAAGGTCTCTACCAAGAGATAAGTCACAGCCATCATGACACAAAGAACCTCTTAACAAGGCAAGGAGGAAACCACCAAGTCTTCATCAAGCTTGTGGGTTAAACAAGGATACATGGGCATGTCCAAAGGCTCCTCCACCATACATCATGTGATCATCAAATGCAAGAGGGATTCATTTGTATGTGCGTGAGGGCTTCTTCAAGGACTCCATCATGTCATGAGCTTCATGCAAGGAGACCATGAGTGCAACAAGAAGGGCTACACCAACAAACCACCATATGTGTGGATTCCAAGACCCAAGCCTCCATGTGCAAAGGAATCATCATGACCATATCATGTCCAAGTGCTCCAAGGCACAAACCATCTGTGTATGGGATCCAAGGGCCAAACTACCACATGTGAGGGTATACTAGCATCATCCATACCTGTGCAGCCAATAATCATCAACCTGTGTCTATGGGGAGGAGGCTCGAGGCAATTAGAGCATGTTCCAATGTCCATAAGCTTGTCCATCTAGCATAGAAGCCTATCCATACATGTATATATAGCATGATCACTGCAAGGGCCTTGGTGGCATCAATGACAACTTAAAGGCCACTGCAAGTCTCTTGTTGGCATCAATGACAACTCAATCAACATAGTGGGTGCTTTGAGTTAGAAAACGAGCACCCCCATGGCAAATTCCACCTCTTAACCACTTTTTTATGACATTTTTATTTTATACAATTAAAACATTAAAAATTTGACCCGTTTTATGGGAAAAAAAATTATTTGCGAAAATTAAAATAAAACCTTGGGGGACCTAGTACATGTTCATATGACTCATTACTGATGATTAGCATGGTAATATACATAGACACCTAAGGTTTAACCACCAAGGCAAATACTCCAACTTTGGAGGTGTGAGTGAAAAAACTCGAAAATTATACATTGTTGAAGAGCAACGCATAATTAACAAGGAAAAAACACTCTAGAGTACCGCATTGATCACTAAGTCTTAGGAAGGCCAAGCCTCTTACAAAAAAGTCATCATGCTACATCAACTTATTACAATTCCCCATGGGGTGTGAACATGCAAAAACAAATTTTAAAAAAGAGCCAAGTTGGCCTGCTAGGACTTCTGATCTTCTGAATATGAACATGTATACTTGCCCAATCTTTGCAGGCTCACTTGAAATCCAACTAAGTGCAACTTAGGTGGATAACATCTGGCTCCAACTGCGAGACGTGTGCTCGATCTGATCTTCAAGCAAGGAGAGCATACGAACACCAGAATCTTCGATATCCATAATCTGTAAAAACATCTCAACTTGACAGGAAAACCCTTCAGTAGCACAAGCTCTTATGAAAAAGCCAATGAATCATAAGTTGCATTATTCAAAAGAAAACAACTAACGGAAAGAGACTGTTATTCCCGAGTACAAAAGGAAATAACAGGAAAAGAAATGCTAAAATGTTGAAAGTATATGCTCACTTTAGGGAGCTTATTTTCCTACTCTAAGCATGATGTAAAGCAAATTGCTAAGTGAAATGATAAATACAACGTAACCACCTAAGCATTTTCTCAATTTTAAAGTTTTTTGCCTTATCTTTGGTTACCAACCTGTTATCAACTATATCTGTACAATAGTTGAAGCCTTATTGAGCCGCCAGTGTTGGAACACATCAGTGTTCACTTCCAGAGTATCTGGGTTTCAGATTTTTTGGGTCTAGCCAGTTTTGGCTAGCCAGTTTTGTTTTTGAGTCGACATGACCATGGCCCCATGGGGGTTTGTAACAAAGTGTGCTAGTAGGGTCTGAGTGGCTCAGTTCCCCATGACTTGATTAAGCAACTAAGGTATTCCAGGGAGTTTTTTCCCTTGTCAATTATACTTTGCTTAAGGCGATGTATAATCGATGAGGTTTTCTCCCGCTTCCTCCAAAGCTGGAATGCCCGATTTTGAAAATCTGAGCCGTGGGGGGTTATTAGAGTCCAACTAATATGTATAAACCTACTAGACACTATTAGAATAGGTTTTGGTCATGTCCTAAGTCTCTAGGACCCCCAGAAAAAATTTCGAAAAAAATTTTACCGGACGCGTTGGATTTGGGGTTTTTAATTTTTAATTATTTTTAAATTTTAATTAAATTTCTCTATAGTTTAAATAGAGAAATTCTAATTTGTAATATGTCAGTCGTCCGAGGTCTGAATTCAGTGATTGATGGCTCGTTTCATAAGCCAAAAATCACACATGACCCATGGACCAGCTAAACCCAACTTTCGGATGTCAATTCAGCCTCATAATTAATATTTTCTCTAAAAAGCCATTACAGAGAAATTATTAATTAAAATAATAAAATTGAATATTTTGGAGATATCCAAATCTCTCCAAAAGAATCAGAAAAGAATGAAATAATAGGCTAATTGACATGGCACTAGGCATTAAAGAGGATTCCAATCATCTCAGTCATCAACCAGACCACTATCCAGTCAGCACAAGTCAAACTCCAATAGAGAATTCGCCCTCCTTCCTTGAGAAACTCGATTTGGTGATGTGGCAATTGATTAATGGGTTGGTTGGCTTCATTAATGCAAGTGGTAGGCGCCCTCCCCTAAATTAGCAATCACAAAGCTTGGCTCTCACCTAACTCAAGCGAATCCCTATACTTGCTCCACTAAACTCCCACACCAAGCATTCGCCCTCCCTCTTCTAGCTCATGCCCTTGCCTTGTGTGCTCACGTGGATCCTAGTTGAAGGCTCTCCATTGGTGGGTGAAGCTTCCCATGTTGCCCCAAACCTATGTCAACTCATCTACTACCACTCCAAGCCTCCTGATGACTAGTTTGTGATTGGAAATCAATTTTTGTCAAGTGTTATTTGGCTCTCTTTGGCCAAATTCGAATTAGGGTTTTAGTATTTGGTTTTGCTATTAAAGAGAGGCCCATTTGGGTTATTATCTCATGGATCTTTTGGGCAAACTTACTCTGCCAATTTGTAACTCTGTTCTAGCTATTGCTATTTGGAAATAAAAGCGACTTTGGAGGTCCACATGGTGTTGATGCTTGTTATGGAAATGCTTCATCTATTCTAAGGTGATATTGTATTTGTTTATTGCTCATATTTCATCATCTTGATCAATTATTTAGCTTAGAAGGCTTTCTTAAGCCCATAGGGTGGGCATTTGGGTTCAACTTGTCCATTGATGTTGGGGTTCTATGTGATTGGGAAGGAGTAGACTGTAGTCAGAAATATTTATACTCTTCTAATCTCATTTTGCTTTACATACAATATTTGATCAAGGTGTGTTTGTGAGTAATTTCTTGTGCAGATCTCATAGGTTGAAGAGAGGTTTGAGCTTGGGTGCATCTCTCATCTCTTCAAAGACCTTTTTCCTAACATTTGTGTGCATTTCAGGATCTCCCAAAGTCGATCTTAAGTATTGGAATTTTGGCAAAGAAGTGCTAAGTTTGAAATCCATCTTCAAAATCATATTTTCAATTGTTTATTTGGTTCTAAAAGCTTACCTCTTCAAGCCCATTTTTGCCTTCCATCTAGCTTCATTCATCTTCTCCTCATCCATCTTCTCTTCTTACCATTCGTTTTTGTCTTCTTTAGCTCCTTTCGTTCCTCCTTTTTAGCCATCTCCTCCATTCGTTTTTTCCTTGCTTTTTTCTCCTATCTTCTCTCCTTCTACCTTCCCTCCATCTCTTCTCTCCTCTCGTCCCTCCTCGAAGCATCTACAAAACCACATAAAACAACAACAACAAAAAGGTTTGGTTAATGATTTAGTTGCTTGTTTATATATTTTTGAAGCTGGATAGTTAGGTCTTTGCTTTGCACCATCATTGTTCAAAAAATCTAGCTCTTTTTTCTTAGTTAGCGTTTGCATCTAGTGCATTGTTAATTATACTTAGAACCCATCTTCAATAAGTAAAACTTGCATCTTCAAAAAAGTGATTTGGTATCTAGATCTCACAATCTATAAAAGATAGAAATTTTACACAAAAATATTTCATTTTTTTTTATATTCTAGATCTCATTTCTAGCACTTTTTAGGCATTTGTTGTTCGCTGGTCCGTTTTACCATATTAATAATTTCATGTCAAAATCTCATGCATTTTACATTTTAAACCTTAGTCTTCAAATTTAAATTTAACTAGTTTCAAATTTGTTTTATTTTTCTAATGTTAATGGGTGCATTGTTGAGCATTTGCTAAGCTTGTGTAGGTTTCTTCAAGGAGAAAACCACTTGTGAGGACAAGATCTAAAGAGGGTCAAAGTTACATTCAAAGAGAAGACTTAAACCAAAATCAAAGAAACAACTACAATCTCCTTTGTAAAATCCATTTAAGGGCTATAAGTCTTGTTTCCATAATTTGTTTATTTACTTTAAAAGACCTTGCAAAGATCTCATTCCCAAGGCATTTGTAAAGTTTAATAAAAGATTCAAGTGGAGGAGGCCTCCACTTTTTTGGGTTTCTTCCCCATTTGGGGAAGAGTGTTGTGGTTGATTAGTTTAGATCTTATCTTTTTCAAAGTTTATAGATTAGTCTTTCGTTTCTTGTTCTTAGATTAAATATTCCATTTCCAAGTCTTGACTAGAGTAAAGCTAACCTTGGGATTGCATCCCAAAGGCCACATAACTTTGTGGTAGCTACTCGTTCCCCCGTTAGCATCTTGTGGACATCCAGCTAGCTGGAAGATTTCCAGGACTGACGGTTCTAGCGATTAGCCTTGTTCGGAGGTTGATCCCACCATTAGAATAAATTTGTTTGGTAGAACACTAAGTAAAGTTCAAATTTCATTTTGCAAGTAGCATGCTAGTTGTCTTTATATTTCTTTAAACTATCACATGATTTAATTCTGCAAAGCTTCATAATTGTTTCCAGAAACTATTTCATTTTCTTGCAATAAAACAAACAAAGCCTCTTGAACTTGGCCAAATCCAAGTCAAAAGCACTCTCTGTCAGAGAGCATATAGACTTGCACGTTCCCCCTGCATTAGGCATTTTAAAGTAGGAAGTCTCTTGAACTGTGGTCTTAAGACCAAGTCAAGAGCGCTCTCTGTCGGAGAGTTGAACAAGTGCTCTAAAATAAATAAAACTTTTCAATCCACACTTCCCCCTTAATTAATTTATCTTGGTCGTTTGTCCAACACCCGTATGCTCTGCCAACCGGAAACGGTTGGACTAGTACTCAGAAAGGTGAAGGATTTGATAATCTCATAAGTGATAATTAATTAAAACTTTCACCCCCATAACCAACGAACCGACGTTGTTCAAAATGTATCTTAAGCAGTTCTCAGGGGAGGCGCCGGAGTGCCCAATCTGCGACACAGTGGCTGGTTAGCATTGCGCGCCTCGCTGTGATTCCAGACAGGTCCGACATGTCTCTTAAAGGAGTTGCTTAGAATGTCTTTCCGGACACTCTTTTGATATCCTTGGTTTTAGCCATAATAATCAAGACCATTAAAACTTTGAAATTTACCAAGAGAATTTGCACAACGATCTCACGAACAGTTACTATCAAGACTTATTTTTCAGCATCCCCCAGCACTACAATTCAATTATTTTGACTCCGTTACCCATTGGATAAGGCACTGGTCCTTTTATCATTAAATTTTTATCTGTGGATGCTTCTTAATTATCTCAAGTCTTTATATCATGTTTCGCAACGTGGATTGCATCTTATCTTGTGTTTTATTTAAAAAGTAAATCGTGTGTCTTTCATCACTAAAAACTCCTAAACAACACCCATCCGCATCACCGTACATTTTAAACACTTAAAACATTGAGCCTTAGTAAAACTCTTTCTTAGGGACTACCCCCCTTGGCTTCGTTAGGAGTTTGCCTAAACGGAGGAGCTGGGATTCAGGTGACAGTACCTGGCTCATTGCTTGCCCCCAAGGCCACACCTCTCTCACTTGTAGAGAAGAGACAGCTTTCGAAAGATTTCCGCTACTGGTGTGCAATCTGGCGGACAACACAGCCAAAGTAAGGACACGTTTATTAAGAAATGCAAGCCTGCGTGATGATTCAGGATGGAAGGGCTGGATGAGAGATCATAGGTGTGAAAAATGTTACTGAACTGCTTCCCAAACTGGCAAGTCCTCCTGCAGGCTTCTTCCATCCAAGACTGGAGAGGACTGACTGATATAAACTTATGTACAATGAGGCAGATCAACTGCTCCATCATACTCATCTGAAGGGCTTCTCTGATGATATCTCTTTGTGTAAACATAAGCCCCAAGCTGCTCCAAATCATGAGGGATATTTGCTGAGTGTGACAACGAAGGCTGAGTGTTATATAAAGAAATATACAACATAATAAAAGCTAATATCATTAAGCAATATTAATTATTAGTATTAATATATATTAATATTAATAATTAATAATTAATAAATAGAATTAATTAATTAATTAATTAGGAAAAGTGAGAGATGTGCCCCTTCATTTGAAAAGGTGCGATAAGGCTTACAAAAAGCCCTACCAATGTAATTGTAATTATCATCGAATATCTTATCAATTATATTTTTTATCCCATTTATGGAGCCTTTGTCTTATTTGCGTTGGAAGTTCACTTAGGAAACGAACTTTCTCTGTTTCATTGGTATCAAAGCCCCTTCTTGGGCATATCTCTGCTTTTGGCCATTAGCCATCACTCAAAGCTTCTCTAATTAACTGGATGTTGATCCAAAAGCCACTTTGGCCATTCAATTCATAATTTATGAAAAATACTTCTCTCCCGTCGCTACACCCTCACACGCTTGCCCTTGTCATCTTTTCTTTTCTGCCCACACTACATTTCTCTCTGCTCCAAATTGCAGTCATCTTCTCCCTTCCATTGGCCCTCACATTGTTCCACTTTTGCGACTCGTCCAACTCTGCTTCCA
This sequence comes from Larix kaempferi, assembly GCA_027924585.1. Lineage (NCBI taxonomy): Eukaryota > Viridiplantae > Streptophyta > Pinopsida > Pinales > Pinaceae > Larix > Larix kaempferi. Next base: position 42,176,790 of record BSBM01000055.1, on the reverse strand, counting down.
TCACACTCCCTTCCACCAACGCTGCCACACAACGCCAAGCATCTCCCCATCAACCTCGCACTCCATCATCCCACGTTCTTTCCTGCCTCGCTCGCCACTGTGCCTGCATGTCCACCTGCACTGTCCCCCATCCACTACACCTCATCCCATATCTTCCCCCACACTCCATCCGCTCTCCTCCTCTCCCACAGACTCCCTCTTCACCTACGCCATGTCCACTTCACCCCGCACTAATCTCTGTGCGTGCGCCCTCCGTGCCTACTACGTTCTCCCGTCTCCACGACGTCACTACTCATCCAAACCGCCACAACGCTCCACACTAGCAGCCACAAGCTTCACGTGCTGCATCCACTCCCGGCCCTGCCTGCCTCTCACACGCCCTCCACGCCTTGCCCTCACGAGCTCTCCCTGTCTTCTATGCGGCCTCCGCGCCCTCCTTCCAGCTATCAGCGCCCCCCCTGCGGCTCCCACCTTTCCCTGCCCACACCCTCGCGTACACTCTCCTGCTTGCGCCTGCTCCAACGCCTCTCCTCCCTCCCTGCGTAGCCACATCCTCCACACTTCCCCCATAGCTCCCACTTCCACCCTCATACTCCACGCAGGATCGTGGTGCCTCTGCATCCACCCATATTTACATATCATCTTAATGCTTTATTGAATTTGATTATTTGCAATAGTTCCAGACAAAATCCCTTTCCCTAGGAATTATGCAATTAAAAGAAGGTAGGAAATACCTGAAACTCAGATCGGAAAATAAGTTGCTTGAACATTCAGCACAAAAACTGAGTTCAGAACACCTGCTGTAGCTGTCAAAAACTCAGGTCTGAAAATCAGGTCCCCTAGCTGTCAAAAATTAGCTCTGAAATGTGTGCCGTAGCTTCCCACGCTGGTGAAAAAATCAGGTCTGAAAATTCTGCCGTAGCAGTGAAAGAAGCAGATCTGATTCTTTGAAAACTCTCATAGAATTGTACCCTACCTGGCGAAAATCCCACTGGAATATCGTGAAAATCTGTGTCCTGGCTCCACTCAAATCAGCCTGGAAAATAGGTACAAAATTGTGCCCTAGCTGTTGTCTAATTTGGGCCCGGCTGAAATTTGATGATAAACTGTGCCTTAGCTCTCTTCAAATCAGATCAAGGAAATGGCACAAAAACTTGCCCTAGCTGCTGTTGCTGTTGAAAATCTGGATTCTGTACCCTAAAAATATCAAAGGTGCGTTGCTATCAATGTGCCCTAACTGTGTGTCAATGGTAATCTCACTGTGCGGGAGAACCACAAACATCCCTCCGATCTGCTCTCAAAAATTTGCTTCCAAACAAAACAAAAATGAGCAATGAGCACATTTCTGGGTTTTATAGGGAAGAAACCAGAGTTAATAGGGCATCTCGGCCAGGTCTGACCTGTTCTGACCCAGTTCTGACAGTTTAGACCAGTTTTCGGACTGGGCTGGGTCAAACCACTGGATCCAGGTTGACTCGGCCAGTTCTGACTTCTATGGTTTATAGTTTATACTTGGTACTTGTACATCCACTTAACGCATTATTTTGCAAAATCATGTGCATGGTTTACATATGGTTTTATGCATGGTTAATTCATGGTTATTATGTAATATTGACTATGTTGAGGGAAGCATAAGCTGTCTGCATGGATAATGGAAAAATCCAACCAGGGGTTAGGGACAAGACTATGCCTGGTTGGCCTGATCATAATCAGGCTTAGTTTGGCATGAACCCCATGATCGTGTTGCATTTAGCATGAACATAATCAGCCTTGGTTTGACTGTACTTGGCCTTCTATTTTTTCCATTGGTAACAGGGCTTGAAAGCACTAAGGGAGGAACATCACAAGCCCATAGGACTAAAACAGTGTGTGAAGCAAAATGTGACCCATTGTAGGTTGTGTAGTCATAATGAACATAAGTGGAGCTGACCATAGTAGTGGGGCTCTTATTGAAAGTTTGGGATGGCCATAATCCTTTCCCTATTGGTGTAGAGCAGTTAAAATGCATAATTTAAGGTTCACTAGTATACCCTAGTTTTAACTATTGTTTGCATGCATGCTAACTCCACAATAATGGTTTGCTCCCTTATGGTCTGTTCCTCCTGGTTCTGAAGGTCATTGAATTAAAAGCAGTATTAGAGCCACTTTACACTAGAGGAAGGCACAAAATTCTGAAAGCCAGTACCCTATTCCTAGTTGAGACTACTAAGACAACTTTAGATCATTTGCACAAAGAGATAACCACCCAATCCAAGGATCAGCATAAAGACATTAATAAGATTCAAGAAAAAATTAATCAGTTGAGAGACAAGGATGCAGTGGCCCTGGCTGGCCATCATATACACTGTGTGGCTATCTACATTGTCTAGGATGAGCTTTAAACTTTAAAGAGCATGTCATGCTTTGTTGGTGATCATCAAAACAAAGATATATCCACCACCACTTTCTGCATGTCATTCACATACTACATGGTACAAACGTGGCTGCCTTATGAAATACCTTCTGGGATAGTATAAATCCAAGCTGATTAAATGCATACAAGACTAGTTACAACATATCAAACTAACACACTACACGAAAAAGAAAACCCTTCTTCATATAAGTTATTTAAAATTTCAATTATAGAAGATTGTTCCAGATGAAGAATGCTCTTAGCGTCAAAATTATGGAACATTGTTTTCCAAAAATTATAACACAAATGAAAAAAACAAGAAAGAATGTTTGCCAAATTAGATTAAACCTGGTGGCAGAACCCGCTTGTAAAGTTGTAAAGCTGACTCCAATATATTGCTGAGCCATGCCAGTTGAGAGCTCCATTTTTTCTCACTTATGTCCTTTGGATTGCCACTCAGCTTACCAGTGGATATTTCCTGCCCAGAGGACAGATGTTCATCCAATTTAGGTGGCATGGCACAATGAGCTTTGTCATCTTTCATTTCTAGCTTATTACTATCCAGTTGCTCTGCTTCAGATTGTTGCCAACCATAACGAGAGAAAACATGTTGAACAGATTTGCCACATGCTTCCAGCTGCTTTTTCAGAATATTGAATCTATTGTCTGTACAACACAGTCTGTGTTACCATCTGGTGAAGAATATATAGATAGATATAATACAACTAATTGTCATTTAAATTGTAAAGACATACGCATACACACATACTGGTACATAACATATTATAACAAACTCAAACTTACAATCTTATTAGTTCGACTGTTAACAGCCCTATAGCAATTATTTTCAGAAAAAATATAATAAAATGCCTTTGGTCTGTATTTATGCATCTTTGAATGTATGTATGTTAAATAAGCTTATATTTTCCTATGTGTTTCCCTTGGTTATGCTTTCCAACTAAGCACATGTTATTGGGATCAAACAAATACTGTTCAGAAAACTATACATTGAACTCCAATGACAAAAATAAATGAAATATTATGCTATCTGTGTTTCCCTTGGTTATGCTTTCCAACTAAGCACATGTTACTGGGATCAAACGAATACTGTTCAGAAAACTATACATTGAACTCCAATGACAAAAATAGATGAAATATTATGTATTCTAGACATGATATATTCACAGATATTCAATTTTAGACACCTAAAGCGAACATAACAAGCAGCATTAGCTCTTCTCATGTAAATTTATGGAGAAAATTTGAAATTTGTATTAATGTCCAAAATGTTCAAAATAGGTCAAAGGGGCAGTGTGAATACAACCAGTAATAATAGCCAAGTAAAAGATGGGGGTGCAAAAAGCATCCCTAAAATGAAAAATGACTACAAGAGTAGAATGAAAAGATATAACTGTACAAGAAGGTTATCCCAAGAATGAAAACACTAGAAAGTGAGAGAACCAGTAAACAAACACAGCCTGAGAATAAGATGCAACTCCCACAAGGGGAGGAGGCAGTTAGCAGTGTGTTATCAGAACTGGACCGGTTTTCGCAAAACCGGCCAGTCTGACTGATTTACAAGCCTTCCCAGTCTGAACCAGAGCACCAAACTGGAAATGGCTGGTTCTGTACGGAACCAGCCTCCCTGCCCAAAACCGACCGGTTCCATACAGGGCATACAGGGCCATGATTTTTTTCATTTTTTTATTTTTTCTTAAAAAAAAAAAAAAAGTTAAGTGACTGGGGGGGAAGTAACCCTAGGCCTCTACTAATGCCTCTACTAAGACTGGAATAAGGGTTTACTGCTACTATAGAAGCCAGAGAGCCGTGAACCCTTGATGACTGCTGCTAACCTGTGATTCATGTTTAAGGAGGGCCGTGACCTTGTAAAAGTTTGTGAATCTGATGTTCAGATTTTTTTTGTGAAGGCCGTATGCCTTGTTGAGGTCTCATCCACCTGCTAGAAGCTTATCTGAACTTCGATCTGCTTTTATCTTTCTGCCTCAAGTTCGATCTATTGATTTTGAGCTCCGATCTTCCTTACTTCTGCTAGTCTGTAAGCCTATGACTCTAAGACTCAGATCTAACTGTTGGTTGTGTATTGGTGGAGACCATAACGTCTTAAGGACTGTTCTCAGTCTGCTGATTGCATTTTTGGTGGAGGTCGTGAGACCTAAAAGTCTGATCTAGTTGATGCCGTGAGGCTTAGGATCCAATCTGACTTTTTAGTGTTCAACCAGCCTGTTCTTAGGACTGATCTGAGCATTTCCTTGGAGGTCATAGTTGTTGAGGTCTGCTCTGTGTTTTTATGAAGTACCCTAAACCTGATCCAGTTTGCTGAGGTTTGTTTTGACTTTGTACTGAGACCTTATCGAGTTCTGTTCCTTTGTATTAAGACTTATCAGATTATTTTTTATTTTGTTTTGTACTGAGTTTCTTGACCAGACCTCTTGTATTGAGTCTTGGTACTGCCAGTATGTTTTTGACTGTCTTTGACCACTCCTGATTGACTGTACCTCAGCCCAGTCATCTCTCTCTCTCAGGTTTGTACTAACCCTTCAATAGGGTCACTTGGTTCCTAGTGTTGACTGGCCTTTGAGAGGCACAGTCTTTCCTGAAAGTAACATTTCTGAGTATATAGCAGGAAAGGTTCCACACCCAGGTAAAGTATCTTCAATTATCTCTTTTATTGTTAATTAAGCAAGTTGATCATTTTATTTTTTGATTACATGTTACTGAATATTACTTTAACACAGTGACTCAACTGGTAGTGTTGAAGTGGAAAAGTTGAAAGAGATTAAAATTATGCTTTGTTACTGTTTTACTATTTAATTTCAGTACTTGTTTAATAAATGTAATTTTTGCATTAAAGTATATCGATTTGTATTCTTCTGCATAAAACCCTAAATCTATCAAAAATTAACATTATGAGCTGACTTGGACCACCTCATGAAGCAAGGATACATGACGCAGCAGTTTTTGAAGAAGTATGTTAGCAGAATTGTAGAAGATTCTTGAGCAGAGACAGCAGTATATTCAAATCTGTGTTTGAGGCAGCATTGAGACAAGTATGAGACAGACTTGAAGTCTGTATTGAAGACCACTTATTGAAGAAGACAATGAGTTAGTGGACTTGTTTTAAGTACAGGACCTGAATGTAACAGAGATAGATTTGTGATTGAGACAGAGTATCTGGAGCAGTATGATGTATAGTTGAGAAGCAACTTGAAGAACAGAAGATTGGTAGACATTGAAGTATATCCTAGGGGGTGGTAGCCTCCTTGCAGTTGTAGCTGGAGAATTGCTTCCAGTCAGTTATAGCTGACAAAATCAGGGGCTTGGAGCCTCCTTCCAGTTGGAGCTGGAGAAGTTTGGAGATTGATGTCTCCTACATGTTGATCTAATCTTCTATAGGATTTTTTATCAATATAATATATTGTGTTTTTCCATATATGTTTAATGTACACTCTCTACTGCACTTTGCATTATACATGGTTACATTGATGGCATAAGAACTAATGTTTTAATGAAGCAAAAAGTGACAATTGTGCGAGATACTGATTCCCCCCCTCCTCTCAGTATCTCTGAATACTCCAACAGGCATTTTGTTTCCCTAGAGCTTATATATCAGTAGACAATGTTTTTCTCTCTGTGATTGCTTTTTTTAATTATTAGCATCATATAGATTTAAGAATTCAAGGGCTACTTCAAAAAGGCAAGTAGTAACTTTATTAAGTTTTAATCTCTATTGCCAAAATCTCAAGGAGTTTGAGCATGGCATACATCCTAACAAAACATGGGAACGATGGTGAGAGATTGTGGATGACAAATAAACAATAGAGATTGACCATAAATAGGTATTCACAATCATCGACAAAGGGAGCAGAGTAAACGTTCACACTAAACTTTATTAGAGTATACCTTCAGGAATGCATAAAAAGTAGAGAACTAAAGATACATGTATATTATGTACCTAACCTCTTGCTATGTGGTCTATGCATTGAGATCTCCTCCAAGTGCACGATCAAGGAGAAAGAAAAAACTCAAAACAAAATTTGAACAAAATTGAAAAGTTTTGCAACATCAATATGTGTGTGTGAGAGAGAGGGAGAAAGAGAGGGAATAGAATGGAATAGATTTTATTAAATGTCCACAACGCTAAATGGTCTATAGGACGGAGAAAAAACATCCTAGGGAGGCTATGACTTTACAGAAAATAAAACAGTAAGTGCAATCATAAAATGAGGTAAGCTAAAGCATGAGAAAAAGATAGCATGACATTGAGGACACATTGACATCACTGTGCAAGGCCTCAAGCCATGTATCAAGGCGACCCCTCTTGAGAGGGGTTGGGCTCCAAACTGGTGATCCCGTGCTAACTTGACCCCTTTTTGCAACGCTATTGAGGCCCTTCCTGCATTGTCTACTAGGCGGCCACTCTGAAAAAGCATTGACCAGCTTACACCCTCCAGCCCCAATCCTCAACAACATACACACTAACACTCAACACAATACACCACTTCTTTCGGGAAGAGGACCAGCTTCACACTAAATTCTATCAGAGTAAACCTTAACTAATTTCAAAGCATTGACCAGCTTACACCCTCCAGCCCCAATCCTCAACAACATACACACTAACACTCAACACAATACACCACTTCTTTCGGGAAGAGGACCAGCTTCACACTAAATTCTATCAGAGTAAACCTTAACTAATTTCAAAGCATTGTAAGCTCTTGGTGCCTACTTTACTGTTTCAATGACTGGGTGAAATTGCAAATTTTAATAAAAAAGCATTTTTAGGCCAAAGCCATCTCTCGCATCATTTAATATATGTCAGTCAATATAGAGTAACATTCTTCTTTCCCAGGGTAGTCTACTTTTATCAGGCTCTGCAAAGTGACCCTCAGCCCGCAACAACTCGAAACTCGGCCTCATAAGACCACCTTGTACAGACCAAAAGAAGATAACCCAAACCAAAATGAACTTCCGAATCTCAGAGTTTCCTTCTAATTATATACAGCTTAGATATTAGCACATTACTGGTAACATGTTTCCCCATTGTTGTCAAGTACACTTATACAGATATCGCCTTCTCCTACTAACATTGTTCTGTGAAAGAAAATTGTCTTCTTATCATACATGTGCACGACCAGGCCGAAATTGAGCTCAAAAAAGACTTGACTGGTTTACTAAGTCTAAATTTCTCAAAACACCTCCCTTGGAAGCCTATTATAAAATATTCCATGAACATATCTACAAAGATCCCTTCAAAACCCATTTAACCCCATCTACAAAAGAAATGAAAACACCTTTACCTCTTCAAAGTTCAAATATGTACATTGAATAACAAAATTAACAGTTTTGTGGCAAAATTATGCTTCAAACATAGTTTACTCTAAATCCGCCATGAGAATGTAGGCTATTGCATGCTGTTAGTTCACACTGGTCACCATTTACTTCTGTACTGAATTTTCACTAGCAAAACACAGCTACATGAAACCAGTGTGAAAGCAAACACTTCCACATTGTCCAGTTAATTTCACTTTATCGGTCACCACAGATTGGTCATTATATAATATTGAACAAACATTATTTTAACAACCTTTGAAGCCTCGACCTGGTCTATGAGACCTTTTTTTATTATAATCATTGATGGGGATTTTGAACCAAAGTGATCTTTTGATTAAGTTCCCGAAGTTTCAGTAGTACAGAGGTCGGCCCGGCCTACTAAATTGGGCATGTTTAATCGAAAATTTTACTAGTTTATAGCCAATAAATTTGCAAAGTAGGTCCTATAATTTCGATTTGGGGGTAGTGAACAGAAATTATAAAATTTATGCAACATTTACATTAGGCAATCACCCAATCCTTAACTCAGATATCATTTGATAATTAAATATAGCAAACTGAGCAGAGATTAGCATTGTTTGAACTGAAACATATGTCAAGCATGGGCATTTTAAGTTTGAAAAAGAACTTACCGATTGTAAACAGGCGCTTCAGGGGAGGGCGTCTGGTCATCTTTCAATAATGACCCTTCTGTGCTTTCGCAATTCTGAATGCAATATCCTCAATCAGCGAGCGAGCATTCTTTTATGAACTCTACGGATGGTGAATAGCCGTGAGCTGACAGAAGCTCGGGTCATTTGGCTACAGGTGGTGTACGATATGTATTTAGTGAAAGGTGTCGTGGGTTACGACAATGAAAGCTGGATTTCTAAAGCGTGTAATTGTTTTGGCAGCATGATAACTGTGTATGGCTCCAAGGGTTTGAACCCGGGTCAAGGGTTTGAACCCGGGTCACAGTGTATGTATTTAGTAAGTTTTGCGTTTATGATTTTTTATTAAAAAACTGATTTTTAAAATGCATTTCTTTATTAGTCCCCAAGGCAGGGATTATAGCAATTGATTTGCATTCAACTTTTAATTAACTTCCAAATTTTCATTTTAAATTTTTGTATAGTTACCTATTGTTTTAGAAATTTGAATTATTAAATTGATTTTAAAACAAATAAAAAATTATATTTTAAATTTTATAAAGTATATAATTTCTATTTTTTGATTGGCTAGTAAGTTTGATTTGACTAATAAGCCCTGTTTTTTTTTTTTTTTTACAAGAACGGTTAGGTTGCATTAATCGGCATCCTGGCAAGCCAGACTGAAAGAGTTACAAATCTGAAGAAGGTTGGTGACCTCTAACAGTGCTGCCAACCTTCTTGTGAAAGTCTTGGGAGACAAATCCCATCTGTTTCTTGAGCTAATTCGAGAGAGTGACAAGAGGAGCTTACAGGAGTAAATTCTCACAAACTGTGAGCCAAGTAGAAGACAAAAGCAAAGCATTTAAACTTATGAGGATGAAATTTGCCCCTTAAAGTAGGGATCTAGCTTTTTCTGAGATCCTAAAGAGATGTTGGAAGCCGTTTCCTTTTCTCTACGCACCTTGTTGGTCCTTCGTCCTCTGGTGAGGGGTGGAGACGGGGCTGAGATGTCTTCAGGTTCAATAGTTTCCACAGAGCCGCTGGAGGGGACTGAAACAGCCGGACCTGCAGAGGCAGGGGGTTCAGGATCTGAGGTCCTGGCTTCCTTCGCTACTGAGCCAGGTGGGGCGGGATCCGGTAGTCTTTCGTCTACCGGAGGATCTTCCTTAACTGCTGTTGCTTCAGGATCTAGGGCTTCTTCTTCTTGCAGTGCATCAAAGCTGTTTTTAGTTTCAAGAGTTGCCTCCGCTGAAGGAGTGGCCTTCGGAGCCTGGGCTAGTGTTTCCTTTCGCCTTGGTTGCCTTCGCCGGTTAGTTACTGGCTGAAAGTCATCTCCTTTAACTGGTTCCACAACCTCAGGGGCTTTGGGGCAGCATTTTGCGAAATGACCGTAAGCATGGCACCGAAGGCACTTAAAAGGAATCTGCTCGTAGTCCAACTCTTGGATATGGCGCCATTCCCCCAGGGAGATCTGAATGGCTTCCGGGAGTCCTTTCTCGAGATTAACCTCAACATAAATACGAGCACAGGTAAATTGATCCCCTTTCGGCTCCATAAGCCCTGTTAAGATGTGACTTTTCTAAAATTAAAAAATTAAAATCTATAAAAAATCTAAATGTGACACGCAGTTGGCATGATTAAACATACATTTATGTTCTAGTCTACGGACTCAGTCGTGGATCGATCAGATCGATGGGGATTAAATACATATTACTATCGATTCTCCACCATTACATTGCACATTTCCCAACTGTGTATTAAAGTTATTGTAGTAAATGACAAGCCGTGCAACAAACGGATGGGTCCATGCATGTACACTTATTTTATTCTTTTCAAATCTCGTACATGTCACACTACACTACAATATGGTATTCTTAGGAAGTTTCACATCTTCTTTACAATGTTGTCATGTTTTCGTTCAATAACATTGTATGCCATTTCAATAGCATTATATGTCATTCTTTGACATGACACGAGGGTCATTGTATTTAAACCAGCATAGATCCAAATCCTAGGCTCTATCAAGCGCCAAGAGGGATCACATTTCTCATATTTACTTTTTACTTTGTATTAAAAGTAAAGTCCTTAGTTTAAGTCTCATATTTACTTTTTACTTTGTATTATTCTTTTTTGTTTCGGACCGACATAATATTTATCACCTAATCCTAAGCTCTAAAGTCTCTAGTTTAAGTCTCATATTTACTTTTTACTTTGTATTATTCTTTTTTGTTTAATTTATATTATTTTGTTTATGGCCGACAATATCGACAAACACTCGACTTACAAGATCTCCTTCATACAAATGTCCGATAATATCGACAAACACTCGACTTACAAGATCTCCCTCATACAAATGTCCGACAATATCGACAAACACTCAACTCACAAGATCTCCCTCATACTGGGCTGTAGAGCGCCTCTCGGCGCAATAAAATCATTTTTTTTTTTTTACATATTAATAATACAAAATTGCAAATCTTTTCTTATTTTTGTAATAGATAATTATACCATTTTATATATGTTACTATTTGTTAATTCTTAATTAACAAGAAGTGGATTATATCCTATTAAAATATATTTTCGAAAATATTGAAAGCTTAAATATATTTACTAATTTTTTACTTGAAATTTAAATCTTTCTTAGAGACAGGTATAAGCAGCGTTGTTGTACTATATCTCAACTATTAACATACGTTTATGGCAGGGACTAACTGCCTTGCAGCTAGTCGACTTGTTATTAAATTAAAATTTTATATAAAGTTTCCTCAAAACTCAATTCTTCGTGTGGGAACGTTCGAGTCGGACCCTATTAGTTGGTCCGTACACTTGAATTATTTTTTAAATTGAATCTTCGATTTCATTTTATTTGTTGTTTATTATTTTTTTAATCATGGGAACTGAGCAATCTTTAAGGGTATATTCAGGGGCGAGATGTTCTGAAGCCTATCGAGGTGAGCCTCTATCTCAGGGGTTGTCTACTCTTCGAGCCTTGTCGAGCCACTGAAATTTGAAGTGAGAGAAGGGGCAACAAAACATCAACTCTCTTTACATGATGTACTCCTAAAGACAATAACATCGTTAATATCCATCTCTTTGAATTATACAATGTACTATTAAAGACAGTAACATTGTTAATGCCCCATCTTCTTGAATCAAATTTTGTGAAGGGATATCCTCTAACCAGCGTTGTAGATCACTTGTTTAAGTATGCCCTTTGTATCTTAGAGGAGTTAAGGTAACCTAAAATACAAAAATTATCCTTGCATTGTGGCATTCTTGGATCAATTCATCGTTTAATATTTAATAGATGTTATATATTCTACCATTTTAGCATGCTCACTCTGCATTTTAGTATTCATATTCTTCCATCACCTAGAGAAATTAATGATAGAGAATGTTGTTTATTGTTAATGTGAGAAAATAGTTTTGAAACTTTTTGATCTATAGAAAAGAGGTTGTTCACTGTCAATGTGAGAAAATAGTTTTGAAACTTTTTGATTCTATAGAAAAGAGGCCTCTTTAGTAAGCCCAAGATGAAAGAAATCATGACGAAAAGAAGGGACTTAGAAAAGAGGCCTCTTTAGTAAGCCCAAGATCAAAGAAATCATGACGAAAAGAAGGGACTTCGAATATTGCTCGAAGCATCCAAACACCATCAAGGAAGATTACTTTTGCTAATATTGAATACGAGAAACAATCCAAAGCTCTGAGAATGCTGGGAAAAAGAAGATAGTGAGATGCTTGAAGGAAAACGATAAAAAAATGGTAGTTTTCTCTATGCTAAAGGCAAAGCATAAGGAGGATCTTAGCTACTTATGGAAGACTACTTTCGAAGTACAAGTGATATTTGAACCTCTAATTTTAATACACCCAGTATTGTTGAGAATGGGAGAATCATCATATAAAATAGGTATGTAATTTTTCTTTTGTGTTTTTTTAGTATGGGCTTGTGTTATTCCCATTTTATATAATATTTATATTAATTTGTTTTGCCTTATAGAATAGTTCCACTTCTTTGGTTTATTTGCCTTTAGCATAAATTATTTTGGATTGTGTTTCATGTTGTATGGTCGGTATTTTTATGACCCTAAAATGGATCTCATGGCAAGAAACTATAGGATTTTTAATATGTTGCATAGTGTTCATGTTTTTGGTGGAGAATCCACCAAGTGGCAAGGAAATCCCATGACAAAATCTATATTTAAACTGGTTCTTAGTTAGCTTAGAGGTAAGTTAATGAAGCCACATCAAATAGTCATTTTTGCACGCAAGGATTTGAAGGCCATGATGATTACTATTGTACGTTTGCTCTACCCTCACAATAGTGACAAGAATAATGATGTTTCTAGACAACAGATGAATGTTATAATTCCTTTTCCTTTTGGTAGGAAGATGTATCATTGTGTGGGGTGCTGTGGATTCTAGCAATCTCTTTGAGACTCTTAGGCAGCAATTGGTTTCAAGGACGAAGCATCTAGATCAGTCTATTGGTGATGGTTGGAATTTAGTTTTGATTAGAGGCGTTAAATCTTTGGTGACTTCTGAAGTTGGTGGGCTCATCCTTATCTGCATTTTCTAGAGTTTTCGTTTCTAGAGAACTCTAGAAAAGACTGAAGAAGAGTTTTGGGTTGGTGATCGTCAATGGATGGAAACTCTACTTACAATACTATAGTTTTAGTTGTAAACACTGAATATAATGAGCCTATTCTTAAAGATATCTTCCATGTCTACTCATACATTAGTTTTTGTCATTTTGGTAATTGGTTTTGGAGAATGATGCAATCTTGTAGCCTGCAACTCTCTTCAACAGGGCTTACAGGTTTCCACTGCCCATCAGGTGCACAGTTGTGACCCTTTCTTAATTAACTAACAGAAAACAGAAATTCAGCGTTGCAATAGAATCACTAAATTTGAACCAACGGAAATTTCAGAGCAGTAGTGTAATACTTTCTTTAATTAAATTTATCAGCCCACATACAATTGCAAACAGAAAATAACAGTTTTATGTACTTTGCTTACAACATAAATTAATTGCCAATCTAAATTTGACCTTTTGTAGTGATCTGAAATGACTCCCTTTGTATGTTGTTGAACCAAGCTAAGACAGGTTGAACTATGTCCCCAACTATAGAGCCAACGCTACCCTTCCTTGTTGCCTTCAAATTGTTCCAAAACTAAATTGTTCTCCTTCAAAATTCCCCTTTTTATTATTTCCTGTGTGTCTCTTCATTTTTCCATGGGGAGGTGGATGGTTGCAACCGTTCCTCTTCCAAACAATTCCACCAATGAATCTTGTCCAACTCATTTGTTCAGCCTTGATTATGCCACCTCACTCCACATGCAGATCTGATCTGATCTGAAATCCGCATATTTTGTAATTGTGAACTATAATCTACAGGATTTCTGTAGCTAAACAGAATTTTCGCAATAGAACAAACTTTTTGCCACCGCTACAAACTTTCCACAACCGAACGGATTCGCAACAGGTTTCTGTAGCCATTTATTTCCTCCTATGACTATTAACCAAACTAAATCTTTTTGGTGTGATGTTGATTTCCCAAACCAAGGATGCTCCTACATCAGACACTCTTGGTAAGAAAAATTGAGCATCCTGCTCAAAGAGTTCAGCAAAATTCCCCCCTTTGTTTATTTTTCCTCTTTTCCCACAACTTCTCTACAAACCCAACAGGGCTTACATTTTGCAAGGACTCGTGCTCAACAAGGCTTACATTCTTCAAAAATCCATGCCTAACAGGGCATACTGCCTCCCCATCCTCTCGCTATAATATGATCTACAACACGAGTTGTTCATCCTCTGTGTTCTTCTCTTGGAATGCAACACTTTTGTTAGTACCATAAAGACCAACATCCTCTAGACATATATTTTGCATGTCTTTAAAACTCATGGTGCCAATATCGTACACCAACTCCAAATCAAAGTCAGACTTCACAATAAAATGTGTTCCTAAATCCAACATTCCATTTTGTTGCTTAACAACAAAAATATTCATTGCAAAGGATTTAACTTCCTCGACATTTTCGTCAAACGTATCATGTGAGTCAACTTCTGTTTGCATATTTAGGGCCATTCTCTGCCCATTTGTTGGGCTTCTTTGGTCACTTCCAAATGCACTCGGTTTCACGTGAGGATCCACATCTGCCTCTTCTCCCTGCAAGTCCTTATGAACAACATCCTCCCCATCATCATTTGTACAATCCTATGTATCTACCAACATGTTAGATACCATTTGCACATAATACAAGGTCCACTCTATTACCAAAGGAAATCTCTTCAGGGCCTTTGTGGCCTTCCTTGCTGCTACACATTCCCCAATCTGACAACAGGCTTCCATCAAAAATTGATCCCTCTCGCACCTCCTATCATTAAGTATGGCTTCCACTTGCTTGATATATTATGTTATGCTGGAAATAAGGTGTGTGTCTGCCATCTCCATGGATTCCTCGGCAGCAATCCTCAAGGATTCATCATCGTGCACACATTCAACCTTCTAGCCCACTGTAGTGCCTGCAAAACAACCAACTATTACAGTACTGGGCTTTGGAAATCCTTCCGAAACCACATCATTTATGACATCTTCAGGCATTCCTTCTGTAACATGCTCATCATGCATATGCATCACCATTCCAAACACATGCTCAGACCCTACAACTTCAGGATTTCTCTCCAACATTAGAATAAAGCATCTTACCTCCAAATCAACAATGAGACTTTCCTCATCCCTTTCTGCAAGTAAAAGATCCCTGTCAAAACCCAAAATTTCCAAAAAATTTAAAATTTTTAAGATAACAATAAAGGTTATTAAACGCATTCCTTAATCTGTTTGAATTAGTTAAGTGATCATAACTATGTCTGATTGATTTGTCATTGTATTCAAATGTTAAAAGTAAGTCTTATTTATCGTTGTTGATGGTTTTCCTGTTTTCAACCACAAGGGGGAATTGTCATCGCAGACTGGGCTTACTTAGCTTCCGAGCTAATGCATCCAAATGTCTTTCATTTACAGGTATACAGGTAAAGTACGGGTCACTGCAATTACTTTTTAAAGCATTATATTTCCTTTAATTGTACCAAAACGTACAGTAAAGTTTAATCATGCGAGACAGGTTGTCAAATGTAAAAAGGTAGAAGTTTTATTCCTGTGATATTCATATATTCTTTCTATTAGAGAGTTGATCAATTCTGCATGAGAATATGATAGGTATTATTCTTTTTCGGACTATCTTGCTTACCCCATGGAGTATTGTTCTTGCTATTAATATTGTGTTGCAATAATATTCCTTATTTCGCATCATGAAATGTCACGGGCAAATGGAAATTAAGCTATTTTGCTTATCTGATGTTACTGTGTGCTTTATGATTTCACTTACAAGGATCTAAAAGTTTGCAATGTATAAATAACTTATTACTTGCACTGTATATGATTCTGTCAGTTCATATCTTCTTATGATATTCTTTTAGGGTTGCTTTGATGGCACCACTAATACTATTTCTAGAAGTAAAACAAACAAGGCTAACAGCTATCTTAAATGACAAAGGTATAGAAGAGTTGTAAGTCATAGTACTTGTCTTCATCTTCAATATTTTATAGATTTATAGACTTTGATAGACCCCTTGCTGATTCTCATGAGGCTAGGTTAAGACGTAAATAAAGATAGATTGTTCCATACTATTTAAAGACTTTCCTTACCTATAACTTTTATAGTATAATCGTTTTCTTCACAACTTGAGTACCTCATAACTGAGTTTTTCAACAATCAAATGCATGAATTAATAGTTCATTGTTTAGAACTATAAAAAGCTAGGTTTAAAAATACTATCATAAGGTGTGATATATAAAGGATAACATGTATCTATGTTATTGTTAATCTCAAGAATAGCCAAGCAACAACTATAATACTCATACTATGATTTGATTTCATCAAACGATGATGAATATCTCATTACCCTTGCATATTATTGATGAGGTCTAATTTTAATGATTGTAGGGTAATATATGTTATGGTTTGCCTATTCGTGTTCGAGGGCATAGTTTTGAAATGAGAGGTATGGTGCAAACTTTCACTATGGTACCATGACCATATGGGAATATCCAACCATGGGCAACGTGTATATACTCTATGATCTTTAATCGATTAACAAATGATTGTAGCACATCACGGGACTATAGGACGTAACCCACTGCATGAGAAAATATTAAAAGGCGACGTGGAAGTTTCTACGCCAAGTGTTGGAGATATTTAAGTGTTGAATCAACCCTAACCCGACATTCTTCCTTTGCCTTCAGGCTTGGTCCTCCTGTTGAAACCCTCCTGTCTGAATCCGAACCCTACTGAGCTGTGAAGGAACTCAGCTTTGCTACAACTCTAAATCTTTCGTGCTTATACACCTTGATACCATAGAGTTGATATGTTTTTTTTTTTTTTGTTAATAGCAACTGTGGTTGGTGAAATCCCAGCGTTTTATCTTGTTCATGTCAAGATTTAGTCCTGGTATTTCGGTGCCATGCTCTCGGTTTGTTCCTGATTAAGCTGTCAAGTATTTACAGTTTCCCTTGCTTGTCGTTGGTAGAAATCTTTGAGATATACTGTGGGTAGCTTTGATAGTGTTATTATGCCTAGGGTTTACCTCATGAACTCGTTTGCTAGTCTGTTGCCTTTGTGACAGCGTGTTCACAGTTTTCATGCTACCTCGACCTTCGTCTTGTCCATTGTTGCGTCTAAACGTCATTGGTATACTTTGCTTAGCCACTGTAACAGGTTCAAAAGTCTAGGGTTTGTATTTGTCAACCGTAGAACCCTGTCATCTCGTGCTCCTAACTCTCGGTGGAAGGGATGGGGTTTTTTCACATCATTTATTCGTGGCTAGCAAAATAGTTACAGAAATGGCGGCCTCCTTCACCCCGGTAAGTCACTGTACTCTCGTCTGTGTTTATAGTTACAAGCATTGTTTTTAAAACAAGTTCGAGTTTCTAACATATGCATTTCTATCTTGCAGGAACTGATTCTTCATACGTCACAAGTGGCACGAACTCCAGCTGGTAGCATGTTCCGGGTAAGCCTGGTTCTTACCATGGCAAAATACTCCTTGTGGGTTGTTTGCACTGTAGGGTTTTGGTTTTGAAAGCCTGGCTTCAGTCGTTTGTAAAAATAATCTCCTTGCTAGAGGCGTTTATGGTTTTAACAAAGTGCAAAGAGAGGCTATGCGCCTACTCAGGTTGTCGAGGTTACGGCCTCCAGTTTTAATACTGTATCTGTATTTTGCTTTGGGGTTTTTATTACCCAGGGTTTAGACTTTACCTTAATATAACTTATGTCTTGTATGAGAGGCCTGTTCCTTGTCTGCGTTTTCATTTAAATGATGATGATAGGGATAGTATCACACCGGTCTTTAGTTTTTAAAAGAAACTGCTTGTATCAGCGATTGGTGAACTCGGTTGTGGGTTGAATGCTATAGTAACAAGGTTTTGCTCCTGTGTTTGTTTCTATATAATTTTTATCTTATAAAAGAAATGATTTGTCCGTCCATTCTGTAAGATGGAGTTTGTGTATGGGGGTATTTCGAGTTCAGAGTTTATGTAGAATGTTGCTATCAATAGAGAGGCCTTCGGCCGTAAGTGATAGTTATTGTATGAATTTAAATGTTGGGAGCTACGTCTAAAAAGCCTCCTGTAGGTTTCGAGTTTGATTGGGTGTGGTAATGATTTTCGATTTCATGTTTTAAAATTATCTACTCTGAAATTTGGCTACGGCCGTGAATGAATCATTGTAATTCTATTCAAAGTTTAACCCTGTAACGTCTGGTCAGAATAAGGTTAACACGAAGGTACAAATAGTGATTAAATTTATTTGTTGGATCTTTAGTTACGATATTCCCTTAATAGTAGTTTGGGAAATTAAGTGAAAAGTTTGATGGTATTAACGAAGCTCGATAATGAGCTGTAGCACTGTTTGTCTTTCTCATTTAATACATGTTTTCTCTGCTATTAAAATTTTAATGTCAAAGCTTGAAACGATAGGGTTTCAGAACTACTCGGTTGTGAAAAACACTTAACTGTTTAATCTACTGCTACGTTTAAAGATTCTAAAACAAACTAATTTGTTTATCTTATTAATAATTCTTGTATAATGTACTTCTGTTCAAGTTTTTGTATGTGTTTTTATTCGATAAATAAATTATGAAGAACTTTAGCTAAGATTGAAGTTTGATTTAGATGCATATTCTTAACTAGACATACATTCACTAGGGTTTGTATTCTTAACAAAAGTAACCTAACTGCAACTACTAAAGTTCTTGCAACAACCCTGAAATGTCATTGATACTGTAATATATATAAATAACTGGTTATACATACTCCCGATCCTATAATTAATAAACAAGTTATGTTTTCAGAAAATAATTACTGTACACAAAAACATTACTTAGTATTACTACTGTATAGCATGCATTGTAATTGCTTTAACCGCAAGATAATAATAATGTGAAAGAATACTGAAACACAGTAATTCTTATTAAATCTACTTCTGATATTCAGGGATTGCAACTTATAATAATTAAATACTATTCAGACATACTGAAGATAAACATAACCTACAATCATTTATACTTAATAAACAAAACAAGAATGAGTAGCAGAACCTGTGTCAACTGTAGACAACAACAGCAATGGGAGGCTGTTCCTCCCTACCAACTCCTGGAGAGTGCCCAGACAGCACTTCGCAGGACCCCCGAGCTTGCTCTGGTCTCACTGGCTGGAACTAGGTGCAGCAAAACAATTCACTCAGCCAAACAGCTAAACTGGAACCAAGTTACTGCAGCATCTCAGATCAAACACTCCCTTACTGAATTTTCCCTCTTCCTCAATGGGACTCCTGAATAGCATTCACCTGAATGTATTCTCCCTCCAGAACAATGTTGAACCCCCAGGTCAGTTCATTGAGTACTATTTAAAAGATTGCCTAGGTCTTAGTTGGGTTAACTGTCATTAATGAGCCATCTGCTCAGATTCCACTTTCTTGGGGAATCATGACCCCAAAATATAGAGAAGTTGCCACCTGCAACTTAGGAAGTGTTTGAGGATGCTGCCACTTGTCTTTTGCCTTTCCACCTAGTTCCATCCATCAATTAGACCAGTAACCTCTTTTAACAGCTCTCCCATGCTGTTGTCTCCATAATTTAATTATTAATAATAAAATATTCAGAATTTACATTCCATTTCTGGTGACTCTGCTGAGTCATCAATTCCTACTTAGCATTAAATTTAACATAATGTCTCAGGAATATTAATAAAATTATTACATTATTTTTGCAAAATTGGGGTATGTGACAATCCCTTACCTGCTCCTTTCCTTCGCTAGACCTCATGCGTATAGCCACTACACAAAATATCTCTTGAATGTGAGATTCTTCAGCCACACCTTCCAATACATTCTTTGCACACAAATTATGTACAGATCTCGGAAGCGAAATATCATAAATCTGTAACACATACTAATTCAATTTCATAATTGTCCATGTGCTTAATAGTTGTTGCTTGTTCGTTGTTCACCAACACGTTCATTTCTAGCATGGTGTTCATACTTCTCAGGCAAGCTCTCATTCCAATGGATAAACCCAAAGTAAGAACCAGTTGGGTTGTCATCTTCTCAGTCACTCTTATCATGTCAACCTCACAACATACTTCTTTAATAAATACATTTACAACAAACCCACTCTGCTCTTCCACCTTCAATATAAATCTTTCAACATTGAGTTTACACGTACAACTGAGATCAAACATATCTCTTTCATCCATGATCAATGCTTCATAATGTCGGGATTCCTCATTAGTTCTTCTCATCCGTAGATTAGTATCCTTTAAGAGATTTTGGAATTTCCCATTCATTAGGATGATGTGCTTCCATTTCCTTTGGAACAAAAATTTCTTGTCCATCTTGTGCTTCTGCTAGGAGAATATGAATTCTCACATCATCTCCATCTTCACATTTACCATGAGCTTCCATGGAATCCTCTCTTTCCATGTTTTCATTCACATGATTTCGTTGCACCTTCAAATATAATATCAAATATGCTAGGGAAAACAATAGTTCTAAAACCCATGGCATGCTACAGCCATCCATGATCTATTTTGTTGTTGTAATTTTCCTTTTCTAAAGCTGATTCTTCTTCCGCTTTTCTTTCCTCCTCTGAGATAGATGCTTTCCCATCACACTGGTAACAACCTCACGCTGACTCCAATCCAACAAATCCATTATCCACTTAATAATTCCAAATGTTGTTGCATTCTTTTCACCCAACTCGATATTGTTGTACTTATGTATTCCATTTATGTGTTCCGTCCTCTAATAACATTTCCATCTTTGTTTCTTTCTGCTCCAAGTCCTTGCTTCCCATGCAACATTCCTTTTTTCTCTATCACATGCTATCAAATCAAACAACGTTATTGAAGACATACCTTCAACAACAAGCATTCTTAGAAAAACATTTCTTTGGACAATATCTTTAAATATGAACCTGCCTTTATCTTCATCACCTTCTCGGTCCTTCAATTGTTGTACTCTCCAATTTCCTTGTTGCAATGGGTATTCTTCAACTTCTTTTGAGATATTCTTTATAATGTCGAATCTTGTCACAATTCCCTTTCCAAGTTGTGTATGGTTATCTGCTTCATCTTCCTGCAGTTCATCTTCCACATGGTTACACTTCCCATTTTCCTCATGGACAATTTCTTTTATAATTTTATCATCGACAAGGTATTTAAGGTAATTTCCAACGCCATTTTCATAACTTGGAATCCAACATTCTGCTGCAAATTCTTTCTCTATTTCCCCTTGGACTCCAGCAAATTTGAACTCGATCTTTTCACTTGGGCACTCTTGCACAGTCATTTTCTCCCTATCATCTGAATTTGCATAACTTGTAAGGTTATCTTCAACAACATTCTTTCGGGCATCTTCATCCCTTCTAGGATATGAAATCTCAACTCTCTTAATGTCCTCTTCAATCCTTGTATTATCAACAACCTCGTGGTCTGCAAAGTCATCCTCTTCATTACTTTCTTTTACACCTGCAAAAACAACAAAACCATCACATGATACAGGGACTTCTTCAGTTTCTGGCTGAGCTTCCGGTCTCCATGCTTCTTCATCCAATATGCTTGGCATCTCTGGTACACATTCTTCATCATTTTCTTTTTCTTCAGGCCAACATATAATTGTAGGTCCTTCATATCTCTTTATATCACTTTCACTAAGGCTCAAACTGGAGTTTGAAACGAGAAAAACTCATTTCCTAAGTGAACTTCCAACAGAAATAAGACAAAGGCTCCATAAATGGAATAAAAAAAATATAATTGATAAGATATTCGATGATTATTACAATTAAATTGGTAGGGATTTTTATAATCCTTATCGTGCATTTTCAAATGAAGGGGCACATCTCTCACTTTTCCTAATTAATTAATTAATTAATTCTATCTATTAATTATTAATTATTAATATTACTATATATTAATATTAATAAATTTTTTTGTTGTAAATAAGCGCTAGAACCTTCTATTAATTGTAGTTGAACAAATATACAAAATATAAATACAAACAGGCGAGCCGATGCTCGTACCAAATCGACGACCCCAGGCATGGTCGATTTTCATAATGAGAGTTTGTCAAAAAACCAGAGTACCCTGGCCTGACGACCCCCGAAAAAGAAGGATTCCCATGCCCAAACCCATGTCTGCGCAGAAACTGGTTGTGCCAGAGGCAATTAACCAAAAATAACAAAATTAGCATAAGGAGGCAGAAAAACCCAAGAGGGTCCACAAGATAACTGGATACCTTCAAAGATAATCAGGGTGTCGGGGATCCCTCCCGGGCGACATCGCCTCGTCCCGATGTGGTTCCCTAGAGAGGTCCAGGTATTGCTTCAAAGCTGTTTTGAGTAGGCAGATACCCGCCACGTTGGTCTGTTGACCCCCCTTTATGATTTGAATTGCCTCCCGGATGCCATTGGCTAGCTGGTGTCGCGCCTGAATGTCACATGCCAGAAGAATCCGAACTGCCCAGAAGGGGTTGGCTACCAGTTTCCTGATCAAATGGGCTTCATATTCCTTGAGGAGGGAAACTTCCTGATGAGTGATTTGTGCCTCAATGGGGGCCATAGTTTCAGCAAGATATTGCGCTCCCCAGTTAAAGGGCAGAGGAGCCAACGCCTCTAACTCCAGGGGTTGATGCTGAGAAGGTCCCTCACCTGGTAAACGACCATCACCTCCATGACGACTAGAACCACCACCCCTGTTAGAGCCTCGGCGGTTGCAGGCCATAACTTCCCTATCCCAAGCACTCAACCAACATAACTCAGCAGAATGATTCTCACTATTCTCAGACTGTCGTGTCCTTTGCATGATTTTACCCACAAGGTGGTGGGTATTTATAGAATTGCTGGGCAAAATCTGAAAGTAGCTCATCTGCGGAGCCGAATGATTATTCCTCTTCCCTGCACAAATAATAAGTTTAGCCTTCATGGCTCTGTACCTACTGATGGCCTCCAAATCTACGAAATATGCCTTTTCACATGCTTTATCCTCTTGAAAGCAGTACACCCGCTTATCCGACATACATCCAGCTTTACTTCCCTTTGCACGGAAGCGGTTGCTCATGGTAGAGCCAACTACATTCCGCAAACAGTAGTTAAGCCTGATGGTACCAAACCGGCCAAGAATGACGATTGAGAGCACTATTTAAAGATGAAATGATGTTTGGAGGCCCCTGGCGTATCCTTGCTCTGTGTCATTAGCCACTACTAGCGCTTCGCCTTCACCACCACTTGTCTTGACGCTCTTGTCATGATGGGTGGTAGTGGAATAAAACTTGGTCGTGACGGAGGGAGCCGTCAGTTCATCCTGATGCCAATTGAATACTACTACGTCACTGCTCTTCTCGTGGGTTGTGGTTAGGCTGCCATCTGTCCAGGTTAAATCACGGGGCAGAGATTTGTAGGAGTTTGAGGAGGTTTCCATTTTGATGCTAGATCGACTGTTCTCCTGGCGTGGCAGTCTGGCCTGGTCCCCCTCCATGCACTAATCCGGGTGGCCAAGATCATCCTTACCCAATTGTTTGATTATCCTCCGTAGATCCTGGTCTTCCATGTCCTGAGGCTTAACACCATGGAAAGAAGTTAGAGCACCCACCCCTTTGTTGGCTAATGCGTCTTCCACCTTGTTTCCCTTACGGCGGACGTGCGTAAACTGAATGGCTGGGGTGGTGTCCAACAGTCTCTTCAGGGCGAGGAGCCGGCTCTCCCATTTCCAGTTGCAGGAAACCTTAGCAATGGTCGAGCCGTGTTGAATGCGTTTCGCGGTGGTGATGATAATAAGGGAGTCCCCCTCCATGACCAGAGGTGTCTGTCCCTGCAGTAAGGCCCATCTCAAGTCGCTCACCATTAGTTCTAATTCGGCCATGTTGTTTGAATTTTCCCCTAAATCGCCCCAGTATGTGCTAACTATTACACCTTCTGCAGTTCTAATGACTCCTTTGAATCTCGTCGGACCTAGGTTTCCTTTTGCAGCTCCATCAAAATTAAGCTTGAAAGCTCCTTCTATCGGTCGCTGCCAAAATTCAGGGCTGGGAGGAGGCGCATCCACCGGGCGGGATCGGCCAATGCTTGTCGGTAAGTTATAATTCCCCTAGTCGTTCAGAATTTGTCTTTCTGCACTGTCCATTTTCATTGCTTCTGGAGTCCACTGATTTAATGTTAACGTTTCTTTTAAGTGAATTTCCAAAAGGTTCCAAACCGCTTCTATGGTTCGGGTTTTATCTTCAAAAATACGTCTATTCCTTTCCTTCCATAATTCCCAGACCACAAAACCCGAGAATAATTCCCACATCTTGTTCAAGATCTCGTTTTTAAAAGCCTTGGAAGGCCAGTTGGCTATGGTTAGATCAAGGTGGCTGCAGACCCTAGCGTTCTTCCGAAAACGTTCTTCTCCCTTTTCCCACAGGTAGGAAGCCAAAGGACAAGAATCTAGCAGGTGGTTAATGGTTTCAGAGTCCGTCTCACACATGCTGCATCTGGGCAGCCCAATCATCCCCCTGCGCTGAAGATTCTCCCAGGTGAGGATGCGTCTATGTAAAAGAAGCCAGCTAAAGGAAGCGATTTTGGGCCACCAATTTCCCTTCCAAATCTTACGCCATTTTTCCTCAGTCGCCAAGCTATGAGTTTTCGAGTGCAATCCCATGGCTTCTTTGACACTGAAATTGCCCGTGTTCGAGTACCCCCAGCGAACTTTGTCTAGGCCATCCACCTTGGGGATCCTGCATTTACATAGATCTTCTTAGAAGCTATCCAAGTTCTCATCAGGGGCACAAGATTGCCACCAAGATTTAGGTTTCCATATTCTGAAATGGGCATCAGTTGTTATGGGTTCCCAAAATCCTTTCAGCCGCTTTAAGGGACTGCTTTGAAGGTAGAGACTTAAATCAGGGATGTCCTTGCGATTGGCCAGGAAAGGTAATTGTTGCCAAGCGTCCCGCAAGAAAGAGGTTGAGTTATTGTCCTTAATCTCCCAAAAGTTGTGTCTTTGGATGAGACCCCTGTTCTCTTGCGCAACTTTCCATATGCTCGAGCCTGGTAATTCCTCTTCAAATCTTATAAAGTGTTGTTTGGGCCATTGGGGTGCGTACTTGAAATGCCAGAGTTTTCCCCATGGTTCCTCTGTGTGAGTGATCCATCTCCACCAAATTTTGGCTCCCAAAACTTTGTTTGTACTCACTGGGTCCCGAAGTCCTAGACCCCTTGCTTCTGTTGGTTTGCACAAGGTGTCCCAATCAACCAAGGCCCATTTCTTATGCCCATCTGCTCCACCCCACAGGAAATTCCTTTGAATATTACAAATTTGTTTGAGGACAGTTTTGGGGGCATCCAAGACTGAGGAAAGGTAGAGAGGCATGGCCTGAAGCACTGATTTGACTAGGATGATACAGATTGGAATATTCAAGGCTCGGTAGGTCCACTGGCTAAGCTTTTGTTTGAGTTTGTCCAACAACTCCTTCCAAGAGATTTGACGAATAGTGGATTCCGCTAGAGGAGCTCCCAGATATTTGGAGGATAGGAACCTATTATCACATATATAGTAGTCGGGCTACCATACATTTTTGTCAGATTCCAGTACACTATTCAGCCAATTTCCTTACATTGAGATGCTGAGATGAGCATCTATTATGGATCACTATCAGATTTTGGACAACAGTTATATTCCCCATGCCATGACTAAGTTTCAGGACACTCACAGAGATGACCGATGTAGCTATTTAGCCATTTGATCAGAGGAGTCAGTAGTGCCCAGAGTTACAACAGTAGTTTCAGAGGTCAGATGTTGGTTTAGATGATGATCTTTCAGGTATATGACTCAACAGGTATATTATGGTGTTGTGGTTATATTGCTTTTATTTCCATTTTCTTAGCATGTCTTAGCATTTAGTATCATGATCTGGCGATCATATAGATATGTGGACCTGGTTGTACTTATACATATATATCATATTGGTCCTTACTCAGACTTAGAAGTTCTTGGCCTATACTCAT
The DNA here is from genome assembly GCA_027924585.1 of Larix kaempferi. Lineage (NCBI taxonomy): Eukaryota > Viridiplantae > Streptophyta > Pinopsida > Pinales > Pinaceae > Larix > Larix kaempferi. Next base: position 42,150,821 of record BSBM01000055.1, on the reverse strand, counting down.
TGGTTTTACCCTCCTTAGGGAGAATAGAGGTGATCATTCCCACCATACCTTGGCTTTCCAGTGTTGGTCTCATTATTCACTATCTTCATCCATCCATGACTTACCCAATTTGTTTCATCACCTTGACTTATTACTTGACTAGTGGCATGGAGGACCTTCTCCCACTATAGCCTCTATATTGGATAAGCTTCCCTATTTATTGTGTCTCGACTCTGAGTTGGTGATAAAACTTACCTTTGGTGAGTTGGAATTCCTTGAGAAGTCCCCCTAGTCACTAAAGATGTTGTTGGCTAAACCTGGAACTTTTAGTCCTGCCATCAATGCAAAGCATGGAAATGAAATGTTGTATCTTGTATGAAAAGCCCGTTCATGCAATGTGTTTCTCAACACACATGAATGAAAGGAAAGCCAAATGAAAATGGCTATGAAATATCAAATGTTATATCTTTTGTGAAATGTAAATACCTAGGTAAACAAGCTGTCTATGACACACCTAGAAGCGCTCAGGTAAACAAGTGCCTTAAAAACACACCTGCAGCAAGAAGCCTAAATAAATGTAAATCTATGCAATGTGTTTGTAAACACACATAGATCAAAGGTTATGGAAACACTAGTACCAAAAAGCAATAGAACTTAAATGCTATATCAAAAATATTGCTGGCCTCATTTGTATTATGGATTGTGCGCATATGTGTAAGGTGAATAAACACTCTTTGAACAACTTATCCATTTGTGAGACACCGCCATTCCCTGTGTTGTTGATTGTCCACTATATGCTATGGTGTGTATTCCCTTTTCCATTTCCAAAGTGTCACAGTGTTAAGTCAGTAAGTCATCCTTTGACCTAGCCAATTGTTTCTTAGCCTTCACCCTTCACTAGCAAATTGATCACAACTATGAAGTGAGTATGACCTTGAAAGTCTTGTTTGAGTAATAAATAATAATTATGACTTATTATATTTGGATTTAGATCGCCAGTGATGATTACTTATTGTTATAATTGCTAATTGAATGGATTGTAAAGCATGTCTTAACCTTGGACACCTTGCAGCAACTTGATGACAGTTTGAGTTATATTTTGGTCATGTTGACTTGGTCAAACCTCAGTTTGACCAAAAGTCAACCACAGGACATGAGGTGGCATACCTCAGATGTTACATATAGATGATATATGGTCTGGTACAGGTCACCATGGTGGGCTTATGCAGTGGTTTTAGGCTTATGATGATGATTTGTGCTTTTCAGCACTTTTACAGCTTATTATTATTTGGTCTGTCGGATATGATGAGTATTTATTTTGGACCATGCAGAGGTTTAAATGGTGTATGAGTACACATCTTAGATGGATTTGGATCTTCTGAGTCCGATAAGACAGTCTGTTTTCAGTTCCGGGCAGTTACAGTGATGATTGAGCCTCAGTTCGCTATCCTAGTGCAGTTTTGGTCTGTCAGAGGCCCTATCAGAGCAGTGATGAGATTTACTTGGTTCACATAGGGCGTTGTGCATGGAGGGGGTGGTCCAGCCACTTGTTATTACCATATTACCCCCCTCCCAGACTCATTGGTGAGCTCACCTTGATAGTGCAGGCACTCCGGGAGGCAGTTTGGGCAGTTTCACATTTCCTGAGGCAGTTCAAAAATGGTAGAAATGGCTATAGAGGAATTCGATTTGGGATACTGAGGCAATGTTATGGCATGGGACGATCAGTGATGATGAGTGGGATGTCTTCCACACCTTCTCCAGCAGTTACAGCTTCATCGGGACCCACATCCATCACTTATGGCACTTTTTGATGATTTCTGGAGCCTCCTAAGGCTCACGACTTTCCCAAAGAGGCACGATTTGGTGTCTAGAGCATTTATTCTTGGATATTGTGCCATGGGGATTGACCAAGGGCGTTAGAAATTACCCCTTGGACCCACCATGAGCTATATTTTATGTTTTGTCATCATGATTTGGTGGGATCCCCTCTCCTAGGGCGATTTTGTCCAAGTATTGTTATATTTTATTAGTGATCCATGTATTGTATTGTTGAGCTCATCTCAACCATTGATTAGATCTTTTGATCTTTTAATCTTAGCCACTCATTCAAAAAGTGGTTAGATTGTGGACTCTCTCCCTCCTATTTAAAGGAGAGAGCTTCTCATTGTAAAGGGGTCTTTGGCTCTTGGAATCTTGATATAGACAAAATTTCTTGTGGTCTCCTTTGCATCTGGTGTTCTTAGATGGTGATTGGAAAGTCTATTGCATCCTAGCATTTGGGTATTTGTGGTAAGATCTATTTTTTTTGGAAACTTTTGTCTTGTCTACAGGAGGGCGACTTCACTTGGGCGTTTTTGCAAGGCTTCTTCAACTCGCTCCACTTGGAATTCGCTTGTATCGGGGGGTTATCATTAGTATCATTGTGATCTATGCTATCTTTCTGTTATTTCTCTTGTGGCATTAGTCTTATCTCTTGTTCGCAGTAAATCTGATATTGTTGACGTTTATTGTGCAGGAGAGAGGGCGCATTGGCTTCCTTGGGCAAATCGACTTCATAGAAAACTACCTCAAATCGCTTCAAATTGATCGAGTTTGCGAAGATCATCATCATCAAGGCATCTACAAGGTTATCCAGGTAAGATCCACATGTTTGTTCTTCTTGTCTTAGTTCCAATCCATTGGCACAACTACATCATTGATAAAACCCTCATATTTCAAACCCTCATTTTACATTTTTTCAGATCTAGCAAGATCTACTTGGCTTTTGGGTATAATATTCGAAACCCACCTCTATAGAATCCACGGCAATTCGGATCTATAGTGTGCTGTGGATTGGCCCTCATTTGACCCACTTCCCAAGGCAAAGAGGCTTCTCCAAGGGAGGTCACACTTCCTAGGAGGGGTGATTTTGCTTGATCTAGCACCTGGGTAGGTGAGATTCCACTTGATCTGTAATCTACAAATTCAATAACCTACCCCTAGTGTGTCACTTCGGTGATTTTGACCTTGTGGGCCCCATTCCTCATTTTGAGGGTTGTGCCCCACTTGGGTCACTTTGTGGCATACTTCAATCTTAGATCTACTAAGATCCAGCCATTGGATGACCTTAATCTTTTAGATCCACCTACCTCAATACCTCAACATTCCAGATCTGTAATTTGGTGGACATCTGACTCCATTTGGCCCATTTCCTGAGGCACTAATCTTTCTCCAAGCCCATTCGACTTTCCTGGATTGTTGGGTTAGCTTGTGGTTTGATCCTTGTTTTGGTCTCTTGAACCCCTTGACATTGTCATATCACTCAATCAAGCTCATCTCTGGTACTGGTCAGCCCCAATTCAGTCCTTAACTACCCTGCATTGGACACGGTTCCCAAGGCAGTGGATTTTCTCATAATTGACTAGTACCCTAATCCTGGATCTTATTTCAAACATCATAAGTCACTCTTCCACCCATAATGGACCAAAGCTACATTGTTTAAACCCCTTAATCCAAACCATTATTCATCTTGCGACTTCTTCCATAGATCTAGGGTTCACCATACACCTTACGTACCTCAACTATACTTGACTTGATTTGGTGTTTTGGGTTGATCTCTCCTGTCGGGAGTAGATCTGGGTCTCCCCCTTTGTTGTCTTGGGCTGGATAATATAAAGTGAAGATTGCCTCGATTGGCATGACAACCATCCATTGGGAGTCGAGGCCATCTTGGTTGCACCTCTTTGGTTTCCCATCCCTTCTGCCATCCATCTTGGATTCATCTCTAGGGGCACCTACAAGTTTGGTGATAACATTTTGGCGTCGTTGCCAGGGAGGGCAGAAGCCTACCTAGGTTCGACATATTTGTCACTCACTCTCTCCTGCATTTTAAACAACATACATCTTGGTAGAAGAGTTCTAATGTCTACCTGGCGACTCTGAATCGTGACTCTACTGAGGAGCGACTCCGAAACGTCCACCATGTTTCTGCTGCACTAATCTGATTACAGTCATTTTACAAATGACTAATTATTATTTAACAATATTTTCAGCCCAGTTAAGATAAATGAGTAGAATTCCTGGATCCCATTGCTTCCTCTGTAAGGACCCAAATTTTTCTGCCACCTTTGGAAAGTTGTCACTCAAGGGAATGCTTGGATCCCATAGTCCCTAATGAATAATATCCATCATCACTGTTACTTGCGACAACCTGTCAATCCAAGGTATGACAGGATCCATCCACCAAGCTAGAAGTGTGACACTCCCAATGCAAAACTGAATAGCTATGAGACTTCTCCACCAAACATAGAACTTCTTGAGAGCATGCAAATCATAATGCATCTCTTGTGCATCTGTACTGGAGATATCTAATGGTTGCAAAATACATCTTTGTTGCTCCTCACAATTCAAGACAATGTCAGTTATAACAAAAACTTTATTGCAGAAACAGGAGAACCTTTTACCTTCCAAGGTCTTCATATCAATGATGCCTCTACCCATCCAACCAATGGATGGACAAGCACTTTTATTTGTTGAACCATATGGGATGTGATCAACCATATGTATTTCCTCCTCAAATAAAGAGATCTCATGATCTCTATGGAACTCCACAGGTGCTCCCCTCTTCATCCAATGGCTCAACTCTCTGCCATTGACCCACACATTGAAGGTGAGTGTAGATATGATGCCTCCTGGTCAAAAGTGGCTGCACACATATGCATGGGCTACCTCAACTGTTGCGGGTTAAGGAACATGTCATAGGCCTCAATTTTAGGATCCTCCTGCTCATCATGTGACACCAAGAGGAAGAATCCTTTTACCCAATTTTCATTCCCAAAATTTGTGGTTGAATTTGCAGTGGGGAATGAAGGATGGTGAGCCATGCTTCTTAAAATTTCATCCACTGAAGTTGTGGATGTATCCTCTCCATTGATGGCTGATCCAACTATGGTGTACTCATCTGGCTCTTCCTTGGAAGAGTGACTTTCTTCAATGAACCTCTCAAGTTCATTCTGGAAGAGGTCATGTGCTTGTTTTTCATCAACTCTGTCTGCACATTCCTCAATCACATACCAAACAGACTGTTCCTCATGATCCACCAAATCATGAGGTTCCTCCCTTGGAACATGAAATAATTCAGCCATGTTATTGTGACTTTGTGAAAGAGGGGAGGTAAAAAGTGATTCTGGCAACTTCTCATTAAGCTACTCAATCCGATTCTCAGATTCTTGACAAGCACCACGAGTACCAATCAGAGAATTCTGGGTGGTTTCCAACATATGAGTGAGCTCGCTCATCTTCTCATCATTCCTTATTGCAGCATTATAGTACATATTCACAAGCTCCAACAAGTGATCTCTATTAGAAAGCAACTGAGAGAAATTTCCTTTTAGGCTTCCTACTGCTTCCCACATGTGCACAAAATTTTCAACAGAGGGTTGCTCCTCCATTGATGTAGTTCTCCAACAACAGTGAGAGATCAAAGCATTAAGCTCATGGAGGTTTTTCAATGCCTCCTTTATTTTTTCCTCACTCATTTTCAATGGTCCAATCCGAGCAAGAAGTTCTAGCTGGTGAACCTCCTCTTCTGCTTCTTGCAATTAAGCCTTCTCCCAATTATGAATTCTGACACTAAAAAGATCTTCTAATCCATCATTCTCACCAGAAGTGGCTGCCATCTTGGGCTACAACAAAGGCATGCAAAAATCAGAATTGCAGCCATACCTTTGTGCCCAAATTTCCTCCTCATGTGGTTTTTTTATGGCAGCATGCTTCTTTCCCAAATTCCTTGGTTCACACCCAGCTGATTTGGGCTTGTCTTCCACCTCAACCTGAAATTCCCATGATGATTTCAGATCAGATTGATGTTCTTCTTTTGGATCTAATCCAAAAGATGTCATACCATAATCAATCTTCCCCATATCTTATGCACTTATCTTGAAATCACCCACGAAGAGATTGGGAGTGATTTCACCTTTCACATTGCCAACAATCGAATGTTTGACTACTGGATCTTTAGTTGTGAATGGATCTTTTTCCCCTCCTTCTAACGAAGGATTTGGTGACTCATCATCCTCATGGATGCTAGAAATATGCTGATATATAACCATGGTATTCCCACTTTCTTCCACACTTTGAGGGTCTCCTGATGTTCCCACAGTCATTGGTTTCTGAAGAGCTAAGCATTGAGAATTAAATGCTTCATTATGGGGAACTGGTTTCTCCACATCATGGCACACATTATTGACAATGTATTCTATTTTATTTTGATGATTTCCAAAAGGAACATGGTTATAAAATTCTTATTAAGCGCCATACCTTTTTATCATACTTCTCCCTTCAAACGGTGGAGCTATGGTGCCTTGTTTTGCCATCCATTCTCCAGGTTCACATCCAACTGATGTGTGGTCAACTTCTGCTTCCATGTGAGGCTCATGTGGTGACTTTGAATATGATTTAGGTTCTTCTTTTGGATCTGATCCAAAATATGTCTTACCATCATTAAGCTTACCAATCTCTTCTGAGGTGATCTTGAGACCCTTAGCATCGAATCTTGCAGTAGATTCTACTTCCATTTTGTCAACAATCTCATGATTGGTTTTTGGGTCTTGCTTCTCCCTGGTTGTCTTAGGATGAAGATTCTTGGAGGGTCTTCTTGAAGAGGATCCAAAATTTCTTGTGAAGTCACATACATCCAATAAAGCTTTCATATCTTTTATTAACTCTTCCATAGAAGGAGGTTGACCTTTGACTGTGGAACATGCAACTTTTTCCTAAATATGGCTATCAGAATAACCATAGTCTCTTCTTCCAATCATGATCTCATGGGAGATGCTTGTGGAACGTACTTCTTGGGAGTTCTCTTCCTCATACTGTCTGCAGTATTCTTCATACTGCTCATCAAAATTATCATACTTTTCATAAAAATAATCTTCCTCCTCATACAACTCAAAGTCTAAATCTTCCATGACATGGAACTAATTCCACAACTACAACTTGAAAATAGTGCTGAGCTACTTTTCCACTGAGATTTACTTTCCACAGGCTGAGCGAAGGCAAGTGCTCTGATACCACTGTAATATCCTAACCAAGATCTGACCAAGATATTAACTTCCACTCAAAGTTTTAACAAGATTTTGCTAGTAATTTTTAAGGCCATTTCTCAAACTGAGCAGGATGTAAGTGACGGGGACTAAACCTCTGAATGAGGATGGTAGCAATGAGATTAGGTTCTGGAATTTGTATGAGAGAGTGTGCAGCAAGCATTTTAGATAGAGGGAAAATGTTAGGATCCTTTGTACAAAGCACGGAGACCATTTATGTTTCGAACATCAGCTACCGCTGAAGCCTACCGTAATGCTTCCTGGGTACATTCGCATATAAAAAAAGATCCGAGAGTTGGGAATGATTAAAAAACTGATATTTGTGTTCATGGAGGTCTATGGGTATAAAAAACCAGCAATTAAACACTAGATGAAGAGTTGGGGGGAAATTGTTGTGACTTGGACTGTGGAGCTAGTTTTAATGGTTGACTTACAAAACATGGTAAAACCCTCCCAAATTTAGTACCTTAAGGTTGGAATGTTTTCTAGGGTCTTTACATGAGCAAAAACAACTGACAGAACTGGTTTCTGACCAACATAACTCTTTTAATGCAATTTATGCTAAAACTAGTCCTCCGAGAGTGCCCGATGAGCATAGGGGGAGGAGTTAAACTTGTATTTGGCCACTGTAAGATTTAATTATGTATTTAATGGACCTATTACAGCATATTTGATTGAAAATACACAGTAGCAAACTTTACATCACTTCATTACATTTCCAGATAGCTTATATACCATACAAACCTTCAAAACCCCCCTAGGTTTATCCAATCCTTCATTGAAACATATATCTGGCTGAAAATATTTCTGTAATGGATTAGGAGAGTTATATCAGAGATTCTAAATCATCTAATCAGCTGCATACATCTACCATTCGAAAGTTCGGTGCTTGAATGGTGAAACTACTCCAAAATAAGCTAGAAAAACAAGACTGAAAGCCATTATTACATCATGAGCCTCTGGGGCATATTCATATGAGAAGTTGAGAATATTTTAGGACTGAGTTTAGATGTTTATTACAGAGCTTTGATGGCTGGAAAAAAAATCATCAAACCATCCTCTCCAATGACAGAAGGAAAGAAGATTCAATCCCTCAGTTCTTCACCTTTTTCATTACAAAACATGACACCCTTGGGGAATCTCGAACTAGAATCACTTGGCCATGTTAGAAGTTTAATGAATGGATGTAAGTTCAACTTCATTTTTGGATGTAAGTTCAACTTCATTAGATCCTTCATCACATTGATCACTGGAAATCTTTCAATGGAGCAACCCTTCCACCAACACCTTGCAATACTGAAGAATGGGGAAGAAGAAGAGGGGATAATGAGAAGGATTCTTCTTGAAATATTAAACTCTTCTGAAGCAATTCGACCCCAAACTGATATCAAAACTTTAATGGCTGCAAAATTATCTTTAGTGGCTGCAAATAGATCTTCAATGGCTGCCCAATAGTCTTCAATACCTGTTAGAGAGAGAGAGAGAGAGAGAGAATGGGGCACATCACCCATAGAGTGGCTTGGGCGCATCACCAAACCTAGAGGAGCTTCAAAGCTCTCATACAAACTTCACAATGACAAAAGTTGTGAAATGGAGTTGGTTGGTTTCTTTTATAAACTTCATGATGACCTGTTGAGCAAGTTGAAGAGCTTGGTGAACTGTGAGAATAGGTCACCCATGAGTGGACATACTTTCCTTTATTTTTCCTTACAAGCTTTTCTCCTTTAGAAACTGCACCCCTCTTTGTCTCCATATGTTTCCTGCTTTGTAAAAGTTGCTTGATTTGTAAACTGGACTCCTTTTTGGAAACTACGGCATCCTTTTGCTTTTTCTGGTTGTTTCCATTTTCTTGGTTTTAGAAACTCTTACATCTTTCCTTCTTTTGTTCTTTTCCTAAATCCACAAATTGATTTAGCCATATTTCTATTTTCTTGTCTCTAGATCCAATTTGGAAACCTTATCTCCATGAGGGCGCCCTCTTGGCCCACTTGCTCCATTATTTAGGAAATTCATTACAAAAAATAATTAAGATTAATAAAAAAAATTCCTCCATTTCACTTAGGCTAAATTTAATCCTATGCACACCTAATGAAATTAAATTATTTACCTAGGGGTTATTTTGTCCCCATTTTTACCATGGTAACTGGATGAGCCAAAATCGGGGACATGACAGTCCTCCCCTCCCAAGATTACTTGTCCTCAAGCATGAAACCAATTCCAACTCTAACCAAATGTCCACCATGTTTCTGCTGCAGTACTCTGATTACAGACATTTTCAAAATGACTAATTATTCTTTAACAAAATTTTCAACCCAGTTAAGATAACCAAGTAGAATTCCTGGATCCCATTGCTTCCTTTGTAAGGACCCAAATTTTTTTGCCACCTTTGGAAAGTTGTCACTCCAAGTAATGCCTGGATCCCATGGCCCCTGATGAATACCATCCATCATCATTGTTACTGTTAAGATTCAATATGCTAAGACAAAAAATATCAGTATTGCATTCCATTTCACAACAATAGCATATATAGGATCACTGAAAGAACAACAAGCATAGCATAAACAAAAGAGACACAGATTTATCCCGGGAAACCCTCATGGGGTAGGAAACCTAGCAAAGCTTCCTCAATATAGATGACCAGCAAATAGAAAGATGTAATCCCCAAACATGAGCTCCTTCTCCTCCATATCAGATCTCTCTCTCACCTATGCGCTAATCACAAGTGAGTGAATGTGTGTTAAATGAGGAACACACCTCCTCTATTTATACACAACTCCAACTTGAATTTTACATTAACTAGGTCGGCCCCAACTTAACTACTTAACATAATGTGACATGGCCGACCCCACTAGGGTGGTCTAATAACCCTTTAACCCACATGACTCATACAGGGCCGACCCCACTAGGGAAATCTCATAACCCAAGTTACCACATTCTCCACGGAGGAATAAAACATCTATGGATATACAATAGGGTCTCCACGGAGGAATGAAACATCTCTGGATATACAATAGGGTCTCCACGGAGGAATGAAACATCTTTGGAATAATAAAGTACAAATATAATATTCTTAGAAGTTACAATATATCAACACTCCCCCTTAACGAGAAGGATATTATAACAACATCTGCAGGAGCAAGGAGTCATCAACTACATGGTACATCTATAAATCATTGGAAGCTTTATCCATACATCATTAGTAACTCAAACAGTTACTGGAACATCTTCAATATATTCAATACTGGAACATCAACATCTTCAGTACTGAGTCTTCATCTTCTACAGCACTCGAATAGCTACAGTAACATCATCATCTGGATCTCTTGATCAACATCATCAACATCTGGATACTCTCGATCAACAGCATCAACATCTAGATCTCCCGATCAACATCATCAACATCTGGATCTCCTGATCAATAGCATCAACATCTAGATCCTCTCGATCAACAGCATCAACATCTGGATCCTCTCGATATCATCAACATCTGGATCCTCTCGATCAACAACATCATCATCTAGATCCACTCGATCAACAAATGGATCCTCTCGATCAACATATGGATCCTCTCGATCAACAGCATCAACATAGCAGCATACTTTGCAATGCACATGATCCTATTACGGGATGATCAATCCCTCTCACTTTAGGACATAGGTCCAAGGATGATACAATCCTGATCCACTTACGGGATGATTAATCCCTCTCAATTTAAGACATCTCTCATGTCTATGGACGATGCAATCCAGATCAACTTACAGGATGATCAATCCTTATCACTTTAAGACATCTCACCATGTATAGGGACGATGCAATCCCGAATCAACTTACAGGATGATTAATCCTTATCACTTTAATACATATCACCATGTCTAGGGACGATGCAATCCCGATTCAACTTACAGGATGATTAATCCTTATCACTTTAAGACATCTCACCATGTCTAGGGACGATGCAATCCTGAATCAACTTACAGGATGATTAATCCTTATCACTTTAAGACATCTCACCATGTCTAGGGACGATGCAATCCCGAATCAACTTACAGGATGATTAATCCTTATCACTTTAGGACATGAGTCCAAGGACGATGCAATCCTGATCCACTTACGGGATGATCAATCCCTATCACTTTAGGACATGAGTCCAAGGATGATGCAATCCTAATAGTCCTATTAGACAAAGTCTAAGTACCACTTCATCGACCTCATCATTGGAACAAGTAACCTCATCATCGACCTCATCGTCGAAACAGGTAACCTCATCATCGATATAGGTATCCTCATCATCGACACAAGTATCCTCATCATCGATACAAGTACCCATATCATCGATACAAGTATCCTCATCATCGACACAAGTATCCTCATCATCGATACAAGTATCCTCATCATCGATACACGTATCCATATCAACACATGTATCCTCATCATTGACCTTACCGTCAATATAGGCAATCTCATCATCGATACAGGTATCCACATCGATACCAGTATCCAAATATCATCATCGACCATATCACTCCCCCTTTCGAGGAGGGTCCTTCTGAACGACACCAAGCTTGTCTCGGAAATACTCAAAATTTACTCGAGACAGAGGTTTGGTCAATATATCATCAACTTGTTCGTCAGTGCTCACATACTCGAGCTTGATAGCTCCTTTCTGCACCATATCCCGTATATAAAAATATCGGATCTCTATGTGTTTTGACTTATCATGGAACACTGGATTTTCTGCCATCTTGATACAACTCTAGTTGTCACACAGGATCACAATGGGTTCCATCTCTAAGTCAAACAATCCTGATAACAACTTCCAAATCCATATCGCTTAACAACTAGCAGAGCAAGCAGCTATATATTCTGCTTCAGCTGTGCTGAGAGCCACATTACACTGCTTCCTGCTAAACCACGAGATCATGGCAGATCCCAGACAATAACATCTGCCCGATGTGCTCTTCCTGTCTGATACACTTCCTGCCCAATCAGCATTTGTGTAGCCATACAATCTGAAGTTATGATCTCCAATATATCATAGACCAAAGTCTATCGTACCCTTTAGGTACCTCATCACATGCTTTGTAGCTATCAGGTGAACACGCCTAGGTTCCACCAGATACTGACTCAAGGTGTTCACAGTAAAGCATATATCTGGCCTGGTATTCGTCAGATACATCAATGACCCAATAATCTGTCTGTACAGAGTCACATCCACTAACTCTGATGAGTCATCAGCTAACAACTTCAAGTTGGAATCCATGGAGTGGCCATGGCTTTACATTCCAACATATCAAATCTTCTCAATATTTTCACAACATACTTTCTCTAGTTGAGAAAGATTCCTTCTGGGCCTTTCCATACTTTCAGTCCTAGGAAGTAATGCATCAATCAGAGATCTTTCATCTCAAATTCTGTAGCTAGCTTCTTCTTGCTTTCCATGATCTGTTTCTCATTCCCTGTCAGAAAGAGATCATCCACATACAGTAATATAATGACAGGTTCATCATCCATAACCTTAAGGTAAAGGTTAGGATCATCTTTACTTATGGTAAATCCCAATCTTGTTAAGAAGCTATCAATTCTCCCTCTGTGACTGAACATCATTCACACTCTGCATTGAGTGATCTTCTACATATCTATCCGTGTCATCTCTCGTCAAATGGGTCTACTAATATGAGCCTCAAGATCATTCGAACTCCGTGGTGAGTTCCTTGTTGCATCCATCTAAGAGAATAATGTCATTTGTATATAGACACCATCTTCAACCTTGTAGCAAAGGTTGAAATCCTCATCACCCATTGTGATCATTAAGCTCATCAAATGACTATTGATCCTGGGTACCTATACAAAGCTTTCTTCAATTGAATCCTGGGAGTTTTCTCGATTCGTACTTCTTCTTCAATTACACCATTAAGAGAATGGTCTTGGAGCAAACATCTCGTCATGATCCTCTTCCTCTTTCTAAGAGAATCTTCTAGACACGAGCCTTCTATAGTATGTTTGATTTGTAGGTCATCTTGTTGAACATCCATCACTTGTTCGGTGTTCATCATTCTTCATGATCTTTCCTACAAATCAAAGTTAATTACATGATTAGTAATACTTCATAATCATCAAATCATGTTGACATTTCAATGATAACCTATTATGCATACTGATATGATTCACATATTCATGCAACTATCTTGACCAATACTTTGGCACAACACTTTTCCATATCCTGTATGCATACAGTGGTTATCTAGATGCCTTCCATCTCTAACAGAACATACTATCGAGAACGTGCACAACTCTCAGCATGTCAGCAAAGAGGTTTCATTCTAGACAAGCAACAATGGAATGTTTGTGCAACTTACCCATCATATGCATATTAGTAGTATATTGTTCAATGCTATATGAATGCTTACACTCTGCATGATATATTCTAGGAATACAAATATGCATACAACTATTATGAGCAATATCATTAACTATTCAGAGATTCAAATAACAACTCAAATACTTATCTTTTATGTTTGTTGTGGTTTCCTCCCGCTTGATTTCTATGATAGCATCATGATTATAAGTCTTTGAACTTCTATCCATCCTGGACCACTATGCATGCTCAAGTATGCACTAGTGTCATCCTCATGATCTCATACATAATCATACATTCATTAGTATAGTCTCAATACTATCAAAACATTATGATTCTAAATAATTTTAAGTATGTATGGTCATGATCATTTCATACACATGTATTGCTTACCTAAGATCCTAACACAAAGTAGGATTCTAACTTGATATAGGAAAAAATACATGGATTATCATGCTTGGTTTTAACATACCCAAATAATATCTTCTTTGTTCTCTTCAATAATTTAGAGACCTTGTGCTAAAACCTGCATATCTCATAAGTTAAGCATAGTAGAACAAAGTCATACATACCTCGTAAGTAGAGCTTCTATGTGGTCAAATACTATGGATGAGTCTTTGTCTTTATGTCATCATGGTTATAGAACTTGATTTGTCTTTCTTAATGTACCTGTATCTTGTTAGCAGACAACATCATCCTCATACAACACCACAAGTGCATTAGTACAATCATAAGTGTCATAACACTAATCAATGAATGTTTTCTATCATTCACATGCATTCATTATCAAACAATCATAATTGTACTAACCTCAATAACATGAAGACAAACATATTATGAACTTAATCAAGAATCGGATTTCAAAACATACATGTATTTCCTCAAGTCATACCTGTCAGGATTGCTTGTAGTCTTCTTATGTAAGGCCTTAGCCTCATCTCCATTTGGAACTGGAACTTCTTCACTTATGCAGGTGTCCAATTCATTCTCTTCTAGGATTAACCCAATCCACTTTGATTTGCTGAAACTGGATCTGGAGTTGGATTAGGGTTTGTCAGAGAAACCCTAAAAATTCAAACTTTGAATTTCAAACTTCTGAAAGGATGGAAAGATGCGCCTTGCTGAGCTGATCAAGCTGACATACTTCAATTTTGAAATCTCCAAAATTTGACCCCTCAAAATTGCCTTTGAAACTTCCGGATCTTCTAGACAGGATCCCAAACTAGGGTTTGATAAATCCCGGTCTTCTGCCAAACCAAATGGTTCGATATTGTGCTCTAAACTTCGATTTTTCTAAGGAGCTTCCAGCCGTGGTCTTAGATTCCAAAAATTCCAACTTTTGTAGAAACCCTAATTTTCCACCTTTCTGATCAAAATCCCGAACTGGGGTTTGATCAAGCCCGGCCTTCTGCCCAACCAAAAAATTAGATCTTGGTCTCTAAATTTTGATTTTGATGCGGAGCATCCAGCCGTGGTGTCAGATTCCAAAAATTCCAACTTTCTCTGAAGCCCTAATTTCCCACAGCAGTGATAAGCCAAAATTGAGAATGCTCAAAATCCAATTCTATTTCACAGAAATATGTGCCTTATTTTTTTTGGTGTAACTCACAAATTTTGGATCTTCAGGGTCTGAAACATCGGTGTGGTAGCCTGACCTGTTATCTTTCCAACCCCACAGATCTGACCTCAAATGGATTCTCTGAGAGAGAGTTATGCCAAGTGTCACAACTTGACCTGTTTATGGGATGAAACAAGAGAGCGAACTTGTACGGAGTGCCACGTGTCACTGTTTCAACTTTGGCCTCTGAAAAGTGGACCTGTGAAACTACAGTCCGTTGCCTACCTATCAATTTTTACAAAATTTCATTTGGAGCTTCCTAGCCCGAGATATGACCTTTTTTCCTAGGTCACCTGTTTATGACTGAGATATGGAAGAGGCAGAAAACCTAACTTGTACTGATCATATCTCACAAATTACAACGAATCTGAGGCTGTCCTTCGAACGTAAGGTACAGGGGGATGTTATCTATGACCTGTAGAAGTTTCAGATCCTGAACCTTCTCCAAAATGGATTTATATCAAAGTGCCACGATGACGTGTTTTTGCTATATAAAACCCTAACTTTGAAATTGTCGCAAGTGAGATAAGTGTCGTAAGTGCCATACATTGCCTTCCTTCAGGCTAGCTCTGATACCATGTTAAGATTCAATATGCTAAGACAAAAAATATTAGTATTACATTCCATTTCACAACAATAGCATATATAGGATCACTGAAAGAACAACAAGCACAACATAAACACAAGAGACACAGATTTATCCTGGGAAACCCTCATGGGGTAGAAAACCCAACAAAGCTTCCTCAATATAGATGACCAACAAATACAAAGATGTAATCCCCAAACATGTGCTCCTTCTCCTCCATATCAGATCTCTCTCTCACATATGCGCTAATCACAAGTGAGTGAATGTGTGTTAAATGAGGAACACACCTCCTTTATTTATACACAACTCCGACTTGACTTTTACACTAACTAGGTCGGCCCCAACTTAACTACTTAACATAATGTGACAGGGCCGACCCCACTAGGGTGGTCTAATAACCTTTAACCCAAATGACTCATACAGGGTCGAGCCCACTAGGGAAGTCTAATAACCCAAGTTACCACATTCTCCACGGAGGAATAAAACATCTCCGGATATACAATAGGGTCTAAACGAAGGAATGAAACATCTACGGAATAATAAAGTACAAATATAATATTCTTAGAAGTTACAATATCTCAACAATTACTTGTGACAACCTGTCAATCCAGGGTATGCCAGGATCCATCCACCAAGCTGGAAGTGTGACACTCCCAATGCAAAACTGAATAGCTGCGAGACTTCTCCACCAAACATAGAATTTCTTGAGATCATGCAAATCATAATGCATCTCTTGTGCATGTGTACTGGAGATATCTAATGGATGCAAAATACATCTTTGTTGCTGCTCACAATTCAAGACAATGTCAGTTATAACAAAAAATTAATTGCAGAAACAGAAGAACCTTTTACCTTCCAAGGTCTTCATTGCAATGATGCCTCTACCCACCCAACCAATGGATGGACAAGCACTTTTATTTACTGAACCATATGGGATGTGAACAGCCATATGTATGTCCTCCTCAAATAAAGAGATCTCATGATCTCTATGGAACTCCACAGGTGCTCCCCTCTTCATCCAATGGCTCAACTCTCTACCATTGATCCAAGGGTGCAAAACTCCATCAATTGACCCACACATTGAAGGTGAGTGTAGATCTTATGCCTCTTGGTCAAAAGTGGCTGCACACATATGCATGGGCTTCCTCAACTGTTGCGGGTTAAGGAACATGTCATAGGACTCAATTTTAGGATCCTCCTGCTCATCATGTGACACCAAGAGGAAGAATCCTTTTACCTAATTTTCATTCCCAAAATTTGTGGTTGAATTTGAAGTGGGGAATGAAGGATGGTGAGCCATGCTTCTGAACATTTCATCCACTAAAGTTGTAGATGTATCCTCTCCATTGATGGTTGATCCATCTATGGTGTACTCATTTGGCTCTTCCTTGGAAGAGTGACTTTCTTCAATGAACCTCTCAAGTTCATTCTGGAAGAGGTCATGTGCTTGTTTTTCATCAACTCTGTCTGCACATTCCTCAAGCAAATACCAAACAGACTGTTCCTGATGATCCACCAAATCATGAGGTTCCTCCCTTGGAACATGAAATAATTCAATCATGTTATTGTGACTTTGTTAAAGATGGGAGGTAAAAAGTGATTATGGAAACTTCTCATTAAGCTGCTCAATCTGATTCTCAGATTCTTGACAAGCACCATGAGTACCAATCAGAGAATTCTGGGTGGTTTCCAACATATGAGTGAGCTTGCTGATCTTCTCATCATTCCTTATTGAAGCATTATAATACATATTCACAAGCTCCAACAAGTGATCTCTGTCAGAAAGCAGCTGAGAGAAATTTCCTTTTAGGCTTCCTACTGCTTCCCACATGTGCACAAAATTTTCAACAGAGGGTTGCTCCTCCATTGATGTAGTTCTCCAACAGCAGTGAGAGATCAAAGCATTAAGTTCATGGAGGTTGTTCAGTGCCTCCTTGATTTTTTCCTCACTCATTTTCAATGGTCCAATCAGGGCAAGAAGTTCTAGTTGGTGAACCTCCTCTTCTGCTTCTTGCAATTAAGCCTTCTCCCAATTCTGAATTTTGACACTAGCAGGATCTTCTAATCCATCATTCTCACTAGAAGTGGCTGCCATCTTGGGCTACTACAAAGGCATGCAAAAATCAGAATTTCAGCCATACCTTTTTGCCCAAATTTCCTCCTCATGTGGTGTTTTTATGGCAACATGCTTCTTTCCCAAATTCCTTGGTTCACACCCAGCTGATTTGGGCTTGTCTTCCACCTCAACCTGAAATTCCAATGATGATTGTAGATCAGATTGATGTTCTTCTTTTGGATATGATCCAAAATATGTCATACCATCATCAATCTTCCCCATATCTTATGCACTTATCTTGAAATCACCCACGAAGAAATTGGGAGTGATTTCACCTTCCACATTGCCAACAATTGAATGTTTGATTATTGGATCTTTAGTTGTGCATGTATCTTTTTCCTCTCCTTCTGACGAAGGATTTGGTGACTCATCATCCTCATGGATGCTGCAAATATGATGATATATAACCATGGTATTCCCTCTTTCTTCCACACTTTGAGGGTCTCCTAATGTTCCCACATTCATTGGTTTATGAGGAGCTAATCATTGAGAATTAAATGCTTCATTATGGGGAACTGGTTTCTCCACATCATGGCACACATTATTGACAATGTATTCTATTTTATTTTGATGATTTCCAAAAGGAACATGGGTATAAAATTCTGATTGAGGGCCATACCTTTTTATCACACTTCTCCCTTCAAACGGTGGATCTATGGTGCCTTGTTCTGCCACCCATTCTCCAGGTTCACATCCAACTGATGTGTGGTCAACTTCTGCTTCCATGTGAGGCTCATGTGGTGAATTTAAATCTAATTTAGGTTCTTCTTTTGGATCTGATCCAAAATATGTCTCACCATCATTAAGCTTACCAATCTCTTCTAAGGTGATCTTGAGATCCTCAGCATCGAATCTTGCAGTAGATTCTTCTTCCATTTTGTCAACAATCTCATGATTGGTTTTTGGGTCTTGCTTCTCCCTAGTTGTCTTAGGATGAAGATTCTTGGAGGGTATTATTGAAGAGGATCCAAAATTTCTTGTGAAGTCACATGCATCCAATAAAGCTTTTATATCTTTTATTAACTATTCCATAGAAGATTGACCTTTGACTGTGGAACATGCAACTTTTTCCTGAATATGGCTATTAGAATAACCATCTCTTCTTCCAATCATGATCTCATGGGAGATGCTTGTGGAACGTACTTCTTGGGAGTTCTCTTCCTCATACTGTCTGCAGTATTCTTCATACTACTCATCAAAATTATGATACTCTTCATAAAAATAATCTTCCTCCTCATACAGCTTAAAGTCTGAATCTTTCATGACATGGAACTAATTCCACAACTACAACTTGAAAATAGTGCCAAGCTACTTTTCCACTGAGATTTACTTTCCACAGGCTGAGCGAAGGAAAGTGCTCTGGTACCACTGTAATATCCTAGCCAAGATATGACCAAGATATTAACTTCCACTCAAAGTTTTAACAAGATTTTGCTAGTAATTTTTAAGGCCATTTCTCAAACTGAGCAGGATGTAAGTGACGGGGACTAAAACTCTAAATGAGGATGGTAGGAATGAGATTAGGTTCTGGAATTTGTATGGGAGAGTGTGCAACATAAATTTAGACAGAGGGTAAATTTTAGGATCCTTTGTACAAGGCACGAAGACCATTTATGTTTCGAACATCAGCTACCACTGAAGCCTACCGCAATGCTTCCTGGGTACATTCGCATATAAAAAAAGATCCAAGAGTTGGGAATGATTAAAAAACTAATATTTGTATTCATGGAGGTCTATGGGTATAAAAAACCAGCAATTAAACAATAGATGAAGAGTTGGGGGGAAATTGCTGTGACTTGGACTGTCGAGCTAGTTTTAATGGTTGACTTACAAAACATGGTAAAACCCTCCCAAATTTAGTACCTTAAGGTTGGAATGTTTTCTAGGGTCTTTACATGAGCAACAAAAACTGACAGAACTGGTTTTTGACCAACATAACTCTTTTAATGCAATTTATGCTAAAACTAGTCCTCCGAGAGTGCCCGATGAGCATAGGGGGAGGAGTTAAACTTGTATTTGGCCACTGTAAGATTTAATTATGTATTTAATGGACCTATTACAGCATATTTGATTGAAAATACACAGTAGCAAACTTTACATCACCTCATTACATTTCCAGATAACTTATATACCATACAAACCTTCAAAACCCCCCTAGGTTTATCCAATCCTTCATTGAAACATATATCTGGCTGAAAATATTTCTGTAATGGATTAGGAGAGTTATATCAGAGATTCTAAATCATCTAATCAGCTGCATACATCTACCATTCGAAAGTTCGGTGCTTGAATGGTGAAACTACTCCAAAATAAGCTAGAAAAACAAGACTGAAAGCCATTATTACATCATGAGCCTCTGGGGCATATTCATATGAGAAGTTGAGAATATTTTAGGACTGAGTTTAGATGTTTATTACAGAGCTTTGATGGCTGGAAAAAAAAGCAGCAAACCATCCTCTCCAATGACAGAAGGAAAGAAGATTCAATCCCTTAGTTCTTCACCTTTTTCATTACAAAACATGACACCCTTGGGGAATCTCGAACTAGAATCACTTGGCCATGTTAGAAGTTTAATGAATGGATGTAAGTTCAACTTCATTTTTGAATATGGCCATCACACATTAGATCCTTCATCACATTGATCACTGGAAATATTTCAATGGAGCAACCCTTCCACCAACACCTTGCAATACTGAAGAATGGGGAAGAAGAAGAGGGGATAATGAGAAGGATTCTTCTTGAAATATTAAACTCTTCTGAAGCAATTCGACCCCAGACTGATATCAAAACTTTAATGGCTGCAAAATTATCTTCAGTGGCTGCAAATAGATCTTCAATGGCTGCCCAATAGTCTTCAATACCTGTTAGAGAGAGAGAGAGAGAGAGAGAGAGAGAGAGAGAGAGAGAGAGAGAGAATGGGGCACATCACCCATAGAGTGGCTTGGGTGCATCACCAAACCTAGAGGAGCTTCAAATCTCTCATACAAACTTCACAATGTCAAAAGTTGTGAAATCGAGTTGGTTGGCTTCTTTTATAAACTTCATGATGACCCGTTGAGCAAGTTGAAGAGCTTGGTGACCTGTGAGAATATGTCACCCATGAGTGGACATACTTTCCTTTATTTTTCCTTACAAGCTTTTCTCCTTTAGAAAATACGCCCCCTTTGTATCCATATGTTTCTTGCTTTGTAAAAGTTGCTTGATTTGTAAACTGGACTCCTTTTTGGAGACTGCGCCCTCCTTTTGTTGTTTTTGGTTGTTTCGATTTTCTTGCTTTTAGAAACTCTTACACCTTTCCTTCTTTTGTTTTTTTCCTAAATCCACAAATTGATTTAGCCATATTTCTATTTTCTTGTCTCTAGATCCTATTTGGAAACCTTATCTCCATGAGGGCACCCTCTTGGCCCACTTGCTCCATTATTTAGGAAATTAATTACAAAAATTAATTAAGATTAATAAAAATAATTCCTCCATTTCACTTAGGCTAAATTTAATCCTATGCACACCTAATGAAATTAAATTATTTACCTAGGGGTTATTTTGTCCCCCTTTTTGCCATGGTAACTGGATGAGCCAAAATTGGGGACATGACAGTCCTCCCCTCCCAAGATTACTTGTCCTCGAGCAAGAAACCAATTCCAAATCTAACCAAACGTCCACCATGTTTTTGCTGCACTACTCTGATTACAGTCATTTTCAAAATGACTAATTATTCTTTAACAAAATTTTCAGCCCAGTTAAGATAACTGAGTAGAATTCATGGATCCCATTGCTTCCTCTGTAAGGACCCAAATTTTTCTGCCACCTTTGGAAAGTTGTCACTCCAAGGAATGCCTGGATGCCATGGTCCTTGATGAATACCATCCATCATCACTGTTACTTGTGACAACCTGTCAATCCAGGGTATGCCAGGATCCATCCACTAAGCTGGAAGTGTGACACTCCCAATGCAAAATTGAATAGCTGCGAGACTTCTCCACCAAACATAGAACTTCTTGAGAGCATGCAAATCATAATGCATCTCTTGTGCATGTGTACTGGAGATATCTAATGGATGCAAAATACATCTTTGTTGTTGCTCACAATTCAAGACAATGTCAATTATAACAAAAAATTTATTGCAGAAATAGGAGAACCTTTTACCTTCAAGGTCTTCATTGCAATGATGCCTCTACCCATCCAACCAATGGATGGACAAGCACTTTTATTTGCTGAACCATATGGGATGTGATCAGCCATGTATGTCCTCCTCAAATAAAGACATCTCATGATCTCTATGGAACTCCACAGGTGCTCCCCTCTTCATCCAATGGCTCAACTCTCTGCCATTGATCCGAGGGTGCAAAACTCCATCAATTGAGCCAAACATTGAAGGTGAGTGTAGATCTGATGCCTCCTGGTCAAAAGTGGCTGCACACATATGCGTGGGCTGCTTCAATTGTTGTAGGTTAAGGAACATCTCATAGGCCTCAATTTTAGGATCCTCGTGCTCATCATGTGACACCAAGAGGAAGAATCCTTTTACCCAATTTTCATTCCCAAAATTTGTGGTTGAATTTGAAGTGGGGAATGAAGGATGGCGAGCCATGCTTCTGAACATTTCATCCACTAAAGTTGTGGATGTATCCTCTCCATTGATGGCTGATCCATCTATGGTGTACTCTTCTGGCTCTTCCTTGGAAGAGTGACTTTCTTCAATGAACCTCTCAAGTTCAATCTGGAAGAGGTCATGTGCTTGTTTTTCATCAACTCTTTCTGCACATTTATCAAGCACATACCAAATAGAATGTTCCTCATGATTCACCAAATCATGAGGTTTCTCCCTTGGAACATGAAATAATTCAGCCATGTTATTGTGACTTTGTGAAATATGGGGGGTAAAAAGTGATTCTGGCAACTTCTCATTAAGCTGCTCAATCTGATTCTCAGATTCTTGACAAGCACCATGAGTGCCAATCATAGAATTCTGGGTGGTTTCCAACATATGAGTGAGCTTGATGATCTTCTCATCATTCGTTATTGCAGCATTATGGTAAATATTCACAATCTCCAGCAAGTGATCTTTGTCAGAAAGCAACTGAGAGAAATTTCCTTTTAGGCTTCTTACCGCTTCCCACATATGCACAAAATTTTCAACAGAGGGTTGCTCCTCCATTGATGTAGATATCCAATAGTAGTGAGAGATCAAAGAATTAAGTTCATGGAGGTTTTTAAATGCCTCCTTGATTTTTTCCTCACTCATTTTCAATTGTCCAATCAGGGCAAGAAGTTCTAGCTGGTGAACCTCCTCTTCTGCTTCTTGCAATTTAGCCTTCTCCCAATTCTAAATTCTGACACTAGAAGGATCTTCTAATCCATCATTCTCATTGGAAGTGGCTGCCATGTTGGGATGCAACAAAGGCATGCAAAAATCAGAATTGCAGCCATACCTTTGTGCCCAAATTTCCTCCTCATGTGGTGTTTTTATGGCAACATGCTTCTTTCCCAAATTCCTTGGTTCACACCCAACTGATTTGGGCTTGTCTTCCACCTCAACTTTAAATTCCAATGATGATTTCAGATCAGATTGATCTTCTTCTTTTGGATCTGATCCAAAAGATGTCATACCATCATCAATCTTCCCCATATCTTATGCACTTATCTTGAAATCACCCACGAATAAATTGGGAGTGATTTCACCTTCCACATTGCCAACAATCGAATGTTTGACTACTGGATCTTTAGTTGTGCATGGATCTTTTTCCTCTCCTTCTGACGAAGGATTTGGTGACTGATCATCCTCATGGAGGCTGCAAATAGGCTGATATATAACCATGGTAGTCCTTCTTTCTTCCACACTTTGAGGGTCTCTTGATGTTCCCACAGTCATTGTTTTCTGAGGAGCTAAGCATTGAGAATTAAATGCTTCATTATGGGGAATTGGTTTCTCCACATCATGGCACACATTATTGACAATGTATTCTATTTTCTTTTGATGATTTCCGAATGGAACATGCGTATAAATTTCTGATTGAGGGCCATACCCTTTTATCATACTTCTCCCTTCAAACGGTGGAGCTATGGTGCCTCGTTCTGCCACCCATTCTCCAGGTTCACATCCAACTGATGTGTGGTCAACTTCTGCTTCCATGTGAGGCTCATGTGGTGACTTTGGATCTGATTTAGGTTCTTCTTTTGGATCTGATCCAAAATATGTCTCACCATCATTAAGCTTACCAATCTCTTCTGAGGTGATCTTGAGATCCTCAGCATCGAATCTTGCAGTAGATTCTCCTTCCATTTTGTCAACAATCTCATGATTGTTTTTTGGGTCTTGCTTCTCCCTGGTTGTCTTAGGATGAAGATTGTTGGAGGGTCTTATTGAAGAGGATCCAAAATTTCTTGTGAAGTCACATGCATCCAATAAAGCTTTTATATCTTTTATTAACTCTTCCATAGAAGATTGACCTTTGACTGTGGAACATGCAACTTTTTCCTGAATATGGCTATTAGAATAACCATAGTCTCTTCTTCCAATCATGATCTCATGGGAGATGCTTGTGGAACGTACTTCTTGGGAGTTCTCTTCCTCATACTGTCTGCAGTATTCTTCATACTGCTCATCAAAATTATCATACTCTTCATAGAAATAATATTCCTCCTCATACAACTCATAGTCTGAATCTTCCATGACATGGAACTAATTCCACAACTACAACTTGAAAATAGTGCTGAGCTACTTTTCCACTGAGATTTACTTTCCACAGGTTGAGCCAAGTAAAGTGATCTGATACCACTGTAATATCCTAGCCAAGATATGACCAAGATATTAACTTCCACTCAAAGTTTTAACAAGATTTTGCTAGTATTTTTTAAGGCCATTTCTCAAATTGAGCCGGATGTAAGTGACGGGGCTAAAACTATGAATGAGGATGGTAGGAATAATATTAGGTTCTAGAATTTGTATGGGAGAGTGTGCAACAACAATTTAGACAAAGGAAAATTTTTAGGATCCTTTGTACAAGGCACGGAGACCATTTATGTTTCGAACATCAGCTACCGCTGAAGCCTACCGCAATGCTTCCTGGGTATATCTGCATATAAAAACTAGATCCAGTAGTTGGGAAGGATTAAAAAACTGATATTTGTATTCATGGAGGTCTATGGGTATAAAAAATCAGCAATTAAACACTGGATGAAGAGTTGGGGGGGAATTGTTGTGACTTGGACTGTCGAGCTAGTTTTAATGGTTGACTTCCAAAACATGGTAAAACCCTCCCAAATTCAGTACCTTAAGGTTGGAATGTTTTCTAGGGTCTTTACATGAGCAGCAACAACTGAAAGAACTGGTTTTTGACCAGCATAACTATTTTAATGCAATTTATGCTAAAACTAGTCCTCCGAGAGTGCCCGATGAGCATAGGGGGAGGAGTTAAACTTGTATTTGGACACTGTAAGATTTACTTCTTTATTTAATGGACCTATTACAACATATTTGATTGAAAATACAGAGCATAAAACTTTACATCACCTCATTACATTTCCAGATAACTTATATACCATAAAAACCTTCAAAACCCCCCTAGGTTTATCTAATCCTTCATTGAAACATATATCTGGCTGAAAATATTTCTGTAATGGATTAGGAGTGTTATATCAGAGATTCTAAATCATCTTATTAGCTGCACATATCTACCATTCGAAAGTACAGTGCTTGAATGGTGAAACTACTCCAAAATAAGCTAGAAAAACAAGACTGAAAGCCATTATTACATTGTGAGCCTCTGGGGCATATTCATATGAGAAGTTGAGAATATTTGAGGATTGAGTCTAGATTTTTATTACAGAGCTTTGATGGCTGGAAAAAACAGCAACAAACCATCCTCTCCAATGAAAGAAGGAAAGAAGATTCAATCCCTCAGTTCTTCACCTTTTTGGGTACAAAACATGACACGCTTGGGGAATCTCGAACTAGAATCACTTGGACATGTTAGAAGTTGAATGAATGGATGTAATTTCAACTTCATTTCTGAATATATCCATCACACATCAGATCCTTCATCACATTGATCAATGGAAATCTTTCAATGGAGCAACTCTTCCACCAACACCTTGCAATACTGAAGAATGGGGAAGAAGAGAGGTGATAATGAGAAGGATTCTTCTTGAACTCTTAAACTCTTCTGAAGCAATTAGACCCCAGACTGATATCAGAACTTTAATAGCTGCAAAATTATCTTCAGTGGCTGCAAATAGATCTTCAATGGCTGCCCAATAGTCTTCAATACCTGTGAGAGAGAGAGAGAGAGAGAGAGAGAATGGGGCACATCACCCATAGAGTGGCTTGGGTGCATCACCAAACCTAGAGGAGCTTCAAAGCTCTCATACAAACTTCACAATGAAAAAAGTTGTGAAATTTAGTTGGTTGGCTTCTTTTATAAACTTCATGATGACCTGTTGAGAAAGTTGAAGAGCTTGGTGACCTATGAGAATAGGTCACCCATGAGTGGACATACTTTCCTTTATTTTTACTTACAAGATTTTCTCCTTTAGAAACTGCGCCCCCCTTTGTATCCATATGTTTGCTTCTTTGTGAAAGTTGCTTGATTTGTAAATTGGACTCCTTTTTTGAAACTGCGCCCTCCTTTTGCTTTTTCTGGCTGTTTCCATTTTCTTGCTTTTAGAAAATATTACACCTTTTCTTCTTTTGTTCTTTTCCTAAATCCACAAATTTATTTATCCATATTTATATTTTCTTGTCTCTAGATCCAATTTGGAAACTTTATCTCCATGAGGGCGCCCTCTTGGCCCAGTTGCTCCATTATTTAGGAAATTAATTACAAAAATTTATTAGGATTAATAAAAATAATTCCTCCATTTCAGTTAGGCTAAATTTAATCCTATGCACACCTAATGAAATTAAATTATTTACCTAGGGGTTATTTTGTCCCCCTCTTTACCATGGTAACTGGATGAGCCAAAATTGGGGACATGACAGGGGCCCATCAGCATTTTATCATCAACGAATTGCTGATGTGTTTGAGGGTCCAACCCTTCGTTGAGGTTGAGCCCACGAATCTGTCCCTCCCTTTACATGGCTTTGAGCATCCGACCCAGTCCCTATGCAATGATAATGAAAAGGAAAGGCGACAAAGGATTGCCTTGACGAATTCCCCGTGAGGCCTGGAAGGGATATGACGTGGAACCATTGACGAGGATCGAAAAATAGGCAGAGGAAACAAGGCTCATCACCCATTTAGTCCTATTGTCAGTAAAGCTAAAGGTCCTGAGGACTCATGCTAAAAATGGCCAATTAAGTTTGTCATAAGCTTTAGAGAGGTCAATCTTTAGCAGCATACCTGGAATTTTTTCCGTCTTCAGAGAATGGATAGTTTCGTAGACCAAGATTATGCCATCCATGATCTGACGACCTTCCACAAAACTGGCTTGCTCTGTGGAGATGAGAAGCAGTAGAAGAGGGCGGAGTCTGTTGGCAATTACTTTGGTGATGATCTTGTAGATGACATTGCACAGGGAAATCAGTCTGAATTTCCTGGGATCTTTTGTGCCAGTTTATTTGGGTATGAGAGTAAGGAAAGTGGCATTGAGGGCTTTCAGAATACTTCCCGTCTTCCTGGAATCTTCGACAAGGGCTATCACTTCATCTTTCAGCCAATCCCAGCAGGAGTGAAAGAAATTCGTGGTTAACCCATCCAGACCTGGGGCTTTATCCACTTCCATTTGTTTGACCGCTGATTCCAATTCCTCCATGTATATGGGCTTCATTAGCATGAGATTATGGTCATCCGTTATGACCCTCAGAATGTGTTGCATCACCTGAGCTTGAGCCTCATGCCGATTGATGTCAGGTTCCTCCAAGAGGTCAGCGAAGAAGTCATTCAGAGTGAGTTCTAAATCTTCTTGGGTTTCAACATATGTACCATCATCTCGCTTTAGACGCACCATGCGATTCCCTAGCCGGTGTTGGATAGCGGCTTTATGAAAAAGCTTGGTATTGCGTTCCCCTTCTTGTAGCCATAGATTTCTTGACTTCTGCTTCCAGAGGATTTCTTCTTGCTGTTCACGGGCGTTGAGTTCTTGAAGAAGGTGCTGCTCCTAAGTTCTCACCTCCTCAGTATATCCCTGGGTCATTCCTTTCAGATGTACCTCTCTCATTTTTTGGTCCAACCGTTTCTTTTCTTGGAAGATGTTCCCGAAGGAGTCCAAGTTCCAACGCTTGATTTTTTATTTTAGGTGCTTGAGTTTCTGTTGGAACTGGTACATGAGCGTACCCTTGATGTGGGTGAGTTCTGAGCACCAATGACGAAGTTTCTCCGGGAGATCCGGGTTGAGCATCCATAAGTGTTCAAACTTGAATGGTCTGCGAAGGTTCTCCCCAACCCTCGACCATTCTAGACTTATCGGCCAATGATCAGAACCAGCTGAGGGGAGTACAACTGCTGTCAGATCACCTCCTTCCAACATGGCTGATTCCGAGATCAAGAAGTGATCCAAATGACAGGAAATGCTCTTGTCCCCCATCCGCTTATTATTCCAAGTGAATATATTGTTTGTCGTTCGAATATCTACTAGCTCCAGAGCTTCAATGACTTCATTAAAGTGATCGCTTATGGGATTAAGGTGTCGGATGCCGCATTTTTTCTCATCAAGAGTGCGGATCAGGTTGAAATCACCCCCTAAAATCTAGGGAGAAGTACCTACCACCATCTTTAAGGAGTTCAGGGAGTTCAAGAAGGTGGGTTTCTGTTTGGCTAAGGAGGGTCCGTAAATGTTGGATAAAAAGCCCCAAATTGTTGTGCCCAAAACATGGAAGGCGATCGAGAGGGTAAAATGAGAGGAAAAAGAGCCTGTGAGGGACACCTTCATCAGATTCCAAAGAATACCTATTCCTCCCGCTGCTTCTCTAGCATCCGTTGCCATGACCTCGCTGATGGGACAAACTTTCTTGCCTATAACTTTTAGCTCTGCTTCCGAACATTTGGTTTCTTGAACAAACATTATGATTGGCTTTTCAATCTTGATTTTCCTTTTTAGAAGACGAATCTTCATGGGTCTATTACAGCCTCTTATGTTCCAGGATGTGATCTGCATCTTATAACTGCTTGGGGGGTGAGGCGAGGGCTGCGACAATGGTGGGATATTGTCCTGAGGCAATTAGTTTTGCCCCTATCAGTTGGATTCTATGTACATTACTGTCTCTTCCCCTTTTTTCCTTCCGGCTCCTTGAGGGATTCCGTGGTTATGCCCAAGTGTTTGAGGTTCTTTGTCTTTAAAATTGCTTTCTCCAGCAAGGAAACTTTCTTAAGTGAGATAGAGTTCAAGGTTTTAGCAGTGATGGCCACCTCCAAGCCCTCCAGATCTAACTCCCCTATCTCCATGTCTTCCCCTTCTTCTCCTGATAGGGGTGCCTCCGTCATAGTTACTTCTTTTTATGTTTCTTGGGTTGTTTTTTCTGCAGAACAAGGGGGTGGCTCTGAATCTTGATTTCCTTGGTTCTGACCTTCCTTAGGGGTTTCACTTTCTTTTTCTGTTTGCAACACTTCGAACTTATTGTGGGTCTGAGTTTTCTTGTTGACCTCTGGTCCTACTATTCTCTTATCTGCTCTCTTCTTGGTAACCACTTTTGTGAACCCTTCTGCATTTTTTCCTTCGATATTGTTATCTCCCCCTGGATTTTTATTAAGTGGGCAGTCGTGGAAGAGATGCCCGTGTTCATGGCAGCGTCTGCACCAGAAGGGGATCTGTTCATAATCAATCGCTTGACACCATTCTTTATCGTCCTAAGAGAGCTCAATCCCATTTGAAAAATCTTGGGAAATATCTATGTAGAGGCATATTCTAGCATACGAAGTGTATCTCATCTGCTTTGTTTGCTCTGAGACTTTAACAAAAACTCCCAACATATTTCCTATATTAGTGAGGATCTCTTCTTTCCAATATTCTGAGGGTAGGGAATACAAACGGATCCAAATCGATGCAATGGTCAGGTTCTCCTTGTTGGGATTAAAGCGCTCTTTCCATGGACGCAAATATAGGCCTGCAGAATTAAAGAAATAAGGCCCATTGTCGAAGATGCAGGAGCGATCCGCCTCATTAAAGAAAATTATAGTGAAGAAGCCTTTAGCTCCGAGCTGAAGATCATAATGGCCTTGGCGTTTCCAGGTTATGTTGATCCACCAAACCAATGCCTTCTCCGTCGGACATATTCCTACAAATTTGCTTATAAGAGCACGATCTTTCATGTGCTGGATATCCTCTCGAACTCTGTTCGATTGAATCTGAAGTTTGGGTACCGTTTTAGACTTAGGCATACACTGCCCTCGTCTCTTGTTTTCAACTTCCGAGGGGGTAGCTTTGCTCATACCACTCGACCCTTCTCCTCCCTTCCCTGTTGGGGTATCAGATCCCTGCACAATAGCTTTACCTTTTGCCTTTTCTGAGCTCGAAGGAGGAGGCGGTTCCTCCCCACCTGGGAGTTCTCCCATACTGACTTTCCCTTCCCCCAATGGGAGGGTGCAAAAGCCAGGCCCTGACTAAAACCTGCAGAAAACAGATCAAACCTACAAACCCTAGATCACCATGCAACCTTCCGCCTCTCTCGTCTCCGCCTCGGAATCATGCCAATTATTAATATTAATAATTAATATTGCTTAATGATATTAGCTTTTATTATGTTGTATATTTTTTTATATAACACTGCCTTCCCCTTAGAGATGCTTTGTCCTCAAAGCATATTGAAGGCAAGGTATACGTCTGATTTCTTGCTTGTAATGTCATCTCTTGATCCTTTCTTTTAGTCCTTGCGACACTTGACAGAATGAGACGATACGAGATACGAATTCCAAGGAAAAAATGTTGCATCAATTGTGATTGGGTGCATCCGAGATCTATCCTCATCGGAGTTGATTGTTGATCGCTTTGTTGGATAGATCTTCTCATTTTCTGCTTAGGTTATAGATTTTGTGTTCGTTCGCCTTTGAAATCATAACTCCTTTGTTTATGTTCATTTTGACCCCGTTGTTGGTCAAAATGATTTTTATAATTTGGGTGTGCATAAGGAGTTCTTGTTGTTTGTTTTTCTACTGGATTCACTTCCTTTTGAACTGTGACAGGGACCGAATTTGTATTTGTTTCTTCTTCCTCAACTTGAATTTGCTTTCCGGAGAGTCTGGATGCTTCCTTCTGGATTTGAACTAATTTGTTCTCTAATAGATTATTATTATTTTGAATCTTCTCAAACCTTTCGTCTTGCGACTTTTTGTCCTCTTTTAACTTCTTGATTTGTTCCTCTAGTTCTTGATTAAGATTTCTTAGACGATGGTTTTCTTCTTTCTATTCTAGTATTCTCCCTTCGAGGTCTTCATTGGAATGTTCCATCTTCTGACTATTTTTCAGTTTCTTGATTTTCGTAAGTAATGTTTTGGTATGAATTCTTAGTCGAAATAGTTCTTCAATATTGCTTGCTAATTTGTCATTGATTTTCCTAATGTCCAGCTTGTGCGTCTTTTTAGTAGCGCCGTACGTTTGCTGGAGTTCTTTACTCTTTTGCTTTTGTCGACCTATCTCTGATTCTTGAATTTTTAGATACCTTTGGTTTTGCGCCAATTCATCATCTTTGTCCATGATGAGCTTGCTTAAACGCTTAATTTCTTCTTCTAAATCGTTATCACTTCTATACGATGACTCTTCATTATCTTCGAACTTTTTGATTTTGTCTTCAAGATTTTGATTGTGATTTTTTAATTGAGATTTTCTTCATTCATAGTTGACAACATTTTCTTGATATCTTCATTATCTTTTTCCAGCTTTTGATTTTGATCTTTTAAGTGACGATTCTCTTGCTCTGCCAACTGATCAAGAATGCTCCGCTTGTTTTTCTCAAATTGTAGATTTTTATTACTTTCCTTGTAGTATCCTAATTCACCTTCCAATTTCTGTATTTACGATTGCAATTGTGATTGACCTTGATTGTCCTTCATAAAAAAGTATTTACCACATATTGGACAGGAGCGATTGCAATTCTTAAAAACTATTGCATATTGGAATTCCATTTTGCAATAAGGACACTTAGTCCAGAATTTGGATTTATATATGGAACCCATAATTCCTTCAATAATTAGATAATTGGCTTCAATTACTTCTTCAATATCTTCTTTGACTTTGATTTTTTTCTTCAATATCTTCTTTGACTTTTTTTTTTTTGCTCTTCTTCAATATCTTTTTTGACTTGATTTTTTCTTTAACTTGATCTTCTTTCCCCTTAGATGGTGAGTACACACTAAATGTGTAATTGACCACCAATGTGCGTCTTTTTTTTTGGATAATGGAAGAATTTTGGGGGTTTTTAAAGTTAATTATTAATAACTATTAATATTATTAATAATTTATGGGTACAGTTTAAAGGTAAGAAAAAAATGTAATAATATTAATATTATTATATATTAATATTTAGGGTTTTGTGAGTAAGTGGAGGTGGTGGCTTGGATAAAAAAGTGGAGGTGGATGGAATGGGGAGTGCAGTAATTAGAGGGTGGCGCAGGAGGGGAAGCAACACATAGAGGAATGTGGGTGAAGGTGTTGGGTAGCAGGTGCAAAAAGGGAGGGAAGGTGGCGTGGGTGTGGAGGGCGTAGGAGGGAAGAAGTGCAGGCGTTATGGTTTAGCATGGGCGTGGACTGGAAAAAGGATGAGGGCGCGAGTAGTGGAAGGGAGTTGTGCGTGGACAACGGGGAGAGGTGCGCAACACAAAGGGAGAGCAGCGCAATGAGGCGGGAGGGCGTGGACAAGGTCGAGAGCGGGGGTGGTGGAAAAGGAGAAGAGGGGGGATGCGCAATAGGAGAAGAGGGAGGGTGCGGGGAAAGAGGAGGTGTGGGAGTAGGTGGGGGAGCGCGGGGATACAGAGATGGGCAGTGGTAGATGGTGGTGGAGGGGTACGCATATGGAGGGCGCTGCGGGGAGGCAGAGATGGGCAGCGACGAAGGAGTGAGGGTTGGCGTGAAGAGGACGACGTGGATCAGGAGTGGGGAGGGTGGCACAAGATTGAATGGATAAAATCCGTGTTAGATCAAAGATCCGATTCAAGGAAACCTTGGCAGTTTGGCTATACGTCGGCGATCAATAGAAGCCTAAGGAAGGGCTGGCTCTGATACCATTGAAACGAGAAAAACTTGTTTCCTAAGTGAACTTCCAACGCAAATAAGACAAAGGCAATATAAATGGAATAAAAAAATATAATTGATAAGATATTTGATGATTATTACAATTACATTGGTAGGGATTTTTATAAGCCTGATCGTGCCTTTTCAAATGAAGGGGCACATCTCTCACTTTTCCTAATTAATTAATTAATTCTATTTATTAATTATTAATTAGTAATATTAATAATTAATATTGCTTAATGATATTAGCTTTTATTATGTTGTATATTTTTTTATATAACATTGCCTTCCCCTTAGAGATGCTTTGTCCTCAAAGCATATTGAAAGCAAGGCATACGTCTGATTTCTTGCTTGTAATGTCATCTATTGATCATTTCTTTTAGTCCTTGCGACACTTGACGAAATGAGATGATACGAGTTACGAATTCCAAGGACAAAATGTCGCATCGTTTGTGATGTGGTCCATCTGAGATCTATCCTCATCGGAGCTGATTGTTGATTGCTTTGTTGGATAGATCTTCTCATTTTCTACTTCGGTTGTAGATTTTGTGTTCTTTCGCCTCTGAAATCATAACTCCTTTGTTTATGTTGATTTTGACCCTGTTGTTGGTCAAAATGATTTTTATAATTTGGGTGTCGATAAGGAGTTCTTTTTGTTTGTTTTTCTGCTGGATTGACTTCCTTTTGAACCGTGACAGGGACCAAATTTGTATTTGTCTCTTCTTCCTCAACTTGGATTTGCTTTCCGGAGAGTCTGGATGCTTTCTTCTGAGTTTGAACTAATTTGTTATTTAATAGATTATTATTATTTTGAATCTTCCCGAACCTTTCGTCTTGCGACTTTTTGTCCTCTTTTAACTTCTTGATTTTTTCCTCTAGTTCTTGATTAAGATTTCCTAGACGATGGTTTTCTTCTTGTTGTTCTAGTATTCTCCCTTCGAGGTCTTCATTGGAATGTTCCATCTTCCGACTATTTTTCAGTTTCTTGATTTTTGTAAGTAATGTTTTGGTATGAATTCTTAGTCGAAATAGTTCTTCGGTGTTGCTTGCTAATTTGTCATTGGTTTTTGTAATGTCCATCTTGTGCGTCTTTTTAGTAGTGTCGTACTTCTGCTGGAGTTCTTTATTCTTTTGTTGTTGTTGACCTATCTCTGATTCTTGACTTTTTAGCTTCCTCTGGACTTGCGTTAATTCATAATCTTTGTCCATGATGAGCTTGCTTAAATGCTTAATTTCTTCTTCTAAATCATTATCACTTCTATACGGTGATTCTTCGTTATCTTTGAACTTTTTGATTTTGTCTTCAAGATTTTGATTGTGATTTTTTAATTGAGATATTTCTTCATTCATAGTTGATAACATTTTCTTGATATCTTCATTAACTTTTTCCAACTTTTGATTTTGATCTTTTAAGCGACGATTATCTTGTTCTGCCAACTGATCAAGAATGTTCCGCTTACTTATCTCAAATTGTAGATTTTTATTACTTTCCTTGTAGTATCCTAATTCGCCTTCCAATTTATGTATTTGTGATTGCAATTGTGATTGACCTTGATTGTCCTTCATAAAAAAGTATTTACCATATATTGGACTAGAGCGATTGCAATTCTTAAAAACTATCGCATATTGGAATTCCATTTCGCAATAAGGACACTTACTCCAGAATTTGGATTTATATATGGAACCCATAATTCCTTCAATAATTAGATAATTGGATTCGATGACTTCTTCAATATCTTCTTTGAATTTGATTTTTGTCTTCAATATCTTCTTTGACTTTCTTTTTTTTTGCTCTTCTTCAATATCTTCTTTGACTTGATTTTTTATTTAACTTGGTCTTCTTTCCCCTTGGACGGTGAGTACACACTAAATATGTAATTGATCCCCAATGTGGGTCTTTGTTTTTGGATAATGGAAGAATTTTGGGGGTTTTTAAAGTTAATTATTAATAACTATTAATATTATTAATAATTTATGGGTAAAGTTTAAAGGTAAGAAAAAAATGTAATAATATTAATATTATTATATATTAATATTTAGGATTTTGTGAGTAAGTGGAGGTGGCGGCTTGGATAAAAACGTGGAGGTGGATGGAATGGGGAGTGCAGTAATCGGAGGGTGGCGCAGGCGGGGAAGCAACATGCAGAGGAAGGTGGGTGAAGGTGCTGGGTAGCAGGCGCAAAAAGGGAGGGAAGGTGGCGTGGGTGTGGAGGGCGTAGGAGGGAAGCAGTGCAGGTGTTATGGTTTAGTGTGGGCATGGAATGGAAAAAGGATGAGGGCGTGAGCAGTGGACAATGGGGAGAGGGGAGTAGCACAAAGGGAGAGCAGCGCAGGGAGGCGGGAGGGCGTGGACAAGGTCGGGAGCGGGGGTGGCGGAGAAGGAGAAGAGGGTGGACGCGCAACAGGAGAAGAGGGAGTGTGCGAGGAAAGAGGAGGTGTGAGAGTAGGTGGGGGAGAGCGGGGATACATATATGGGCATCGACGGATGGTGGTGGAGGGGTACGTAGATGGAGGGCGCTGCGGGGAGGTGGAGATGGGAAACGACGAAGGAGTGAGGGCTGGCGTGAAGAGGATGACACAGATCAAGAGCGAGGATGGTGGCGCAGGATGGAATGGCTAAAAGCCGTGTCAGATAAAAGATCCGATTCAAGGAAACCTTGGCAGTTTGGCTATACGTCGACGATCAATAGAAGCCCAAGGAAGGGATGGCTCTAATACCAATGAAACGAGAAAAACTTGTTTCCTAAGTGAACTTCCAAAGCAAATAATATAGAGGCTCCATAAATGGAATAAAAAAATTATAATTGATAAGATATTCGATGATTATTACAATTACATTGGTAGGGATTTTTATAAGCCTTATCAGGCCTTTTTAAATGAAGGGCACATCTCTCACTTTTCCTAATTAATTAATTATTTATTCTATTTATTAATTATTAATTATTAATTATTAATTATTAATATTAATATATATAATATTAGCTTTTATTATGTTGTATATTTTTTATATAACATTGCCTTCCCCTTAGAGATGCTTTGTCCTCAAAGCATATTGAAGGAAAGGCGTATGTCTAATTTCTTGCTTGTACTGTCATCTCTTGATCCTTTCTTTTAGTCCTTGTGACACTTGACGAAATGAGACAATACGAGTTACGAATTCCAAGGAAAAATGTCACATCGTTTGTGATGTGGTCCATCCGAGATCTATCCTCATCGGAGCTAATTGTCGATCGCTTTGTTGGATAGATCTTCTCATTTTCTGCTTAGGTTGTATATTTTGTGTTCTTTCACCTCTGAAATCATAACTCCTCTGTTTATGTTCACGTTGACCCTGTTGTTGGTCAAAATGCTTTTTATAATTTGGGTGTCGATAAGGAGTTCTTTTTGTTCGTTTTTCTGCTGGATTGACTTCCTTTTGAACTGTGACAGGGACCGAATTTGTATTTGTTTCTTCTTCATCAACTTGAATTTGCTTTCCGGAGAGTCTCGATGCTTCCTTCTGGATTTAAACTAATTTGTTCTCTAATAGTTTATTATTATTTTGAATCTTCTCGAACCTTTTGTCTTGCGACTTTTTGTCCTCTTTTAACTTCTTGATTTGTTCCTCTAGTTCTTGATTAATATTTCTCAGACGATGGTTTTCTTCTTGCTGTTCTAGTATTCTCCCTTCGAGGTCTTCATTGGAATGTTCCATCTTCCGACTATTTTTTAGTTTCTTGATTTTCATAAGTAATGTTTTGGTATGAATTCTTAGTCAAAATAGTTCTTCGGTATTGCTTGCTAATTTGTCATTGATTTTCGTAATGTCCAACTTGTGCGTCCTTTTAGTAGTGTCGTACATCCGCTGGAGTTCTTTATTCTTTTGCTGTTGTCGACCTATCTCTGATTCTTGACTTTTTAGCTTCCTCTGGACTTGCACCAATTCATCATATTTGTCCATGATGAGCTTACTTAAACTCTTAACTTCTTCTTCTAAATCGTTATCACTTCTATATGGTGATTCTTCGTTATCTTCAAACTTTTTGATTTTGTCTTCAAGATTTTGATTGTGATTTTTTAATTGAGATATTTCTTCATTCATAGTTGATAACATTTTCTTGATATCTTCATTAGCTTTTTCCAACTTTTGGTTTTGATCTTTTAAGCGACGATTCTCTTGTTCTGCCAACTGATCAAGAATGTTCCGCTTACTTATCTCAAATTGTAGATTTTTATTGCTTTCCTTGTAGTATCCTAATTCGCCTTCCAATTTCTGTATTTGCGATTACAATTGTGATTGACATTGATTTTCCTTCATAAAAAAGTATTTACCACATATTGGACAAGAGCGATCGCAATTCTTAAAAACTATCGCATATTGGAATTCTATTTCGCAATAAGGACACTTAGTCCATAATTTGGATTTATATATGGAACCCATAATTCCTTCAATAATTAGATAATCGGCTTCAATGACTTCTTCAATATCTTCTTTGACTTTTTTTTTGTTGCTTTTCTTCAATATCTTCTTTGCTTATTTTTTCTTTAACTTTGTCTTCTTTCCCCTTGGACGGTGAGTACACAGTAAATGTGTAATTGACCCTCAATGTGGGTCTTTTTTTTTGGATAATGAAAGAATTTTGGGAGTTTTTAAAGTTAATTATTAATAACTATTAATAATTTATGGGTAAAGTTTAAAGGTAAGAAAAAAATGTAATAATACTAATATTTAGGGTTTTGTGAGTAAGTGGAGGTGGCGGCTTGGATAAAAACGTGGAGGTGGATGGAATGGGGAGTGTAGTAATTGGAGGGTGGCGCAGGTGGGGAAGCAACACATAGAGGAAGGTGGGTGAAGGTGCTGGGTAGCAGGCACAAAAAGGGAGGGAGGGTGGCGTGGGTGTGGAGGGCGTAGGAGGGAAGAAGTGCATGCATTATGGTTTAGTGTGGGCGTGGACTGGAAAAAGGATGAGGGCGCGAGCAGTGGAAGGGATTTGTGCGTGGACATCAGGGAGAGGGGAGTAACACAAAGGGAGAGCAGCGTAGGGAGGCAGGAGGGCGTGGACAAGGTCGGGAGTGGGGGTGGCGGAAAAATAGAAGAGGGGGGACGCGCAACAGGAGAAGAGGGAGGGCACGGGGAAAGAGGAGATGTGGGCGTACGTGGGGGAGCGCGGGGATATAGAGATGGGAAACAACGGATGGTGGTGGAGGGGTACGCAGATGGAGGGCGCTGCTGGGAGGAAGAGATGTGCATCGATGAAGGAGTGAGGGTTGGCGTGAAGAGGACAATGCAGATCAGGAGTGCTGAGGGTGGTGCTGGATGGAATGGATAAAAGTCGTGTCAGATCAAAGATCCAATTCAAGGAAATCTTGGCAGTTTGGCTATACGTCGACGATCAACAGAAGCCCGAGGAAGGGCTGTCTCTGATACCAATCAAACAAGAAATACTCGTTTCCTAAGTGAACTTCCAAGGAAAATAAGACAAAGGCTCCATAAATGGAATAAAAAAAATATAATTGATAAGATATTCAATGATTATTACAATTACATTGGTAGGGATTTTTATAAGCCTTGTCGTGCATTTTCAAATGAAGGGGCACATCTCTTAGTTTTCCTAATTAATTAATTAATTAATTAATTCTATTTATTAATTATTAATTATTAATATTAATATATTTTTTTCCAAAGAAAAAAAACGTAATTTTATATCATTGAAACAAAATTACATTCTGTAGATGCAAAATGAAGTGCATTACGGATAATCTCGTAACCAAGACGAGGGACTGTCCCATAAGCTAAATCTTATACAAAAACATAAAACCGACTGTATGCAGAGTTTGCTCCCCGAGCAAAAAGTGATCAGTGAGATGTCCAAAACAGAATAATAATCAGACTACAAGTTCAGCTCCCCGAGCTTCAAGTGATATATGCCAATGAAACAATATAAGAAGATCAGTGCAAACCATAACGGTTCCAGAAAGGAAAAAAATAACAGTAAGGTATATATAGACCGCTGTAAAGATGCAATTCCTTGCAGCCTCCAAGAAAAATTATTAATATTAATAATTAATATTGCTTAATGACATTAGCTTTTATTATGTTGTATATTTTTTTATATAACATTTTCTTCATCGTTCTTGACATCTTCAGTCCTTGGGGGTTTTGCATACAAACTGCTCACATTCTCCAATGCAGACTGCTACATTTTCAGATTCCCATATTTTCTTGACCTTCAGAATCCAAATGTACAAGCTTCCTCCTTGAATTTCTTTCGAAAGCATCCAATCTCCCTTTTAAGAAATCTATCCAATATTTCTGTAGTCTTTTATCCTCCACCGTATTCTTTTTTCGAGGTATTCTTGCTAGGATTTCGACCATTTCTATCAATTCTCCTATTCTGGTAATTCATCATCTCTTGAGGTTCCGTTCTTACCCATTATTGCCATCAAACTGCAAAATTATTATTATTATTATTTTCTTCTCTACAAATTGCCACTTGTAGACTTCTACCATTTTCCAATCTTCTCCACAATCATTCTTGATTTTCATAATTCTTCCATTCTATTGGTTTTGTAGTTCCCTTGTCTCCTCACACCTATCCAGGTCGTTCCTCTTTGTGGTTATCTCTTCACATGCTCACCTTGTAGTCTTAAATCCATACTACTAATTACAAAGCGCCTTACCAATGATATCTCCCACGAGCTCCCCTTCCAACAATCATACTTGTAGAAACAACCTTCACTCAGGTCTCATACAACCACAATCTCTACAAGGAATAATTTCTCAAGGAACCAATTCAACAAGAGCTAAATAACTCTTTGATAACTCTATAATTCTTCTCTAACCAGAACTGAACCTCTGTTCTGCAATTTTTTTTCAGTCTTCGTAACCCAGAGCTGAAAATAGCTCTAATACCACTTGCTGTAGTCATGTAGCCTACAAATTTCTTCAATAGGGCTTACAGGTTTCCACTGGACACTAGGTGCACAGTTGTGACCCTTTCTTAATTAACAAACAAAGAACAAAATTTCAGTGTTGCAATAGAATCACTAAATTTGAACCAACAGAAATTTCAGAGCAGCAGTGTAATACTTTCTTTAATTAAATTTATCAGCCCACATACAATTGCAAATAGAAAATAACAGTTTTTTGTACGTTGCTTACAATAGAAATTAATTACCAATTTGAATTTGAATTTCTACAATGATCTAAAATGACACCCTTTGTCTTTTGTTGAACCGAGTTGAGATGGGAAGAACTACATCCCCAACTACAGAGCCAACAATGCCTTTCCCTGTTGCCTTCAAACTGCTCCAAAAATGCACTGTTCTCCTTCAAAATTCCCCTTTTTATTATTTCTTGCGTGTATCTTCATTTTCCCATGGGGAGGTGGATGGTTGCAACCATTCCTCTTCCAAACAATTCCACCAATGAATCTTGTCCAACTCATTTGTTCAGCCTTGATT
This sequence comes from Larix kaempferi, assembly GCA_027924585.1. Classification (NCBI taxonomy): domain Eukaryota; kingdom Viridiplantae; phylum Streptophyta; class Pinopsida; order Pinales; family Pinaceae; genus Larix; species Larix kaempferi. Next base: position 42,110,483 of record BSBM01000055.1, on the reverse strand, counting down.
ATGCCACCTCACTCCACATGCAGATATGATCTGATAAAAAATCTGCGTATTATGTAATCGTGAACTGTAATCTACAGGATTTCCGCAGCCGAATATACTTTCTGCAACCGAACATAATTTTTGCAGTCAAACAGACTTTCCGCAGTCGCTACAGACTTTCTGGAACCGAAACTTTCTGCCGCCGCTACAGAATTTCCGTAGCCGGACGGATTTGCAATAGGTTTCCGCAACCATTTATTTCCTCCTACAACTATTAACCAAACTAAATCTTTTTGATGTGATGTTGATTTCCCAAACCGAAGGATGCTCCTGCATCAGAGAACTATGAATTGTATTGATGACCAGTGTTGGGGTGGAGATTGTCAATTTGCTCAAAGTTTGTGTTTGAATATCTATAGTGCTCTTTCGACGAAGTCTGTTTGAACTCGGTGGGAGTGTATTGAAGTTCTGCTTTTGAATTTTTATAGTGCTCATTTGACGTCAACTGTTCGAACCTTGTGGGAGGTAAGCTTTCAAACTGGCTTGATAGAAGAGGGTAATTGTTGTAAAGGTCTAGGATATACCAAAATTGATAAATCAGATCTATATATTGTCTCTAAAGTCCTAGTGGTTGTAGACCTAGTCTTTCTGAATAATAGGACACCTAGGTATCTTCTTGCAAGTTTTGTCATTCTTAGAATCATTTCAGTTTTGGTTGGAGTCTTGGGGAATGATTATAGTCAGGTGGCAACAAATTCTCTAGTGAAACTATTTTGGGTATTTTTGGTTATCTAGTGTTGCATCAAAAGTAGAATGGAACAAGATTCAAAAAACAAAGATCTCATTGAGAGAAGGGAGGGGATACCTTAGGAGGACCCGAAATGCACTATGGACAATGAAAGACATAAGTTTTCTAATTGGAAGAAATACTGGGAGGCTAAATATGCTTGGAATCAATTCATTATCTATACAAACTCATGATCTCCTTGTATCCCACATGAAATATATGGAGTGTAGTGCTAATGGATGAAATTGAAATAGATTTTTGGAAAGGGAAATATGAAGCTCAGGAGAAAACAATCACTATGTTGCAGGATACTATTCAATACTTAGCAAAGGATCAAAATTCCAGTTTTGTAATGGACAAGAACTTCTAAGAATTGGTTGTCTCTACAGGTACATATGAGAATGTAAAGACTGGGGGTGGGGAAACCTCTTCTCACCATTCTTCTCACAAAGAATAACATAAGCAAGATGTTCCAAGCACTCAAGGATAAATTTCAGTTTATTGATTTTCTATGCAATATAAATGTCTTTATATTTAGGACAGTTTAATTGAATCTATACTATTTGAAATTATAGAATTAGTTGGATCATAGATTATTGTACCTATTTTACTTTATGCATTTTGTATATAGCTCTGAACTATAAGACCTACATCCATTTTAGAAGGAGCCTGACCTACATCCATTTTAGAAGGAGCCTGATTGTAACTACATGTTGTCCGGTTCAACCGAAACCTTTTTTTTATAACACAAAAAGTAATTATTTCTGTGAGGAAAAGAGGAGAGAGAGAAATGAATGGTTCGATTACTAAAATTATTTGCATATGGTTCCATGTTTTCATAAAAATAACTAGAACTTCTATTCTCACAAATCATGCCCACTTTTATGTCATGTAATGTGGTAGATATTTCTAAAATATGGTTTTAGATATTTCTAAAATATGGTTTTTTAAAGTCAAGTCCACATTCATTTCTAATAATCAAATAGTGTAATGTTTATGATATATATGAAAATATTATAGTTTAATTTAATTTTTATTACTAAAATTATTTGCATATAATTTCATATAGCTTTTTTTTCCTTGAAAAAAAATCACAATCTTTTATTTTCATAAGAGCTTACATTCTTCACCATCATCACAAAATCTGCTTTCATGATTTTACATTCACCATTCTAATTTGTTATTTTGCTACTCCAGGCATTATAGCTCATCAGAGAGGTTTACAAAAACAGAGTGTAGAATTTAGTTTCTCCTGAAAACATTACTAATGTTTTAGCATTACATATAATAAAAAAAAGCCTTTGAGCAGGCAGGCTTCATTGACAAAAGTTATCCCTGTAGCTTTTCCCACTCCTGACCTCTCCGTCTGAAGACAAATACTGCTTCACTCATGAACTGGACGCGTTCTATTCAAAATATGTTGTAACATGTGAAGACAACATTTAAAAGCCTGTATTGCTCTTAAATATTAAAATTAACCAAAATCATAAATCCCTGTATTGCATTGAAATACCGTGCATCACATTATTTACATTCACCATCTATTTTGCCACTCCAGGCATTACAAAATTTTAGCATTACAAAAAAATATTTGAGCCGACTTCATTGAAAAACCAAAACTATTTCAAGCTGGAAGTTCTGCCTGTAATTACAAACATCCATAAAAGATCCTTTGCCCACTCCCGTCCTCTCTGTCTGAAGACATCATGCTTCATTCAGGTATGGAAGAGTTCTTCAATATATGCTAACAGTAGCATTACCTCATCCAAGAAGTTCAAAATTGTCCTCCTAACTGAAGACAACGCTTAAAAGCTTATGTTATTCTTAAACAATAATGAAATAACATCAGAAGCATAAAACCTTATATTGCCCTGAAATTGCCCCTCTTGGCTTTGTGAAAGTTGTAGCTTAATAATTCCCTGAAATTGCCCCGCTTGGCTCTGTGAAAGTTGTAGCTTAATAATTCCCTGAAATTGTGAAATTTCCTCGCTGGGCTCTGTGAAAGCTGTAGCATAATAATTCAAGGAGGTTCGAATGTTGGAGGGTGAAAAAAACTTGTCGAGACACCGTTTAGTTCTTCAGAGATAAACCAATCTCCCTTCTTCATTTCGAGTCCCATCTTTGATCGGAGGTCTGCTTCTTTCTTTCGTTTTCTGGAATAGTTTCATAGAGTTAAACAAGTAGAAACTACATTACTCACTACCTTTTTTTTTCACAAGAAAAGACTATACTTATATTAAAAGTATAAAAGTGCTTACAACCAGATAGATACCCAAAAGAGACACCCGTCAAAAGATACCAATGGAGCCGAGACATAACCAAAGCTCGCAAACCATACAAACCAAAGCCAAAAGGACAATACACGGATATACCAATCCCCCATAAGAACCAAGGACCAACCAAAAAACAGAAAGGATGAGACCAAGAGAATACCAACCTAGCCAAGATAGGCCAACAAAACGGAAGTCATAAAAAAAATAGAGCAGATACTATGTAACAAAAATGTTCCAAAATCCCAGAGTAGAATTCAGAGAAAGCCCTCAAGAATCTCATAAAGGGTAAAAAGTATTTTTTACCTCGTAAAAAGTGCTGGAGAAGGAATGGAATAGGCTTGACCAACACAATAAAGAGGATTGGGATCTGAGGAGTATTGCTCTGATCCAGCTTATCCTATAAATGGTGGGAACGTGCAAAAACCCAACCCTGCATCAAGGATATGCACGAAGAAGCCTGCAGACAGCGGCCAGATCACCACCGGAGGAAAACACAGGCGTAGTGCGGCGGCTAGGGGAACCCTAGCCACGCTTATGCGAGGCTACGGAGCGGAATTTTTTTAATAAAAGCAATGTTGCAACTATGTTGATGTTGTTATGTGATATGGATCTTGTTATTTGCAAGGAAGCAGAAGGATCATTTTTTCATAACAACATATAATATATACAAGGATTCAATGTGATTGGGGGTTTGGGAAACCCTCATCCTCAAAGCTATTCTCATTTTAAGATGTTGTTAAAACTAAATCCATCCATTTAGTAGCGTAGATCCCAATGGTACCTAGCCCATATCTAGTTGATAAATTTGATGAGCTATTACTCTTGGATGTCTTATGGTTGAAAGTAGAAAGGAATGGTTTATACTATAAACACTATGTAGACTTAGACTTATGTAGATTAGATGGATTTTGGCCTTAATATCCAGAACTATATAAATGGATCTTTACAAATTGAACCAAGCTTTCCGAGGTACATTTCTACTCTAGTGGAATTTTTCTTATTTAGATGCCAACAAAGGAGGACTATTAAAAGGTTCTCAATGGGGGGCCTTGGTTCTAGGGTAGAGTAGGGCTCTTCAAGACTACATGGTTTTCAGAATTCCGTCTAGAGATAATGGTGACCTCAAAGATTCTTATTTGGGTGCATCTTCCTAATCCCCCTGCATATTTGGCACTTCTCATTTTTTAAAGGGATTGGAAATGCACTACACATATTTATAAAAAAAATACAAAAATGGTATAAATAGGTCTATAAACTTATGCTCGCATATGTGTGGAGATTGACCTTCACAACGGGCTTCCACATAGGTTAATATTAAGGCAGGGTGATTGGAGGTGGACATAGATATTAGAATCCGAAAAACACTTTCAATGAAGGATATGTGCAAGCAAACTAGTCACCTACAGGATTCATGTCCACAATCCAAAGTGCAAGTAAAGACGAAAAATATTCCTCCAAAACTGAAAAGACAACAACCTTATGTGCCCCCTATGACTATGAAGAAAACAAATTGGAAACATAATCTATGGTTGCAAAGAGATTGGAAATGATCTGAGTGATGGAATACAAAATCAAAATGTAGAAGAAAACTTGTCCATGGAGGTTTAGGTTCAGAGATAGCACTTAATGGGACTTCCTCCTTGGAAACAAGAGAAATACTAGATAGAAAAACGAAAATGAATTATGAAACTAAATCATCTAATTTATATAAGAATCTAGGTATCCGTTAGACTATTAAAGCTCAACTAGCGATTGAGCAGCCATGAATTGAAGATTGGATATATGTTAAAAGAAAAAGGATAAAAGGTCCCAACCAAGAAAAATGCTCATTAGTATGCAATTGTTTCTTTTTAATTGAACGTTACGATGATAGTATTTTAGCGCTATAATGACATTTAAATGTCAATCTATTTGCTATTTTCAATAGAGATATTTTGGGACAATTAGTTTTTTGAAAATTTGAAAAACGTTGTCTAGCTTCTCCGAGTTTAATTGTAAATTGACAATGACACTTAAGGAGTGCGTTTTTTGTTCTTATTTGAAAAGAAAATGTGACTTTTCCCATGGAAAAAAAGGTATGATCCCCCTACCTTGCCAAGGCTTGCATCAATATGATAACAAAATTAGATATACATGATTTATTAATTACTCCACACATACGCAATTTTTTCTATTTCCTAACCATCCTACATCCATCTTAACCCCGAATCTACCAAGTGCTGAGAGGGATCAAATTCCTTGAGATACAAACTTTTTGTATCATTGAAAATGGATCTCAAGAACCTAGAATATATGAATGTATAGATATTAGAAACAAAAATGTGATTATTGTAGATATAACATCTCTTTTTTCAATGATAATATTCATATATATGTGTTAATCCATATCTTGTAAAGATATTTAGACACTTAGGAGTTAGTTAAGATAAACTTGTCATAATATATCCGTTAGGTAAAGTGTGTTTATTTAATAGGCATTAGTATGCTTTTGTATATATGTAATTTGATGGTTACGATATGTTCTTGACATAGAGTGATCCAACGATTCATCTTCTCCTCAATCTCAACGATCATTGATCTCTGGCTTAACACCCGAGTGGTCCATGATATCTATTTAAATAGCATGACGGGTCATTTTCTAATTAATCAATTATAAGAAGCTCATTTGTAACATTCTTTCTTTTGCATAATAATATTTCCTCAAGTACCAATTTGGCACACTCTGTGGAGTGTTTCCCTCTTCGAGGGTTTAAACAACACAAAAAAACGATGTGTTGATCCGTGATCTGTTTGTTTGAGTGGCAGTTCAAGGTGTTCAATTTTTTGGAAGTATCATGTGATAGTCAAACAGGGTATTAGATCTCTTATGAAGTTCCACTTCCATTGGCGATCTAGATCTTGAACTAGTGTTTTCAAGGCCATGAAAGGATTTTTGGTTATGATATGTATGTGAATTTATAGGATGTGGGAGGTGTTCCATTTCATTCGAAGTGTTGTTTCTAGTAGGAAACACTTTTCGTTTCATTAAAAAAACTTTATGTTTTCCCAAGATACGACCATTTTACCAGATCTAGAGGTATACTATTTAAAGTTATGCATTTTTTAAATTTTTTTCTCATATTATTTCATATTTCTACCTAGTTTTTGTTTTATTTCTGATCCGCTACCTTTTCAATCTATGCATGCTCTTTTTCATGCGCTTTGTGTGAACTTGACAAATCAAAAACAAAGTGGAAAAGATTTTCTTTACTGTGTATGATCTTTGTCGTGCGCTTTGTGCTAACTCGATAAACTAAAAAAAAATGAGAAAAATTGCATTTTTCGAGAAGGCTAACCAAGTACTAACCCCAAATAAGAACTTTTTAGTTTCAGAATTTTTTTTTGTTTTTGTTTTTGGTGGTTTTTTACAGTGTCTTGCAGGCCAAAAGGAATGTTTTTTTTTGTAGGCACGCTCTCCAAACAACAATAAAACCCCATTCTCCTCCATAGTATTTCTAAATATTTTGCTTAGCTCACTTGGTTAAAAGTTACTTTTAAAAGTAAGAAATATTAGGTTTGAGACCTTCTTTTTGTTACTTTTTGTAAAAGTTCATGTAACTTTAAGTTCTAAAGTAACCATATTGTAGAAGTGATTCCCACTTGTTTTATAAAAGTGGGTCACTATTTTGAAGCAACTTATTTGTAAAAGTGAGATTATATGCAAAGTTAGTAAAAGGGGGAATTATTTATTTCATTCATCACATGGGTCAACCTTTGCCTACCACGAGACCCCTTGGTTCCCTTTTAATCCTTTATCAAAAAGGGCATAACTTCCTCATTCAGAGTTCCTTTTCAGTGTCGTTTTGTTAAAACTGCCATTTTTTTCAAGATCTTTGCATCCAAGCAATTAGTTTCTATTTTCGAATCCTGCATATTCCAGTACGGACATCCCATGCGATATTTTGCTTACTAGTTCCAACTATTTCTCATGGAAATCTCGTATGGAGGATGTCCTACGAAGTAGGGAACTTTTTTGGATTACCTCAGGGAAAGAAATTGAACTTGATGATGATAATAAGAAAACAATATGGGCCAATAAATGTGATGAATCTTGTGGATTAATCGGAATTTCCATTTCTATTGACTTACGATTCCACCTTCAAGGAATTAATGATACAAAAACAACTTGGAAAAAGTTGGAAACTGTGTTTGGTAAACACATTGAAATTCAAGGTCATCAGTTTTAAAATGAGTTTATTACCTTAATTCCAGGTGATTTCTCTTGCATTCAATACTATTTTTCTAAGTGCAAGTCCCTTAGACTCTTACTTGATAAATGTGTCATAAAAAGGAAACACGAACAAAGTATTTTTCATATTATTTCCAAGCTTGGACCCTTCTATTATGTTTTTTTATCTACCTTTTACTCCATCGGAGAATCTTTGGGGATTCACTATAAAAAACCCACTTTTGAATATTTATGTGATTCCTTTATTAGAGATCAAGATAAGCTCATACATATTGGAATAATTAGAAATGTAGATACATCTAGCAAAGCCTTAGTGGAACAACATAAACAAAAGTCCAAGCATCCCAAGAAGCAACATCCTCGCAATAATAAGCAAAACAAGGGTCCCAAACCCTCTTAGCCAACTCATCCTTCCAAAAATGACAAAGGAACCAAATCAAAAGATAAGAAGATTGAGAATCGTTGCAAAGTTTGCGGGAAAGATAATCACGATGAATCTAAATGTTTCAATAAGATGGAAGCCTTGGAAACAACAATGGAGAAACACAATATCCACCTTGATTCTTCCACAAAATCTACATCTCAAGGAAATGCACTTTGTGTTTCTGGTTTTTCCTCACGGGGGCTTCACTCAATAAACAACTATCATAGCACGTTCAATCGTGGCATATGAAACAATAACCCTAATTTCACTAAATATTAGAAAATAATTTCCAAAATCAATTTTTTTAACCCCCTCCCAATATGCCTTCCCAATTTAAAAAAACCCCTATTTTCACTAGATATTGTATGTATCAATTTTTTCATTAACATTTTTTATACCCCTTTATATTTCTACCTAGTATATTGATATGATACCCCTCTTATGACCCCACATGCATTCTACAATGCACCTTGCTTCTTTCGATGCATATCGTGGATGCACATTACTTTACCCACAATGCAATTACTCAACCACATATCATTATGATTTGCAACATCTAATGGTCTAATGAAGAGATATGAGATCACTTCTTGTATGTCACTAGAGCCAATGCACATAGTACATCATTTAGATTGCATGTTGCAGTTCCCCAATCACTGACTAAGCCTGTTGTGGGCTAGGTATCCAAGCCCCTAGGGCCTATAACAAGCTTTAGGAGGCTGACTAAACCTCCCAAGGCCTGCAATAGGAACGAGTGGTTGGGTATTCAAGCCCCTAAGGCCTATCGAGGGCCTATAACAAGCCCTAGAGGCTTAGAGCCTCTCAAGGCTATTGGTAACAACTGGATGAGTGCTATTGGTAACAATTGGTTGTCAATGAACACTGTCTCTCGACTATGATTGACTGGAAACCCACTTCACCACGAAACCCCTAGCCTCAAGCATGCCTCAAGCATGCCTCAAGACGTGATTTCCCTGCGTACTGGTAAGCCCGAGCCTTGCCTCAACCCGATTTCTCATCTGGTCGTGATCTCGCCATCTCCATTTGGCGGATATTTGTCAACCCGCCCATATAAAAAAGACCCCAAAGTATTTTTGTATTGTTACATTAAATAAAAAACCCTTTGCCCCTTAATATATAAGCAATATAATTTTTAGGTTTTCATGAATATTTAATACCGCAATATGAATGAACGTGGTATTATATTGCCTTCTAGTGAAGCCCCCGTGTTTTTCCTTTAGTGGATATTCTTCTTTTTCTTTGAATGTGTGGCTCATTCATTCTGGAGCATCTTACCAGATAGCTAAGGATAAAGCCATATTTTATACTATAAATGAATGTAAAACCAACAAGATATTTGTTGGTGATGATAGATCTCTTAATGTTGTAGTTTCTAGAACAAATATGGCAAACGATGCTCAATTTAATGATGTACTATGTGTTCCAAGAATTTCTTGCAATTTGTTTTGAGTCTATCAAATCACTCATTCTAGTGAAGGTAAAACTATAAATTTTACACCTCACCAAGTTGTAATAAAGGACTTTAAATATCATAAGCATGTCCTAGCCACTAGAAATGTTGATGATATTACCATGTTGTACAAGTTTAAAAACTTTGGGTCATCACCTTTTCCCTCATTTTTTGTTTCTCATAGCGATGACTTGAACAAACTTTGGCATGAGCAATTTGATCACTTAAATCATCAGTCATTGCAACAACTATGTAAAGAAAATATGGTGACAAGTCTTTCGATGGTATCTTACAAAGATGGTGTTTGTTTTGGTTGTGTACTAGGAAAACATCATCTGGACAATTTTGACAAATGTGCCTATTGGCACACCTTGACCCCCTTACAGCTTGTGTATAGTGACTTGTGTGGTCTTCTTCCATCTTCTTCCTTTTCTATTTTCAAGTATTCCTTAACTTTCATTGATGATTAATCCAGGTGCACTCAGGTTTATTTCCTAAAACTTAAGAGCGAAGTATTTAACATGTTCTTGGTCTACAAGGCCTTTGTTGAAAAAGAATCTAATCATCAAATTCTTAAGTTAAGATTTGATAATGGGGGAGAATATGTTAACAACAAGTTCACTACTTTTTGCACTGAATAGGGAATCCTACAACAACATATTGTTCCATATACACCACAACAAAATGGTGTAGCTAAGTGGAAGAACTACACCTTAAAAGAAATGGCTAACTGTATGCTCCAAGCTAAGGGACTCAACCTTCAATTTTGGGTTGAAGCCATAAATTGTGCAAATTACATAGTTAATCACACCCTCACTTAATATTTGCAAGGTATTACACCAGAAGAAGCATGTTGTAAAATTAAACCAGATGTAAGTCACTTCCGTGTGTTTGGCAATGAAGCATGGGCTCATATTTCAGATGAAAAACAGAAAGCATTGCATCCTAAAAGTGAAAAGTGCATATTTATTGGATATTATAAAGATGAAAAATGTTATAGACTTATTCAACCACATTCTCATCATATAATTATTAGAAGAGATGTTAATTTGACGAAAATCTCTCGGTCTGTGAGCCTAGTTCGACTTCTATTCCATTTGTATCTTGCAAGCCTAATTCGACACTTGCACCATCTTCTACTACCAACTTCCTTGAAAAAATACCTACTCCAGTTTCTGATGATGACAATGAGGATGGAAATCCACGTCCTCCTGCTCCTTTTCCTCTAGTTGCACTAACACAACCGCTTCCTCGATGAGCTTATTCAACATGCGAAGTGTTTGGTGATCTTGTCGGTGATCCTAGAGATCAACACCGACAAAATTTTATATACATGATTTATTAATTACTCCACACATAAACAATTTTTTATATTTCCTAACAGTCCTGCATCAGTCTTAACCCCAAATCTATCAAGCACTGAGAGGGATCAAATTCCTTGAGATACAAACTTTTGGTATCATTGAAAATGGATCTCAAGAACCTAGAATATATGAAAGTATAGATATTAGAAACAAAATTTTGATTATTGTAGAATTAATATTGTAATGTCCCCCATTTTGGCCCTTGTAATATTTTGAGCTATAATGTATGCATATTATGTATGATTCCTAACGTGGAGCTCAAGGCCAAGGCCCCGCTAGTGAATGTTCGATCTAGAAGAGGCAAGTATTTGATATTATGCTACCCATGTGCTAGTGAACCATGGGAATTGTAAATATGCATCTTAATATAAATTCCCACAGCTAGATATGCAATGCAACAAGAGATGGGGGCATGATGTTACAAGGAATTGGGAGGGAGATATTCAAACCCTTGAGCCAATCAAGTCAAGCCAAGTGTCAATGAGAAGACCCATGAACCCTCAACTACCCATGTTGACTTTTGTACCCAATCATTGATTTCTCCAAAGAGTTGGTTGAGGTAGTTAATGCCTTGGGGAATGGGAGGTATGGCTGTCCAAATTTGAGTATGGGCAAGCCACCCTTCCTAGATTTTTGTGTTTGGCTTCTTGGGAAAGAAAAGGGCCACGAAATTGCTCCCCAAGCCATTATTCAACCATCATTTTGCTCTCTCACGAGTTTAGAGCTTCCTGGTCATTTCCCTCCATGAATTTACTTTGTTTACCTTCGTTCTCCTAGCTGGGAAGGGCGTTTTTTGTGGCTAACAGTGGGGAAGAGAGGGGAAATTATTTGGGGTTTAATTGAGGTCGTTTTGGCCCACTGAATGCTCATACATATGTGGGAGAAATCGGTTTTCTTCCCTGGGGTTGATTCCCTCTTCCCACAATCCATTTTTGGTGTGCCCACGTTTTGGGGAAAACCCATAGACCCTATTATGTGAATCCATGGTTGAATTATGTATCCATGCCAGTTTTGAGCTACTGTGTGTAAAAGAATGTTGGGGTTAAAATGGGTATCCATTGCTTTGGCCGTGTAGGGTTTGAGAGTCCCAAGTTCCTTGTAGATATCATGCCCAGCTCGGAGGTGGTCTCTGAGTGCTAAAATAATATAGGCTGGGCAGAGACCTATAGTTGGGAGGAACGTTGCAGCGACATAGCTAGTTGTTTGGGTCAATTACACAACAAAGATAAGTGTTTTCTATCTATGTGTTTTACCTCTGCGGTGTTTAAATTAGTGACTGTTATTGATATATTGAGCGCATATGAAAACATGTGTGTGGATGAGTTTATTTCCGCTATGCATATTTGTTTAAAACATCTGCACACATTTGTTTTTAACTGCATGCATCTAATGAATATGGCTGAGTTTATGAAAAGCCCCATAGAATGGCATCAGGTTCCCTTCCTTGCATTGGGTCCGCAGGTGGGGAGGTTACAAATATCTCTTTTTTTAATGATAATATTCATATATATGTGTTAATCCATATCTTGTAACTTGGATATTTAGACACTTAAGAGTTAGTTAAGATCAACTTGTCATAATATATCCGTTAGGTAAAGTGTGTTTATTTAATATGCATTAGTATTCTTTTGTATATATCTAATTTGACAGTCACGATATGTTCTTGATGTAGAGTGATCCAACGGTTCATTTTCTCCTCGGTCTTAACGACCATTGATTTGTGGCTTAACACCCGAGTGGTCTATGATATCTATTTAAAGAGCATGGCATGTCATTTGCTAGTTAATCGATTATGAAGAGCTCATTTGTAACATTCTTTCTTTTTCATAATAATATTTCCTCAAGTACCTATTTGGCACACTTCATGGAGTGTTTCCCTCTTCGAGGGTTTAAACCACAGAAAAACATCGATGTGTTGATATGTGATCTGTTTGTCTGAGTGGCAACTCAATGTGTTCAATTTTTTGGAAGTATCATGTGATAGTCAAACATGGTATCAGATCTCTTATGAAGTTCCACTTCCATTGGTGATCTAGATCTTGAACCAGTGTTTTCAAGGCCATGAAAGGATTTAGATCTAGATCTAGATTTATGTTCCACTTCCATTGGTGATCTAGATCTTGAACCAGTGTTTTCAAGGCCATAAAAGGCATAGAGGTTGGCGTATCAAGTAACGCATAGAGATGAAAAAGTAACGAAAATTCAGTATTTTTATTATTTAATGGGTCACTAAACTCGTAGAACATATTGTAGAGTCCAATGGATGAGACTTAAGGAAATTATAGCTCAATGATACTTGGAAATGGCGTGTTGATGGGGACAAAGAATTGAAGAAAGTTGGTCATGGTCTTCATCCACAAGACTATTTAAAAGTTAGGTAAATTGGAAAGCACTCAATGGGAACATTCTTGAGATAGTGGCATGGAAAATTGGAGCAATAAGTGGTTTTTTTTAAAGTGAGAATTGGAAAGTGCATGTCAATTCTAGGTTGCTTTTGTGGTGGTTTTGATCAATAAGAAAATCAAAGTATAAAAGATGGGAAAGTGAGTGGAAAGAGAATGGGTCATTTTTCATAATTTTATTGAAATTGGTTTAGTGTATATCAATTTATTAATACATGATCTTTCAAGTTTTTATAGAGTATAATTTACTAAAGAGAGGTAATAATAATAACAAGGACTATTTAATGATAGTTTATATTGTTAGTATTTTAAATAAGTGTATTTATAATCATCATAGATCCATTTTACATTTGGATTTATTAAGCATCGAGAGGGATCGAATTTCTTGAAGTATAATTTTTTTCTTGACATGTAACAGATATGGGTTTAAGATGGATCTATGCTGCTTTTGGTTTTAACTTTTTTATTTTATTTTATGAGTCGACATGATTTTTTTAATCATTTTTTTTTTAAATTTTTGGTAAAGCTACGTTACATAAATTACAATATCCCCCTCATACTAGGTTGCACTTTGCTATTCTCGATGCACAAATTGTTAACAAATTTAATAATCATTTAAATAATACCAACATAGATCCATCTAAAGGGGATCTACGAAGTGCCAAGAGGGATCAAATCTCTCAAAGTGTAAACACTTTTGAGTGTAAATGTTGAGGAATCTTAAAAAAAATATCTAATTTGTGTAGTTTTATATATATGCCATTGTAAATGTTTTAAATAGCCGACATGTTATTTTTTATAATATTTTATTATTTTTTAAAAAGCACACGTGTCAACTCCAGGATGAGCACGGAAGGAGTTACACATATCCCTATTGGGCCGTAGGATGCGCCTCTCTAGCGCAATAATTGGGAGAGATATGAGGGTGAGTAGTATAGTTCATTGTACATTTGTTCAAGAATGGATGTGACATGATAGTAAGTGTTTCTGTCACTAAACTTAATAAACACTTATCACTTATTGCATGTTCATAGGAAATAGCTTGTAAAGTTTTATAAGAAAAATGAATGAGATTTGGATTATTGTTGTTTGTATTGAAGGATGTAAACTAGGGTTTCCACAGCCACTTTGTTCCTTAGAATGGAGTTCTTGAGTCTTAGATTACAAGGGCTACAAATTAAGGAGGTGGATTTTAGTTCACCTATTAGGGTTGGATCTCCATTAATGTGCTTGCAAAAAGGATGATTTACTCCAAACGTTGGTAGAGTTGTAGTATCCATTGTTTCCCCATTCGTTGAGGTGAATCTTAATTATTGATGATTGGCGAATCAAATTCTTGTTTGTACACAATCAATGCCACATAGTGGACACCATCATTTTTAAAGATATTCACCTTTGTGTATTCCCAAGCCATTGTTAAGGTTGATGCAATCCAGGAGGAAATCCTTCAATTGGTATAAGAAAAAGATATGTTATATCAAGACAACTCTTTTGCATTTTATAGCTACACTTCTCACAAGGTTATGTTTGGTGAGGTTTTTAGGTTTTTCCCAAGATTTTTTCTTTGTTTATGGTGAAAATTGGGTATCAAGTTTAATGTGTAAGTATGTTTTGTGAAAAATGGCATTTTCTCCAAGTGCTTGTCAAAATACCATCCATTTCAATCAGGGATGATTTTAAGAACCCCCTCAAAATTTATATGTATAAAAAATGGGCAAATCTCCCCGATATATAGGAAAACTTGAAAGCGATTTTATCAATAATATAATATGTATATATAATTTTTTTGGCGAATCTATCATTTCATTATATAATGTTGTAAAATATTGGCGAATCTTTCACTAAATTATAAGATATTGTAAAATCTTGGCGAATATTTCACTTAATTATAAAAATTTGTAAAAACTTGGCGAATCTTTCACTGATTTATAAAATATAGTAAAAATTTGGCGAATCTTTTGCCAATAAGACTCAAGCTTTTGATTTTGTAGATTACTAAGGTAGTGCAACAAAAGAACCATCCACTAGAGCTCAACTCTGGACTCTCTCAACTCCTAGACTCTCGAATGAACAAGTGTATGAATGAGGAGATGATGGATTTATTTATACATTTCAAAAGCAGTATTTGATCACTCGCAACTAGAAGGTGTCGACAAAACACAACTGCACTAACTAGATTCAGGGCAAGTAGGGACTCTACTTGTTATCTCATCCCTTAATGGTCCAATGGACATGTGGGGTCATGAATCTTGACATGCCAACAAATTGATATAATTAAGTGAATATCCTAGTAGCAGGCCACTTCCTTTATATAGAGAGATAGTTATTGGCCCAATTCCAAGCTTCCAACCAATCTTCTCACCAAAATTTCTTCTCTTTGGTGTCGAATGGTAGGAGAGTTGCATATTTGTCAGTGAATACTTAAAATGGCTCAATCCACACAAAGTTTCCTCAGCAAGTGATAAATTCCCCAATCGTTGTTTTAAAATGTCCCAACACCATAAAAGCATCCATAAATTGATAAATAGCAACTCCATGCACTTATAAATTCACCTAGTGATGAGAATAACGCCCCATGCACTTCTAAATTCACCCAATGATGAGAAAAACTCCCCAAACACTTTAATACACTCCCCAGGCACTTCAAAATTCCCCCAAAGATGATAAAAATGCCCTAAGCACTTCAATATTTTCCTAGGCACTTCTAAATTCTCCCAAGGATGATAAAATCTCCCCATGCACTTCAATATTTTCCCCAAGCATTTCAAAATTCCCTCGAGGCACTTCAATACTTACCCCATGCACTTCTAAATTGACCCAATGATGATAGAAATGCACCATACACTTCAATACTTGCCTCAGCCACTTCAAAATTCTCCCAACGATCATAAAAACACCCAGACAGTTCAATTTTTTCCCCAGGCACTTCAAAATTCTCCCAGCAAAGATAAAACGCCCCCATCCACTTCCATGATTTTCCAGGCACTTCATTACTTTCCCCAGCCACTTCAAAATTCATCCAATGATGATAAAGATGCCCTATGCACTTCAATAGTTGCCCTAGACAAGGGAGAAAAACACCCGACAATGATATAATCACCCAGGCAATCACAAAAATGCCTCAATCCACACAAATTTGCCTGAGCAAGTGATAACTTTTCCCATCACTGTTTTAAAATGTCCCAACACAATAAAAGCATTCATACATTGATCAATAACAACTCCAAGCACTTCTAAATTCATGCAGTGAGGAGAAAAATGATCCATGCACTTCTAAATTCACTCGGTGATGAGCAAAATGCCCCATGCACTTCTAAATTCACCCAGTGATGAGAAAAATGCCCCATGCACTTCAAAATTCACCCATTGACAAGAAAAATGCCCCAGGCACTTCAATACTTTCCCCAGGCACTTCAAAATTCTTCGAAAGATTATAAAAATGCCCTAAGCACTTCAATATTTTCTCCAAGCACTTCAAAATTGCCCCCAGGCACTTCAATATTTGCCCCATGCACTTCTAAATTGACCTAATGATGATATAAACATCCCATGCACTCGACCACTTCAATATATACATGATTTATTATACTCTTGATATCCATCATTATATAAAGAGATGTTATTATGGAAAATTATATTATCCCATATGCAATATGTGAGAGTAATTCCTCCACATCTCTTGGTATATAATAGGGTCAAGGGAGTCACATCACAATTACAATGATACAGTGAACAACATGATGGTATAGTGGTATACGCTCATAGATAGTATCATCACATGGTATTGTGATCACAAGCTCGACTATATTGTATTGGGGTTATTTGTAGTTGCTCTCTTGTAAGATTGAAGGAGATCTATGGAAATAATAGAAGACAACCTTCCTGTGGACATAGCTCAATTGGGTGAACCACGTATATCTGGTGTATTCTTTTCATTGTTCTCTTTTTGTTCTTATTTATGTTGATGTGTTATTGATAGCATAGATAGGTAAGCTATTTTAGCTATATCTATAGTCCTAACATGGTATCAGAGCTAGTTGCTAATATCTAGCACCTTCTATAGCTTTCAATCAATAACTATTATCATATGGCCATTGTTTATTCTTATATATTTGCTTTCTATCTGGTAGCCATCAGGCTTCTCTTCATATCTGGGCATGTTTCTGTAGTTTTTTTTATAACCCTAACTTTGTTGTGTAGTTTTTTGCAGAAGTTTTTCAAGGGGTTTTTGATTTTTTTTTGCAGATCTATATGATTTTTGGATTCTCCTCAAGGAGATCTCTCTTCCGATTGTCAGATCGGCATTTTTCGTCCAAGTTTGGTAGACTTTGTGCAGGTTTCCATCAACGGTTTAATTGACACTATTTTTTGGCCTAAAACTGGACATTCACGACTTTTGCTTCGCAGACAGTGCATGTAACCGCGACTTGCCATACTGTGAACCCGCGAGTATACTGTGGACCCACGACTTTCAGTGTATAGGCTCGTGTGTGCTACAACATACTCACGCCTACTCTACTGTAAACTCGCGCTTACTTCAATATACTCGCTACCCTCCTGTGCAGAGACCTGTGAGTGCTTCAACATAACCACGACTTTATTGTATAGAAACCTGCGAATATCATATCAGAACCGCGACATTTGATTTTACAGACCCGCGCACCTACGACTGGCTCTACTGTAAAACCGTGAGTAACCATGACTATTTCCGCTCCGAACCCGCGAGTATCAGTTTTATTCCCGAGTTTACTGTGGCAGACCCGCGGGTGACTTTCCTTGGCATTTTTTAAAGAAGCCGTAAGTAAAGTTTCTCTGTTTTTTACTGTGTTTCTTCAGATCCGCACAGTAAAGTGTATACGTTTTCTGTTATTTACTTTTTTCTCTTTTCATTTCTAGAATTTTGGTTTCTTGTCAATATTTCTATCATTACGAATTCAAAAGTAGCTTATGTTCCTGAACTTGTTGGTCCTAACTATCTTGCATGGAAAAGAAAAATGATTGATGTTCTCAGTAGTAAGAATCTATGGAGGATTGTTAATGGTGAACATCAAAAACCTACTAATGCTAAAGATGTGGCTATATGGGAAGATAAATGTGATCAAGCAAGAGAGCTCATTGGTCAAACGGTTTTCGATAGTCTTCAGGTAAGTATTGAGGCAGAAGACAGCTTGGTTGAGGTATGGAAAATTCTTGCTTCTTTATTTGATAAATCTGATGATGTTTCTGCTTATTACCTTGAAAAGAACATTTTTGAGCTAGATCCCACTAACTTTGAAAGTGTAGAATTATATCTTGCTGAAGTGAAAAATTTAAATGAAAATTCAAATAATTGTGGTAAAGATTACAAGAAAACAAACACTGCTCTTATAATTCTTGTATAACAAAAATTGCCATCTTGTTTTGACATGTTCATCCAAACTAGGAATAGGGCTCTTGAATTGTCTCAAAACACCACGAAACCTATTTTTGATGATTTTTGTAAAGGATTGATAAATGAGCAAGAAAGGTTGATTGTTTTAGGACAAGTCTCACCTAATAAGGCTCTTATGGCAGATAATAAGAATCATAAGAAAAGTTTTAATAATGTTAAAGGTTCTAGTTCACACACTTCAAATCATATTAATAAATTTGGTAATGCTTCTAATGCACATCATGAACATAGTAAGAAGAAGAATGTGTATGATCTTTGTAAACATTGTGGTAAAACTAACCATCTTGAAAATAATTATTTTAAAGAGAAACGTTTAATGGCTAAGGCTAAAAATAAAAGTTTTGATGAATCACAAGTAGCTTTATGTGCATCTGTTGTTTCGTCTAGTAGTTCTTATTCTAATGTGGAATGGATAATGGATTATGGTGCTTCTAAACATATGACTAGTAATGCTTCTTTATTTACATCTTATGACAATAATAAAAACACAAATAAAAAAGTATCTATAGGTGATGGTAAACAACTTTCTGTAATTGGTTTTGGTACTGTTAATGTTGCTAATAGTCCGAAGATGTTTTCCATGTTGAACACATGCCCATAAACTTGCTTTATATTTATCATGCATGTCAAAAAGGATATAAATTTGAAGCTTGGCCTGATAAATATGTTCTTAAGGACATCAATCAAAATTTTAAAGTAGTTTCTTCTGGTCCCGTTGATCATATTGTCGGTTTATATAAATTTGTTGGTTTTAATTCAACTAAAAGACAACCCTTTTATTCCTATGTTGCTCATGATGATGAACTAAGTAAATTATGGCATGAAAGATTGGTTCATTTGAATTATGGTAAAATGCAAATGTTAACTAAAATGGTACTTGGCTTGCCTAATATTTCGTTTACTAACGGTGTTTGTGAAGGTTGTGTACTTGGTAAACATCATAGAGAAATGTTTGATAAAAGTAAATCTTGGCGTGCTAAAGAATCTTTGCAATTAATTCATAGTGACATTTGTGGTCCTCTTGAAGTTCCTTCTATATCTCATGCAGTCTATTTTCTTACTTTTATTGATGACTTTAGTAGAAAATCATGGGTTTATTTTTTGAAAAATAAAAGTGACACTTTTTTCTAAATTTCAAGTATTTAAATCCTTGGTTGAGAATGAGTTTGGTAAAAGAATTAAGACTCTGAGAACTGATAATGGGGGGAATTTGTTAAGAAATATTTTGAAGTATTTTTATATAAACATGGAATTCAATATCAAAAGATTGTTCCTTACACACCTAAACAAAATGGTGTCGTTGAAAGGAAAAACAGAACTTTAGTTGAAATGGCTAGATGTATGCTTTATTCTAAAGGATTACACAAGAAATTTTGGGCCAAAGCCATAAGTTTTGCTAACTTTATTTTAAATAGGGTTCCTACAAAAGCTGTTAAGCATGTTACCCCTGAGGAAAAATGGAATGGTAGAAAACCATATATCAGTAACTTTAAAGTGTTTGGTTGTGAATGTTGGCCTCATATTCCTGATGAAAAATGGAAAAAGTTAGAACCCAAGTATCACAAGTGTATATTCATTGGTTATGCTGAGGATTCCAAGGCTTACAGGTTATTTGATCCTTCTAATCAGAGTGTCATAATCCGAAGAGATGTTCAATTTACTAAAGTCTCTCCACCACCTGAGTCTATAGAACCTCATGTTACTTGAATATTCCATTGTCTCATGTTACTCCTATATCTGTTTCTCCTTCCAGTACTGTGTCTATTGTTGATCTTAGTTCACCCTCTTCTTCAAGCCTTCCACCTGAAAGTCTCGAAGCTCCTGAAGTGACTTCAGTTCCTTCTAACCTTCCTGTTTGGGCCCATGAAACTCTTGAATCTGCAGGTAGTGAGATCGGTAACCCTAGCGATACTCGTAGAACTAGATCTAACTTTGCTCTTATGAACAAAGTTTTGGCCACATACGATCCTACTTCTTATTCTCAAGCTACGGGTAAGCCTCATTGGGAACAAGCTATGTCTGCTGAGTATGATTCTCTTATGAAAAACAAGACTTGGTCTCTTATTCCTCTTCCTTTGGGAAATAATTTAGTTGGTTGTAAATGGATTTATAAAACTAAGTTTACCACAGAAGGACATATTGAAAAGTATAAAGCTAGATTAGTTGCTAAAGGTTTTAATCAACTTGAAGGTATTGATTATAATGAAACCTTTGCTCTTGTTGCTAAAATGAATACAATAAGAACCATCTTATCTCTTGCTGCATCTTATAAATGGGAAATACATCAAATAGATGTTAAAAGTAGTAATCGTAATGAAGACATTTATATCCAACAACCTCTTGGTTTTATTATTGTTGAATCATCAAGTTTTGTATGCAAATTACACAAGTCTTTATATGGTCTCAAGCAAGCACCTAGGGATTGGTATGAAAAAATTGATACATATTTATTGAATACTGGTTTTAAGCGTTGTATATTTGATCCAAATCTGTATGTTAAGAACTTTGGTGATTATGTCCTCATTATTGTGTTATATGTGGATGATCTTATTATCACTGGAAGCCAACTTGTTTTAATTCACAGTATGAAAAGTGATCTTCAAAAGCAATTTGAAATGATTGATCTCGATATATTGCACTATTTCTCGGGTCTTCAAATCAGGCTGCATATGGCAGATGGTAGTTTTCTCTCTCAACCGAAATATGCTACAGACTTATTGGCCCGTTTCCATATGAGTGATTGTAAACCCACTCCTATGCCATTTCAGTCCGGTGTAAAGTTAACTGTTGAGTGTAATACTCCTCTTGTTGATGCTACTCTTTATCGTCAGCTCGTGGGAAGTTTGATATATTTAATGCACAGTAGGCCATATCTCTATTTTTTCGTCAACATGGTTTCTCGGTTCATACAACAACCTCATGAAAGTCATTGTAAAGAAGCAAAGAGAATTCTGAGATATTTATAGGGGACATTGTACTATGTTGTTTTTATTCGAGCAGTGCTATAGTTTCACTTTCTGGATATACAAATTCTGATTGGGAAGGTGACAGTTCTGATCGACGGTCAACTACTGATTATATATTTCAACTTGGTTTAGGTCCGATTTCTTGGTCCAACAAGAAGGTGAAGACTCTTTCTTTATCGTCGTGTGAAGCAGAGTATATAGCATCCAAAGAAGCATCTAAAGAAGCAGTTTGGTTACCGCATGTTCTCACTGAGCTTGGTCTGGTTCCGAAATCGTCCACTGTGTTGAAATGTGATAATCAGGGTGCAATTCAGCTTGATTATAATCTGGTATATCACTCCAAGACAAAGCATCTCGACCTTGATGCTCATTACATTCGAGGTCTTATCGCAGATGGTATTCTTTCTGTTGAGTATTGTCCTACCGAGCAGTAGGAAGCCTATATCTTCACCAAATCCTTAACAACAACGAAGTATGTGCATCTTCGTTCCTTACTCAGGATGAGGGAAGTTGTCATCAAGGGGGAGCAATAATGACTCCTTCCTTCCTTAGTGTTTGTGAGGGATTTTCTCCCAGCCATTATTAAGGGGGAGTGTTGGAATATATTAATTATATTCCTTGGAAGGTAATAATTTCTTTGTATTATGTTGGAATTTATCCACAATCTTATGTAAAAGAGTAATACATTATATTCCATATTCATTATGGTAAAGTATATTCTTGATATCCATCATTACATAAAGAGATGTTATTATGGAGAATTATACTAACCCACATGCAATATGTGAGAGTAATTCCTCCACATCTCTTGGTATATAATAGGTTCAAGGAAGTCACATCACAATTACAGTGATACAGTGAACAACATGATGGTATAGTGGTATATGCTCATAGATAGTAAAAACAAATGGTATTGTGATCACAAGCTCTTCTATATTGTATTGGGGTTATTTGTAGTTGCTATCTTGTAAGATTGAAGGAGATTTCTGGAGATAATAGAAGACAACCTTCCCGTGGACGTAGCCCAATTGGGTGAACCACGTATATCTGCTGTATTATTTTCCTTGTTCTCTGTATATTATTATTTATGTTGATATGTTATTGATAACATAGATAGGTAAGCTAGTTTAGATAGATCTATAGTTCTGACAAAAGATTGAATTTGTTATATTGTAGAAGATTGAATTTGTTACATTGTATATATGTATTTCAATACTCGTCTTCATTTTAGTGTTTACATGGTGTCCATGACTACAGTTACAATGACTGTGCAAATAGTAAATGGAAACACTACCCCTTACGACATTTCCTCTGCCTGCGTCATAATGGTGTTGTCAGGAGTCCTAGCAGGGTCAATCCTCCCGCCCTTTGGCCGTTTGAAAATTTTTAGCATGTTCTCCACATGCATCGCCTCATTCCTGACTCTTACAAAGGGACATTGCAAACATGTTCTACCTGTGTAAGATCATTTGCATCTAATATTGAATTGGAAATGGGAAGATCATGTCTTTCCACTTCTTCAAAAGGTGGTGTAAGTGCAGTATGCATAGTCTCTTATCATTTATGCATTCTATGGTCCTTGTCTTGGGTGCAAACGGAATGATCCAGAACATGCCATGCTGCTTCAAATACTAGTGTTTCCATCTACGTCCATAATTCCTCCTACAACATTGGAGCATAGTTTAAAATTCAACTAAATGTTTGGTAAAAATGAACTACTCTTTTAATCCATTGCAGTCATGAACCATCTTGGAGCATAGTTTAAAAATCAACTAAGTGTTTGGTAAAAATGAACTACTCTTTTAATACATTGCAATCATGAAAATATTATTTCATTTACCCTTCCAATACATTGCAATTATGAAAGTATAATTTTTATAATAATTTTTTTAAAATAAATAAGCATTTAAAAAAAATAAAAAACTGTTGTATAAATCAAGCGTGGATCCACGGATAGTAATTTAATAATTTATTAACTATATATACACCCTCTGAAGATATGCCTCAACTTTTCTCAGAATGTACACCCTCTCTCTATACTTCACAACCTTGATCTTCTCTGTCTGCGATGAAATCCTACTACTACTCAATGTAGAATGTGCCCTTGTTGCTCTGCATGGAAAAGTGTGCCCCCCTCTCTCCGAGGATGACAATTTCCCTAGATTAGATCTCAACCAATATGATCTTTGATCGTCACAAATATTATTAAAACATTGAAGAATAACTACCCTACAAATCTCAGCTACTTTGGCTTCAATATGGATCCAAAACAAACTCCTCTCCTTAGGAAGTGTGCCCCCCCCTCTGCAACAAAGTCGCCTTCACTCTAATGAATAATTTCCTCGTCAATATTACTTTCTACATTAAGATTCACAAAACCTATTCCTCAACGATGGATTACCTCAACTTTGAAATCTCCAGCTTCAATGATGAAGAAGGAACATATCAAACAATACAGGAGGATAATAATTAAAAAAGAAGTGGTTATTCTAATAAGCCACCCTTCATTCTAAATTAAACTCTCTATCACTAGTTTCGAGACAAAAGTAGAGAGCATAAAATATATTGATATATAGTATTAAAAAAGAGCTAACTGAATTCATATATACAACAATAACAAATATAAGTAGTTTACGTGTAAAGTCACTTTCAAGTTGTTTAATAGAATTCTCTCCAAAGAGGAGGGGACTTCTTACGAGTCATGAACTTGCATCCCAATCGTATTTATAATTGAGATTTAATAACTTTAGTGGAATTGTGGCACTCCTATTAATATAACGATTCTTGTATTTCTGTGCAACTCCAATGTGCTTATCATGGCTTTGAAGAGATTGTAGGTTCACCACCACTCTTAACCAATATTAGAGTTGTTGTTAATAAAAAACTTTTGCACTTGTAGAACCCAGAAAGCAGGAGAGTAATGGGGCTCTTTAATTCCTTGAGGTTGCTTATTTGGATTCCATGTCTGATTAATTTCTCTAGGTTGGGGCATCATGGTTATTGATATGGTCAACCCATGAAATGGTTTCATTATTTTTCCACATTGTCACACTATGCGTTATTAGATTAGGTTAATTATGCGAAAACCCTAACTTTAACATGGCGACCATTAACAATCATAATTGGCAAGTGGCGAATGTAGGTGTTAAGTGGTGGCCATTAACAATCATATTTGACAAGTGTCGAATGTACGTGTTAAATGCATATGGGAAAATTCCATTATATGTTAATTAGGGATTAAGAAACAATTGAATTTTAATTCATGAAATGTGCATAGTAAATGGATGGTAGAGGAAGGAGGAAGGTGCTCACTTCAATCAATTTTGCTAGCGATGCTTATCGACATAACTAAGAAAAAATCAATAATTCTATGTTAAGGTTGTCACATGACACTTCTGGATAATTCCATATGAAAATGAACTAATATAAATTTAATTTAATTTAAATACATATAATTAGATTTTGGAGCTTGGTAACCTAGAATATCACTAGGATCCCGTCACTACATACAATTTTTCTTTTTAAATAATCAATTTTGATGGGCATTTTCACCACTTCTTCCACCATCAAAAAGATGAGGATGATCATAACATAAACGTTAATTCCAACTATGGTTACAGATCTGGTGTTGTTTAGGGCCCCTAAGTATCCCCTGATTACCAAGCAAGTTATAATTATAATGTAGGGAATGATTACTAGAATGATTTTGTCTATAATGTCGACAATGATTAATAGTCTGGATTTGGTTATGACGCTAACTCTAATTATCATACCGAATCTTGTTATATCGTTGACAATGTTTATTGGACTAGATCTACGTATAACAGATTTAATGATTACCAAATTGAATCTACCTATAATGATGGAAAATATTATTAGAAAGGCTATGACACTTACAAAGATTATTAGAAAGGATATAACAATTGGTATAATGTCATCTTTGATTATCAACAAGGAAAATTAGGAGATACATATGAGAGATCTTGAAAAGAGGAGAACACAATAAGTGTATGGAGCATACTAGGGAGCTATGAGCTATGGCTGCTAAAGGATATGCATCAGATTATCAAATTTTTGTGTTCAGAATATTGAGGGGAAATCCATTTATTTATTGGAAATTTTTTTAGATCACATCAATCTCCTCAAATATAAACTTTAGGACGATTTGGGGATCCCTGTGGATTTAAAAAAATTACTCTATGAGGGTAAGAAGCTAGAGGATATACTCACTCTCTCTGATTACAACATTTATAAAGACTCTACCTTATATTTGGTCTTGTGGTTACATGTTGGTTGTCGATCCTGATATTCCTTATTCAGAGTTAATGTTTCAGCCATGTCTAGATCCCATCCCATGATGGGGGGGTTTGGGGGGGATTCCCCCAAAAAAATAGTCGCCATGGGGGGTCTAGCGGGGAGGGGGAAGAGACTAGTTTGGGATCCCCCCTAGTGGGGATTTGGGGCGCAACACCCCTGTAGCGAAAATTTAGGAAAAAAATGCCTTGTAAATTTTTGTAATTTCATAGTCATGACTTTGTCAATAATGGGGCATTTATGGGCCCGTGGTAGTGGGTATTCCATAGTATTTTCCCTTGGTATTCACTCTTTAAAAGGAAGGCATTGAAATACAACTGGGCATTGTAGCATTGTAAATATCTTTATGATTGTGTGAGAAACTGTGAGAGAGTGAAGAGGAAGTTGAAGTGGATGTGATGCGGGTTGTATCCCTTCATTTGTTGGATGGTATAATAATACATACTGAAAATTTATGTGTGGACGTAGCCCATCTTGGGTGAACTATGTTATATTGGTGTCTATCTTGCAGTGTGTTTTATGTGATTTATATTTGCATCTTGTTTATTGTTATTGCTCCGCGATCCTGTTTTTCTAACATTACATTGGGGGGAAGTTGGTTTTGAGTTACCAACATCCTCCATCCCATTTTTCTATAAGGATGCAACTCGATCCAACACATCTCCTTCATCATCAAAACTATTAATTTTTCACCTGACACACGTGCGAACTAGCCGCTCCTAAGAACATTCAAATCGGAAAATTAATTTGTAATCATGATTTAATTGTCATTTTTGTAGGACACATTTATAGTTGATTTTTTCATGAGATGGTATATGCTTATTCGATTTTTTGAATCAGTTTCATCACTCTAATGTGTTTTCCACCCTTGGATACAAGTCGCAAGACGATCAGAGTTCAGAGAACGGATTCACTCTGCAACGCATAATAGTTCTTGCATTTCATTTGAGGTATTTTACAACAGCAAATTTCTTTTATTTGTATTAATTGTAAAGATTTCAAGTTAGCTTATTCGTCGCTTTTGCAAAACAAATCGCGAACTCTGTGGCTCACATAACTAGGGCAAAGATAGTTTCAGATGAAATCAATGTTAAAGTCCTGAATTTTGGGATATATTCAGACACAGATGGTTAGAACTGCGATACCGAATGTATGATTTGGGATACTATCTACATTATATTCGATAATGACGACTTCTATGAGTTCATAGAAGACATCCAACTTTACCGAAACATCAAGAATTCTCACATACATGCTATTGAAACTCATCCAACCATCATGCCATACACAAACCACGTAAAATGGATGATAGATTATGTGGACCTCCTGACTTCCACCTTGCAAGATTCGAACCAGGTCGTGTATGCTAACTTCAAAACCGATACTTTCGCAAGGATTTATGCTCTGAAGACCCCCCAGTAGTTGTTGACACAAGACTTCATGAGGGATTTTGAACATAAATATGAAGCAGAAACTCTGATTAAAAGCTGGTGGATTGACCTAGATAGATTGATTTTGAGACCTAACAGAATGTACCTTGTTCAACATCTTTGGGAACCCTACAAACTCCTTGCTACCATGCTCTACGGGTTTTATGGACTAGATATTTGTGTATAATTAAATTTGGAATGGATGCATTTGTCCCAACACATTATTTCCACAGGGAAAACATTCAATTGGGCCCATATTTTTCCATCACTATGAAAGATGCAATTGTTCAAGTATAGAAGACACCAGCCGTTAGGAAGCTCGCGTTTTTTTTATGCCTATTTAGTAGATATAATGTGTACTACTTTCACATTCCCTTCTATGAAATGGCATTGGACCGCATAGAACCCCAATGTTCATATCTACAATGCTTTATGGGAACAAAACTGCAGGCCTCACATTTGTGATAACTTTATAGGTGTTGTTTATTTAATTATATTTAAAACTAATGCACCTAGGATTTCCAAATATGACAAAAATCTAGTAGCTCTGATGGGAGGCTGGTATTGCAGTGAATTTTTCACCTATTTAAGGATTTGGGGTCATAAATCAGTCCACCTTCTTCCTAGATTTATCCTTGACAAAATGGTTTTGGAAGAGGTGGCTTTCCAACCCGTAGTTGGTGGAGCTAATGCCCGATGTCCAGACTTAAAAAGAAGGCCCTAGCCTAAATTTCCTTTGTATTTTGATCATTTGGTCATTCAGAACGCCTCCCACTCATGTTTTAATTGCTTAGTTGAAATAATTAAAATTGGGATTGGGCATAATTGAAGAATACTTATATTCATGAATGCAACCCGATGATTTTATTTATCAGGGAGCTCTAAGTTTTGAAGAAGTATTGGGAAAATTCCCATACCTGGAACAAAGGAACATGATTCATGAGTCCCAAAGGTATAAGAAGGAATTGGTTGTTAGAGAGAGGGATAGAGAATTTGTTTCCCAAGAGAAAGCCAAGAGAGAAAAATTGGAAGCAAGCAATACAACTTTGGTGGTTAGCACAATTCAGCCCAAGACTTTGGTAGAGAAAAGGTTAGAGAAACAACAAGGGAAGTATCCAATGATAGCTATTAAAATATTGAACATTGTATAGATTTTGTCCAGCCTAATGCAACAAGCAGAATAACTACAAGGTGAATTGTATCAACCCACTATTTCTCCTACTATTTTCAATACTTCTTCTGATGTGGTTTCTGATTTGTTAGTGGAGGGAAAAGGTAATTATTTCCATAAATATGAAGTCTAAAAACCTCGATTCTATTGTTAAAATCATTGATTTAGATGAGGAAAAACCAAAAGAAGCATTTCATTCGACTCTAATTATAGAGGACCCTTCATAGTTACCTCCACCTGATATCTCGGATTTTCTTGTTAATACCCTACCAAGATCCAATCCCAAATTGCTTCCCAATACTGATGTATCCACTACTCTTGATGTCATTCAACCTATCTCAGATCTTGTTCATGATCTTGTTCCTCCTTTATCACCTTATACTCAGTCTTTGAACCTTGTGTTGGAGCAAGTTACTTCCTTTGTGTCTCCGCAAGTAGATGTCTCATTAGATACAAACTAAGATCATGTACCTACACCTCAATTTCAATCTTTAGAACCATATGTCCATGAGGTCTTTTATCGTCTGATCTTGATAACACTATTCCCACTCAAGGTCCTACTCAATCCCAAGTCGATAATCCATATATCCCAATTTCTACCCTTATTCCTACAAACACTG
Organism: Larix kaempferi; assembly: GCA_027924585.1. Classification (NCBI taxonomy): domain Eukaryota; kingdom Viridiplantae; phylum Streptophyta; class Pinopsida; order Pinales; family Pinaceae; genus Larix; species Larix kaempferi. The sequence goes on along the minus strand of BSBM01000055.1, from coordinate 42,081,623 downwards.
AAGTTTCTCAATATCATGTTCAAATCCCACCCATTCCCTTTGCCATACCTATTACTGTAGCCACTTCTGTAGACTTGTCAATATCTTCATTGGAGAATAATTTACTGATTTTGGGGAGGATGTAGTTGTTGCCTTAGGAGATTATTATTTTAGTAAAAGGAAAAAGGAAGTTATAAGGAAAGGTGCAAAGAGGAATAGTGAGGGAGAAATCGTGATAGGACCAGTTGAGAATCAGGTTATCTGAAGGCAAGCCTTTGATGATCCTATAAGAGAAGCTATAGAAACAACAATTGCTATGGGATCATTTGTTGGTGCAAAATTTGACTCTGTTTCGATCTTAAACGAGATGTTGGAGGACGAAAAAGACTAATTTCGATACTTTGGAAGTAGAGAAAGATTCCGTACAGGCATATTTTGATAAGAAGTTGGATAATCTCAAAACTCAACATCAAATAGAAATGGATAGTATTCACAAGAAGCTCAAAGAATTAGTTGAGAAGAAGAGGGTTGCGGATGAGAATGTTGTGAGTCAAGTAATTGAGCTTAGGGATGTACATAAATAACTTAAGCATTTTAAAGTTCAGTTCGTTTCTTCGTTTTTTAAGATAACTATTCAAGAATTTAAAGATGAAGTTATTTTTTCTAATGAGAGTTTCAGGCAAGCTCAAAATTGTTCTTTGAAGGCTTGAATGAAATTCAAGATGATTATAACCAATTAATGGAGAATGGAGGATGTTCTACAAGTTGGGTTCGACTTGAGTAAAGTTTGATTTTATTATGGAGAATTATACTAACCCACATGCAATATGTGAGAGTAATTCCTCCACAATTCTCTTGGTATATAATAGGTTCAAGGCAGTCACATAACAATTACAGTGATACAGTGAACAACATGATGGTATAGTGGTATATGCTCATAGATAGTAAAAACACATGGTATTGTGGTCACAAGCTCTGCTATATTGTATTGGGGTTATTTGTAGTTGCTCTCTTGTAAGATTGAAGGAGATTTCTAGAGATAATAGAAGACAACCTTCCCGTGGACGTAGCCCAATTGGGTGAACCACGTATATCTGCTGTATTATTTTCCTTGTTCTCTTTATATTCTTATTTATGTTGATATGTTATTGATAACATAGATAGGTAAGCTAGTTTAGATAGATCTATAGTTCTGACAAAATATTGAATTTGTTATATTGTAGAAGATTGAATTTGTTACATTGTATATATGTATTGCAATACGCGTCTTCATTTTAGTGTTTACATGGTGTCCATGACTACAGTTACAATTCCTGTGCAAATAGTAAATGGAAACACTACCCCTTACGACATTTCCTCTGCATGCGTCATAATGGTGATGTCAGGAGGCCTAGCAGGGTCAATCCTCCCGCCCTTTGGTCGCTTGAAATTTTTTAGCATGTTCTGCACATGCATCGCCTCATTCCCGACTCTTACAAAGGGACATTGCAAACATGTTCTACCTGTGTAAGATCATTTGCATCTGATATTGAATTGGAAATGGGAAGATCATGTCTTTCCACTTCTTCAAATGGTGGTGTAAGTGCAGTATGCATAGTCTCTTGTCATTTATGCATTCTATGGTCCTCGTCTTGGATGCAAACGGAATGATCCAGAACATGCCATACTGCTTCAAATACTAGTGTTTCCATCTACGTCCATAATTCCTCCTACAACATTGGAGCATGGTTTAAAATTCAACTAAATGTTTGGTAAAAATGAACTACTCTTTTAATCCATTGCAGTCTTGGAGCATAGTTTAAAAATCAACTAAGTGTTTGGTAAAAATGAACTACTCTTTTAATACATTGCAATCATGAAAATATTATTTCATTTACTCTTCCAATACATTGCAATTATGAAAGTATAATTTTTAAAAAATAAATAAGCATTTAAAAAAAATAAAAAACTGTTGTATAAATCAAGCGTGGATCCACGGATAGTAATTTAATAATTTATTAACTATATATACACCCTCTGAAGATATGCCTCAACTTTCTCAGGGTGTACGCCCTCTCTCTATACTTCACAACCATGATCTTCTCTGTCTGCGATGAAATCCTGCTACTACTCAATGTAGAATGTGCCCTTGTTGCTCTGTATGGAAAAGTGTGCCCCTCTCTCCAAGGAAGACAATTTCCCTAGATTAGATCTCAACCAATATGATCTTTGATCGTCACAAATATTATTAAAACATTGAAGAATAACTACCCTACAAGTCTCGGCTGCTTTGGCTTCAATATGGATCCAAAACAAACTCCTCTCCTTAGGGAGCTACGAGCTATGGCCGCTAAAGGATATGCATTAGATTATCAAATTTTTGTGTTCAGAATATTGAGGGGAAATCAGTTTATTTATTGGCAAAAATTTTAGATCACATCAATCTCCTCAAATATAAACTTTAGGACGATTTGGGGATCCCTGTGGATTTACAACAATTACTCTATGAGGGTAAGAAGCTAGAGGATATACTCACTCTCTCTGATTACAACATTTATAAAGACTCTACCTTATATTTGGTCTTGTGGATACATGTTGGTTGTCGATCCTGATATTCCTTATTCAGAGTTAATGTTTCATCCATGTCTGGATCCCATCCCATGATGGGGGGATTTGGGGGGCTTCCCCCCAAAAAATAGTCGCCATGGGCGATCTAGGGGGGAGGGGGAAGAGACTAGTTTGGGATCCCCCCTAGTGGGGGTTTGGGGCGCAACACCCCTGTAGCGAAAATTTAGGAAAAAAATGCCTTGTAAATTTTTGTAATTTCATAGTCATGACTTTGTCAATAATGGGTCATTTATGGGCCCGTGGTAGTGGGTATTCCATAGTATTTTCCCATGGTATTCACTCTTTAAAAGGAAGGCATTGAAATACAACTGGGCGTTGTAGCATTGTACATATCTTTATGATTGTGTGAGAAACTGTGAGAGAGTGAAGAGGAAGTTGTAGTGGATGTGATGCAGGTTGTATCCCTTCATTTGTTGGATGGTATAATAATACATACTGAAAATTTATGTGTGGACGTAGCCCATCTTGGGTGAAATATGTTATATTGGTGTCTATCTTGCAGTGTGTTTTATGTGATTTATATTTGCATCTTGTTTATTGTTATTGCTCCGTGATCCTGTTTTTCTAACATTACATTGGGGGGAAGTTGGTTTTGAGTTACCAACATCATCCATCCCATTTTTCTATAAGGATGCAACTCGATCCAAGACATCTCCTTCATCATCAAAACTATTAATTTTTCTCCCGACACACGTGCGAACTAGCCGCTCCTAAGAATAGTCAAATCGGAAAATTAATTTGTAATCATGATTTAACTGTCATTTTTGTAGGACACATTTATAGTTGATTGTGAGTTAATTTTTTCATGAGATGGTATATGCTTATTCGATTTTTTGAATCATTTTCATCACTCTAATGTGTTTTCCACCCTTGGATACAAGTCGCAAGACGATCAGAGTTCAGAGAATGGATTCACTCTGCAATGCATAATAGTTCTTGCATTTCATTTGAGGTATTTTACAACAACAAATTTCTTTTATTTGTATTAATTGTAAAGATTTCAAGTTAGCTTATTCGTCGCTTTTGCAAAACAAATCACGGACTCCATGGCTCACATAACTAGGGAAAAGATAGTTTCAGATGAAATCAATGTTAAAGTCCTGAATTTTGGGATATATTCAGACACAGATGGTTAGAACTGTGATACCGAATGTATGATTTGGGATACTATCTACATTATATTCGATAATGATGACTTCTATGAGTTCATAGAAGACATCCAACTTTACCGGAACATCAAGAATTCTCACATACATGCTATTGCAACTCAGCCAACCATCATGCCATACACAAACCATGTAAAATGGATGATAGATTATGTGGACCTCCTGACTTCCACCTTGCAAGATTCGAACCAGGTCGTGTATGCTAACTTCAAAACCGATACTTTTGCAAGGATTTATGCTCTGAAAACCTCCCAGTAGTTGTTGACACAAGACTTCATGAGGGATTTTGAACAGAAATATGATGCAGAAACTCTGATTAAAAGCTGGTGGATTGACCTAGATAGATTGATTTTTAGACCTAACAGAATGTACCTTGTTCGACATCTTTGGGAACCCTACAAACTCCTTGCTACCATGCTCTACGGGTTTTATGGACTAGATATTTGTGTATAATTAAATTTGGAATGGATGCATTTGTCCCAACACATTATTTCCACAGGGAAAGCATTCAATTGGGCCCATATTTTTCCATCACTATGAAAGATGCAATTGTTCAAGTATAGAAGACACCGGCCGTTAGGAAGCCCACGTTTTTTTTATGCCTATTTAGTAGATATAATGTGTACTACTTTCACATTCCCTTCTATGAAATGGAATTAGACCACATAGAACCCCAATGTTCATATCTACAATGCTTTATGGGAACAAAACTGCAGGCCTCATGTCTATGACATTTGTGATAACTTTATAGGTGTTGTTTATTTGATTATATTTAAAACTAATGCACCTAGGATTTCCAAAGATGACATCTAGTAGCCCCGATGGGAGGCTGGTATTGCAGTGAATTTTTCACCTATTTAAGGATTTGGGGTCATAAATCAGTCCACCTTCTTCCTAGATTTATCCTTGACAAAATGGTTTTGGAAGAGGTGGCTTTCCAACCCGTAGTTGGGCGAGCTAATGCCCAATGTCCAAACTTAAAAAGAAGGCCCTAGCCTAAATTTCCTTTGTATTTTGGTCATTTGGTCATTCAGAACGCCTCCCACGCTCATGTTTTAATTGCTTAGTTGAAATAATTAAAATTGGGATTGGGCATAATTGAAGAATACTTATATTCATGAAATGCAACCCGATGATTTTATTTATCAGGGAGCTCTAAGTTTTGAAGAAGTATTGGGAAAATTCCCATACCTGGAACAAAGGAACATGATTCACGAGTCCCAAAGGTATAAGAAGGAATTGGTTGTTAGAGAGAGGGATAGAGAATTTGTTTCCCAAGAGAAAGCCAAGAGAGAAAAAATGGAAGCAAGCAATACAACTTTGGTGGTTAGCACAATTCAACCCAAGACTTTGGTAGAGAAAAGGTTAGAGAAACAACAAGGGAAGTATCCAATGATAGCTGTTAAAATATTGAACATTGTATAGAATTTGTCCAGCCTAATGCAACAAGCAGAATAACTACAAGGTGAATTGTATCAACCCACTATTTCTCCTACTATTTTCAATACTTCTTCTGATGTGGTTTCTGATTTGTTAGTGGAGGGAAAAAGGTAATTATTTCCATAAATCTGAAGTCTAAAAACCCTGATTATACTGTTAAAATCATTGATTTAGATGAGGACAAACCAAAAGAAGCATTTCATTCGACTCTAATTATAGAGGACCCTTCACAGTTACCTCCACCTGATATCTCAGATTTTCCTGTTAATACCCTACCAAGATCCAATCCCAAATTCCTTCCCAATACTGATGTATCCACTACTCTTGATGTCATTCAACCTATCTCAGATCTTTTTCATGATCTTGTTCCTCCTTTATCACCTTATACTCAATCTTTGAACCTTGTGTTGGAGCAAGTTACTACCTTTGTTTCTCCACAAGTAGATGTCTCATTAGATACAAACTAAGATCATGTACATACAGCTCAATTTCAATCTTTAGAACTAGATGTCCATGATGTCTTTTATCATCCGATCTTGATAACACTATTCCCACTCAAGGTCCTACTCAATCCCAAGTCGATAATCCATATATCCCAATTTCTACCTTATTCCTACAAACACTGAAGTTTCTCAATATCATGTTCAAATCCCACCCGTTCCCTTCGCCATACCTATTACTGTAGCCACTTCTGTAGACTTGTCAATATCTTCATTGGAGAATAATTTACTGATTTTGGGGAGGATTCTGTTGTTGCCTTAGGAGATTATTATTTTAGTAAAAGGAAAAAGGAAGTTATAAGGAAAGGTGCAAAGAGGAATAGTGAGGGAGAAATTGTGATAGGACCAGTTGAGAATCAGGTTATCTGAAGACAATCCTTTGATGACCCTATAAGAGAAGCTATAGAAACAACAGTTGCTATGGGATCATTTGTTGGTGCAAAATTTGACTCTGTTTCGATCTTAAACAAGATGTTAGAGGACGAAAAGACTAATTCCGATACTTTGGAAGTAGAGAAAGCTTCCGTACAGGCATATTTTGATAAGAAGTTGGATAATCTCAAAACTCAACATCAAATAGAAATGGATAGTATTCACAAGAAGCTCAAAGAATTAGTTGAGAAGAAGAGGGTTGCAGATGAGAATGTTGTGAGTCAAGTAATTGAGCTTAGGGATGTACATAAATAACTTAAGCATTTTAAAGTTCAGTTCGTTTCTTCGTTTTTTAAGATAACTATTCAAGAATTTAAAGATGAAGCTATTTTTGCTAATGAGAGTTTCGGGCAAGCTCAAAATTGTTCTTTGAAGGATTGAATGAAATTCAAGATGATTATAACCAATTAATGGAGAATGGAGGATGTTCTACAAGTTGGGTTCGACTTGAGTAAAGTTTGATTTTATTCAGCTTTAATGTGTTTCTGAGTTATCTTTCTTAATTTCCTAAATTTTATTAGTTGAATTTTATAATCTTGTTTTGCATTACAATGGCTATAATTTGGTTTTTAATTTATTCGTTGATCAAATGTGTTGAGGATAGGATATGATGAATGTTTTTCACAGACCTTGTTCAATGCATGCTATTGTTATTTTTATGTTGACCAATTAAGTTGTTAGTTTTGTTTAAGATATTTCTTATTTTACCTTGTATCTAATTCACAAAGATCTTTGTCATATTTAACTTATGTTTTTTTTTCAATAGTTTTTTATTGAGACTGCATAAGGAATTGACTGAGTTATTGTTTGAGGATTTGTTCTTAATTATTTATAGTACGTTCTTTTATCAGAGATCATTGATTTTCTTTAGTTCCTTTTAGATTAACTCAGGATTGGCAGGTTTTCCCGTTGGCCGATGACCACTTAGGGTTTTCCTATTAAATTCACTATTGTTTTAGCATAAGATAGGACTGATTAAATAAGATTTAGGTTTAATAAAAAACACTAAGTCTCCTTTCAGGAGGAAAAATCCAAGTTGTGGCTAATAGGGCCCTAATATCTGTTGGAAGCATTCATACAAAACGAATGGGAACTAGGAAGACTCTTGTGTAGGGTTTTTTGACACTCTTGGATCAAATTTCTATCCTTTGTGTTGATGAGTGGACCAATTTTTCCCTTCAACAGGAGCATACCCATATGATCCCACGTAGAACCAACACCATTATAATTGATCGTGCCACTCGACCTCTAATTACATCGCATGAGCTAAACCGCGCATGGGCTACCTGTCCATTTAGGTCACATGGAAAACTAACACATTATTCATTTAAGTGCCCCATCCTATGCGTAGAGCAAGCTACATGTATTGAACAGATAAGGTTCAAACTACAAACTAAAGAAAATCAATGATCTTTGATAAATGAACAGTTGCTATTCTTTTGATACAAACTACTGAAAAAGTACCAAAGCTTGTAGAGGATCGATCTTACCATCTATATCTCTCTTTTTAATATTTCTTGGTTATTCTTACCAGGATATGGCTAGGTATACTCAAGCATTCCATTTTTTTACTTCATATTGTGATCAGAGTGTTCTTGGGTTTTTTTAATGTGTTTTGGTTGTAAACTGCCCTATCTTGTAGAGTTTAAATCTATGATGAGAACTAATGTAAAGCCACGGAAAGGAAAGACATTCTCAACGAATAGTTGGTTTTGATTAAAGAAATGAGAAACCCCATATCATTCTTTAGAGGTCATTTTCTTAAGGAAATTGTTACTAACATGTGTGTTTAGATCAATCTATGTTATGGGTGTCTTTCGTGACATCTTAAATGTGTATTTTGCTCTATCAATTCAGAAAGCTAAAACACTTTTAAGTTTTATGTGGTTGACTATTTTTTCCTTCTCTATGATAAACATTCTTTTGGCATCATTATGTTGCAATGGTTCAATTAATTTGTGTTGCGGAATTGAAATGTATATATTAGTTGCTTTTATTGATTACGCCCTTCATTAATTACATGAAAGTGCTAACAGTCGGGTTGAAACATGAGATGTGTGTTGGATCAATCTTTTCTTACACTGATTTATATGAAATTATTATCATTATTCTCCTCTATTTTTAGTGATTTGGAATTCCTCTAACAATTCATGGAACCTACCTTTTGTAGGCTTCTAGAGAAAAGTGATCCTGATAATTAGCTCAAATTTTTCAAATGCTTGTTGAATTGGAAAGATGATTTTTTGCTTTCATATGAGGAACATATGAAGAATTTAATATCTCTGAGAACTACACATGAAGAAGTAACACCATGGATTATGTCTAAAGAAATTCAACAAATTGAAGAGTGTCATCGGGAAGAATTGACTCCCATAATTATACGATTCTTATATCAAATGCCAAGAAGATAAAGGGAGCCTCTTCAAGAAAGGTAGATATGTATTTTTAAACCTTTTCTTGAAAGCACATAATGTTAATTTCCATTACACATAAATTCACTATGAATGGCGGTAAAATTTTCTTTTGCACCCATACCTATGACTTATAAGGAAGGTATGTTTATTATTTGAAAATTAAAAAAATATACATTTAGCTACAAAAAATTATACACCAAGGAGAAAATATCGATGACTGGAAATGGTAGTTGTGTATTCACATGGTTGGGTTGCACTAGATTTATGGCTTTCCTCCTAAAAGTCATGTTACTTTTTGGTGCTTTGGAAGTCTACCTTTTGATTATCTTTCTGTTTGATTAGGTCTTATTGTGCCACCATTAGTGCCTCGTGGAAGAAAAAAAGTCAAAATGAAAAGTGATTTATATATCTAAGCAAACTTATATTTTTAGTGTGAACATTGATTCTATTTAAGGGTGCTAGCTCAATGGAAGAGAATCTCCCTTATAGGAAGGAGGTTGGTGGTTAGATTCCTCTATGCCCTATCTACAGAAATCATTGAATAAAAATGATTAAATATACTACTAGTTGACGACAATTAAAGATTTAAATGACTAAATATATTACTTGTTATCAATAATAAATGACTATCGTTACTAAATAAATGACCAATTAATAACAATCGATGACTAAATAAATAACCAATTAACATCAATCAATGCCTAAAAAAATGATTAAATATACTAACAAACCGACCAATCAGAACAACCAATAAATGACTAAATTTTTTAGTCATGTATTTAGTCACGCTATAAGTGACTGGCAATAAATGAATAATAGTCACGTGCCTAAACTTAGGCATTTATGTGTAATTTTTAGTAGTTTTTTGGTCACATATCTTACTTTTTCGACTAGTAGTAGCTCCCCATTTCTCCTTGCATTTTCCCCCTTTACCTTTCCTAATTGTTACATTATGCTAGTGAATCGGGACACATCCTTCTTCTGGGAATTTCTTCCAAAGAAAACAGGTAAAGGGGAATTTATGAGGACGTATTTATAAGAAATATTGGGAATATGCCTAGACAAAGAAGAATCTCCATTATTAGTCTAATCAGTATCCAAAGAAACCCTCATACTATCAAGTAACTTAGGATGAACAATATTATCAGAATCTACATCACCAACTATACCAGGGATATGCATAACTAGCGGAGAGTCCTTCCTTAAATATGAATTTGATAAGTTTAAATCTTTACATATACCTCCTACGGTAGAACTATCCACCCCATAAATATATGAAGGTTTGCAAGAAACTGGACCAGAAGGATGCCCAGAAAGACCATTAATTGTCCCTCCAATAGGAATCAAAGGAACAAAACAGGGAACTAATGACCCCATCCCCTAAAAAATCTACAAATTCCACCCCAGACAATGAAGGAGTATCCAAAATTGGAGGAGCATTCTCCGATCGAGAACAAACAAGAGATGCTTCAAAACAAGGCTTCCTATTTTTCAAAGCAAAATATTTCTCTTCTATTGTAGATATACGATTCAACTCCTCAATGGAAAGATAATTTATGAAGAGATTGGGCTCTGAGCTTACCCAGAAAAGATGTGGGTTCTGTTGAAAAGTTGAGATAAGTTCATTCGAGAGCCAAATAAACTTCATTCTCCTCACCATTAGATGACATCGGGACCATCTCTAGGGAACAATGCTCACCAATAAGACTAACAAGACCATCGACGAAATATTCACTCAAGTTCTTTGAGTCTGGGTAATTTTTCATTAAATGACCAATCAAATGAAAACGATGGAATCTAAATGGGATCTTCCAAAAATCCAACCATTGAGTGAAAGAAATATCTCCCCCATAAATATCAATCTCCACCAGAAACCCTAAAGAGACGTCAAGTTCAACAAAAAGCTACACAATTCTTTTATCCTGAGCATGTAACATTCTTTTGTCCAAATGAATAAACTTTCCAACTATATTTGCCACTTCTATAAACACATTCTTAGTCCACAATTGTAGAGGAAACCCCGGGATAAGCATCCATAGATGCCAACAAGAAACAACTTCCTTATAACGATTAAAGGTTGCATGTCATTTAAACAAAACCATAGAACCACAACCAATCACCAACGACCTGTTCAGAATTAAACTTGCACTCTCTTCTGAAATGAAATGAAAACAAACCGATTTATTCACTAACATACTAATATTTGGACAATACCCCAACAATGGTTTCCAGTGGTCCAAACCCACTTCAACAACTCAACCCTATTAAGCAAAATATATTAAAATATCCCAAGCAGAGCATGAAAATAAAGACTAGCGACTCTTTCCATATTAACATCACGACGTAGCACCAATTCTTCTATGTTAGAATTCACTTTGAAGGCCTTGAGAGCCCTACAAGATTTAGCTCTAGGGCCTACAATCTTCCTACCCTTTGTTTTCTTAACAGACTTTGGGATCTATTATTTCAAATCAAGGAGCTTAGGAGCCACCAACAATAGAGAATGCTTTTCCATTGGAGAACCATAATCGACAGACACCCCACCAACCCTGGGGATGTCACTAAGGTTTTTTCCAAAACCATTGATTGAAAAGAAATATTTCATTATTAACACCATCTGGTTTGACGCCACTAGATTTGTAGGACTGACGACATGTATTATCGAGTACAAAGGTAGCCGAAGGAAATGTCAAAGACCCCCGATGCTTTGCACGTAACTCCTCAGCTATAAAAAATATACTACCATTCCCCAACCCCTCCTCCTCGCCCGCCCATGCCAATAGATCCACCTCTTCCATCAAGTCGAACTCATTCACAAAATAATGGAAAGAAGCCTCTAGATGGAGATAAGGACCCCACAGGCCCACCCAAGTTTTTGAGTTTATTTTTATACAAGGATTAAAAATACAAACTAATTAATAATCAAAGAGAATACAAGTTGTGATTTGAGTTATTTTTTAAGTATTAATTAGTAAAATTAATTATTAATATACTCTTTAGAGTTTTTTAACAATATTATATTATTTAATTTTTTGTTTTAAAATTTAAATCATTTAAAATAAGAAAAGAAACTCATTGCATCAAGAGCAATAAGGGCCATCTAGGGAGATATGTCACATTTGTTTTTAACTTTAATATATTATATTTAAGAAAATATAACTATTTTTTTAAATCAATCATAGTAATAAAATAAATAAATGAAATTATCAACAAAGATTATGAGATAATAAGACTCCCCCAAAAAAACTATAAAAATTATATCTAGCATAAAAAAAATCCACAAATTTCTATAAATTGTACTATGTTATTATATTACCATATAATATAATAAAAATTACTATATTATTATATCACCCTATACTATAATAATAATAAATATGAAAGTAGATTTCATAAAGAGCCATCTAAGCTTGACTTAAAAAAAATAATTATCATTTTACTCACTACATCTTCTTCGTTGATCATCGTAATGGAAACCACCATGATTCATGGTAACTTGATTTTTTTTATAATTTAGTTTAACATTAGATTACATTAAAATATAAAATAATGTACATATTAAAACTTATATATATATATATATATATATATATATATATATATTAAAGATTCTTTATATATACATCAATTTTTAGAAAAAAAAAGATGTTTTAAAAATTATATGAAAAATTATTATATATATTTAAAAAAACTAAGTGAAAATATATACATAAATATTTTTAGAAAAAAAAAATGTTTTTAATAATTATATAAAAAATTATTATATACATTTAAAAAACTAGGTGAAAATATATTCATAATTTTAAGATTTTTTTATTATAATAATTTACTATAAATTATAATCTATTTAACAATTATAGATGACTAATTCTCACATCCTTTGAGCTTCCAATGGAAAATGGATGACCATGTTATATTTTTGTTTGTCTTGAACATACCAATTTGATGAGCACCCTAACTCCAACTAATATATAGGGTGCTCGAACTAATACATTGGAAATATTATAGAACAATGTAGGGTATAGTTGTATTATAAAAATTTGAAAATTGAAATAATGAGATGATAGAAAGATAAAGATAGATAAAAATTGGAATAAATATTTATTTTTCAATCATATAATTAATCTTTATTTCATTTTATTTTCGTTTTGCTCGGATTCTCTTGAAGCGACTCGAGAATCTTGTGGCTAGATTGGCTTAATCTTTGGTCACTTCAAAATATATACATGCTCATTTTTCCAGTCCATTTGCATAATAATTGTTGCCAATATTCTAGTGCGACTGCTACGGCTTGTGTTGACAGTCATATAAACCGAATATTTTGTGTAGAGACTAAGTTGCTGCATGTTTTTTGACTCTATGTAGACACTCAGACGGTTGATGGTTCTTTTATTTTCTAATCAGTAATGGATGAATTTGATCATTTTCAGTAGCCTTGGTCAGCAAAATTGTCGGCATTAATGTCACGAGGTAGTTACATTGACTTTTGAAAGAATATAAGAAACCAAAGCAATTTTAGCATATATACGAACCTAAAACAAAACCTAAAATAAACACAACATTTGCACATAAAACAAAATGACAAAGTAGCTTTAGGATAATTCTTTTACGTTGTTTAGCTTTCATCATTGTATGATTGAAACTTGAAATAAACGGTTGAAAATTTAATTTTTTTTATATCAGCAAGTGCTGGTCCAATGTTTTTCACAATATGAATCTGATTGTTATTTTTATTTTTTATATTTTAATATAATTACATCATTTAAGATATAATTACATTGATAGTTGTTTATATCTTAAAGAGTACATCTTATTGTCACTTATTATTTAAAAAAAAACAAATCCTAAGAATGAAGTAATAAATGTTAATCTGCAACAAATCGTGTAAATCGTAATCTGACTTTTGAAAGAGACTAATTGTTGAAACGTGGCCTCCATTAGTTGACAATATACCACATAAATCCCATCTTCTTGGCATCAGGTGCTTTGATGAAAAGCCGCATGAAGCAAGGGTACACATAAGTGAGGAAAGTTGTTTATTTCCTAGTGCCTATCCAAAGTTGGAGACAAAGGGAAACGATACCGATGCAAACAGATTGAATAACCCGAAGAACAAAAGAAATCCTAGTCTGATCCCCCTACATATTGCCAAGTCCCATGCTCCAACCAAACCGTCATAGAGAGAAAATGGGTATTTTCTTCAGGACTTCATCAACTTGCCCATTGTGTGCATACGCTACAACCATTGTTGTCCATGAGACACCATGCCTCATTGATGCATGTTGTATACATTGAATAATGCAAAATAGCAGATAGGTGAGCTGGACCAGGTGCGAGCTTCAGTCAATTTGTTGGAAACGGGTTGAAAGTACACATGTTTGTTTGCATATAATCCAAGTGCAGTGTGTTTGTTTCCATGTAATGGGAGCCATTATAATGTGCAATTTAATATCTCTTAAAGGGACTCATCCAAGCGCAACGTGTTTGTTTGCATGTAATGGAGAACCATTATCATGTGCAATTTAATATCTCTGAAATTAAATGGACTCATCTAACATTTGCCTAGTTTGCATCTCGAAATGAGGCCGACGATTATGGCAGCAATGGTAGTATCGAAAACAAGGCTTGTGATTTTGGCAACAATGGTCAAATAATTGCATGTCGGTTTTCAGATTTGAATGACCCTTTGAGATAGGTAGCTTTTCCACAAAGATACAACTTACCCTTACCTCTTGTGTGGACAATCATTGTGACAACTAGTCGATACAATGCCACAAATTGTTTGACTGCACCATGGGAGAAGCTTAAATAAATGTCCACATTAATCATAGGGCTAGATACATAATTATAAAGGGGGGCTAGGTATTTCAATAAATGTAGAATTATGGTGAGAGATATGCCATTTAAACTTCTTGGTTGACTATCTCCAAGATTCTTGTTATTTGTTAGGTTTTTAAACAAAATTTAAGTTTCTTTATTGACTATATCCAAGATTCTTGTTGTCATTTCTAATAGTCCACACTATTATAAATAATTATGTGCAAGATTCTTGTTATTATCATTTCTAAGAGTGTACACTATTCACACACTATTACATCTTAAAGGGAAAAAATGTAAATGATTATCTCCAAGGTTTTTTTTATCATTTCTAAGAGTACTATTACATATTGATCAAGTAAAAAAACACAATATGAACCTTTATGAACAAACATCATTACTCAAATTGTTTGTGTGATGTAGACTAGAGAATGTTGTAATTAACCTTTCCGACTTCAAATTGTTTGTGTTGATGTAGACTAGAGAATGTTGTAATTAACCTTTCCAACTTCAAGCAAATAAAACATATGAACATTGCCACATAGTGACTCTCGTTTATAAACCATACAATTATAATGCCTCATATATTGATATGAACACCCTAAGCCGACCCTATTTGGACTTAGTTACCTAAATGCTAAGAGCAACTCAGTGTAAGCCGACGCATCAGGTGCTATTTAATTTTAATTTTAGATTGTAAAACTAAATTTAAAAGTATTATAATATATACACTATAAATGCAAAGCCATGCTCTTTGATTCGCTTCAAGTTGTCATTTTCGGATATGTGGAGTATCGAATTAAGTTAATCACTCGTCTTTGATTAGTATACATTTGTTTTCTAGGTTTTCTGCTCCTGTTCTAGGTTTTTCTAGATCAAGGTTTTTTCTGTGGATCAACGGGTGCTCTTTCATATTTGAATTTCTGAATTCTGGAAATGGAGGGAGAAAGAAGAAGAGGAGGACGACTTGGCGCAGGGAGTAACAGGAGGATTAGAAGGTCAAGAGCTGTAAGAGACATAATTAGCCTTGACTATGAGGCAAGCGAAGCCACGCAAACTCTGCAGGAAGAACTGCGTCAAGCTAGAGAAGAATTCCGTCAAACTCGGATGCAAGAACTGCGTCAACCTGCACGGGAAACAACAGAAGAAATGCGTCAAATTCCGCAGGAAGATAGAGAAGAATTCCATGAAGCACTCCAGGAAGAGCTGCGTGAATTCCGGCAAACTCTGCGGGACCAACTGCGTCACGCCAGAGAAGCATTCCAGGAAGAGCTGCGTCACGCCAGAGAAGCATTCCAGGAAGAGCTGCGTGAAACTAGAGAACAATTCCATCCAAGAGAAGCAGAGGGAAGATCTTGGATGATAACCCACATGTTACACAGAGGATCTAGGATCTAGAAATTTCTAGATTTTATATGTGAAATTTGTATGTTTAGTTTTTGCAGTTTTTTCAATACTTACAACAATGTTATATTTTTTTAAATTATCATCATTTATATATATAATTTCCACAATTTTTTTTATAGGAATATTATTTAAAATTATTATATTATTTGATTGATTAGTAAAGTGTTATAATTATTTGGAATTGAATAAATATATTTTTAATTTCATTAATTTTAAATAAAATATAATAATTATTAAATAAAGTATATAGCAATTCATTTGTGAATATTTCCAAGATCATTAATGAAAAAAAATATATTAAATATATTAACCAAGCTTGAAAAACTTCATATTCACTAGCATTTTAGTGCACATTACATAAAATCTAGTTGTGTTTTTTTCAAAATATGTTTGCGTTAAAGTAATTACAATTGAAAACCTTTCTATTTAACAAAAATATGTTACCATTTACGAGAGGAGTTAAGAGTATGAAGTTATGTAGGATACTTATTGAAACAAAAAAAACTAGTATATATTTATCTTAATTTTCCATATATTATGACTCGTATCTTTTTTTTTCCAGCGAAAAAAATTATTATTGATATTTGATAGAATCAAATAGTACAAAGAAGTTCATGTGACTGTGACTAGTTACATAAATATCAAATTGTTCAGATATACATAATAGACAACTTAAGTTCCATCTAATAACCAAAAAACCTCAAAATTCAGACCTCCAAATCGAACCATATTACAAAAAAAACAGGCCAATCATATGACCATAATCAACTGGAGCAAAAAAGCTAGAGATCTTAATCAAAAAAGTAAAAGGAACCACTGTCCAGCAAACAATTTTCACACCACTCCTCCCATGCTAGAATACCTTCCAGATCAGGCAAAGCCTGCTTTGATAACTTGTCCACAAGCACATTGTGCTCTCTATAAATATGCTCAAACATAATGTTCTGTTGTTTTGTAATTTCATTATGAGCCCGATAAACCCAATGCCTCAGGTTCGTCACATTTAGCTTGAATTCGCCAGCTGCCCACTTGATTGTAACCTTGGAATCACCATAAACTTTAATGTTGACCAAGCCAAAGGTATTTGCCACTTTCAATACACACCAGAGAGCCATAAGCTCTGCTTTCATATTACTACCAGTACCACAATTGAGCCTGACTGTGAAGAAGTGAGAATCATTCAAATAGAGAACTCCCCCAACAGCACATACTCCATCTTGGGCAGCTCCATCAAAGAAAAGAATTGGCTGATCAACTTTAAGGGAGAATTGACTAACTTTGGAAATTTTCTGTCTATGGTCTTCATTCTCATAAGCTGTAAACATCTTAAGTGCTGTCAGGCTGCATTTTATAATATCTGGAGGCACATTCTGAAATAAAGCACAATTTCTTTGGTACCAAATTGCCCAAGAAATATAGATGGCAATTTTGAAAAATGGTTTGCAATTCCTGAACCAATTTAGAAGACAAAGATTGAACTCACCCACATCCCATTGTTGAGAAAAAATTAGGTGCTTGGAAATAAATGCCCGGAATTTCTGTGTGAAATTGCAAGAGACGAATAAATGATGCTTTGTTTCAGCAGCATTAAAACAAAGAATACAACAACTAGGGCCTATCCATCCACATTTGTTCAGATTTTCCCAAGTCTTCAGCTTGTCTTGCAAGACTAACCGTAAAAAACATTTTAATTTTAAAGGAATTGGCCAATTCCATAGTCCCTTATACCACCATTCTAGGGGAAAAATAAATTTGTCTTGAATAATTCTCCTGTAAGCAGTCTTGGCTGTCACAATACCAGTAGAAGGATTCCCACCCCAAACAAGTTGATCAGAATCATCATTTAATTTTACACCAGCAGCATTAAGATTCTTGATGTATACATCCCAGTCCCGAGCTAAGCTTCTAGAGAGCCCGATGTCATTGGCAGACATCCATACAGAAGACCCGTCAACACCTATCCTGTTCAAAGTAATGATACGAACCGTTACACCAAAACCTCGAGGTGTTAGTGAAGGCCGCCCACTAGGATCTTAACATCCCGCCACACTTCCGCAGTCTAGACTCTGGGCTGGATGTGTGCCCGTACGGTGCACGTGGGAACGTAGCTGAGGCGGCGGGCACTAAGATCAATAGACGGTGGGCACGATTACGCCTATACACATTTTATGCATCTCGTAAAAGGTAATTTTTAAACAATTCAATGCAAGTGACAACAATAACATTATACTTATCTAAAATATATGCAAGTGACAACAGTAACATTATACTTATTTAAAATATATGATTCTAGTTTAAAAACAAAAACAAAAAGCTTATCATCATTTCTATATTTTATGATTCTAATTACAAAAAATAGAATTTGTCATCATTTTTATATTTATGAATTTATGGAAAAATATATAAAATATCATTATGTTGATAAATTAAATTGTTTATACAATAGAGATCTTAATAAGGGAGGATGTTTTCCCTTTTGTGCAATATTTAATTTCTAATTATTAGTAAAAATAAATGGTCATATTTGAATGGCTTTTCTATTAAATTTACATGAAAATTGACCATTTTAACTATAAATAATTCCTTGTAAGAAATGGAATTGGACTTGGTGCTTTTAAAAAAAATTACCATTTTAACTATAAATAATTCCTTGTAAGAAATGGAATTGGAATTGGTGCTTTAAAAAAAAAATTCTGATCAACTAGAGAAGATGAATATCAATGAGATGGATGTAAGAATGAATACTTTTAATTACATTTATCTAATCAACACTTTTTTGGGCCTTATGTTTTCTATGTTTTTATATTTATTTTTATTTTAATACATGTTTTATATGTTTTTATACTTATTTATATTTTAATACATGTTATCATGTTTTAATGGAAAATGTATCACATTTAGTGTTAAAATAGATCTAGACGAGATTGTTGGTTGTATTTCAATAGTTGCACTTATTGAAGAGATGAATTTATAATTTGCAACAAGAAATTAGTTTAAATAAACAACACCTTAACAATAAAGAAATATCTTTTAGAGTTCTTTTACTATAAAAGGCCTAATTCTTCTTATAGGTAAATGTGTGATGAATAGAAAAAGTGGAGAACAAGAAGTAATCATAAGGAAAATTATGGACTTTATGGTCTGAAGCTAAAGACTTCAAATTTTTGAAACGATTATTATATGATTTACTAAGTTTTTTTTTACCATTTTGAAACGGTTGGAAACGATTATGATATAAAAGTATGATAAATTGAACAATGCATTAAGTACTTGAAGGATGTAATCTATATCTCTTATGAATGAATAGATTATAACTTTTTTCTATGGAAAAAAACTTCTATAGTTGTTTTAATTTACTTAAAATTATTTTGAACCTTTCTTATCAATCGGATGATTAAATGTTACAAGTATTTGGTTTATCCTTTCTATCATGATTTGGATGATTAAATGTTACAAGTATTTGGTTTATCCTTTCTATCATGATTGCTTCGCGTTTAAAGCATTAATTTGGTTTTTAAGAATAATGGATTGCAATGTTTATTTGTTAAGATTTGGTATTTATTATGAATGGTTTGAAAATGTTTTGTACTTTGATTATTATCATTTCCTTAGCCAAGTTTTTTTTTTGCATGTTACTAGTTTTGTTTTAATGATCTATAGAATAATAATTTTATTTCATTAAAAGTATAAGTTTGAATGTAGATGTGTTATCATTGTGGAAACAAATATTTGTTGATTTTTTTTTTAATTTATAACAAATGTTCTGATGCAGCAAAAAAAAACACTAGATTATATACATGTGGAGAGTTCATACATACTCATAGGAAAAAAATTGAGTAATTTTTATATGAAAGAAAATAACACTATATTTAATGGTTTTCACTAGTGCATTAATGCTAGATGTGAAGGGGTTCTTTTTTTTTCACATAATGAAGATAGCATATTATTAATATAGAGAAATAGTATCAACGGTTACACATATCACATGGCTACCACCAGTCATAGAGAGAATATAAACTGTTATCCAATAAGGCCAAAAGTCCCATAAAAAGTTCAAACTGGGACCACCAACATAATAACATGGACCAACTCATCTGACAAAGCGAAACAATAGGCATACTAACAGTTCTGACCAACCAGAATCAATGAAACAGGAAGAACCAAAATAAAATCCCATAGTTTAGAGAGTCCAAAAGTATCAAACTATAGTCAGTAAATACAAAAATATAGAGAGCCGGTCACCCGAGTCGACTAAAGAAAACCATCACCAGTAAAAGTAAAACCAACACACCACCAACGCGGCCATAGAACCAAAAAAGAAACAGGAAACCAACCAGAAGTTGGTCAACCATAAGTGCTAGAAACCTGCAAATGATGTAGACAAAAAAATAAGCCGCCAACAAGTATATCAATACTAGAGAGACAAAAGATCCAAAGTACCATCATCAACCAAAGAATCCGCAGACCACTCCTCCCAAAAAATGAAACCCATAGTAGAATGAAGTGCACGCTTAGATAGTGAATCAGCCAACTGATTTGATGCCCGAGGAACATGAAGAAAGTTGATACTCTCGAATTTATCACTAAGAGAGTGCGTCTCCCCCAGCCAGTGGGAGAGCATCAACACCTTTATAGAACTCAATCCCATGGCCCAGGAAATAATAACCTTCGAATCACTCCAGATTTGAAGACTGAAAATAGCCTTTGAAACCTCAAATCTGAGGAGCATCCATAGTGCAAGGAGCTCGCTATGAGTATTCGTTCCCACCACCGAATGCATACACAACCTAAACAACATGTTATCAGTGATATACAACACCTCCCCAACCCCACTGATCGACCCACCAAGTTGTGAGGCACCATCAAATAAACCACAAGGATAAATGAATTGTAATGGTTCAACATAAATAGGTTGAGTGACTACACGGGGAGAGATTCCAGGATTGTAGTCCAAGAAAGCTGCAATAGCATGACAGGTCATGACGAACACGTTGTATTTCACCCCCTCAAAAATCCCCTCATTCTGGGCATGCCATAATTCCCAAAAGACAAAGCATGGGAGCGCCCACTAGTCCTCATAGGTGCGACCCCAATGGAAGAAGCAATCCTCCAGGCAGCCAGATCCCCACAGAAATTGTCGTCCACATACCAAACCGATCCTTACCCATAATATTTTGCAATCGAGCAACAACCAAAAAGATGTTCAACAGTTTCATTCCAAGATCCACAAAGGTGACAACAACCCAGGCTGCAGAAGCCCCGCCTACATAGGTTGTCCCATGTAAGCACACTGTTATGTAAAACGAGTCAGATGAAACATTTTAACTTCCGAGTCATCTGAAATTTCCATATTTTGCAGAACCACCACCTAGCATGTGGGTTACCCCGAGAGTGCAAAGAGTCATATGCCAACTTGGTCGTAGCAACCCCCGTAGAGACATTCCAGGACCAGACCAGATGACCAGGTGTGTCATGTATGGTAATGTTCAAATTGTTAAGGCCAACAACATAACTATCCCATTCCAAATCCAAATCCCCAAAAAGTCCCAGATGAGTAGCCGGGATCCAGCAAGTGCGGCCCATACCAGCCGGAAGACGGATCATTGCATGACATAAGGAAAAATATCCCTTGGATCTCAATACCCCAAGCAAAATCCAAGAAAGTTGGTAATTCAGAGGGCCCCCCATAATGGGATCCACCCCAAGGAGAACGTCCCGACCATTCCCAGGTAGCCATGACATCCAGTATGATAATATGTTTAAAGAACCCAGTAAACCACTCCAAATATTTGAAACACCAATTTTTCCAGGAGTACCACCCCGAAACCACTCAGCCACAGAGCAGGATTTCAGGTATTTTCCTTTGATAACCGAACTCCACGCCAAACCCAAGAAGAGAGCACGCCACAATCTTTTGGTTTTTCAGAGCTAGATCAAACTTTTCCATATTTTTAATAGCCTATCCTCCCAAGTGTCTAGTCCGAGCCAATACCTGCCAATTTGCCAAATGAAATTTAGGAGTTGATACATCCCTAGACCAAATGAAGGAAAATATACGTCTGTGAATGCCCAACAAAATATTTTTTGGTATTTTGTTGAGGGAGAGCCAGTAAACAACTAAGTTTTGTAGCACAGATTTTGTTAAAGTAAGTCTTCCCCCAATGGAAAGCCAACACCAACACCAGTGGTTGATGTGCTTGTCAAAACGCTTTAGTAACCAGTACCAGTCGCATATATGATAATTTGTTGGCTTCAGAAAAAAAACCAAGGTAAGTGGTACCCTCGGACATCTCCTTGAAATTGAAAGGGAGGATGTTACTGATCATATTTTTTATAGCAATATCCACATTGTTTTCCAAAGACCATGACTTCCCAGCACTGATAAGCATCCTGGATGCATTACAAAAGAGATCCAATACATTCTTGTAGGATAGCCACCCAGAATAAGTGCCAGGACCAAATAACATGGCATCGTCAACAAAGAGTGTATGGGTCATAGAGATCTGTTCTGTAACCTTAATGCCCAGGAGGGGTTCTTACATACTCATAGGTAAAAAATATTTGAGTATTTTTTTATATGATAGAAAATAACATTATAGGTATTGGAGTATTTAATGGTTTTTACTAGTGCATTGTTGTTATATTCATTTTGAGGGAAATTTTTAAGATTGAGAATGTTATTTAGGGTTATGAAATGTTTATAAATACTTATAAAAAATAAAAATTTCAGTATTTGTTTAATATGTTATAAATAACATTATAGATGGGATGGTTAATGGTTGTCACCTACATGCGTTATGTGTTATTGGTGGGTATAAGATATAATTTAGTTAATGCTATTTTTTTTTTATGCATCTAAGATTAAGAATGTTATTTAGAGGGTCTTGTGTGTTGAATATAGAATTATAAAAAGAGAATATTAGAGATATTGTTTAATTATTAAAAAAGATTCATTGTGGTAATGCATTAAGAATTGTAAGTAATGTTTAAATTGCAAAAAGCATGTAGACAAGAGTTCATTTGCAAACAAATGTGAATGATAAATTTGCTACTTGTAACTTAATACAGGCAAATAGAAAGATTAAAGCATCAATTTATTAATGTTTAATATTATTATACATTTCAAGGTTTATGATGTGTAAATGTTACCATTTCAAGGTGGTCCGGTCGTAGGTCATATGAGTGTGAATTTTTAGATTGAGGGCCGCAGGGGTGGCCCCTAAAGTCTCCTTTCTTGTTTTCGTGAAGGCACAATGTTAGAAAAGGAAGATGAACTAGTTGACTACTCTTGCAACCCATTCGAAGGCTAGCAAATTTGGGTAGAGTCCCTCAACATCCAGATGGAGGTTAGGGCTTCGGACCTCAACATTGGTCATGCTTCGAGAGAGCAGATGGAAACATTAGAAGAATCTTTCCATTCCATTGAGTTGGGAGCTAAAGGGTTTTTATCGTCCTCAGGGGTGGGTTTGTAGTTTGGGTTGGCACCTAGGCACGATTCGGCTGCAGGCATTTCTATGGTCCAACAGTGGGGATATATAGGGGAGCCTTTCTCTCTTTTCTTGCTTCCCCTTCGGAGTGATTGTTTTTCCCCTCCTTTAACAAGGAAAGAGATTTTTTTGTGTTTGCAAGTATGTTCAAATTTAGACTTGCTTCAAGCTTCTGGGAATTTCAGCTCACCCTTTGCATCAAGTTAGCTCTTTTAAAAGTGGGAGTGACCTCAATGAGGGTTGTTTCTTTGGGTTCTATGGAAGTTTTTCCTCTCCCTCCTGAAGAAGGTTTTTCACAAGGTCCTAGTGAGTTCATTGCCTCTTTTCCTGGCCCATCTAATCAACATGGTAATGTGGTGGAAAATGGTCGAGACAATGGAAATGAGAAGATTAGGGTTCCAGAGAATCTTTCCAAGAGAATCTCGATATATTCAGAGACGAGGGTAGTCTTGGTGGAAAGTGAATGAAGAACAAGTGTGCAAAATCCAAAGGTGCATCATTAAGGTTAGTCTTTGTAACATCCCGTAAAAATACCAACATTTTTTATTTTTATAATAGCAATAATTATCGAAGTCGTTAAGGCGGAACATATAAATTAATTAAATTTCTTAACTAAGATAATCAATAACGATGACACATCATGCTTCTCAAATAAAATATGATATGTTTGTATTTTCTATTTCAGATTTAAACGGACGTTAAACTTCTTAATGAAAGATCCTTTTATGATTATGCATAAGAATACAGTTTACAGTTTCTCTTAAGTTCTAATTAAGATTACATGTTGTACATAGTTTGTACCATTATGATGTTCTTGGTGAAGTGCTGACAGTTTGTTTGTATGTTGACGAAGGGGTCCTACGAGGTACCCTGGAGTTTACTTAGCTACGTTTAGTTAAGGCATTTGAATCCTGTTTCCATGTGCAGACCGCAGGTAAGGGAATTCTACGACAACATGTGTTAAGAGTACGTGTGTCTTTCAATTCATTGTCAATGTAAAATTAGAATGCTAAGTACTTCCTTGCGAAACAAGTTACTGGAGGTATGGATACATGGTTCTAATCCTAGTTTATGTACTGACATTCAAGCTCTTCAGTGTTATAAGTTCACGTCGTCCATGTGTTCTGTTATAATGCTACATATATTATCATATGACTACTGTCATTATTATTAAACCGTGATACTAATATCTATTGATAATGTTGTTAGGAAGCTTGTAGAAAATAGTGTTTATGCTTTTGAACTATTATTATATTTTGCATCGACAGAACTTAGACTACTCTAAGTCCTGAATTTATCATTTGAATACATAGTTAATATATGTAAAGTATAGTGACTAGTGCTTGTACTAAGAACTTAGCTTTAGAGTGTATCTCGTCAACACTTAAACTATACCTATGGTGATACCTTGATTAATAGTCTTTGCACTACATGGCTACTCATATGGAATTTATTGTGAATGTGGTATTTATGTTATGAACTAGCATTATAAAACTTCATCCTATTGCTTATACAAAACTATCGAAATGAAATAGAAATATTTTATAGTTACTATGCATCTACAATAATACATTGACATGTAATTCAAATATTACGATGCCTAAGTTCAAACTTTGAACTATATCAAATGTGCACTAATATTTGCAATGATATGATTTGTATTCATTTTAGTGATGTAATCAAACCTTAGAAAGGCTAAGACTTTAGCAATAGAAGGAACTATGCTTTTCGACCTAGCTCTTGTTCTAAGTATTGATAATATATGTTATTGCATTTCACAACGAACTCGTTAATGAGGTGATGAGTTGACAGGTATTAAATTTGCTAATGGCAGGTTGACAGTGTCTCGTTCAAATATTAATGGTCCTGACCAAACTCCATAGTGTAAAGTGTTGTTGTCAACCCACGTAATCCACCCACGTGAAGCTTGGTTGATAATGTAACTAGGAATCCTAGCTGTACATGGTTACCATAACGCTTCTCCTCTGAGCTGTACACGGTATTGTCCCTCAGCATGCAGTGTTGGCATCGTCGTGGTTATTGTAATTAATGAGATATCAATGCAATATTTGCCAGACTTTCAACGTAGCTTGTTGGCATCTTCTTGCTCATTGATCTCACTAGATCTTGATCGTTGAATATGAAACCCTAAACCTCGTTGTATATAGTGATGGAGAGTTTCCCGGTCTTCATTTTTATGTTAGATTTGGAGTTATGAGGCTGACAGGCTGCTAACACTGCTAACATTTAGGGTTGGAGAGAGTATCCCTCAGGAGGTTTCGATCTTGTGACCCGTGGGAGGTAGTTTTTAAGAGTTACAGACTTAAGCTCTCTGCACTTAACCCATGATACGCCATTATAGTGATGGGGTTTCTCCAGCCAGTGTATTGAATGTAATTCAAACTGGGTTCGATTCTCTTGTTTGTGAGAATGGTCTTTTGTGTTAACTTAGGGTTGTTGTCAAATATCAACCTGCTTCGTCATTTATTGGTGTAGTGCGTCAATGCTCCAAAGTATCATTTTTTTTAAAGGCTAAGTGTTTCGTGACAGTGAAATAATACTGTAATGTTTGCTTTGATTCTTGCAATTTCTTGTTTTAACCTTTCACAATGTGTTTTGGCAGGTACCCACTTCGTATGAGATTTCTAAACAAAAGGTTTGGAGAATGGAAATATTGCTACTGCTTCCTGGTAAGGTCCGGTGGTTCTCGAAACGTCGTAGGTGCCTTTGACATGGTTTTGATGGTGATTTCTGTGTGCCGAGAGTTGGAACCGTTCGACTTTGTTTCGGTGATGGCCGAGTGTGAAGTTTTAAATCTTGTTTTGTTAATAGCTGTACAGAGGATAATCTTCAGTTTCTTTAAGATTCCAATCGGCTCTTTAATGCCTAACTGCGTTGTTTGAAAGGAACTATGAACTTTTGTTTGTTTTGCTAGATGTTTAAGGGTAAAACCCTGTGTAGTTTGTTGCTCCACGGTATCGTTTTAAAGGTTTTAGTTGATAAGGGGTAAGCCCCGTGTATTGTGGAACCTTGACAGGTCCGTAATGTAATTCTCTGTTATAAACTTTAAATGGAACCAAGAATCGAGGGTTCTCTTGCACTTATAAACAATGGCTCGTTTTTGCAATGGAAAGTTATGTTTTTAAAAATAATAGTTGAGAAAACTGTGTAAATAATTGTTAAGGTGTGCCAAGCAACGATGGTTGACTATAGATGGTTGTTTTCTGTACGTCGTCATTGTTGTTAATAATCATGTTTTGAAAAATGTGATGAGATAAGTTCGTTTTTCAAGTGTTTTGGTTTGGCTATGCTACAGTGTTTGATTTTGTTTCACGAATGAGAAACTACCTGTAGCTTTCGTTTGCTATCTAGTTTGTACTGAGCTTTTGTACCCAAGACTTAACCTGTGTGAAATAGTCTCAATGCAGTGTATGTTTTCTTGCTAGGGTTTGGACATTTTATACTTTCGGCTAAGTGAAGTTATTTACTGTTTAAATATTCTAATTGTATTCTCAGTACGAGAATTAATAAGTAAAGAAAATAGAATGTTGCTTAGGGTTAGATAATAGGTTTGTTATAGAAATAATTATCTGAAGTTTACCATGAATGGCTTGATAAGAAATTTATAAACTGTGTACCCAATAATCACTCAAATTCTAAGTCTTGTGATAACTTAGGGTTTTGATACTACTGTACAGAGGTTTAATACAAGAATTCAGAAAAGATAGTTAGTGAAGAAATAAAATATGTATAATTGTAAGAAATCTATACAGAGATTAATTCTTGCAGCTACTATAATTGTTGAACTATAATTGCATGAAAAACATGAAATGTATAGTATTGAAATGCATTTGCTTACTATCTAAACTAGATAGAGTTAAAAGAAATATAAAGAACTGTGTAGAAACAAAATGTGTCTTTCTTTTATCTAAGAATTGTATGAATTATATGCAGCTGTTTATACTATACTTTCAGGTTTATTGTGTTTAAATATATGACAGAATTTGACAAGAACACTATTGTATTCATTTTTCCACTCAATGGCATTCTGCCTATCTCTCATCTTTCTTAATTTACTTCTCTATACTAGAGTACGATGTGGATAACAACATGGGGAAAAATATAGAGATGGTTATCGATTCAATCATTTCCTAAAGCTCTTTCATTTAGAATCATATTTAGATCAGAAAATAAAATAATTTATTTTACATGACTGAGTTTAATAATTCTACTATGTAGAAAAATTTAACTGTAAAAAAAAGTAGGAACAGTAAAACCTGCTTGATTGTAGGAGAAACAAACAGCCCAAGGAACCTGTTCCACCCAATCTATTCCTGAAGACATCCAAGTTACTTGCCTTAGGACCCCCGAGCCTGTTCACTGAACCACCGGTAGGAAGATTCTGTAGAAGCCTTAGTACATCAACTTGCAATAGAATGTAGATTGTTCAGTCCTCAAGACTCAGCAGTCAAAGAGACCTGCACCAGCACCTATGGTTTGCCTTCTCAGTATAATTAACAGACTTACAGTTGCACTCTCACATAGCCTCCCTATTCGAATCTCTCAGTCATCACCTAATGCACTTGAGGAATATTTCTGCAGAAAATATTGTAAGGGGCTGCCTGCCCAATTCGAATTGCCTGAGCTGCCTAGGCCTTTTAGTGGTTAACTGGTCATTAATGAGCTGCCTGCTCCCTTCCACCCACCTGGGGGATAATGCCACAAATTTAGGGGTAGTTGTCCCATAACCAACAGCTAGTGGTGGAGTGCAAATGCTGCCATCTGTCCCATACCTTCTAACATATTCCATTCCTCCTAGTGGGTCAGTGAACACTCATTTAACAGTTCCCTTGGGTGTTTGTCTCCTACATTAATTTATTAAATAATAATAATCAGTAATTAGAATTATCCTTGACCAAACTTGGTCATAATTACAAAACTTTGTAATTAAAATTTAACATAAAGTATTTTGCAAATAAAATAATATTCTCAGAATTTGGGTAGGTGACAGCCTTGGGTATAGACATTCAAGTGTTGTAGGTGGTGGATATGGAAGACACTAATGTGGTTGGAAGGGCTCGAAGAAAGCACTGTGGAATCAAAACCTTAGAACAATGGGCACGACGAACTGGTTCAAAACCCTCTTCTACTTCCCAAAATCCAGCTGCTTGCTCGAGGGTGGTTTGTTTTCAAATTCAATGCTGATAATATTGATTTTACCACTTTTAAATCTACTAATTATTTCCCTTATGAAGTTTATGCAGTAGATTCTTCATAAAATAATTATACACCAAAAGATTCAACAATATGTTACACCTTAAATGTTTTATATAAAAGATGAATGATTGATAAAAAATGAATGAATACAATACAATACATGGACCATTAAATAGGTCTCATCATGTCTTTTCAAATGTAAAATTCACGTGCTTTTACTCTTTATTTAGATGCTTAATTATTTAATTATTATATCATCACCTCTCCCATGGTTTCATAAAACCATGGTATTTTCCCATGGTATTGGTCCATTGTATTTTATTTCTTTATCTTTTCATTTTAATCTTTAACTCATTATTTCCTCTTATTTATATTTATTTATTTACACATACCCTCCACTATTCTTTAACTATCATTTATGTATGTAACATGATCTAGAAACTTAGTATTCATATCCCAAGAAGGATTCCATGAGCTTGATTCACATGCACACTGATCCGTGTCAGAAGAGACCTAGTGTGTGTGCACCCACACTAGAGTAGACTTGGCCATTCCAATAGGGGTAGCTAATCCCTAAGAATGGGAAAGTCAAATCCACACTATTATGAAAAGGAATACCATAGCCAAGTAGGCATGTGATGGGAAACCCAATTCATACACCACTTGTTTAAGAAGGACTATACCAAGACCTCCCAGAACTAGGGAGTAGGTATACAAGCATCCAAGCCTTCTACCAATTAGATAAGCACCATGACCAAGAAAGGCTACATCCAGGGGCTTCACATACACTAGCAAGTGAACCATCATCATCCTCCATAGGTAAAATCACCATGACCCATTGAGCCAAGCACCATGGCTATGACCAAGTGGATGTCTACCCAAAGCTTCCCTAAACATCAACATTCCCTCTCAACGAGGGAGACATTCCCCACCACACCAAGCTTGTCTCTAAAGTATACAAAATTTTCCTTGGATAAAGTTTTGGTCAGCATGTTTGCAATCTGCTCATCTGTGGATATGTGTTGGATTTGAATTGCTCCCTTTTGCACTATGTCTCAGATGAAGTGATGTTTAATCTCAATATGTTTCGACTTGTCATGTAAGACTAGATTTTCTGAAAGCTTGATACAACTTTGATTACGCAATATATCAAGGTAGTTTCTAATATTTGATCGAATAGTCCAACAAGTAAATTCTGAATCCACACCACTTCATGACTTATATCACTGGCTACAATATACTCTGCCTCTATTGAACTGTAATGTCCCCATTCAGATAAATCTCAAGAAGAGAAAATGCCACCAATCTACTAGTTTCCTAGGTTGGGGTGGAGACATTAAATTTGGAATAAGGAGACTAATAAAAACAAAATGGACTTTATCTTGACATAAATATATTAAGAGGGGATAAATAAATAGTTATGATGAGAAAATAAGGTGGCACTTGGACATGGAGACACATTGGTGGTGTGGGACCCACACAAAGCTAGATTCCACATGCCACATGGCACTCCACTTTCATGCATTCGAATCCAAGGTGGAGTCCACTAATCTTGGGCGAGTTGGAAGGGAATAATACTTGGCATGACTCAATGAGGTCGAAATGTATAGGAAGAGTAACTCCCATGGAAGAGGAAGAGGCATTTTGGAGCTAGTGGGACACTTGGGCTAGATTCCCTAGCCTCTATGACACCAATGATGAAGATGCCTATGACACTTATGACAAAATCAAACCTAATGGATGAAATCTGAGATACATGACATGATAGGGCTAAAGATATCCTCCAAGAGGGCGCACAAGGGAGTTAGGGCAGCCAAAGAGACACCTATTCGAATTGAGGGAAGGAGGAGGCTAGAATTGGAGGGACAAGTGGCATACTTTGGAATCTCTTCCCAACTTGAGTTGGAATGAGTCTCTTGGATGTAATTCGAGATAAAGAGGCCCTTGGAATTTTATAAAATACAAGAACAAAGAAAGAGACCAACTTTTGATCATTTTACAATTTGCATTTGGAGAGGAGAGCTAGTAGAGTGCTATTCTACTTGCCTTAGCACCAATTTCGAGGGTGAAAGATTCCCATCCTAATTGGAAATTGGAGAGTCCGTTCAGAACTTTCATTTGGAGCTACAATGGATTATTTTGTTATAGGTTGAATCTACTGGGCAGCTCATGGTCACATATTTTTCATCTTTCTTCTACAACCATTCTTCCATTTCTTGACATATTCTTGCTCCTTGAGGAGAGGCACACTTGGTGAGGTGATGATCTATTTGGGATATATATTTAAGCCCCATTTATTTGTATTTTGATATATATACTCTGTATTTAATGATTAGAAGACTCTTAGGTTGAAATAACAAGTGGAACTATGTAAAAATACCAAACAATGCATAAATGGTGCCATTTTCCCTACATCTTGTTGTTGGAGCTTGAAGAGGCTTTATTTCGATTTGTATCAATGAATCTCTGTGATTTTGTTGATGTATGCAGTGTCATTAATGTTTTGAAGAAGTTTCATTAACATTTCAAAAGTCCTTAGAACCTAAAATTCGAATTTCATAACAAGTGGTGAATTTTACTATCATTTCCCCCTATGTGAAGACATGTATGCAAACCTTTGATTTATGGGAGTTTATGAGGCCTATAGAAAATAATTTATGATAAATTGGGGAGTCCATTGAAGTCCTTTAGCAGTAACATGTCTCTATTCTGAAATTTGGGAAGGTATTACAATGTTTGGGAAGCCATTTTTGTCCCCTACCCTTGGGGGTTTTGAAGCTCGAATTAACTAGTCCAGTTCCCTATTTTTCTCTGATTATAAATGAATTTTGAAGGAGTGTTTTAAGAGTGTCAAAGCATCCATAAGACTCATTTACATGTCTGAATACCTTCCAAACTCATTCAGACCCAATTCAGAACCATTTGGAGCCATTTGGAAGCAGATGAGTCAAGACTAGTCTAAGGGTCGAATTGGTCAAAATTGGCAATTTTTCCTAGTTTTTGCAAATTCTTAAAAAGGGACACTACAAGTGGTATCAAAGCATGGTCCTTGCACCTGATGTGGATGACCATTAATGAGGACAAGAAATCAGGGGCCACCCTTAGGAATTGAAACTAAAAGCACCTTTGTTGAAGAGGAAGAATTATGAGAAGAAGAGCATTTTGTTGAAACTATGACTAAGGATGAGAAGGGAACCTCAGAGGATAAAGAGGAATTTACTAAATTCATGAAACCATTCTTTGAATACATAACAAAACAGATCATGAAAGGGTTTGAAATGTTGGCTAGTTAACTTGGAAGCAAAGGAGCAATATGAGGCAGCAGTAGTTCTTCTTTCAAGGAAAAGAAGGAAATGGATGAAAACATTTTTTCAAGGACATGAACTCATAATAGACCTAATGAATTTCAGAGTTCAGTAAGGCATACTACACCTAAATTTCTTGAGGCCAAAGAAGAACCTAATACCCAATTGATATGCAGGAGATTGTAAAAGAATGGGAAAAGTTGGGTGAAGATTGTAGAAGGACTCTACCCTTTAGCAATACTTTAATGTTGCAAGCAAACTCAAAATGAGGGAAGGTAATAGGACTCCATTTCAGAATAAAGAATTGAATTATGCCATTGGAAAAATGCCCCTTCCCACTTTTGATGGCTCATCTCAAAGTTCTGCAAATACTTGGGTACAAAAACTAGATGTGTATTTTCAGTTGAATCAAATGGTGGAAGAGGATGCTTTAAAAATGGCTATTTTGAATCTCGAAGGAGAAACCAATTATTGGTGGTTCCATGGTTTGAAAACCTTGGGACATGATCAGGTTACCACATATGGAGAATTTGTTGACAGGGTATTAGAAATATTTGAGCAAAAAGACCTAGAATTGCCTTTCAAAGAACTAGCCCAATTGAAGCAAGTTGGAACCCTTGCGGAGTATATGTTGGAATTCCAAAAATTATCAGTTAAGGTGGATGATATATCTATGGTCAGATTAGTGTTTCTATTTACTGAAGGATTGGCTGAACCCTTAAAAGGTTTAGTTAAGGCTCACAAACCTAATTCATTGAAGGATGCCATAAACTTGACAAGAGATCTACAAAATGTGATACCTAGGACAAGGTTTCCTCCCAAGCCTAAATTCCCTTCCAAATTGATATTTGAAAAGAAGCCTTGGAAAAGAGATGCATTTAAAAATAATAAGAAAGAGGTACTAAATAGGGAAGAACTCAAAAGAAATAAATTTTGTTACACATGCTTCCAACCATGGGTACCAGGGCATAAATGTGCTAAGGGGAAAGCACAATACATTGAAGTATTGTCTGATAATGATGAGTATGAAGGGGGTATGGAGGAAGAAGGAAATATTTCATACCAAGAAGAGGGATATGATACAATAGAAGAAGGGAAACAAGAAGAAAATCATCCTTCGCCTGACAAAGGAAGGATGGCAGTACTTTCAGCAGTGCCTTGTTTTCACACTATTCGATGCAAGGGGGTGTTACAAGGACAAAGGGTATCGGTATTGGTAGATGGAGGAGCCACACATAAATTCATTGATGCAGACATGGTGGAGAGGAGGAAGATACCTATTGAACCATTCGATGGCTTCACAGTCATCATTCCAAGTCACAACACTATGGAGTGCAAAACATGGATTCCAAAGCTAGAAATCACCATAGGTAATTGCAATTTTTTTGATAGCTTTTATGTGGTTTATATTGCTGATACTAATGTGGTATTGGGAGTGAAATGGATGTACTATATAGGGGAGCATATAGTGAACTATCAAATTCCTGAAATGAGATTCAAAGATTCAGAAGAAAAACAAAGGTTTGTGAGAGGGAAACACACCTATCCGAATCAAGTAGTGACTTCCCACAGTATGAGGTCCATATTGAGGCATGGAGATATTGAGTGGGCTGCTGAATGTTACATCACTTTACCCAAACCAAAAATAAATATTTCAGAACATCCCAAGGAGATAAGGTAGCTACTACACAAATATGAAAAGGTTTTTGGAGACCTCCCTCTTGGAAGGCCACCTGATAGAGGAGTTGAGCACAACATTGTTTTGGAGGTGGGCACTTCACCTATACAAATACCACCATATAGAAATACAAAAAATTTCAGAGAGGAGATTGAAAAGGATATTGAAGAACTCTTGGAGTTGGGACTCATTAGGCCAATCTCTAGTCCCTATGCTTCTTCAGTGGTTTTGGTGAAGAAGAAGGATGGGACCTTAAGAATGTGCATTGATTTTAGAGCCCTAAAAAAAGAGACAATAAAAAATAGATATCCCATCCCAAGAATAGATGAGCTCATGGATGAGCTACATGGAGAAAAATTCTTTTAAAAAATTAATCTTAGATCTAGTTATCATCAAATTCGAATGAAGGAGAAGGATGTACATAAAATAACTTTCAGATGTCACTATGGCCATTTTGAGTTCCTTGTCATTCCTTTTGGTTTGACCAATGCTCCAACCACATTTAAATAATGCATGAATCAAATATTTTGTAAAAATATCCGTAAGTTTGTTTTGGTTTTCTTTGATGACATTCTAATTTACAGCAAAACATGGGAGGAACACTTGCACCATCTAGAAGTTGTCTTGGAAATTTTGCATGAACAATCTTTTTTTGCTAAGTTGTCCAAGTGTGAATTTGGGTTGAAAGAGTTTTTATATATTGGGAACATCATTGGGAAAGATGGAGTGAAGGTGCACTTGGAAAAAATAAGAGTTATTCTTGAGTGGCCATCACCCAAAAACATCACATCTCTGAGAGGCTTCATTGGAATATGCACTTACTATATAAAATTTGTGAAAGGGTTTTCTAAATTGACTGCTCCACTTACTGATTTGACCAAGAAGGATGCTTTCAAGTGGGATGAAGAGGCTGAAAAGGATTTCCAAAAAATGAAAGAGGTAATGAGTAGTTGTCCAGTACTTGCATTAACTGATTTTACTAAACCATTTGTCTTGGAATTCATCAGGAGAAGGGATAGGGGCTGTCCTAAAACAAAATAAACACCCCAATAGATTTTGAGAGCAGAAAGTTGCAGCCACATGAGAAGCTCTATTCTATTTATGACAAATAAATGTAAGCCATCATGCATGCCTTGGCCAATTTTAGACAATACTTGGTGGGAAACAAGTTTGTAGTCAAAATTGACCATAACAGTTTGAAGCATTTTCTCACACAAAAGGACCTCAATGAAAGGAAACAAAAGTGGATAAGCAAAGTCCAAGATTTTGATTTTGACATTGAATATGTTAAGGGAAAGAATAATATTGTAGCATATGCATTATCTAGAAGACCATCATTTTCTCTTATGAACATTTCAAAAGATTGGAAAATATGCTAATAGTTGAATATGCCAAAGATAGTTTTGCTTGTGGTGTGTTAGATGGGGTTAGAGGTGATGATAGGTACAAGGTTTTGGATGTTATCATCTACTACAAGGATAGAATATACTTGGTTCATGGTTCGAATCCCAAGCACCATATTTTGAAGGAAGCTCATGACTCTCCTTTAGCAGGCCATCCTGGTTTTTTCAAGACATATAGGCAACTAAGGGAAAGGTTCTTTTGGAAAAGGTTGAAAGAGGATGTTCTAAAATATGTGAATGAATGCAAGTCATGTCAGCAAAAAAAATCTGAACATACACATCCTGCTAGTCTATTGCAACCATTGCCCATTCCACAACAAAAATGGGAAAGTGTCTCTATGGATTTCATCACATGTTTGCCCAAGGATTTGGGTAAGGATTTCATTTATGTTGTGGTGTATAGACTCACTAAATTTGCTCATTTATTTGATTTTACATCATCTTTTACTACTGCACAAGTGGCTGATCTATTATTTAGAATAATTTTCAGATTACATTGACTTCCCAAGAACATTGTGAGTGATAGAGATAACAGATTTATGAGTGCCTTTTGGAAAGAACTTTTCAAGTTGGTTGGCACTCAATTGACTCCAAGCACAAGCTATAATCCTCAAAATAATGGCCAAATAGAGAGAGTGAATCAATGGTTGGAAGGGTACTTGAGGAACTATGTTGGTGAGCAGCAAAAAACATGGGTGAAATGGCTACATTTGGGTGAGTTTTGCTACAACACTACTTTCCATATGTCCATTGGTATGTCTCCTTTCAAAGAACTATATGGTTATGAAGCACTTACATTTTTTGAGCACATATTTGGTGATAGTAGAGCCCCAAAAACTAAATATTGGGTGGAGGAAAGTCAAGAGATTTTGAAACTCCTAAAAGACAATTTGCAAGTTGCCCAAAATCAACAAAAACAATATGTGGATCAACATAGAGTGGAAAGAAATTTTCAAGTAAATTATTTGGTCTATTTGAGGCTACATCCATATAAACAAACATCCTTGAAGGTGAAAGGGTCAGAAAATCTCAAACCAAGATACTATGGTCCCTACAAGATAGATCGAAAAGTTTGGGAGGTGGATTATGAGTTGGAGCTTCTGGAAGGGAGCAAGATTCATAATGTATTTCATGTTTCATGCCTTAAGAAGGCTATTGGTCAGCAAATATCTGTTTCAGAAACCATCCCTCCATTAGATGATGAAGGACAACTTATACTTATTCCATAAAAATTTTTGAAGTTAAGAGAAAGAAAATTGAGGAGCATGACTATAAGGGAGTATTTGGTACAATGGAAATATTTTCCAAGTGAGGATGCCACATGGGAGGAGGAACAAATTTTGTAGCATCCTAATTTAGAATTGCTTGAGGGCAGGAAATCTTGGGTGGGGAGGACTGTAATGTCCCCATTCAAACAAATCTCAAGAAGAGAAAATCCCACCAATATACTAGTTTCCTAGGTTGGGGTGGAGACATTAAATTTGGAATAAGGAGACTAATAAAACCCAAATGGACTTTATCTTGACATAAATATATTAATAGGAGATAAATAAATAGTTATGATGAGAAAATAAGGTGGCACTTGGTCATGGAGACACATTGGTGGTGTGGGACCCACACAAAGCTAGATTCCCCATGCCACATGGCACTCCACTCACCCATTCAAATCCAAGGTGGAGTCCACTAATATTGGGGGAGTTGGAATGGCATAATACTTAGCATGAATCAATGAGGTCGAAATGTGTTGATGTATATGTAACTTCAGAATGTATTTCATCTATATATTATTGTACTCCTATAGAGATGTATTATTCCTCTATACGGAAGTGTCGTCATTTGTATTGACAAGTGTCGCAAGTGTCGTAACTTGATAATGGGTTATTAGACCACCTATGGAGGGGTCGGCCCAGATTAATGTAGCCAGGGGTTATTAGGCTGAGTTAGACAAGTCGGCCCCATAGGTTTATTAGGCAGCTCAGGACAAGTATAAATAGAGAGCGGGATCTCTCTATTTGATCATCTCATTATTGACTTCTACACTACTCGGAAATTGGCGCACATATGAGGAGGAGGATCACCTGCTAGTAGAATACTATCTCTTGTACTTTGGTTGTATCATTGCTCTTTCTATCTCTGAGGAAGTTGTGGGGTTTTTCACCTTTATGGTTTTCCCCAGTGAAACTCTTTGTGTCCATTGTCTTATGTGATTGCTTGATATGCTTGACACATGCTTGATATGATTGATATGTTGTACATGTTATTCTCTTAGTAAAGATCCTAGAGTATGTTGAATTAATTCTCAAAATATAACATGGTATTAGAGCTTCCCTGAGAAGAAGACATTGTGTAGTGGCAGAAACTAGGGTTTCTTGTTTATTGGGTTTCTCTCCACAGATTTTGGAAAAGTAGTAAGGTAGATTGACTCTACTCATCAAGGAGAATCTATCTGTCCAATCAGAATTCAATTCTGAGCACTTTCAATTTTGGCCCTAAAAATTAGGGTTTCCAAAAAAATAGGAATTTCTGAAATCTGAAGACATAGCTGGAAGCTCCTTGGAAAAATCGAAGTTTAGAGCTTTGGATTGATATTTTTGGTTGGATAAAACTCCGAGAAACTCAAACCCTAATTCAGGGTCCTCCCCAGTGAATCCGGGAAGACTAAAAGGCATTTCTGAAGGGTTAATCTTTGCAGATATCAAATTATGAATATACCAGGATGATTAGCTCATTAAGGTGCATCTTTCTATCCTTTCATAAATTTGAAATTCACATTTTGAATTTTTAGGGTTTCTCTAACAAACCCTAATCTGGGACCAGATCCAGTTTTTAGCAAGACAAGTGGTAAGACCTAAAACTTTTCTATTTCCATTTGAAGTACTCTTGAATATGTCTCACCACACTAAGCTTGAGGATAAGCTTGAAGGGGTAGATAACATCCGAGCATGGAAGTATAGGATTGGGTTAATCCTGGAAGAAAATGAGTTGGACACTTATATAAATGAAGTGGTCGCCGTCCCAGAGGAAGAAGAGGTTAAGGCTCTTCACAAGAAGAACTTGGTCAAGGCAAAGAGGATAATTGCTGATTCTATCAAAGATCATCTCATACCCCATGTGTCATCCATAAAGACACCAAAGGAGATGTTTGATTCCCTGACCAAGCTATTCGAAGGGAAGAACATAAATCAGAAGATGACCTTGAGGAATCAATTGAAGAATGTCAAGATCCAGAATGCAGAGACTATGCGGTCTTATTTTTCAAGGGTCTCCCAGATAAAAGAACAACTTGAAGCTGTGGGAGAAGATATAGAAAATGGAGAAGTGGTAATGACCACTCTTAATGGCCTTCCTAGATCATGGGATTCCTTCATGCAGGGGATTTGTACTAGGAAGAAACTTATCACCTTCAGTAGGTTGTTGGAAGAATGCTCACAGGAAGAAGCTCAAATTGTAGCTCGAGAAGAAAAGATGGGGAATGAAGACCAAGCTCTCACGGCACACTCCAAAAGTCATGGTGACAAAAAGACTCACCATCATGGCAAGAAAGAAAGACATCACCATCATAATCAGAGAGGTAGTCCCAAACCTCGAAGGAACATGTCCTATGTCCATTGCTATACATGTGATGAGAAGGGACAGTATTCCAAAGATTGTCCCATAAATAAGAAAGATGGTTCTCACAAGAAGAAGTGTTGGGTATGTTATATCTCTTCACATGGTCACTGCTTTTTTGCTTTTTCGCGATTTTCGACCCATTGTACTCTATCTAATCCCGGTAAAAGGGATTAGGGTTGTAACCTAATTTCGGGTAAACGAATTAGGGTTTTAGATGCTGCGGAATACCATTTATTGTATTGTACATGGTTAAATAAACATATAATGAAAAGGAGCAGTGCGGCTCTAAGTTTTGCTGGTTTTTTCCCGGTTAAGGGTTTCCAGGTGAAAATCTCAGTGTTATGTGTGTGCCATTGTGTATTCTCTGTTAATGCTTAAGAATCAATATACGTTTGTATTTCACTGTTAAGTTTTAAAACTTACATTTGGTATCAGAGCATTTTTTGGGTTCAGAGGGACGCCTTTGTTTCCAAGGGTTTGGCTCGATCTTGGATTTGTGATAAACCTAGTTTCAGTGGGATCTTTGCAGCGGTGATTTATTTTTCTTTAAAGAATGGCGAGCAGTTCTAGATTCGAGATCGAGAAATTTAATGGCCAGAGCTTTGAGCTATGGAAGCTCAAAATGGAAGATCTTCTGGTATATAGAGAAAAATGGATCGCTGTAGATCCAGGTACCATTCCCACTGGTGCGGTAAAAGAAGAATGGGAAAAGCTGGAAAGAAAAGCAAGGAGCACCATTCGTCTTTGCCTCGTAGATTCAGTATTGGTGAACGTATCTGGAGAAGACAGTGCAAAGAAGCTATGGGATAAACTGGGAAATCTGTATCAGTCAAAGTCCCTGGTAAATAAGTTATTTCTGTGAAAGAAATTATACCTTATGAGGATGACTGATGGAGACTCTGTGTCAGAGCATCTAAACGCCTTCAATACTCTGGTCAGTCAGTTGACATCTGTTGGTATTACAATTGCTGATGATGAAAAATGTATTAGTCTGTTGTGCTCTTTGCCAGATTCATGGGATAATCTGGTTATAGCTATTGGGAGTAATGCAACCACGCTAAACTTCGATGATGTGGTTGCATCCCTACTATCGGAGGAAATGAGGCGGAGATCCATAGATAGTGCAACCAAGGATGCCTTATTTGTAAGAGGTTGGCCTGGAGACAGATCTAAAAATAAGTCTTCAGGTGGTAGATCTAAATCTAGAGGGAGATCTAAATCTCCGGGACCTTCTGTAAGAAAATGCTGGAAGTGCGGTAAAGCTGGGCATTACAAGAAGGATTGTAAATCCAAAAATACTGATAAAAGCAGAGGACCCAATGATGCTCCATCCACAGATGGGAAAGAATCTACAGAGGAAGGAGATGTGTATCTGGCATCTTCAAGTACACATGCAGAGCATGATTCGTGGTTGATTGACTCAGGTGTGTCTTATCATATGACTCCTCACAGGGAGTGGTTTTCTGAATATGAAAAGTATGATGGAGGAGATGTATTTCTGGGAGACAACTCGGTGGCGAAAATCATAGGTCGAGGAAAGATCAAGCTACTGCTCAAAGATGGAAGGGTTAAAACTCTTCCCGGGGTTCTGCACATTCCAAAGTTGGCTAGAAACCTTATATATGTAAGTAAAATGGATGATGCAGGTGTGAAAACTTTATTTGAAAAGAACACATGCAAGATGGTTCGAGAATCACTGGTGCTGATGAGGGGAGTTCAGATTGGAACTCTATACAAGTTGTTGGGAAGCACCTTAAAAAATGGATGTAACAGTACTATTGTTCCTGAGGGTAAAAATGAAGGAGATAGAGTCCTTACTGTCTCTAGTGAGAAGACATCGCTATGGCATCGAAGGATGGGACATATTGGAGAGAAGGGTCTTCGACTATTACAAGGTAAAAGTATGGCTGAAGGCATGTCTGATTTCACATTAGATTTTGATTTCTGTGAACATTGCTTATATGGTAAACAAAATCGGGTAAGATTCTCATCTGGTGTTGTAAGAGCTAAAGGAATCTTAGAGTTAATACACAGTGATGTTTTTGGACCTATGCATGTTCCATCACTTGGTAAATCTGTGTATTATGTTTCATTTATAGATGATTTCTCAAGGAAAACTTGGATTTATTTCCTGCGTAAGAAATCTGAGGTTTTTAAAAGATTCAAAGAATTTAAGGCTCTTGTAGAGAATCAAATTGAAAAGAAAATAAAAGTACTCAGAACAGATAATGGTGGAGAATTTTGTGAAAGTGAATTTGAGGAGTTCTGTAAAACGTGTGGAATAGCAAGGCAAAAGACTACTCCATACACACCTCAATAGAATGGGGTTGCAGAAAGGATGAACATGACATTGATGGAAAAGGAAAGGAGTATGCTCAGTGGTGCAGGGCTAACACAACAATTATGGGCAGAAGCTGTTGACACTGTGTGTTACCTAGTGAATAGGACACCCACATCAGCGTTGGTTGACAAGACACCTCATGAGGTTTGGACTGGTAAGAAACCCTCTCTCTCTCATCTCAGAGTGTTTGGGTGTGATGCTTTTGTACATGTTCCAAAGGAGAAAAGGAGAAAGTTGGATAATAAAGCGAAAAAATGTATCTTCATTGGTTACAAGGATGGAGTGAAAGGTTACAAGCTGTGGAACCCAGTAAAAAGGAAAACAGTTTACAGTAGAGATGTGATCTTCAGAGAAGTTGAAAGCACTTCCAAGATTGAGGATGTACCAAAGGAAAAGGATTCAGAGAAGCTACACTTTGATATCAAGGATGAAAGAGGTGACTCTTTTGAGGAACTAGATTCATCTGAATCAGATGAGGAGGCAGAATCGTCTAAATTAGATGAAGAGGCGGATCCACAGACTCCGGTATTGAGGAGATCTGACCGAGTAAGAAGGCAAGTTGAAAGGTACAGTCCCCCTAATTTTTGTTCTAATTTTGTGTTATCTATTACTGATGATGATCTTAGAACTGCTAAAGAGGCAATGGATTCAGAAGATAGTAAACTATGGAATAAAGCCATGATAGAAGAAATGGATGCCCTGGACAAAAATGAGGCATGGGATTTGGTTGAGTTGCCAGAAGGAAGAAAGCCTATTGGAAGCAAATGGGTATTCAAGAAGAAGTTAAATGCAGCAGGTAAAGTGGAGAAGTACAAGGCTCGACTAGTAGAAAAAGGTTATTCCCAAATTGAGGGCATCGATTTTGGTGATATTTTTTCACCTGTTGCAAAATTGACTTCTATTAGATTTCTTCTATCTATTTCTGCTGCTTTTGACATGAAAGATCTTGGTGCTGCAAATTTTATTTTGGGCATGGAAATAAAAAGAGATCATGAAAACAGGAAACTCTGGTTAAATCAGAGGAAATATGTTGAAACGATATTGAAGAGATTTAATATGCAGGAAAGCAAACCAGTGAAGGTGCCCATTCCTGTAGGTGTAAGGTTAT
This sequence comes from Larix kaempferi, assembly GCA_027924585.1. NCBI lineage: Eukaryota > Viridiplantae > Streptophyta > Pinopsida > Pinales > Pinaceae > Larix > Larix kaempferi. The sequence continues at coordinate 42,039,710 of BSBM01000055.1, read as the reverse complement.
CTGCAGAACAGTGTCCCACGACACAAGAAGAGGTAGAGGACATGTCTCATGTTCCCTATGCTAGTGCAGTTGGCAGTCTGATGTATGCCATGGTCTGTACTAGACCAGATATAGCCCATGCAGTGGGAGTTTTGAGTAGATACATGTCAAAACCAGGGAAGGAACATTGGACTGCAGTAAAGAGGGTCTTCAGGTATTTGCATGGCACTACAGAATTTGCAATCCGCTACCAAGGAAGACCCAGTCTAAACAGAGAGATAGATATACAAGGATTTGCTGATGCTGACTGGGCTGGAGATCTTGATCACAGAAGATCTACAAGTGGCTACGTTTTTAATCTTTTTGGAGGAGCAATCAGTTGGATGAGTAGAAGACAAGTTGTAGTTGCACTCTCAACTACAGAAGCTAAATACATGGCAGCTACCCATGCAAGTAAGGAAGCTGTATGGTTGCAAAGATTGTGTTCATGTATTGGTTTTGTTCAGAACGCAGTAAAGATTGGCTATGATAGCTCAAGTGCAATATTTCTGGCAAAGAACCCTGCTTATCACTCGAGGACAAAGCACATTGATGTGCAGTACCATTTCGTCAGAGACATGGTTGAACAAAAGAAAGTGTTGCTGGAGAAGGTTGACACTTTGGTAAATGTTGCAGACTCTTTGACAAAGTCTATGAGTACTCAGAAGTTCTCTTGGTGTAAAGAGAACATGGGCATTGTTGCCCTGAATTGTTGAAGTCATAAATTTCTCCTGTATGTGAAGAGAACAACAAGTGGGAGAATGTTGGGTATGTTATATCTCTTCACATGGTCACTGCGTGTACAACACGATCCCCTCCCCACTAGTGATTCGCCTGCGCCGAGCGCGTCCGGAGGGGAGGGTTAGAGGGGGGGGTAGCCCGACAAGGCCCAACCCCTTCGTTTCGGACCGTAAAATTTTTTGGGTTGCTTTTTGCTTTTTCGCGATTTTTGACCCATTGTACTCTATCTAATCCTGGTAAAAGGGATTAGGGTTGTAACCTAATTTCGGGTAAACGAATTAGGGTTTTAGATGCCGCGGAATACCATTTATTGTATTGTACATGGTTAAATAAACATATAATGAAAAGGAGCAGTGCAGCTCTAAGTTTTGCTGGTTTTTTCTCGGTTAAGGGTTTCCAGGTGAAAATCTCAGTGTTATGTGTGTGCCATTGTGTATTCTCTGTTAATGCTTAAGAATCAATATACGTTTGTATTTCACTGTTAAGGTTTAAAACTTACAAGAAGAACTTCAAAAGAAGACATCATGCTCATGCTGCAGAGGATGATGAACCTCCCAGGAAGAGGGCTAGAGAAGATAGTGAAGATTCTTCAAGTGATGAAGAATATGTTTTGATTTCTGCTCTCACTGGAACCATTACTCATGGAAGTAATGATTTGCTTATAGATAGTGGGGCTTCTAAACACATGGCAGGATTCAAGGAATCCTTTATGAACCTATCAGAACATGAGTCACCCCACAGGGTGAAACTTGGGGATGACTACCAGTATCCAATTAAAGGGAGTTGTGAAGCCTCCTATAAACTAGACTCTGGAAAGTCTATGAAGATGAAAGATGTACTTTATGTTCTAGGTATCAAGAAGAATCTACTCTCCATATCTGCATTGGATGCAAAAGGAATGAGGGTTGCATTTGTAGATGGCCAAGTCCTAATGTGGCCAAAGGGTAAGACTATTGATGATGCAGTGGTGATTGGAGAGCAAGAGGGAGGATTATACAAATTGAAGGGCCAACCAGAACAAGCCATGGTCCATGACTCAGTAGAGCCAAGTGAACTTTGGCATAGAAGGCTTGCACACATGCACTATAGGGCATTACCAATTAAAGCAGTAGAAGGTCTTCCTGAAATCCAGAAAAAACATGAAGGTATTTGCAAAGGATGTGCAAAAGGAAAGAACACAAAGAAGGAATTTACAAGCAAGTAAGGAAAAAGGAATTATCCACTCCGATGTATGCAGTCCGATGTTATCTAGTTCTCTGAGTGGGTATGTATACTATGGTTCTTTCATTGATGATTTCTCTGGGAAGACTTTGACTTATTTATTGAAGAACAAAGATGAAGTATTCAACAAATTCAAGGAATTCAAAGCCTTGATAGAAAACCACACTGAAAAGAAGATCAAGATCTTTAGATACGACAATGGTGGAGAATTCACTTCAAGGGACTTCAAGAAGTTATGCAGGGATTAAGAGGGACTTGACCACTCCTTACAATCCAAAACACAAAGGAGTAGAAGAAACTACTTCAGATTCGGACTCCAACAGATCTTGCAAGGAAGCAAAGATTCAGAGGGAGTCCACCCAACAAACAAACAAAGATAAGTATTTGAATTGTCATTTATTATATATATGATGTTGTTTAGTTATTTACCTACTTATGTTCCTAAAGTTAGGATATGTATTATGCATATTAGGATATTTGCATTAATGAACAAGATACTACTAATAAAGTAATGGGTAAGTGGCCTATGGTACTGTACAACACTCCATTGCTACTTATCTAGAATGAAACCCCTTTGCTGACATGTTGGGAGTTGTGCACACTCTTAACAATGTTTTGGCATAGATGGAAGGCATCTAGAAAGTTACGGAATATGGATAAATGTTGTATTGAAGCATTGGCTAAGATAATTGCATGACTGTATGACATATGTCTTTATGAGTAAGAATTTGTTCTGAAAAATATAAGATGTTTCTAATCATGCAATTGAACTTGTCTTGTAGGAAAGACCGTGTACCATCGCCTACAAAAGAAGGACTACAACATTTGTTCAAAGAAAACTATCTATTGAAGATATTGAATAATCTGAAGTTCCCAGGATCCGGGATGCAGTAATGGAAGGATGCCATGATCCGTCGATCATGAAGAATGATGTTTGGGATGTGGTCCCAAGGCCAGATGGGAAGTCTATGGTGACTTCCAAGTGGATCTATAAGATCAAGCATGATGCATATGGCAGCATAGAGAAATATAAAGCAAGGTTGGTAGCTCGTGGTTTCTCCCAGAAAGAAGGAACTGATTATGAAGAAACCTTTGCTCCTGTGGCTAGACACACTTCCATCAGATCAATACTTGCTCTGGCTGCAGTGATGAAAAGGAAGGTACACCAGATGGATGTCAATACAACTTTCTTGAATGGTGTAGTTGAAGAGGAAGTGTATGTGGAGTAGCCACTCGGGTTTGAGATACATGACCGAGAGTCACATGTGTGCAAACTGAAGAAAACCCTGTATGGTTTGAAACGGGCACCCAGAACCTGGTATGGTAGGATAGATGGCTTCCTATCCAGCTTGGGATTTACCAAGAGTAAAGCGGATTCCAACCTTTACTACAAGGTTGAGGAAGAAAATCCAGTGATACTACTATTGTATGTGGATGACCTGTTTGTAACAGGTGAAGATAGTTAGATTGCCGATACGAAGAGGAAGCTTGCTGCCGAGTTCGAGATGAAGGACTTGGGTATGATGCACTACTTTCTTGGTATAGAGGTGTGGCAGAGTGCAGATGGAATCTTCCTTGGACAAGGGAAGTAAGTAGTAGAGATCCTGAAGAGGTTCAAGATGATGGATTGTAAGGCCATGGCCACACCTATGGCATCGAACCTGAAGCTTTTGTGCGATGCTTCTTCTGAGCCGGTTGATGCTATGATGTATCGTCAAATGATTGGGTCCTTGATGTATCTGACGAATACGAGACCAGATATCTGCTTTGCAGTGAACACCTTGAGCCAGTACTTGACAGATCCAAGACATGTTCACCTGGTAGCTGCAAAGCATATTCTGAGGTACCTAAAGGGTACAGTTGATTATGGGCTCAAGTATGAGGCAAATCAAAAGTTTAACCTGGAGGGTTATGTTGATTCGGATTGGGTAGGCAGTGCCATTGATCGGAAGAGCACTTTGGGGTGCTGCTTCAGTATGGGATCCGGTATGATCTCTTGGTTTAGCAAGAAGCAGTCTTGTGTGGCACTGAGTACAGCCGAAGCAGAGTATGTCACAACTTGTTCGACCAGTTGTGAGGCAGTATGGCTTAGGAAGCTACTGTCTGATTTGTTTGATCTCCAACTGAGTGATACTTGTATATATTGCGACAACTAGAGTTGTGTGAAGTTGTCGGAGAACCCAGTGTTCCATGACAAGTCGAAGCACATTGAGATCAAATATCACTAAATCAGGGATATGGTGCAGAGAGGAGCAGTGAAGCTCCTGTATGTTGCGACAGATGAGTAGATAGCTGATGTATTGACCAAGCCGCTTGCTAGAGTGAAGTTTGAATACTTCATAAGGAGACTTGGTGTACTTCAGATCGACATACCTTCCAAGGGGAAGTGATGAGTCCAGAGACACAGATGCACACATGGCCATTCTCACTTGGTTAGAGGAAAGTCCTTCCATGGTGAGATGTAAAGGCTGGGCCATTTTCACATGGTTAGAGGAAAGTCCTTGCATGGTGAAATGTAAGGGCTGGGCAGAGCCATTCTCACATAGTCAAAGGAAGATCCTTCTATGGTGAGATGTAAGGGCTGGGCCATTCTTGCATGGTCAGAGGAAATTCCTTCCATGGAGAGATGTAAGTACTGGGCATGGATTTTTTGACATGGTCAGAGGAAATTCCTTCCATGGTCATGATGTAATTGCCGAGCTTTTCCAACATGGTCAGAGGAAAGTCCTTCCATGGTCGTGATGTAATTGCTGTAGCTGTTCTGACATGGTCAGAGGAAAGTCCTTCCATGGTCGTTGATGTAAGTGCTGTGAGCCTTTCCCAGATGGTCAGAGGAAAGTCCTTCCATGCTGGTGAGTGTAAGTGCTGAGCCTTTCCCGGATGGTCATAGGAAAGTCCTTCCATGCCGGTGAGTGTAAGCGCTGTGTGTGTGCATCTGGGTTGTGCTCTAAGGACGATGACGATGATATGAAGATGATGATGTGACAGTATGGTACACAGGTTTTGTAGAGGCATATGATCAGTCCTGAGATGCTCTTGCAGGTTTTACAGAGGCAGTGTAATCAGTCCTGGGAGATCTTGCAGGTTGTGCAAAGGCAGTGTAATCAGTCCTGAGGTGTACCTACTTGATGGCTTGCTCGCAATGATGTTGATGACGTTCATCCAACATGAAAAAGGGTTGGCTCTATAGATGATGAAGACCTGCAGGGGGCGGGCCTACATCCAGTATGAAAAAGGACTGGCTCTATAGAAGTTCCTATGACGAGTAGATCGAAGATTGGTTGAGATAGCAGCAATGATGATGATTCGATGACGATGATCCAGTGATGATGATCCAGAGAAGAAGACTTGTGCCTGTAGATCTGTGTCGAGAAATACCATCCTATTTAAGAGTGAGTGTTGATGTATATGTAACTTCGAAATGTATTTCATCTATATATTATTGTACTCATATAGCGATGTATTATTCCTCTATACATAAGTGTCGTCATTTGTATTGACAAGTGTTGCAAGTGTCGTAACTTGCTGATGGGTTATTAGACCACCTATTGAGGGGTCGGCCCGGATTAATATAACCAGGGGTTATTAGGCTGAGTTAGACAAGTCGGCCCCATAGGTTTATTAGGAAACTCAGGACAAGTATAAATAGAGAGCGGGATCTCTCTATTTGATCATCTCATTATTGACTTCTACACTACTCGGAAAGTGGCGCACATGTGAGGAGGAGGATCACCTGCTAGTAGAAGACTATCTCTTGTACTTTGGTTGTTTCATTGCTCTTTCTATCTCTGAGGAAGTTGTGGGGTTTTTCACCTTTATGGTTTTCCCCAGTGAAATTCTTTGTGTCCATTGTCTTATGTTATTGCTTGATATGCTTGACACATACTTGATATGATTGATATGCTGTACATGTTATTCTCTCAGTAAAGATCCTAGAGTATGTTGAATTAATGCTCAAAATCCAACAAAATGTAGAGGAAGAGTAACTCCCATGGAAGAGGAAGAGGCATTTTGGAGCTAGTGGGACACTTGGGCTAGATTCCCTAGCCTCTATGACACCAATGATGAATATTCCTATGACACTTATGAAAAAATCAGACCTGATGGATGACATCTGACATACATGACATGTCAGGGCTAAAAATAGCCTCCAAGAGGGAGCACACGGGATTTAGGGCAGCCAAAGAGACACCTATTCGAATTGAGGGAAGGAGGAGGCTAGAATTGGAGGGACAAGTGGCATACTTTGGAATCTCTTCCCAACTTGAGTTGGCATGAGTCTCTTAGATGGAATTCGAGCTAAGGAGGCCCTTGGAATTTTATAAAATATAAGAACAAAGAAAGAGACTAGATTTTGATCATTTTACAATTTGCATTTGGAGAGGAGAACTAGTAGAGTGCTATTCTACTTGCCTTAGCACCAATTTCAAGGGTGAAAGATTCCCATCCTAATTGTAAATTGGAAAGGCCATTCAAACCTTTAATTTGGAGCTACAATGGAGTCTTTTGTTACAGGTTGAAGCTACAGGGCAGCTCATGGTCACATCGTTTTCATCTTGCTTCTACAACCATTCTTCCATTTCTTGACATATTCTTGCTCCTTGAGGAGAGGCGCACTTGGTGAGGTGATGATATATTTGGGATATCTCTTGAGGCCCCATTTATTTGTATTATGATATATATACTCTGTATTTAATTCTCAAAATACTCTCAGGTCTAATACCAAGTGGAACTATGTAAAAATACCAAACAATGCGTAAATGGTGCCATTTCCCCTACATCTTGTTGTTGGAGCTTGAAGAGGATTTATTTCGATTTGTATCAGTGAATCTATGTGATTTTTGATGGTTGTGGAGCCAGATCTTCCAGTCTCATAGATTATATTATCTTAGCCGTGCACCCCAGAGGATTGTACACTCATGCCCCTACCTTGGGGTTCAGGGGCGACGCCCCTAAGGAAAATTTTTGGGGCTGTTTTCGCTAGCTGTTTTCGAGCCCATGGTTTTGGGTATCCCTTGGTATTTTCCCATTGTATTTCCCTTATAAAAGAAAGACATTTTAATATGGCTAGGGTTGATGTATGAGGTATTATGCATTGTAAAGATCTGTGAGATCAAAAGAGAGACTGTGTGAGACAGTGAAGAGGAAGTGCAGCGGTTGTGCTGCAGGTTGTATCCCTTCATTTTGATGGACAGAATAATAATAAGGACCGGAAACTTCAGTGTGAACGTAGCCCAATTTGGGTGAACCACGATATATCTGTGTCTCTCTTGTAATGTGTATGTGTGATTATATTTGCATTTCTGTTTATTGTTATTGCTCTGCGATCCTGTTTTTCTAACAATTTTGTTGATGTATGGAGTGTCATTAATGTTCTGAAGAAGTTTCATTAACATTCCACAATTCCTTGGAACCTAAAATTTGAATTTCATAACAAGTGGTGAATTTTATTATCATTTCCCCCTATGTGAAGACATGTATGCAAACCTTTGATTTATGGGAGTTTATGAGGCCTATAGAAACTAATTAATGATGCATTGGGGAGCCCATTGAAGTCCTTTATTAGTACCATGTCTCTGTTTTGAAATTTGCGTAGGTATTATAGTGTTTGGGAAGTCATCTTTGTCCCCTACCCTTGGGGGTTTTGAAGCTTGAATTGAATAGTCCAGTTCCCTATTTTTATCTGATTATAAATGAATGTTGAATAAGTGTTTTAAGAGTGTGAAAGCATCCATCAGCCTCATTTACATGTCTGAATACCTTCCAAACTCATTCAGACCCAATTCAGAACCATTTGGATCCATTTGGAAGCAATTGAGTCAGGACTAGTCTAAGGGTCGAATTGGTCAAAATTGGCAATTTTTCCTAGTTTTTGAAAATTATTAAAAAGGGACACTACATGTACTCATTTCTACAGAAGTACGCTTCCAGCTAAACCGAGAAACCATGGATGATCCCAAGTTGAAGCAACACCTAAAGGTGCTTTTTTTGTCTACCACACTACCTCCCCATTCAGAATTTGTATAATAATGCAGCCACACATCATCACTTGAGACATATTTGAGGCCAATCCAAGTGTACCACGCAGGTACCTCAAAACATGCTTTGCTGCCACCCAATGCAAATATCTTGAGTGTTTTTTTGTGGACGAGTATCAAGAGTATGAAATTAATATTGGAGATGAAAACATATAGTTCATTTTGAACTTATAGATTTTTAATTCGTCATTTATTTCTTTGAGAAGAGTTGTATTGCCTTGGCGGAGACTCTAGACTTGCAAGGCTATTTATTTTTGTCTGTGTCAGATTAAGTTCATTATTGCATAATATGCATTAGATGGCATCCATAGTTGGTACATCACTCACTAGCAAAGACAACTATCCTGAGTGGTCAAGGATGATCAAATCCACATTCACCTACAATGATTTGTGGTGTTCCATATGTGAAGGCACCATCATTAAAATAGAAGAAGCACTGACCTTGAAATATGACCCAAAGCTACCAACATCAGAGAAAGAACAAGAAATATGGGATGCCAAAGACAACAAGGAACTGGAAATGATAACTGCAATAGTAAATGAAGAGGTGAGTCAACACATACTAGTTGCAACATCATGTTTTGAATCCTTGAAAGCATTGAAATATGTGTATGACTCACATTCTGAAATGGAGGTGATTCAACTAATGTTGAAATTATTTAGTCTAGAAGTGAAGGATAATGATCCTATGATGGTTGCATATGAGATAAGATCAATCATGCATAATATTCAAGCCATTGGCATGCAACAAAACCTTCCGATTACTTCCTATGTAAAGTCCCTCTATCCTACACATTCACACTACTTTGAATCACTTTAAGCTAGTGACAAGTTCAAAGATCTTAGCTTTGACACCTTGGTGGAGAATATTGCAGACAAAGAGAAATTCTTTGGAAAGAATACTAGTGAGACTGCTGGAGAGACCCTTTTCCTTGCTTGAAAAAAAGAACCAATCAAAAGACCCTTCCAAGGGAGAGAGCAATAGAAGAGGACGAGGAAGAAGAAACTTCAAAGGCATGGGAGGTAGAAACAAATCAACCAAAAGATCAGATTTGAAGTGTAAGAATTGTGGGAAGAATGGACATGAAGCAAATCAGTGTTGGTCCCCTTGGGACTCCATCAAATAAATACATTACCAGAACAAAGAAGACACAAATAAGAGCCAAGAGGCTGGAAAAGCTCTTGATTCTACTCATTGCATTGTTGCACATTGTAATCTTGGAATAAATGAAATCACATATTTTTCATATTATAAAGATGGTTGGTTTCTTAATACTGGTGCAACATCCCACATAAGCTTTAGAAAAGACTATTTTGAAGAATCGAATGAAACTGTAGATGACATAGTGTATTTTACATACAAATCCAGCCTTAAACCAAAGGGAATTGGTTCCATCAGGCTCAAGCTTTCTAGATTCATTGAATTTGTGTTGAATAATGTTCTCTATCTTCGAGAGTTGCAGAGAATCCTGTCATCCTTAATGTATATTTGAAAACAAGGCCATTCCATCCACATGTTTGATGGAATCGTAGAGATAAGGAAGTCCTCTGAAAACTATGTCATCATGATCGGATATGAAGATGGAAAGTTGTTCAAGCTGAAAGGCTCATCTGCAAGAGTTTGGAAATTTTCCTACCTCTCTCAGCATGGATAAGGTAATATGTCATCCATCTTGTTATGGCATGCTAGATATGTCCATCTAAATTATAACAATATTCGCTTGTTGAGAAAGAATGGTGTCTTTGGTTTTTCCACCATTCCTAAAAAGATGAACAAATGTGATGCATGCATATTAGGAAAACATAGTAAACAACCATTCCAAGAGTCAAAATTTAGAGCATGTAGAAAGTTAGAGCTGGTTCACTCTGACTTATGTGGCCCCATGCCTATTATTTATGCTAATGGTAATAGAAATCTCATGACCTTTGTTGATGACTATGCCATAATGTGTTGCGTATGCTTGTTAAAGACAAAATTTGAAGCATTTCAAACATTCAAAAATTTCTGTGAATTGATAGAAAATCAAGCACAGACTCATATTAGCACACTTTGTACTGATAATGGAAAAGAAATCAATTCTAATTCTTTTGAAGATTATCTTCATCAACATGGTATTTCATATTAGACTTCATTTCCTTACAACCCTCAACAAAATTGTGTTAAATTTACAACATCATGAGCAATTCTACAAGTCAATCTTGTGCGCTAGGATTGAGCCTCGTGTGTCGAGGTAGTTCCTTAGGGAGCCTGAGTTGGACTTAGGAAACTTGGAGTAGATTCTTGAGTTGGAATCAAGAATGACTAAACCTTATGTGTAAATTTTAAGCCTCATGTGTTGACATAAGTGCTTTATATGTCAAAGTGATGATGATGTATATTCTTTCCTGTCAAGGCTAAAGTCTTATATGTCAAGACAGATCCTCATGTGTTGAGGTGGTGCCTCATGTGTTGAGGTAATTCTTTGCATGTCGAAGCATGAATGGTGTGTGATGTACTACTAACCATGGTTGAGCTATTAAGTCTCATCTAGAGACTATCCACCTCTAGAGTGAATTACTTTAGCATATGACCACTTGGAACTATAGTAGAACAAGATGATCACATCTTTGGAAAAATCTCCTTAGTATATTTTATATGATAGATAAATTAAAGTTGTCACATGTGGACCACACAGATAAGACAAGAGATAAAGATAAGAGAGAAATTGATTTGCTTATTAATGATAAAGACTTCAATTAAATAAGAGAGAAGTGGAATTGTTAAACTTCAATGATGTTAACAAGAAAGGCTTCAGTTAATTAAAGGAGAATTCAAATTGTTCACTTCAATGATGTTATCAAGAAGGACATCAGTTAAAAGAATTAACTAAGTGTTAATTAAGAATATCTAGTTAACTAAAGTGTTTTGCATGTCGACACTTAAGTTGAGCTAAAAGACAACACTTGAGTGATGACACTTGAGTTACAACAGTTATTAAAGTTACAAAACTTGCATGAAGACACTTGATTTAGCCTCCTAACTAAGTGACCTATCATCTATATAGAGGGTGAGTTCACCCTGAAGTCAGAAGATAAAAATAGAAGCCGAAGCATGACAAGGATATATATATGTGCGTGTGCGTGTGTGTGTGTGTGAGTGTGTTATACAAGATTGATGAATTCAATGTGAGAGTGAATTCTCTTCTCTCTTGAAGGAAATGCGCTTTCTTTGTGCGGGATATTATTTTGAGTTATATTCTTCCATCCTCTCTCTTGTTCTGTGATTTCACCATGGGTGCTTGGTATTTCTCTCTGATAATGCACCGGGGGTGGTTGATGTAATCTTCTCATTGTAAAGACATTCTCTGCTATCTATCAATATTCTAAGGAATATTTTGTTGGGTTTTTCTCCCTCAAGTACTAGAGGGTTTCCCCAGGTTAAATATTGTGTCTCATCTGAATGCTTATGATTGTTTATTATTGGAGTAAACTGAATCCGATTCACACTAGTAAAGCTATCCAAATGAATAACCTAATAGAAAATAATTCCATGTTAGAAAAATAAATGATTAATGAAATTATGAATTGATGATTACATTTACATATGTGGCATTTTTATACATGCCATCATGCCTTTTCGATTATAAGTTCACGTCTATTACCTTATTAACTAATTAATCATGTTTTATTATTTTTATTATTTATCATTTACTATTTATTGTTTATTTAATATTATTTTATGTTCATAACATTGTTTTTCTTTTTCATGGGCTTATAGCCATCACTCTTTAGATATTCTCTGATTAAGGATCTTTGATTTGCCTCGGCTTGTGTCCATTTAAATTCTTCGGGTTCCCCACCACTCTTCCCTCACAACTCGCACATCTCACCCACGCAGTCAACACTCCTCCCCCCTCACATTTTCTTCTGGATACACCAGTTTGTTCCCACTTCCACCTACGTTCCCTCATTTACCCTTCTAAGCTCCACACCCCACCTTATCCATAGAAACGCCTTTACATTGATCCACGTTGCAGTCACATATCTCATCACCCACTTCATCGCTCCCTGCCTTCACGCCTTTACCAAATCACACCCCTGGCCTCACTTATTCACATTCACTCACCTCCAACTGCACCATCTCATCTTGAACCCTAATTTCTGCATAGTCCACTACGTCTCTTTATCTCACACCCCACGCCTCCAGCCATCATAAGAACTACTCCCTTCCAACTTCACTGTGTGCTTTCCCAACCATCCTACACACTCCCTATTCGTTCCATGCTACCACCTGCAATTTATAGCTCCCTGCACCCTCCCTATCTATTTATATGCCACCTACATCCTCTCATTCCCTCACACATTCATTCCTAGCAATCCCACAACATTATTTCTCACAACCTTCCCATCTATCATCTAATATATATCATTTTATCAAATATTGTGGGTTATTTAGAAATTGTGGGTTTATTCAGAATTGTTTCTTTTGAGAATATTCGGACTCGTGGCATCAGTGGGATATCAATAGGGCTTGATGGCATCTCATTCATTGGATCGATTGTAAATGGGCACTCCTGGTTGGAAACTCCCGGTGGGAATGATCCTATCCTCTAGCCCCTGAACATTACATTGGTATCAGAGCCAACCCCTTCCTCAGGCCTCACTAATCATGGTATTGTAGCCATCACTCTTTAGAGATTCTCTAATTAATGATCTTTGATATGCCTGGGCTTGTGGCCATTTAAATTCTTCGGGTTCCCCACTGCTCTTCCCTCACAACTCACACATCTTACCCACACAGTCAACGCTCCTACCCCCTTCACATTTACTTCTAGATACACCAGTTCACTCCCACTTCCACCCACGTTCCCTCCTTTACCCTTCTATTCTCCACACCTCACCTTCTCCATAGAAGTGACTTTACCCTACTCCATGCTGCAGTCATGTCTCCCATCACCCACTTCATCGCTCCATGCCTTCACACCTTTCCCAAATCGCATCCCTCACCTCACTTATTCACCTTCACTCACCTCCACCTGTGCCCTCTCATCTCGAACCCTAATTTACGCATACTCCAATATGGCCCTTGCTTTCACAACCCACACCTCCAACCATCCTAAGAATTTCTCCCTTCCAACTTCACTGCGTGCTTTCCCAACCATTCTACACACTCCCTATTTGTTCCATGCTACCTGTTGGAGGGGCCTAGGTCGTCCTGTCGACTAGGCCCTCCGCCCGACCATTCTGCAGCATATGTCGACAGGCCGCGTCGACTAGTATGGGTCGGGTCAGTTGGATAAACCGACAGACAATTATGTAATTGTATCTGCACATATATATATCTAGGCTGGTGAGCCGATAGACTAGTAGAGATTGATTCTATCATTGTGTTCTGCTCTTGTTGGTTAATACAAAGTCTATTCTCTCTATCTGTCTCGTCTCTTGTATCTGTATCATTGTGTTTGCTTGCTTATATTATGTAATGTATCTGTGATAACTATGTAAACCTTGGGATTACAACATTTGGTTCCGTTGCCGGTTGATACATGAAAAATTACTAGCAGCATGACCCATGATTTCAGAACAAGAGATTAGTGACTGGTGGGAGAAGAAAATCATGAATTACCTGTAGAATTATGCGCGACATAACAAACTAACGATTAACCAAGCAAGAGATCGATTCTTCTCCGAGACCCATGAGCGATTTGTAGAATCCACGCCGACTGCCTTGAAGAAATTCTGGATGAATAGACCAGTCGATGAAGCAGAGCGGAAATTAGTATCAAAGCTAATCAATGGAGGTCGTACAAATCTATCAGAATGGTGCGAAAAGATTGCAGAAGATTTCTGTGAAGAACAGGCGATCGAAAATCAAGTATCGGTAGATGAAATAAGAAGAAAGTTCTTCACCAAATTAGCCGATCAGTTTCTGTGCTCTCTGCTAACATTATTGTTTAAATTTTTGATTGACAAATGTGTCGCACATATTGTCGAAACAAGGCCGTTGCTGACCCCGCCCCTTCCAAACTCTAACTGGGAGGAGAAAGAATGTAAGTGGGAAAATTTTGTAAAGGAGCGCGAATGGGAATTTTTCTTGAACAAGTGATGGTCTACACTTCCCCAATACTATAGAAACTGTTGGGCTGGCATTGGGGGGTGATGAAGCATGCTCTGATGTACCTAGTTTGATGAAACTCAACATATGACAAACGACATGACCAGCAATGGAAAAAAATCCGACAAAGACAGACTTTTAAGTCACAAAAGCACCCCAGACATTCAGAAAACCGAAAGAGAAAAAAGGAGACAGCGACGTGAAGAGCTGCGGGAGCAGTCAATTGCGCTCCAGAGGACGCAAGGATCAAATGTTGCGATAGATGCAGAAGGGAATCTTCCAGTATCAAGTCAAGCCCGCAATGATCGGGATGTCGAAGAAGAACTGTCGCCGATGGGTGAAGACTTGTGGATAGAGCGTGGTAAAGCTCTCCAAGTTCAAATACCAGAAACAGTAGCACCTCTGTCTCCATTCCGTTTAACAGAAAGCGTTCAGTTGGAAGAAATTGTCGAAGAAAATCTTGGTCTCCATGCTGGTCAGTCAGGAGTTTGGAGTCGTCAAAGCATAGAAGGCGATGATATCAATAGACTATTGATTCAACAACCAGAAGAAGGGAATTGGATATCTTTTCAACTTGAATTTTCAAATAGAAGTTTTCATCTAGTGTACATAGAGCATGAGGAAGTGCCCCCCCTGCCAATACCAAATTTGAGCGACTCGATAAGCACGTCGGAAAGCCCGATATTTAGCGAAATACCGTTTGAGCAAAACTTTAACTGGATTTCGACAGAAGTAATTGAAAAAGGAAGATCTAGCGACATCGAAGGAGATACAGTCATTGATTCTGGAGATAGAGAACCAAGTCCAGAAAGACAACTAATTCATACTAACGAAGCACCAAGTATTGATTGTGGAAATAACCCACCCACACCTCCATCAAATTCTTAGAATAATACAATAGCAGGCATGGCACACACTACAGCACACCTTCCATTCTACGAAGGAGACAAAGACCCAAGAAGACATTGGTTTGTGTGCGAAGCAATTTGGAAAGCTAATCAAATTACCAATGAAGACAGACAAATTGCTCAATTTGTTGGTTCATTAAGAAAGAGAGCACTGACTTGGTACATGGGGTACATAGGAAAAACACCAAATGAAACAAAAGCACAAATCAAACAAAGCTTTTTGGCCTTCTTTATGATTGAAGATGCGACATACCTGGCGGCAGAACGACTGAAGACAACAGTCCAAAAGCCGACAGAAACTGTCAAGGAGTACGATAAGAGGTTTAAAGACCTCCTGATCAAATTAGACTATGAAATCGAAGAAAAGCTATTAATCAAATGGTTTATTGCTGGTCTAATCAATAAAATCAGAATACATGTCCGTCGACAAAATGTTAATACATATGCAGATGCACTAAGAGTAGCACTAGAAATTGAAATGGATGATGAATACCCTCTAATATCCATGGATAGACATGTCGACGAATGAATTGAAAGTATGGAGCAAGCTATCAGAAATATGACGTTAAAAGGACCAAAGCTATGGTGTACAACTTGTCGAACCTCAGGACATACCAAAGATTCTTGTCGAAATGATGATCAGCGACAAGATGTAAAACTCATCCAATCCAGATGTTTCTGCGATTTATGCAAAGAATATGATTTACATACCACAAATGATTTCCCATACAATCTGAAAAATAAGAAGGCAAGATGGTGTCAAATTTGTGAAGTAAACACACATTCAATCAAAGAATGTCATCTGAACCTGAAAAATCGGCAAAATTACCATGCAGTGTACCAAGCAAATTCTGTCGAGCAGAACCAAGACAAAAATCTAGCAAACGACAGATTCGGGAGAAATGATGGAAGAAATAACCAGTACAATCAAAACAGGAATGACAGATACCCAAGGTATAATGATCAACGAAACGATTGGCGATATAATGGCTACAATAGACGTGGTGGATATCAGAGTCCCGATCATGGCAGCGGAGGTCGAGGATTTTGATATGGTCGACCTGGTGCATGCTTTACATGCTTCAGCGAGAATCATCGACACGCAGAATGCCCTTATAAGGAAAGAATTGATCTCAAATTTTGTACAAAGTGTGGGGTAGGTGATCACTATTTAGAGGATGTCCCTACCATGATCGAGAAAATAAATAATAATAAAAAATGTTCATGTTTTATCTTGTGTTCAAAAAAATGATGTGCTTCGTACAAAAAACTTGCAAATTGTAACAAGGCAAGGCACTCATATTGGTCAATATAAACCTTAGATAGAATTGTCGATAAGGAGGATTATCCAAATCCTATAAAACAAAAATTTGTGTACAAAGATGCATCTGACATATTTCATGATTTAGCAACACATGAAGATGATCTTAATGAATTGCTCAAATTAATTTCAAATGAAGAAGCTGTAAGAAAAATGATTGATTTGTTGCATAAATTAAAACACGTCGAGCAAAGACAAACTAAAAACATTTTCCGACTAAAACAAAAAGAGAAAAATGATGCCGACCCATTAGTCGACCTTGACATAAATGGATACCATGTACGACAGATTGTACTTGATTTTGGATCCCAAGTGAATATCATGACTCGTGATACTTGGGACCAACTTGGTCGACCTCAACTATAGGAATCAGGCATCTACTTAAAGCTCACAGATCAAGGATTAATTGAGCCGATTGGAGTATGTAAAGGAGTCGAAACTTCCATTAAAGGTATCACGACATCAATAGATTTTGAAATCATCATACCAAAAGATGACGCAAGTTCCTTCCCTGTTTTGGTCGGTCGACCATGGGAACAGAAGATGAAGGCTTCAATTTCTTTGGACAAAAGCTGCATCAAGTTGAAAGGTAATGGCCAGAAGGTTATCGTGCCAATCTTCCCATCACAAGGAGAAACTTGGTCAGAACCTACAGAAGTCGATAACTATATCCGACAGCTTTATCGAATAGACAATAATGAAGATCGCATTGAGCCAAACAACCAAGGAGAACTTCATCTCGGAGATCCTATCTCGCTCGGATTCAATTCCGATGCAGAACTCTATGAATGGAAAATAGAGAACTATGATTTGCATGCAAAAGAATGCTGGACTATGGAAGCCATTTCGAAGAAACAAATAAAGAAGTGTCTCTCTATATCTTACACACCGAATATTTTTGAACGAAAAATGCGAGCATATCCAACACTTGTTCCAGTTAAAAATGTACAATATGGTAGCTCGACATTAAGATATAAAGAACGTGATTTACCTGACGTACATGTCGAATAGGTATCAAAACATGTCGGAGAGCAAGGCCGTCTACAAAGTTTGGTAGAGAAATTTACTGGTCAAGCTGTGAGATGGTGGGACACTCATTAGTCGAAACTTCAAAATTGGAATACTGCATCAACATCTTTCATAGAAAGGTTTGGAGGAAGAAACTTGACAACTCAGGCTGACATTCCCTTGTTTACACAAGGAAAAAAACCCCAAAGCTCACATTGAATGTTACGAAAAAGAACGGAGAAAATTAGGCTATAAAGATGAAAGAAAATGGCCTCACCTCTTTCCCAGAACACTCGACGATCTACCTAACAAGTGGTACAAGATGGAAGAAGCAAGAGGAGAAAATTTCCTTTGGAAAGATCTAAAAGAAAATTTTATTAAGGATTTCCAGTTTTCTCTATAGGATGAGAGATTGATCGAAGCAAGTAAAAGCATCAAAGAATTTTTACAGTCGACAGAAACTTTAACACTTGGAAACGAACAAGAGAATGTGCACCCACCTAACAATTGCTACAATATAAAGAAAACAGAAAAACAACACTCGACAAGACTGAGCCTAGAAACAGAGATGTCGGTAGGGAAAATTTTTTAATGGAGAAAGGATTATCTCAGTGTGTTGAAGCCCGTAAGAGCAATCTTAAGTACAGAGATCGTAGAAAAAGAGAACCTGAAAGATTATCAGAAAAAGACTTCCCACCAACTTTCACACAAATCAAAGAAGGTGAAAGACAGATAAGTAACAGCCGTGCACCAGAATGGATGGACGCGAAGATTAAAATAAAGGAAGTAGATATTTCAAAAGACGATCGACCAAAAATGGCAAAAATTGGCGATTACTGGAATGAGGAACAAACAACAGAAATCTCCAGTATTCTCAAAGAATTCCAAGACGTTTTTGCTCGAGACTATAAATATTTGAAAGGGCTTGTAAAGGAAATGGGTGAGATGAAAATTGATATTAAACCTGACGCCAGACCTGTGAAGAAAAGACCCTACAAACTTGCCCACAAATATAAGGATATTGTCAAAAAGGAGATTGATAACATGCTTGCTGCAGGAATCATATATCCTATTAACTAGTCGGAATGGGCAAGCCCAATGGTTGTTCAGCCAAAGAAACAAGATCCGACTCGACTGAGAATCCGTGTCGACTTTCGAGAGCTGAACAAGGTAACTCTAACAGATCATTTCCCTACACCCTTTGCAGATGAAATCATCAATGAAGTTGCAAGGCACGAGTGCTATTCTTTCACGGATGGATTCTCGGGGTACAACCAAGTACCTATAGCAAAAGAAGATCAGAAAAAGACAACATTCGTGTGCAAATTTGGGTCATTCGCATATAAAGTTATGCCTTTCGGGTTGAAGAACGCACCTGCGGTCTTCTCAAGAATTGTCGTCAAAGCATTCCAAGAATATATTTACAAAACCATGGCTGTATACTTTGATGATTGGACAATTTATACAATGCTGAAAGATCACTGCAAATGGCTCAGATTAATCTTGGAAAGATGTCGACAGATACAATTATCCATGAACATTAAAAAGTGCATCTTCGCGACACCTATAGGCATATTACTTGGCCATGTCATGTGAAAGGAAGGTATTAAGGTTGACTACGCGAAGATCAAAATGATTCTCGACCTAAAACCTTTAGTAAATTCAAAACAAGTACGAATCCTGTTAGGTCATACCGGGTATTACAGGAAATTTATCAGACACTATTCCGATATGACTTATCCTCTGGAAGAATTGCTAAAAGAAGATCGAGATTATAAATGGATAGAGGAATGCGACATTTCATTCAACACATTGAAAAGAAAAATGGTCGAAGCACCGATTCTTCGATTTCCAGATTGGTCAAAGAAATTTCATGTACATATTGATGCATCTGGAATAGCAGTAGGAGCCATCCTAACACAACCCGGAGATGATAACATGGATTATCTTAATGCATTCAACAGTTGGAAATTGAATAAAGCTGAAAGAAATTATTCTACGACTGAAAGAGAAGCATTAGGTATGGTATTTTACCTTCAGAAATACCGCCATTATTTATTGGCTAATCCCTTTGTATTTTATACAGATCACCAAGCTTTAAAATACTTAGTCAATAAGCCATTACATCACGAGAGATTACGTCACTGGTTATTACTGTTTCAAGAATTTGAATTTGAAGTCATCATCCGTCCTGGAAAAGTTAATGTCGGACCAGACCACCTGTCGAGAATTGACACAGGAGAAGAACCAACAGGAATTGAAGATGACTTACCGGACGCACACTTGTTTCGCATTGAAGCAGTACTTTCAGAACTTATGGAAATTGCACAATTTCTCGAAAATGGGCAAGCTCTTGAGGGAATGAATGAGAAAAAGAGGAAGATATTAGCAATGAAAGCAACTCCCTACACTTTGATCAACGGTTTCCTCTATAAACTCGGCATGGACGATATATTACGCCGATGTGCACTTGAGCATGAACGACAGGATATAATTACAGAAGCCCATGCTGGACCAGCGGGAGGACATTATCATGCAGATATAACAGCCAGAAAAATCCTGCAGGAAGGACTTTGGTGGACAACAATTCATAAAGACTATCGAGAGTTTGTATCTAAGTGTGATAAATGTCAACGCATGGGCCGACCACTACCAAGAACAGAAATTCCATTGTTCCCAATTAAACCTAGCCGGACATTTGAAATATGGGCTATTGATTTTATTGGACCATTTCTAGTAGTGGGAAGACAAACATGTGCTCGGTATATTATTACTGCCATCGAATACGTTACCAAGTGGGCAGAAGCAGAACCAGTCGAAACATGTTCAAGTGAAGTTGCTGCTAAATTCATTTATGAAAACATAATAACACACTTTGGATGCCCCATCACATTGATAAGTGACCAAGGTACACACTTTGTATGTAAAACCATTAAAGCATTGACTAAGGAATTTGCAGTAGATCATAGAATAAGTGTTGAGATATTGTAACTTCAAAGAATATTATATTTGTACTTTATTATTCTGGAGATGTTTCATTCCTCCTTGAAGACCTTATTGTATATCCGGAGATGTTTATTCCTCCGTCAGATTGTGGTAACTTGGGTTATTAGACTTCCCTAGTGGGGGTCGGCCCTGTATGTGTTATGTGGGTCAAAGGGTTATTAGAACACCCTAGAGGGGTTGGCCCAGTCAGTTGTAGTGGGGTATTTAACCCATTGGTTAAATACGAGCCTACATGTTTTGTGTAAAAGACAAGTCGGAGTAGTGTATAAATAGAGGAGGTGTATTCCTCATTTTACACACACTCACTCACTTGAGAGTGGTGCACTTGTGGAGGAGAGTTCTTCTATGGAGAAGGAGGAGCTTATGCTCAAGGTTACATCTTTGTATATTGCTGGTCATCTATATTAAGGAAGCTTTACTGGGTTTTCTACCCCATGAGGGTTTCCCAGGATAAATCTGTGTCTCTTGTGTTTATGCTATGCTTGTTGTTTCTTCAGTGATCCTGTATGTGATATTATTGTGAAATGGAATGTAATGCTGCTATTTTATGTCTTAGCATATTAAATATTAACATGGTATCAGAGATAACCTGAAGGAAGGCAATGTATGGCACTTATGACACTTGCTTCACTTGCGACAATTTGAAGGTTTGGGTTTTACATAGAAAAAACCAGTCATCGTGGAAATTTCGCTATAAATCCAATTATGCGAAGGTTCAGGATCTGAAAAGTTTACAGGTCGTAGATAACATCCCCAGGTACCTTGTGTCCAAAGGGAACCCTCATATTCGTTTTACTTATTGAGTTATGATCAGTACAAGTTAGGGTTTCTGCCTCTTCCAGATCTCAGTCAAAATCAGGTGACCTAGGAAAAAAAGGTCATAACATAGGCTAGGAAGCTCCAAATGAAATTACGTAAAAAGTGACAGGTATTACACAGACTGTACTATCTCAAGAAGCGTTTTCAGAGGCCGAAGATGAACCAGTGACATGTGGCACGCCGTACAAGTTCGCTCTCCTGTTTTATCCCATAAACAGGTCACGTTGCGACACTTGGATTAACTTGGGCTAGGAAGATCCAAATGAAATTTCATAAAAAGTGACAGGTAGTACATAGACTGGACTATCTCAGGAAATTTTTTTAGAGGCCGAAGCTTAACCAGTGACATGTGGCACTCCGTACACGTTCGATCTCCTGTTTTATCCCATAAACAAGTCACGTTGCGACACTTGGCATAACTCTCTCTCAGAAAATCCAATTGAGGTCAGACCTATTGGGATGAAAAGATGACAGGTCATGCTACTATAGAAAATTTTTTCAGACCCTGTGGAGCAAAAAGGTCGGAGTTATAGCAGAAACAATCAGGTACATCTTTCTGTCAAAACAAAATTATTTTTGGAGCACCTTCATTCATGGCTTCCGGAATTTAGGGTTTCGGAGAAAGTTAGAATTTTTGGAATCGAAATCCACGACTGAATGCTACTCAGGAAAATCAAAATTTAGAGACCAAGATCGAATTTTTTGGTTGGGTAGAAGACCGGGCTTGATCAAACCCCAGTTCGGGATTTTGATCGGAAAGATGGAAAATTAGGGCTTCAGCAAAAGTTGGAATTTTTTGAAGTCTGTAACCACGGCTGGGAGCTCCTCAGAAAAATAAGAGTTTAGAGCCTTGGATCGAACCTTTTGATTGGACAGAAGGGTGGGCTTCATCAAACCCCAGTTCGGGTTCCTGTCCAGAAGATCCAGAAGTTTCGAAGGCAATTTTGAGGGGTCGAATTTTGGAGATTTCAAAATTGAAGTATGCTAGTTTGATCAGCTCAGCAAGACACATCCTTCCATCCATTCAGAAGTGTGAAAGTCAAAGATTGAATTTTTAGGGTTTCTCTAGAAAACCCTAAGCAAGCTCCAGATCAAGTTTCAGGGGGAGTTGAGGCTAAGGCCTTGCATAAGAAGACTACAAGAAGTCTCGACAGGTATGACTTAAGGAGGTTCAGGTATGTCTTGAAATCTGATTCTTGATTAAGTTCATAATGTGTTTGTATTCATATTATTTATTAGTACAATCTTGATTAATGTTAGAATTGTCTTATCACCCTAGTAACGGTATGAATACATGTCAATTATTGAAGACATTCATTGATTAGGGCTATATGATTGTACTAATGCATTATGGTGTTGTGTGAGGTTGATGTTGTCTGCTAACAAGATACAGGTACATCAAAAAAGAAAAATCAAGTTCCATGACCATGACAACATGAAGACAAAGACTCATCCATAATCTTTGTTCTACTTACGAGGTATGTATGACTTTGTTATATTATGCTTAACCTATGAGACATGCAGGTTCTAGCTCAGGATCTCTAAATCATTGAAGAGATTGTTTAGGTATGTTGTACATAACTAAGCAGGTTTACTAATCCAGGTATGTTTTCCTATGTCAAGTTAGAATCTTACCTTGTGTTAGGATCCCTTATATAAGTATACTTGGTATGATTGGTTATGCTTATTCATAAAGTTAGTAATCAAGGGTTTATGCATATTATGTCTCTTATCTTGATGATTTAATTAACCAGAAGAGTACTAGATCAAACAAGAATATGCTTGTGTAAAAGAAGACTTCCCTGAAACCTTGAATATTATCTATAATCATGACTATACATTTTGTTGAGAATATACTAATGAATGTATGTTTGTGTATGAGATCATGAGGATGACACTTGAGCATGCACAGTGGTACAGAATGAATAAAAGTTCAAAAGACATACAGAAGATCAAGTGGGAGGCAACCACACAAACATAAAAGATAAGTATTTGAGTTGTTATTTGAAATAGTAAATGATATTGCCTGTAATAGGTTGTATGCATATTTGTATTCCTAGAATATATGATGCTGAGTGCAAAAATTCATAGAGCATTGAACAATATACTACTAATATGCATATGATTGGTAAGTTGGACAAACATTCCATTGTTGCTTGTCTAGAATGAAACCTATTTGCTGACATGCTAAGAGCTGTGCACACTCTCGATAATATGTTCTGGTAGAGATGGAAGGCATCTAGATAGCCACTGTATGCATACAGGATATGGGAAAGTGTTGTGCCAAAGTATTGGTCAAAATAGTTGCATAACTATGTAAATGATATCTGTATGCATAATAGGTTATCATGTCAATATGATTTGATGATTATGAAGTATTACTAATCATGTACTTAATTTTGATTTGTAGGAAAGATCATGATGAATGATGAACACTGAACAAGCGATGGATGTTCAACAAAAAAATATTTTCAAATCAAACACACTATAGAAGGCTTGTGGCTAGAATATTCTCTTAGAAAGAGGAAGAGAATCATGATGAGATGTTTGCTCCAAGTGGCTAGATAAGACCATTCTCTTAATGGTGTAATTAAAGAAGAAGTGTGAATCAGGTTCTGTATGGGTTCCCAGGATCGATAGTAAATTGATGAGAATACATGTGAGGATTGCATCATCCTTGAACACAAGTTCTAAAGTGAGCCGTAGACAAGTGTCTCCGAGAAAGAAGAGGGATTGTATCATCCTTGAACACTTGTTCTAAAGAGAGCCGTAGATGTATGTCTTCGAAAATGAAGTCCTTGGTGGACATGAGAGGATTGGATCATCCCTAGACTTCAGTCCTAAAGAGAGCCGTAGACATGATGTCTCCGAGAATGAAGTCTTGAATGAACAGGTAGGGGATTGCATCTTCCCTGGACCTCGGTCCCAGAATTGAGCCGTAGACTGATGTCTCCGAAAATTGAAGATAGGACTGCATCGTCCCTGAACTAGGTTCAAAATGTACGTGAGGACTGCATCGTCCATGAACTGGGTTCAAAATGTATGTGAGGACTGCATCGTCCATGAAATGGGTTCAAAATGTACGTGAGGACTGCATCATCCATGAACTGGGTTCAAAATGTACGTGAGGACTGCATCGTCCATGAACTGGGTTCAAAATGTACGTGAGGACTGCATCGTCCATGAACTAGGTTCAAAATGTACATGATGGGATTGCATCGTCCCTAGACATGGTGAGGTGTCTTAAAGTGATAAGGACTAATCATCCTGTAAGTAGATTGGGATTGCATCGACCCTAGACATGGTGAGGTGTCTTAAAGTGATAAGGACTAATCATCCTGTAAGTAGATTGGGATTGCATCGTCCCTAGACATGGTGAGGTGTCTTAAAGTGATAAGGACTAATCATCCTGTAAGTAGATTGGGATTGCATCGTCCCTAGACATGGTGAGGTGTCTTAAAGTGATAATGACTAATCATCTTGTAAGTTGATTTGGGATTGCATCATCCCTAGACATGGTGAGGTATCTTAAAAGGATAAGGATTGATCATCCTGTAAGTTGATCTGGATTGCATCGTCCATAGACATGAGAGATGTCTTAAATTGAGAGGGATTGATCATCCCATAAGTGGATCAGGATTGTATCATCCTTGGACCTATGTCCTAAAGTGAGAAGGATTGACCATCCTGTAATTGGATCATGTGTGTTGCAGGGTATGCTGCTGTTGTGTATACTTGTATCGGTGTGGATACTTGTATTGATAGATGTATTAGTGAGAATACATGCTTTTGATGATAGATGTATTAGTGAGAATACATGCTTTTGATGATAGATGTATTAGTACATGCTTTTGATGATAGATGTATTAGTGAGAATACATGCTTTTGATGATAGATGTATTAGTGAGAATACATGCTTTTGATGATATATGTATTAGTAAGAATACATGTTTTGATGATAGATGTATTGGTGAGAATACATACTTTTGATGATACATGTATTGATTAATGTACTTGTATGGTTGAGGATACTTATGTTGTAGATCGAGATGATCCAGATGCTGTAGATCAAGATGATCCAGATGCTGTAGATCGAGATGATCCAGATGTTGTAGATCGAGATGATCCAGATGCTGTAGATCGAGGTGATCCAGATGCTGTAGATCGTGATGATCCAGATGCTGTAGATCGAGATGATCCAGATGCTGTAGATCGAGATGATCCAGATGCTGTAGATCGAGATGATCTAGATGCTGTAGATCGTGATGATCCAGATGCTGTAGATCGAGATGATCCATATGCTGTAGATCGAGATGATGTGACGATGCTGATCATGTTGATCTAGACGACGATGTTGATCGTGTGATGATGATGATGATGATTGTGTGATGACGATGCTGATGATCGTGTGATGACGATGCTGACGATCGTGAGGATTCAGATATTGATGTTGTTGTAGCTGTTTGAGTGCTGCAGAAGATGAAGACTCACTACTGAAGATGTTGATGTTCCAGTAACTGCTTGAGTTACTGATGATGTTGAGAAAGCTTCCAATGATTTATAGATGTATCATGTATGATGTTGATGACTCCTTGCTTGTGCAGATGCTGTTATAATATCCTTCTCGTTAAGGGGAAGTGTTGAGATATTGTAACTTCAAAGAATATTATATTTGTACTTTATTATTCTGGAGATGTTTCATTCCTCCTTGAAGACCTTATTGTATATCCGGAGATGTTTATTCCTCCATCAGATTGTGGTAACTTGGGTTATTAGACTTCCCTAGTGGGGGTCGGCCCTGTATGTGTTATGTGGGTCAAAGGGTTATTAGACCACCCTAGAGGGGTCGGCCCAGTCAGTTGTAGTGGGGTATTTAACCCATTGGTTAAATACGAGCCTACATGTTTTGTGTAAAAGACAAGTCGGAGTAGTGTATAAATAGACGAGGTGTATTCCTCATTTTACACACACTCACTCACTTGAGAGTGGTGCACTTGTGGAGGAGAGTTCTGCTATGGAGAAGGAGGAGCTTATGCTCAGGGTTACATCTTTGTATATTGTTGGTCATCTATATTGAGGAAGCTTTACTGGGTTTTCTACCCCATGAGGGTTTCCCAGGATAAATCTGTGTCTCTTGTGTTTATGCTATGCTTGTTGTTTCTTCAGTGATCATGTATGTGCTATTATTGTGAAATGGAATGTAATGCTACTATTTTCTGTCTTAGCATATTAAATCTTAACAATAAGCACAATGTATCACCCTCAGTCGAACGATGCAGTAGAATCGTTCAATAAAACACTTACAAGGACTGACGAAGATCTGCAACATAGAAAAAGATGACTGGGACGATAAAATACCTGCTGTCCTTTGGGCATATAGAACAACATATAAGAAAACGACAGGACAGACACCATTCTCACTTGTCTATGGGCAAGAGGCTGTCGTTCTGTTACATTTTTGACGACAAGCACCGACCATTGCAACAGCTCTACATATCGACATCGAAGATACTCGACACGAACGGCTATTACAGCTGTCGAAGCTGGATGAAAGTCGACAGTTGGAATTAGAACATCAGAGAGTGCAAAAACAACAACAGAAAGCATGGCATGCTAGAAATATCAAACAAAAGAATCTGTCAGTTGGAGATTTAGCACTCCTATATAATAGCAGAGTAAAAGGGAAACCAAAAAAGTTGCATACAGAATGGATGGGACCCTACATCATCGAAAAGTTATATCCTAATGGATCAGTCCAACTAAAAACATTACAAGGAAATATGTTCAAGAAAGTCGTAAACGGCGCCAGACTTAAAAGGTATAAATCATGAACATGAATTTGAAAAAAAAAAACGGTTAAAAATAACCGAACGAGAGTACTACAAAGCAATCAACCAAATATAGCAGATCGTGGAAAAAAGAAGAAATGACGAGAGAATGGCAGAGGAAGCAAGGAAACAATAGAGAAAGAATTCCGACGCACAACCGTCAATATTACAGACACCGACAAGAACATCGACGGTTTATAGAAGAAAATCCGACACGGCAGAAGTATTGAAGCTCCGACCGTCCAAACATAAATAGAGAAGCTTGTTGACCTAACAAAATGAACGAGATGTCGTAGCACCATGATGACAAAGAAATAAAGGCTAAGGATAATCGCACCGCCAAAAGTAATGCACCTGACGAAGCGTCGATATCCAGCCAGCCTAATTTAATAGCCCCATCACATCAGCCATTAATACAGGCCTCTATGTCTCGTTCGCCTGTGCCGAGTAATTCCACCATAAATATAGAGCTTGAGGATTCTTGGTTACTCTTCTGCCGAGAACTTGAACTCCAAGAAACAGAATTCCCTGACTCCGCTGAAACCATTCTCACAACCTCGCATCCTAAATACACCATTTTTCCCTGAAAAACTTTAACCGCTAGCAGAGCCGCCGCAACATCAGTTAGAGAATTGGAGAAAGAACAGACACCATTGGAAACTAGAATCCAGTTGATTCGGAATGCAAAGGCATTGGAACCCACCTGGAAGAAAGCATGGAGAAGTGTTGAATATTAGGGAAAGGAGTCAAACGGTCACTGGAGAGAGGAAGAAAAACGGTTGCAGACAGCTACAATCCTGCATGACTTGAAGGCACCTTTACTAGATAATTTTGGAGGATTGAAGGAAGTCATTGCATAGTTCATCGTTAGCAGATACCATAACGACAAGATCTACCTTGATATTCTAGTCGAAATCAATGGTGAAATTATCCATAAAATTATTGGCCTTTCACATAAAGGAGATGTTGTACCAACAAGTTCAGGTGCCGACTTGGTTGATGAGTTTGCTAATTCTCCTGCTGGAAATAATTCACGAGGTATAGTTGTGAGTCAGATTGTTTTTGGCAATTACAAAACTGCCGCCAAGATTGTATCACATGCACTTTCAAGGATAGGTAGAGGTTCAGACCTGAAGCCCGAAATGCTAGAAGCTGTTAAAAATATGGCTATGAACGGCAAGGTATTCAACTGGGCAGATTATCTGGCTGACATTCTCAAATATACACGCCAGAAGTGCTAGGACGAGGGAGCTAGCATCCGCTACCCATCTGTACTCATTTGGATTTCCATGACCCATTTTCGACCAAAAGGAAACAAAGATTTTGTTGAAGTCCGACTCGTCCTTATGGAAAATTTCCACTGCTTTGCACCTGGAGCAAGCCGACATGGACCTACAACGATTCAGCTCTGGCTTGAAGCATGGTTTAATGACCTTAAAGAAATATCAACAAGATGGAGGGTACCACAGAACATCCGTCGAAGCCTGCCCCCGACAGCGCACATCCAACTATCTTTGGACGACACAGCAGTATGGTACATGGAAGGAGTAGCGGGTCCAACAAAACGGCTCGACTATTATCATTGTCGACATCCAGAATCTCCTACGCACTTGGGAAGAGTTCCAACACCATTTCTCTGTCTCTGCTGAAGCTATCATTGAAGCTTGTCTCCAGATTCCTGATGTTATTGACTCTAGCATTTCTTTGACATAACTGTTTCTGTAATTCATTTTTTGTAATTGTGATCTCTCCATTTCTTTGGGACGAAGAAATATTTTGAGGTGGGGGAGATGTTGGAGGGGCCTAGGTCGGCCTGTCGACTAGGCCCTCCGCCCAACCATTCTGCAGCATATGTCGACAAGTCGCGTCGACTAGTATGGGTTGGGTCGGTTGGATAAACCGACAGACGGTTATGTAATTGTATCTGCACATATATATATCTAGGATGGTGAGCCGATAGACTAGTAGAGAATGATTCTATCATTGTGTTCTGCTCTTGCTGGTTAATACAAAGTCTATTCTCTCTATCTATCTCGTCTCTTGTATCTGTATCATTGTGTATGCTTGCTTATATTATGTAATGTATATGTGATAACTATGTGAACCCTAGGATTATTCGTTCCATGCTACCACCTATATTTTACAGCTCCCTACACCCTCCTTATCTCTTCCCACGCCACTTGTGTCCTCTCATTCCCTCACACATTCACTCCTAACACTCCCACAACTTTATTTATTACAACCTTCCCGTCTATGATCTAATATATATAATTTTATCAAATATTGTGGGTTATCCAAAAATTGTGGGTTTATTCAAATTGTTTCTTTTGAGAATATATGGATACAGATATTACAATTATTCATTTGATTTCAAGTACTACTATAACTCCACATTAAGATAAAAAATTAACATGGTATCAGAGCGAAGGGTGTGAATGAGCTAGGTTTTGTAGTCAAGCTTGAGCCTACGTTGATCCTGAGTGGCAAAAGTTGAGCATAATACTTGAATAATAATGGATCCAATCTCAGTAAGACCGAAAGATTGACTTGAAGGAACTTCAAAATTCAATACTTGGAAGGCAAGGATTCTAAATATCTTGGAATAACATGATGTGGATGGATACATATCCAGTGTTGTTGAATATCCTACTACTAATGCAAGGCGCACTAATTTCAAGAAGAATCAAGCCAAAACAAAGAGAACCATTTATGATTATGTGAAAGACAATGTGATGCCAATGATTACTCCATTGAAGATTGCAAAGGAATGCTTCGTCACTTTGACAAATCTTTATGAGAAGAAAGCACCCAGTTAGAATAGAGCATTGAAGAATAAGCTTCGTAATATGAAAATGGAGAAGGACGAAGTTGATTCTTCCTTCTTCACAAAGATCTCTCAAGTAAGAGATCAAATCATGAGCATTGGTGTGATGGTTGATGATGATGATCTCATACATACTGCTATCGATGGCCTCCCATCTTCATGGTAGAAATTCTTGGCTGCAGTAAATGGTCGAGAAATGCAATCAAAATTTGAAATAGTGTGGCATGATTGCCTACAAGAAGAAGGGTGAATCCATAGAAAATATACTTCCTCCAAAGAAGAGAGCCTTGCTCTTGCAGCACAGATGAAGAGAGGAAATAAATTCTTTTCTCATAAGAAGTTTCCTCATCAAAAGGAAAATGATTACAACAATAACTTTGATAAGTCTAAATTTAAATGCTTCAATTGCAATAAGAAGGGTCACTTTGCAAGAGACTTTTGTGCAAAGCAAAGAGGAACGTTCAAGGGTAGGTTTCATGCTTCTACTACTAAAGAAGATGAACCCGCAATAAATAATTCTTCCAATGATCAGGAGACAAGGAATGAGTACTATCTTGTCTTATCCCTATTTGGATCTATTACCTCTAGTGCTGATACATGGCTGGTAGATAGTGTGAAAATCCTCACAGCAAATCTAAGAGATGATGTATACCTCACAAGAGTAATTATGATTAAGCAGGAAAATAGAAGAAGAGTGGTCAATGCAGTATAATGAGCAACAGAATAATAATACAGTAGAACTCGGATAGAAGCAAAAATACTTCACACACACTAGTTAATTAATCACAATATGAACAAATAAATAGTACAATGCATGAGGATTCGAATGCCTAAGGTGGCAATTCAAATTAACCTTCATGGAGTGATCAAAGGATCACCGGAGTGTCATCAGAGCACAACTAGTGTTATCGGAGCACAACTGGAAGTCTTCATCATCATCAGTGGAGTCATCAATGCTCAAGTAACTGTCAACCATCAGTCAAACTGAGTCTGGTAGGTGTAACTGAGTGTAACTGAGTGTAACTAAGTGTAACTGAGTGTAACTGAGTGTAACTGAGTATAAACTGAAGACAACTGTACTGGTAGGTGAAGAAGGGAGAGTTGCTTCCTAAAATCAAGGAAGAAGGGCGCATTAAGCAACTGGAGGGATAACTGGTCAGTGAGAAGCTCTTGGGGGTTGGCTAATGTCAAGCACTCTATATGCAGATAAATTGTTACCAATGCACACAGAGCATATGAAATTTATTGTCAACCCGAGAAAGTATTTTTATTTCAAAGGATAAGTGCACAATATATGCTTAAACACCAAGCCATTAGAAGTGAATACTTTTATCTTCTATCATCCATGTTCATCCCAAGAATCTATGCAATCCCAATTGCCTTCTAACTGTTATACTTCAATTCTTCTCTATCATACATCAATAAGAAATGGTATCAGATCTAATCAACAATTGCAGAAAAGAAATCTCATTCGTATTCTAGAACAATCACTTGTCTGATCTAATCAATCTGGAAATCATAAAACATAAACTAAACATTAATCTAGAAATACAATTGCAAAAGATTGAGTCAACTGTTCTAAGAAATTGAATTGCAGAATGGAAATCAAGCAACACACAACAGGAAAGATAAATTGTAAAGGCTCATGGGATCACAACTTAGCTGTAAGATGAACACGGCTGCGTATAACAGCAATTGAAATACATAAAGCAAACCTTACTCAGTCGACTGTTATTCTACACCATTCACCAATCTCACAGAAATATAATCTTTTACTGAAAAATCCACACAATAAATATTGCTGCTGCGTACAAAAGGAAAGAACAAAGCATCACACAACAAGAAAGATAAAATCTTATTTTAACTCAGCAATCTCTGTGGAAGACGGGCCCAGTCTTCACACAGAGACGCTGGTTGAACAACAAAACTCTTTAGCTCAGAAGTAACCCCTTATATTAACAGAAGAATGAGTACACAGTTTTGCTCAGCTGCTAATACAATAAATTAATTGTCTGCTGTTCAACCCCTGGGTTGAAGCAACTCCCCGTATTTATACATACAAATCATAACAAACCCTATAATCAAGCAACCATGAAGATCTCTGATCTTCAGGCGCCCTAAATAACTAGTTGTTACAATACGTGGGCAGAGCAGAGACATCGAAATATGAGAGAGTTATCAATTGACCCAAGAGTAGTGGTCCTTCCAAATCGCAGCTAGACTCGAGCAACAACATACTCAAAATGGCACATTCTGTTACAGCTGCCCTGTCACAGTTGTGCCTTGATTAATAATTCGAGCCCCAAGGATCCCTCTACAAGCAACGAACATCCTTCCTTCATGACTTGTTCAACCCCGATCTTCCTGTAGTCCATTTATCTCAACTACCTTCATAAATTGTAACATGTTAGCACAATTGAGAGATGCACAACTTTAATTATCACAATCATAAGCATTAATAAAATAAAACAATGATCAGCCATACCTTGGTAATTTGGGGAATAAGGTAAGGACAATAGGTCTAATTGCCATGATAAATGGTGTAGGACAGGGGCAGGAAAGATGATTAATGATGATTAAAAAGGGCCAATTCTAGGCTCAACATCTCCCCCCAACTACCCTGTTGCATGTCCTCATGCAACAACCTGCATCTGAATCGTGTACTGAGCTCTATCCAAGAAGAGAGAAAGAAGTGTAGGAAACTCAGGCACCTTATCTATCTTTTGAAAGGCCTCTGTGAGTAACCCAGTATCTTCCAACCTCACTGTTTCCCTTCCACTGCTACTTGCTGGTGTCTGGGAATGCAATTGGTGTAGTGGGAATCTTCCTGCAGTCTCATTATGCTGTGCCTGGGGGAGTTGAAAGGAAATCCTCAATCTGAATCCAACTCAATGACATCTCTAGGATGTGGAAGTACTGGTTCTTGTGGGACAGTGTCTTCCAGCTCATCGAGGTTTAACAAGAGAGTTGCTAGTTCTTGTGTAACAGCAACATCCCTTAAACCTTCTTCAGTAGCTACCTTTATTGATTTTGGAGACACTGGTTCTTGTGTAACAGCGTCTTCTTTGTCCTTCTGCTGTTGAGATTGGATATCCTTCTCATCGTGCAATCCTTCCTCCAAGATTTCGGTGTCTCCTGAGCATGGTGTCTGTACCTATTCATCTTCACTCCACTATATATCGGGAATGATATCCACTCTAGGGTTATCTTCTAAATGCAATTCAGGAGTTCCTGCTGCAGCTTCCAAGGGTGTTGGTTCTTGTGTAGCAACATCCTGGCTTGCCTCTTCATCCTTCTTTTGCTGCAAACCTTCCTCCAAGATTTCGGTGTCACCTGAGCATGGTGTCTGTACCTGTTCATCTTCACTCCACTGTATATCGGGAATGATATCCACTCCAGGGTTATCTTCTAAATGCATTTCAGGAGTTCCTGCTGCAGCTTCCAAGGGTGTTGGTTCTTGTGTAGCAACATCCTGGCTTGCCTCTTCATCCTTCTTTTGCTGCAACTCTTCTCCTATGAGCTCTGTATCATGGGAGTCCTCTGGGGTTACAACCCAGAGTTCATCATTAAACTCCAGAGTCTCCTCTGTCCTAGGTTCTTCTCCCATCTGTTTAGCCGATTGGACAAGTATATTCAGGTTTGCTGGTTCTTGTGTTACAGCATCCTGTTCCAATTTATCACTGTCCTGTCTTTGTATCTCTTCTTCTAAAATTTCTGTGTCCTGGGAGCATTCTGGGGTGTCAGCATATCCTTTATAAGTTCCAGAGCATCCTTCATTCCAAGTTCTTCTCCCATCTGCTCTATAATCTCTGTATCGTGGAAACATTCTGGGGTTACAATACATTCCTTATTAATCTCCAGAGCATCCTCCATCCCATGTTCTTCTCCTACATGTTCCATAATTTTTGCATCATGGGAAGTGGCAGCTGCAGCAAGGATGTTTAAAAGTGCTGGTTCTTGTGTGGCAGCACCTTCTTTTTCCATTGCTTTCCCCACTGTGGCCACAGGCTGTTGTGCTGAATAAGTGCTAAGTAGAATTTTATGTCCTGCTTCCTCAAAGATTTCTCCACAGGTGGGGCAGAGTATTCGTTCATCCTTCTCTCCAGCTCCAGCAGAATCTAATTCCTCCACTTGGTCTGCAACCTCTATCAGTGTGTACATTTTTCTTTCACCCTGCTTTCTGCAGGTTTCCTTCCAAGTTTCCAACTCCCTTCTAAGCACTTGGAGGTCCTCTTTCATCATTACGTTCTCATACAGTAGTCCTTCAATTCCAGGTTCTTCCTCTACTGGCCTTTGTGGAGCATCCATCGGTCGTGGTGCAAGGATTTGGGGCTCAACCTGTGTCTCTAAGGTTGCCCATCTTTTCCTAGCTTCCTCTGCTGCTGTGGTAGATCGAGTTCTTTTCTTCCTGATTGGTGCTATTAGGTCAAATTCATTGGTGGCTCTCTTTCTCTTCTTCTGTGACGTTTTCTTTTGTGGTTTTTCCTTTTGTGGTATTTCCTTCTATGGAGCTGGGACATAGGGAACCAAAGTTGAGGTCGAAGGAATATTTCTTTGCCCCTCATGCTTTTCTTCTTCAATCACAGCTCCTCCTCCTACCCACTCAGGTGAAGACTCAATTGTTACCAGCTCAATGTCTTCTTCCATTGCCCTGGCTCCGTCATCTTCAGGTTCCATTGTCGCAGCATGTGATGCTGCTCCAATTTCACCTTCTGCTGTCGGAGCTGTCCTGTTATCTAGGTTTTCCACAAAGGTTTCATCTAAATTATCACCTAAAGGCTCTGTTTGTGCCTCCCCTTTCTCTCCTTCAAATGCAGTGTCATCCCCCACTGGTTCTGCTTGTGCCGGAGATTCATCTCCCCCGTATGGCCCTGGTTGTTCTTCCTCTAATATAGGTTCATTCTCCCCAGATGGCCCAGCTTGTGCCCCCAGTTGTTGTTCTTCCACTGTGGTTTCATCCACCCCTGATGGTCCTGCCTGTGTCCCTGATTGTTGTTCTTCTCCCATTTCATCCCTCCCCCCAACTTCGCTGGAGGAACTCCGGACCTCCTGTGGTGGCAGAATCGGTATTTGCTGTAATGGGACGACCCGCAAGGGGACAGGTTGCTGAGGTCGGGTGATGAATTGTTCCCAAGTTATATGATGTTGGGCAAGGGTTCTTGTAATCATTAATTTGATAAGGCCATGGTGGGTGAGAGATGATAGGGGGTGCTTAGCAGACTGAACAAATGTCGCCATATGGCGCAAGTCGTGCAGTAAATAAAATGGAATGTTCAATAAAATGCCATGGCGGAGATGAGAAAGCAAAGGAAGCTCAGATTTATACACAGTTTGATATCTACCTTCACAAGTAATGTACTTCTTGAGGAAGACCGCAACCTGGTCCTATGGCCACGGCAGTGAGTTCAATGCAATCCCCCTTCTGGATGCTTCAACTTGCTCCCCTGGGAGTAAAAATTCTTCTCGTGCAACCGTTGCAGGGACCCGTCAGTTAAACCATGGTTTTCCGACCATCGGGATGGCTGTAACCTTGGATATAATGATCTCGGAGACTTCTATACGCAGCCCCCACACCATGGAGTGAGTTTTGGTAAGATTCAAGGAAAATTGCAGGGCTGCGTCCCGATCGAATCCGTCCAACCGTTCAAAGAATTCGAGCCACCAGCAGCTTGAAAAATGGCAAGAACTTGAAGATTTCGCCTGAGTTCTCGTGTATTGAAAGGTTCATGGCGAACTGGAATCCCCATGGTGCTGGCTGCAAGCTGAAGTTACTATTCCACTGACTACAGGACCCCAGAATGGAAGTTCCAGCACAGAGGATGCACGAATCGCTGAGCGGAGACGATGAGAGAATGGCCAAATTTGGAAAGTTGAGCATAGAACAGTGTTTGAAATTTTCATGCCGAATTGGGGAAGGTGGCAGTTATTAGCGTTTACGTCGTACGAGGGAAAGGTTTAATCAGGTATAATGGTGGTACGAGTGAAGGTATGACCAATATCGTTTAAATGATATCAATGCTTAATCACGTGATAAATGAAAGCCATACCTCATAAAACTGTGCGTCGGAAAGATGCAGAAAATGGTGGAGCATGCTGTTGGTGACGTCACGGAGACGAATTCGTGCACAGTCGGACGTGTGATCATGATGACTCGGATAAGGCAATAAGTTCTTTCGCCGGTGAAACACAAACCATCGCTTCCTCGGGGTTGGAATGATGGGTTCGCCAGCACGACTGAGGTGAATCAGCACCATTATTAGCAGGTTTGAAACAATTCTTCTGTTAACACGGGAGTTACTACTGCAAGTTGCCAAAAAAATGATAGCACGGCCGACGAAAAAGATGTTGCAGTCGTCAAAAAAAATATGTTGCAGCCACCAGGAAAGAAGTTGCAGCCACCGAAAAAGAATTCACGGCAGCCGAAACAATAATTTACAGTATTGGGGAAAATTACAGCTGTCACGGAAAATTTTTACGGTGGCGGGAAAAATTACAGATGGGGGAAAAAGTTGTTGCAGCGCTGTGACGTGATGTTGCAGCCGCTGGATTGAAGTCGCGGCTACCGGGGATGATTTACAGCTGCCGGGAGAAAGGATTTTACGGTAGACGAAAAACAATAACGCAGGTGCTGGAAATTGAGGTGGCAGCTGCAGAAAAATATGTTGCAGCTGCCGATGTTGCAGCCGCCGATGTTGCAGCCGCCGATGTTGCAGCTGCCAGAAAGGATTGACGACTGACAAAAAAAAGGATATTACGGCTGTTGGAAATGAGGTGGCAGCCGCTGGGAAATGAGATGGCAGCCGTGGGGAAATGAGGTGGCCTCTGAGGAAAAAGATGTTGCAGCTGCGGGAAAATGATTGCGGCTGTGGGGAAATGATGTGGCAGTGGCTGGTAAATGAGGTGGCAGCTGCAGAGAAAGATGTTGCAGCCGCCGATGTTGCAGCTGCCGAAAAAGATTGACGGCAGGCGGGAAAAAGGATTTTACAGCTGTTGGGGAAAAGGGTAATGTGGTTGCCGAAAAAAAGATATACAGCTGCGGGAAAAGATTTATAGCTGCCGGAAAAGATGTTGCAGCTGTCGAAAAATATGTCGCAGCTGCCGGAATTTTTTTTTTTTAGGAAAGGACGGCACAGGGAGATTTTCGTTTAACGGGCCCAAACTGGTCGTTCTCCTGGCGCTTCCCTGAAATTTTTTGAAAAATGACAGCAAACAAAAAGATCAAATACAAAGAGGAAAAAAAACAACAGTTATACGCTACAACAGGAAATTATTTATGTACAACAAATACGATTTTCAGTTTAAGGTTTGGCAAAGGCAGAGAAAAGTTCCTGCTCTGGTGCCAACTGATAATCTGGATCGGCAGCAATTTGTGAAATGAATGCATCTTTCCAAATGGGCTTACGATACAGTTGCAGTCTGTGTCCGTTAGCAAGTAATGGTATACGATTTTCATCAATGGTCACCAGGCGAACAGTGCCGTTGTCAAATACCCTGTCGACCAAATATGGACCCAGCCATCTTGTACGTAATTTTCCTTTAAAATCCTTCTTGAATCTGGAGTCGTATAATAATGCCCAGTCTCCTTCACGGAAGATTTTCTTTTTGATGAATCGGTCATGCCAGTTAGATCTCTGTTGCTGAAGCAGCACAGTCTGGTCTACTGCAGCTAACCGTTTCTCATCCAGTTCATTTAATTGATTCAATCTTCTCTTCTGGGCTTCTGTTACTTCCAGATTCATTTCGGTGGTTGTTTTCAGGGTCTTGATCTCAAATTCAATTGGAAAGATGGCACTCTTTCCATACACCAGATCATAGGGAGAAAACCCTGTGGTGTTGCGCCAAGTTGTGTGATATGCCCACAGTGCTTCTGGAAGCCTGTCATCCCAATCCCTTCGATGGATTTTAACTGTTTTAGTAAGGATTGCTTCAATAAATTTATTAGTACTTTCCACCTGACCATTGGCCTAGGGGTGATAAGGTGAAGCTATCCTATGCTGCACATGATACTTCCGGAGCAAGGATTCAAATTGGTGTGAGATGAATTGCGGTCCCCCATCGGTAACTACTTCCTTTGGTACCCCAAAGCGGGTAAATATTTCACTGTACAAAAAATCAATCACCGCCTGGTCATTAGCCTTAGCCAAGGCTACAACTTCTACCCACTTGGTCATGTAATCTGTACACACCAGAATGTAAACCTTCTGTCTGGAAGGAGGGTTGATAGGGCCAACAAAGTCCAATACCCATCTATCAAACGGTTCTAGTACCACTTGGGGCTGTAAAGGAATCTGATCTGTCTTATTAGGTTGGCCCATCCTTTGGCAGCTGTCACAGGACTGAACATATCTTTTAGCGTCCCTGAACAGTGTCGGCCAATAGTAGCCCATCCGCAGCGATTTATGCCCCATTCTTCTGTCTGCAAAGTGTCCTCCACAAGGTTCATCATGACAGGCCTTCAGTATATGAAAGATCTCATCTTCCCTTACACATCTCCTAATCTCAAGATCGGGTCCTGTGTAAAAGAGATGACCATTGAGCCAACAATACCTGGCACTTTGCTGGATAATTTTTCTTTTCTCTCGTTTAGACATATGTGGCGGAAGCTTTCCTGCAACCAAATAATTAGCAACATCTGCATACCAGGGTGAATGAGCTGAGAGTGCGAATAGATGTTCATCTGGGAAAGAATCCTCAACAAGCGAACTGTCATCACTGTTAGTAAATCGTGATAAAAAATCAACAACAACATTTTCTTTTCCAGGTTTATCTATAATGGTAATATCAAATTCCTGTAATAATACAAGCCACCTGGTTACTCTGGCATTGGTGACAGGTTTGTTCATTAAATACTTAATGGAAGAGTGGTCAGTGTGCACAAATGTAGGATACCCAGTAATGTAATGTCGAAACTTATTAATAGAATAAACAATAGCCAGGAATTCTTTTTCAGTGACAGTATAATTTAGTTCAGTAGGGGCTAAGTTTTTACTAACATAATAGATAGCATAAGGTACTTGACCATCCTGCTGTCCTAGTACTGCTCCAATGGCAGTATCAGAAGCATCTGAAGAAATGTGGAAAGGTATGGTCCAATTAGGTCCCCTTAGAATAGGGGCTGTGGACAACTTCTCTTTAAGTTTATCAAATGCTGTCTGGCATGCTGTACTCCACACAAACTGTGCGTCCTTCATTAACAATGAAAACAAAGGAGAAGCAAGTTTGGAGAAGTTTTCTATAAATCTCCTGTAATATCCAGCATGTCCCAGAAAACTTCGCACCTCTTTCTGAGTTGAAGGAGTTGGTATATTTTTTATCACCTTAATTTTTGAAGGATCCACTTGAATACCATCGGTAGAGATGAAATGTCCTAATACCACCCCCTCACTCATCATCATATGGCATTTTTCAGTGCTTAATGAGAGGCGAGCCTGTTCACAGCGAATTAAAACTTCTTCAAATTTTTCAGTGCTTCCTCAAAATCCTTTCCATAGGGAGTAAAATCATCCATAAAGACTTCCATACTATCATTAACCAATTCAGAAAATATGCCAATTACAGCTCTTTGGAACGTTGCTGGTGCATTGCATAAGCCAAAGGGAAGCACCCTATAGGAAAACGTTCCCCAGGGGAAAGTGAAGGTGGTCTTATCCTGATCCTCTAGAGCAATCTGAATTTGGTTGTACTCGCTGAACCCATCCAAGAAGGAGAAGAACTTCTTCCCTGATAGGGTATCAAGTACTTGGTCAATAAAGGGCAGAGGAAAATGATCCTTTTGTGTAGCTTTGTTCAGCTCCCTATAATCAACACAGACTCTCCATTTACCATTTTTCTTGGGCACAATTACAAGTGGGGAAACCCACTCACTATCTGAAATAGGGTAGATAAATCCTGCTTCCAAAAATTTCTGGATTTCCTCCTTCACTATATCCCTCAGATTGGGGTTCATGCGTCGTTGGGGTTGACATACAGGCCGGGAGTCATTTTTAATATAAATATGATGAGTGCACAGATTGGAAGGGATACCCTTCATGTCTGTATACTCCCAGGCGAATGCCCCCTTACGTTCCTTCAAGAGATTGATTAGGCGCATCTGTTCTTCTGAGGAGAGACCAGGGTTGATGTTCAAAGTTCTTCTAGGCTCTACCTCAATAGGAATGCTTCTCGAGTTTTTCAAAACTGGGATTATGTTTGCGTCATCGACTAGTGCTTCCTCCGTAAGCTGTTCTTGTTCTTCCTTACCAAGGGTAATGTTCAGGAGTTGATAAACTTCTTTATCCACTGAAGCAGGTTTGCTAATGAAATTACTGATGGCATCGTCTTCTGTTTCATTTTTGAAAGTTAGGGCCTTCCCTATTGTTAATAGTGGCTGAACATCCTCCTCCTCTTCCTGTTCTATCCAAAGGGAAGTTTCAGTTTCTAGACTCGGCCGTGCTGGAGGATACAGGGTGAGGTTTTTGGTTTCCATACCATCAGATATAGTCATGGACCCCGATCGAAAGCTGATGCAAGCATCAGCTGTGGCCAACCAAGGCCTCCCCAGGATCAATGGGTGTCCCCCCAGCTGTGATTTTGGTTGTAATACCAGAAAGTTGGCAAGGTATTCCCATGAGTCTACTGAGATGACAAGATCGTCCAGAATCCCTTCGGGTCTGATGGTGGATCTGTCTGCCAATTCTAAAATGGTAGGGGTCGGTCTAATATTGGTGAATCCAAGCTTCTTTACAGTCTCAATTGTTATAACATTGATCGCTGCTCCTAAATCTACTAGCACGTTGGGTATCTGCGTCTGTCCTATATGTACAGTGAAAGTAGGATTGTCAGGGTCGTCATACTTGGTCACAGGGGTTTTTCCTGTCATTAAAGCAGATAAATTCCTTATGACATGAACAGTGGGAGGATCTCTGGGCTTCCTTCCTAGTCTTTTAGTGCACAGGTCCCGAACAGTTCTAGCATAAATAGGTACGTCTTGAAGAGCTTGCAAAAGGGGGATCTTAACATAAAGATTCTTCAACTCTCCTAGGAGATTGAACTGAGGTTGCCCCCCTATTTTTGGCAGCATTAGTCTCTCAGGGTATGGTGGTTTCCTTACCAGCTGGGTAGGCTGCGTATTATCTGATTTCTCATTTAATGTTTCATTCGTCCCATCTGAGGGATGCTCAGCACCTTCAGTGATAGGAACCGGATCGAATGGATGCTGGGAACTCTCTCCTTTGTCATGCACAGAAGGTGGAATATCTTCTGAAATTACACGTTCTATTATCTTCCCAGACCATAGGCGAATATCATTACAAGGTACAGGGGAGAGAGAGTAGGACGGCATATTGAGAGCTTCCAATTGATGGACTGTTTTATTATTTGGGTTAGGATTAGGTTGGGCAAGCAGCTGAGGCCGTATTGGTATATTAGGAACAAGATTATTCTGCAGCTGCAGCTGCGATTGCTAAGGTGGGTATTGAGGATATTGAGGAAATTGAGGATATGGAGGAGAATATGGTAACTGCTGAGGTGGAGGTGGTTGAGGAAATTGGTTCCCAGGATGGAAGTTTCTCCATCCAGGAGACCATGACGTAGGTTGATGTGGTGGCTGTGTCCAAGGAATCCATGAGTTATAACTTTGTACTGCAGGTTGAGAAGGATTCCACTGAGCATAATTTGAAGGGAATTGTGTATTCATATTTTGCATATTATTATTCCAACTGTTCATATTATTCAAAAATGGAAATGAGTCTGGAGACATACCTTGATTTCGGGGCTGCCAAGGTTTCTTCTGTACAATGAAGTAGGCTGATTCCACTTTTGGAGTTGACGCTTGCAGAACAGCCTTTACTTGGGGAAGTGTGGGGCATTCTTTCATGTCATGGTTCAGCTCGCACAGCTGACATACTTGTATTTTGTCAAGAGGGCATTCTTTCAGTGGATGATTCTTTCTACATCGGGGACAGAACACACCTAGTGTGAGATCCTCCACTGCCTGTCTTTGTTTGGCCTTCAGGACATCAATCTCCGAAGAGATGGAGCTCATCATTTCTGTTTTAAAATTTTCAAGAAGATTGCCTATCTCTGCACGTGTAGCTCCTCCATTGGATGACTTCTGAGTTCTGTCGAAGACATCATGTTCCAGCTTATCTCGTTTATCCCGCTTATTATTTCTGGAAGATCCCCTGGAGTATCTCTTACATAATTCCACAATCGTCTCAAAAGGTTCTTTGGAGATATCTCCTTTTCCTAACAGATTTAACATGTATAAACAATCATCCCTGATCCCTCGAAGCAATATTATCTTGAGCACATCCAGCCCCATGTTTGTCTGCCCGGCTCTTTGCACATTGTACAGCAACCTTTCTACAAAATCCTCCAGGCTTTCATCCTCCTTCTGCACCATCTTAAATAATTCCTCTCTTTTGTCCCTGGTGTTGCAATATTCTTGATATTTCTCCAGGAACACTTGCTTCATCTTATTCCAATTAGCAACAGTTCCTCCCCCAAGGCTCATGAACCATCGTAATGCATTGTCCTTCAGGGTGGCAGGAAAAAGCTTCAGCTTTTGGGCATCTGTGACATAATCATAGCTGCGACAGAGGATATCGAATTCAAAAAGGAATTCGTCTGGATCTTCTACCGCCCTGCCATGGAAGCGAGGTAACACCGATGGTGAGATGTTTTTCATAGGAGCTGTCCCTTCTAGCTGCTGTATTGGAAATTGTAATGTAGCCATCGTTCCTTCTGGCAGGGAGTCATTTTCATGATGGTATTGTACCACTGCTTCTTCCTCTTCGTTCTCATGTCTGTTATTCATCTTTTCTTCTGTATCCTCTTCTTCGTTCGTTCCTGCGTTCTTTACCTCAGTTGTAACAGCTGCGTATTCTTCAGTTGTAACAGCTGCGTATTCTTCAGTTGTAACAGCTGAATCAGCTGTACCTTCTTTAGCAGGGGTATATGCAGGAATCACAGCTGCTCCTGTATTTTCCACCGTGGATCCTGATGCTGGCGCTCCAAGATCAGCAGGGCTTCTTTTAATAGGAGTCTCCCGTTGACGAGTCCTGGTAGCTGAATCAGTTCTGTCAACAAGATCGTCGATGAATGTCCTTCTGCCCAACGGTGGTCCTCGACCACGACCCGAACCACCTGTGCTGTTAGTATTTTGTGGGGTTTTGGGAGTTGGGAGGTGATCGCGTTTTACCCTCCTTGTATTCATGCGAAGAAGATCATTTCAACAAAGAAGAGACTGACTAAAAGCAATTATCAGATGCAACTAATGACTAGTGTTTAATTTTTATCCTTCCCCGGCAACGGCACCAAAATGTCAAGCACTCTATATGTAG
Source organism: Larix kaempferi (assembly GCA_027924585.1). Classification (NCBI taxonomy): domain Eukaryota; kingdom Viridiplantae; phylum Streptophyta; class Pinopsida; order Pinales; family Pinaceae; genus Larix; species Larix kaempferi. The sequence goes on along the minus strand of BSBM01000055.1, from coordinate 41,996,562 downwards.
ATAAATTGTTACCAATGCACACAGAGCATATGAAATTTATTGTCAACCCGAGAAAGTCTTTTTATTTCAAAGGATAAGTGCACAATATATGATTAAACAGCAAACCATTAGAAGTGAATACTTTTATCTTCTATCATCCATGTTCATCCCAAGAATCTATGCAATCCCAATTGCCTTCTAACTGCTATACTTCAATTCTTCTCTATCATGCATCAATAAGAAATGGTATCAGATCTAATCAACAATTGCAGAAAAGAAATCTCATTCGTATTCTAGAACAATCACTTGTCTGATCTAATCAATCTGGAAATCATAAAACATAAACTAAACATTAATCTAGAAATCCAATTGCAAAAGATTGAGTCAACTATTCTAAGAAATTGAATTGTAGAATGGAAATCAAGCAACACACAACAGGAAAGATAAATTGTAAAGGCTCATGGGATCATAACTTAGCTGTAAGATGAACACGACTGCGTATAACAGCAATTGAAATACATAAAGCAAACCTTACTCAGTCGACTGTTATTATACACCATTCACCAATCTCACAGAAATATAATCTTTTACTGAAAAATCCACACAATAAATATTGCTGCTGCGTACAAAAGGAAAGAACAAAGCATCACACAACAAGAAAGATAAAATCCTATTTTAACTCAGCAATCTCTGTGGAAGACGGGCCCAGTCTTCACACAGAGACGTTGGTTGAACAACACAACTCTTTAGCTCAGAAGTAACCCCTTATATTAACAGAAGAATGAGTACACAGTTTTGCTCAGCTGCTAATACAATAAATTAATTGTCTGCTGTTCAACCCCTGGGTCGAAGTAACTCCCCGTATTTATACATACAAATCATAACAAACCCTATAATCGGGCAGCCATGAAGATCTCTGATCTTCAGGCGCCCTAAATAATTAGCTGTTACAATACATGGGCAGAGCAGAGACATCGAAATATGAGAGAGTTATCAATTGACCCAAGAGTAGTGGTCCATCCAAATCGCAGCTAGACTCGAGCAACAACATACTCAAAATGGCGCATTCTGTTACAGCTGCCCTGTCACAGCTGTGCCTTGATTAATAATTCGAGCCCCAAGGATCCCTCTACAAGCAACGAACATCCTTCCTTCATGACTTGTTCAGCCCTGATCTTCCTGCAGTCCATTTATCTCAACTACCTTCATAAATTGTAACATGTTAGCACAATTGAGAGATGCACAGCTTTAATTATCACAATCATAAGCATTAATAAAATAAAACAATGATCAGCCATACCTTGGTAATTTGGGGAATAAGGTAAGGACAATAGATCTAATTGCCATGATAAATGGTGTAGGACAGGGGCAGGAAAGATGATTAATGATGATTAAAAAGGGCCAATTTTGGGCTCAACAGCTAACTGAGGGCTAGGTGTTGGACTGATGACTACAATGCATGCAAACCCTAAATGATGCATGCAAACCCTAAAAGTGCATGCATGACTGAAAATGTAAATGATCAAAATACTGGTGGGACTAGGATGGAATATAGCAATATCCTAACACCCCCCCTTAATCCATCCCGGGCCTTGGTAACTAAGACCAAAGGTCACCCAATACAATGAATAATAACAGTCAATAAACCAAGGAAGTGGGGAAAATTTCATGGGAAAAATACCCCCTCCTCAAAACAGACTATAAGGCACACATAAAAAAATAAATGCTCCAAACTCAAGCAGGTGTGATGCTTGGTCATATGTCTGGAGGTATCTTCTTCTTGGGAAGAAGCGGATCATGCTCAAAAAGCATGTGCTTGTACTTTCTCTTCAGATCGAATGTGATGAGAACAAATCCAAAAGTATGAGGATGATCCTTGAACCTATGATTTGAATCAATTGAGGTAGGATAAAAAACATGAATATGCAGATAGTCTTTTGTCTTCTCCTTCGAACCATGATGGGTGAGATTATGCCAAAAGGAAGCATTAAATAATAATGATTGCTTGAAATCCAAATCACATTTAAGACTTGATGAATAGTTTCGTGAGATCTCCTTTGAACCAGCAGGGGTGAGATCAAAACTATCATATGCATGAGAAATTATCCCAAGTAGTAATTGCTTAGAATCCAAACTAGATCCAAGAGTTGAATCATGGTTTCTTGAGATCTCCTTTGAACCATAATAGGTGAGATCAAAACCAGTAAATGCATGAGAAATTATCCCAAGCGAATGGTCATGGTTTCTTGAGATCTCCTTTGAACCAACAGGGGTGAGATCAAAACCATGATGTGCATGAGAAATTATCCCAAGCGAATGGCAATGGCCATATTCTTTAATAACCTTCTGAAAGCATGGAATAATGATCATATAGTAGTAAATAAGAGTTGATTACTTGAGGAGAGAGAATGCATTACCTCCAATAGCTGATTTGATCTCCGAAATAATCATGTGATCATGATGCAAACCAACAGACTCTGGTGCAAGAGAGGATTTAGGACCTTCTGCAATATCTAGAGTGTGAGTTGGCACAGAAAGAGAAGAAAGTTGGAGCATGAGTGTAGAATCTGTAGGTTCTTTGTGGACAACTTCAATATGAGATGATACTGGTTCATGATCTGAGAGACCATCAAGGGGAGCGAATGCATCACTGGGCTTGCTTTTGGTTTGGACCAATCCCTTCATTCTGTCTGCCAAATATTTCATCCAGGTAGGCCCATAGCTCTTTTGGAGATTCAACATCATCAATGAATTGATGTACTAAGCATCGAGACATAGCAAACATCATGGTTGCAATGACTCTGCCACCTTTATTTAACCAGTCAATCTTTTCTTCAGAGGATTCGAACTCTCTCTCAAAACAATAATCAAAGAGACCATTTATCTTCAAATATGCTATCATCTTTGGTTTCCATTCATCATAGTTGAATGGAGAAAGAGGATCATAGTTGAATGGAGGAGGATAGATTTCTTATGAATACATGGAAGCTGTAGAAGACCTGCAAAAACAATAGATAATATTTGCAACTACTACTGCTGCAAAAGTGCAGAAACTACCGCACTCGAAATCTTGATAATAACCTGCAAAAAACTCTCAAGAATGGAGATAAACAATACTCTCAACATGCTCTAATACCATGTGAAAATCCTCACAACAGATCTAAGAGATGATGTATACCTCACAAGACTAATTATGATTAAGCAGGAAAATAGAAGAAGAGTGGTCAATGCAGTATAATGAGCAACAAAATAATAATACAGTAGAACTCAGATAGAAGCAAAAATACTTCACACACACTATTTAATTAATCACAATATGGACAAATAAATAGTACAATGCATGAGGATTTGAATTCCTAAGGTGGCAATTCGAATTAGCCTTCATGGAGTGATCAAAGGATCACTGGAGTGTCATCGGAGCACAACTGGAAGTCTTCATCATCATCAGTGGAGTCATCAATGCTCAAGTAACTGTCAACCATCAGTCAAATTGAGTCTGGTAGGTGTAACTGAGTGTAACTAAGTGTAACTGAGTATAAATTGAAGACAACTGGACTGGTAGGTGAAGAAGGGCGAGTTGCTTCCTAAAATCAAGGAAGAAGGGCGCATTAAGCAACTAGAGGGATAAAAATGATCAGTGAGAAGCTCTCGGGGGCTGGCTAACTGAGGGCTAGGTGCTGGACTGATGAATAGAATGCATGCAAACCCTAAAAGTGCATGCATGACTGAAAATGTAAATGATCAAAATATTGGTGGGACTAGGATGGAGTATAGGAATATCCTAACAGATAGTGGTTCAAACAAGAACATGACTAGATTTAGGAGCGCCAGCTCAGATTTGAAGGGAAATAAGTTCTCCTATCAGGTGGAGCTTGGAGATAATACCACCTATTCGATCCAAGGAGTTTGACCACTTCCTTTCAGTTGAATTCAGGTGATGTGCTCGATATTGATGATATTATGTAAGTTCCTGGTCTAAAGAAGAATCTCCTATCTATTTCAGTTCTAGAAGATAAAGGTTTCGGAGTAATCTTTATGGACAACAAAGTGCTCTTTTGACCTAAGAATTTAGACTTGAATTCTGCAGATGTGATTGCAGTTAGAGAGGGAGGTGTCTACAAAGTTCCTGGAAATTTCATTAAAGCCATGATCCATGACACCATCAGTCCTTGTGAACTATGGCATTGGATGCTTGGTCATCTTCATTTCAAAGTGCTACCTGGATTACAAAAGATGGTAAAAAGTATGCCTATATTTCAATTTGAGCATGATGTTATTTGTAGGGGTTTTGCTCTTGGTAAGAACATCAATAAAATATTTCCAAACAATACTAAAATATCTAGAGGGATCTTGGAATTGATCCATTCAGATCTACATGGTCCCATGTCTCCACCATCCTTAAGTGGTTATCTGTATATGTGCTTTTCATAGATGACTTCTGTTGCAAGTCATGGATCTATTTTATGAAAACAAAGAGTGAAACTTTCAACAAGTTTCAAGAGTTTAAAGTATTGGTTGAGAATCAGTCTATGAAGCATGTTCATGCTTTGAGATTCGATAATGGAGGAGAGTTCGATTCTCATGATTTTAATGACTTCCACTGAGAGGTAGGAATAAAAAGACAACTGACTGTACCTTACAACCCCCAACAAAATGGGGTCGCTGGAAGAAAGAACATAACAATCTATGAGGCTACAAAAGCTATGGTGGGGGATCAGGATCTACCCACCTCCTTATGGGAAGAAGCCTCCAACACCACTGTTTATATTCATAACAAAATCCCTCATGCTATCCTGGGAAAAAAGACTCATGAAAAAGTTTTCATTGGTGAAAAACTAGATGTTGGAGACTTGAATATTTTTGGTTGTCTCGTCTACATTCATTTTCCAAAAGAGAAGAGGAAAAATATGGAGCTATCCAGAAATAAATGCACATTTATTGGATATAATGAATCCTCCAAGGCTTATAGAATCTATGTTCCAGGACAAAGGCACATTGAAGTTAGTAGAGATGTAACATTTCATGAAGAAGCTTCCCTCAAGCGCTCTAAATAACTTCAATCTGATTTAGATATGGAGGATCATTAGACTCCCATGATGGAGGATCCAGGTTCTAGTCCCCCTCTTTCAGATATTGAAAGGGAGAATCCAAAAGATTCCTTAGATCCACTTGATCTTGAAGAGCCAGTAGAACTGGTAGAAATATCACTTGATGAACCTCTTTATAAGAGGACATCTTCCTGGTGTCGAGACATTCTGCAAGAGGTAGAAAAGAATGGAACACCATCAGGCATATCCAAGGAGCAAAGGATACCTAAAATATATTTAGGATATGCAGCACAGATGAGTCACATCAGTGATTCAGAACCCACCACCTATGAGGAAGCTACTAAGAAGCAAGTATGGAAATATGCCATGGTGGAAGAATACAAATCCATCATGAATAATGATATGTGGGAAGTGGTTTCTAAACCTGAATGGAATTCAATAGTAACTTCCAAGTGGCTTTATAAAATCAAACATGCAGCTGATGGAAATATTGAAATATATAAAGCAATATTTGTGGCTTGTGGTTTCTCACAGAAAGAAGGAATAGAATATGATGAGACATTCACTCCTGTGGCCAAATACACTACTATTCGAGCCATGATTTCACTTTCCTTGGTTATGGGGTGGAAGCTTCACTGGATGGATGTAAAGACTTCCTTTCTCAATGGTGAAGTTGAGGAAGACGTATACATATAGAAACCTGAGGGGTTTGTAGTTCATGGGAAGGAGTCCCATGTATGCAAACTTAAGAAAGCATTTTATGGGATTAAGTAGGCCTCGAGGAGTTTCTATTCAAGGATTGACATCTATATTTAGAGCTTGGGATTCTCCAAAATTGAAGCTAACCCCAACCTGTACTTCAAGTCTGTGAAGAATCAACCACTGATATTGGTTCTCTATGTTGATGAATTGTTCCTTACTGGAGAGGAACAACAAATAGATCAGTGCAAGAGGGAACTCATTTATGAGATCGAAATGAGGACTTGGGTCTTATGCACTACTTTCTTTGTCTGGAATTTTGGAAAAGGAGAGATTATATATTTCTTTCAGAAGGAAAGTACACAATTGATGTGTTGCGCAGGTTTGGTATGAGGGATTGTAAATCCATGTCTACACCAATGTTTTCTAATATGAAGAAACTACATGAGTCAGATTCCAGATCGGATCTAGTGGATCCTACCATGTATAGGAAACTCATTGGTTCCTTGATGTATTTGATACATAGTAGACCAGACATATGTTATGCAGTGAGTATAGTGAGTCAGTTCATTTCTGAGCCAAGACATAGATATTGGGTTGCTTCCAAGCATGTGCTTAGATACCTTCGAGGTACTATTGCTTATGGACTCATATATTCTTCTAGTGGAGGAGTGATGCTACTTGGTTATGCTGAATCTGACTGGGATGGTAGTATTGTGGACTGAAATAGTACATTCGGATTTTGTTTTAGCTTGGGATCAACTATGATCTCTTGGTCCAGGAGGAAGCATGGATCTGTTGCCCAGAGTATTACAAAAGAAGAGTATATTGCAGCTAGTATCACCTTCCAAGAATCTATGTGGCTTAGGAATCTACTTGCTAGGTTGTTCGGTGAGAAGCTTGAGACTACTGTCATTCTCCTTGAAAATTGGAGTTGCATCAAGATCTTAGAAAACCCTATGTTTCATGATAGATCAAAACACATTGAGATGAAATACCACTACATCGAAGACATGGTCCAGAGAGGTGCCATAAGACTTCAGTACATTACTATTGATGATCAGATAGCAAATATATTGACTAAGCCTCCGTCCTTGATGAAGTATAGGTGCTTTCGAGACAAGCTTGGTATGGCAGAGAATGCCTCCCTTGCTGAGAGGGAGTGTTAAATTTACAACATCATGAGTCATTCTACAAGTCAATCGTGTGTGCCAGGATTGAGCCTCGTGTGTCGAGGCAGTGCCTTTGGGAGCCTGAGTTGGACTCAGGAAAATTGGAGTAGATTCTTTAGTTGGAATCAATAATGACTAAGCCTTATGTGTAAAGGTTAAGCCTCATGTGGTGAGGTCAGTGCTTTGTATGTCAAATTGATGATGTTGTACATCATTGCTTGTCAAGGCTAAGGTCTTGTATGTTAAGACAAATCCTCATGTGTTGAGGTAGTGCCTCATGTGTTGAGGTAATGATTTGCATGTCAAAGCATGAATGGTGTGTGATGTACTACTAACCATGGTTGAGCTATTAAGTCTCCTCTAGACACTAGCCACCTCTAGAGTGAATTACTTTAGCATATGACCACTTGGAACGATAGTAGAACAAGATGATCACATCATTGGAAAAATATCCTTGGTATATTTGATATGATAGATAAATTAAAGTTGGAACATGTAGACCATGCAGATAAGATAAGAGATAAATATAATATGTAATGAGATAAGAGAGACCTTGATTTGCTCAGTAATGATAAAGACTCCAATTAAATAAGAGAGAACTTGAATAGTTAAACTTCAGTGATATTAATAAGAAATACTTTAGGGTGAAAAAATGAAGATGGGTGTCTATTTTGGGGGGTCTCGTGAGAAAATAATTCTGTTTTTTTCATGTCTTCCAACTTCGGGCGAACAAAAGTGATATTTTTATTTAAAATTTCACTTTGCCGTAAAAAGAAAACTTTTGTAGAATTATGTTAGCTTTCTACTCATAATTTTTTCAATTTTTTTTATTAAGATTTGATATGTCGATCTCGCAAATGTTTGACAGTGTGTTCTTATAAAATGAAAAGACTACAAAAGAGTTATGATTTGTTGCACCACTAAAATCGTTGTTAGACTTGTGTTTTGCAAAAACTGAAAATGCTACGACAATCTACACACAATGTACTAACGCGTGACTATAAGTTTGCATCCAATGGACCTCTATACTAATTATTATATTTTTTTAAAGTCGATCCATGGGGAAACTCAGTCGATTTTCAACAACCTTTTTGTTGCACCACTTTTCTCTCAACCCGCTATAAAATCAAAAAATCTAAGACCACCCTTTTGAAGTAGACACGTCAATGAATCGACCCACATTTTCTTCGATTTTTTTGGTGTTGTATTTACAAAGTTATGGATTTTTCTTTTCGCTGTTTTTTTAAAGAGCTGAATCATAACTCGACACATGTTACAAATATAAAACTTAAAAAATATCAGTTCTTATCTATATACAACAAAATTTATACCCTCGTAAAGTAGATTCAATAATGAATCTACTGGTATGAAGTCCGACATTCGTTTTGTTGTGTAAGAGGTGGTTTTCTCCTTCCGAAAATGGAGAAACCTGAAAATTTTGCAGAGATCTGAATCGGTCATGTTTCAGAGATTATTCGGCCGAATTAATTATTCGGCCGAATAATTATTCGGCCGAATAATTATTCGGCCGAATAACTGTTTTCCGTAACGGTGCCGTAACTTATAGCGAAGGTTATTCGGCCGAATAACTAAACGGAAAAAAAATTTCGTCGGCCGGAAAAAAAATAAAAATAAAAATTTATACTCATATAAATAAACATAAAGTTAATTCATTATTTTCGCATGTTTGAACTTCGCATTTTTTTGTCAAACTAATTTCGGAAGGAGGATATAATTTTTGCAAAAGGAGGTTTTTACAAGGTATGTTTCTTCTTCTTCTCTACAAAAGGCACATTGAAGGAGTTTTTTTTTCTAAGGCATATTTACAAGGAGTTTTTCCAAACTATCTCTTTTCTTGTTGCATTTTTACAAAGAAGACATTTTTTGCAAAATGAGGTTTTTACAAGCTATGTTTCTTCTTCTTCTTTACAAAAGGCACATTGAAGGAGTTTTTTTTTCCAAGGCATATTTGCAAGGAGTTTTTCCAAACTATCTTTTTTCTTATTGCATTTTTACAAAGAAGACATTTTTTGCAAAAGGAGGTTTTTACAAACTATGTCTTCTTCTTTTTTACAAAAGGCACATTGAAGGAGTTTTTCCAACATATCTCTTTTTTATTGCATTTTTACAAAGAAGACATTTTTTGCAAAAGGAGGTTTTTACAAGGTATGTTTCTTCTTTTTTCCAAAGGCACATTGAAGAAAATTTTTTTCTAAGGCATATAAATGCAAGAAGTTTTTTCCAAATATTTATTTTCTTGTTGTATATTTGCAAAGAAAACATTTTTTTGAAAAAAAGATTTTTACAAAGTATGTTTCTTCTTCTTTTTTCCAAAACACATTGAAAGTGTTTTTTTTAAGGGATATTTGCAAGGAGTTTTTTCAAAATATTTCTTTTCTTAGACATATTTGCAAGGAGGTTCTTTGCAAGGATGTTTTTTTTTCAAAGTAGCTTTGCACTTTTTATTTAATTGAAAGAGGTTTTTTTCAAATAGTTGTTTTCAGTTCATGTTTTTATAAATTCCGTAAATGTTTTTAAATCTTAATTTATTTGTTTTTACTATAAAGTAACATGATTCTTTAATTTATCGTCTATAGATTAAACAACCATGGGCAATAAGAGAAATCGTAAAAGAAAAGCTGATCGTAAACGTGATGATGATGATAATAGAGAGAAACAAAAACTCAGATATATTGCCAAAAAACAAAGGGTTGCTGAAACGGAAGAGAGAACTATTGAAGATATAAATACAGATTTACATGACAATGTTGAAGAAATGGAAATTGAAAATAGAGTACAAGAAGAACAAATTGAAGTTGAAAAGAACATTGTAGAAGATGTAAATAGTGATTTACATGCTAATGTCGATGAAATCAATATTGAAGATCAAGTTCAAAATCCAGAAATTGAACCTGGTATGTATATATCATATATTTTCCAAATTCATTTTTTTATAATGAATTTTATTTTTTGATATATGTTAAATTTAATTTAATTTGATGTATAGGTACTTTTACTATTGATGATGAAATGTTAGAAGACATTGATTGCGACAAATATGGAGAAAAACTACCAGTACATGTTGCACGATATCGTGCTACAAAATTTTATGATTAAGTTCTCAAAGATTACTCAATAGCAGGACAAGCACAAATTTTGAGATGTTTATTAGTGTCCAAGAAATTAGAAGGTGCTACATCGTTATTGGGTATTCACAAAGTAACAAAAGAGTCGAAATTGAAACAAAATGTGATGGAAAATATAGGCGATGCAATAAAAAAATTTGGAAAATCCAGGAAGAAAGATATCAGTGCTGCACGTAAAGCAATTCATACAGCAATTCTTTCAGCTAGTACTAAACAAAAGCGTTTGACAACAGAACTAGCAAAAGCAGTTGGAACATCAAGAAAAACATTATACAAACATAGCAAATTCAGAATGCAAATAGATGAAAATAATGAACTTGCTTGTTGGGCAATTATTTGTAGACAACCTTACAAAGATAGATTAGGAGCAGGGGTTAAAGATATTGTACGAGAATATTGGTTGGAACATGCTCGAGTTTCACCAAATGCAAGAGATGTGATACGCAAAAGAATATCACGAAATGTATATGAAAGCCAACCAAAACATATAATGGACATGACACAAGTACAATTGTTCAATAAATTCAAGGAAGATCATCGTGGAATTAATATATCAATCACTACATTTGTGCAACAAAAACCATGGTATGTTCGACCTATAACTATACGTGATACATGTTGTTGCCGTTATCATGTGCAATTTCAGTTATATTATGACACGTTTCTTGAATTTGGTAAAATGTTTTGGACAAATTCACCACCTCCGCCGACGATACGTGAATTCATATCTCAAATTTTATGTGAGAGAAATCACGATGAAGTATTTTATTCAAAGAAATGTGTCAATGGAAAACATTGTCATCATTGTGGAAATTTGGTGTTATTCCACAATAAATACCCTATCGATAATGATCAATCGTTGTCAAATGTAAATGTTGATTGGAAGAGATACGAATACATCAACTATACTACAAGTTCTAGTGATTCACGTTCCAAAAGAATTGATTTGCTAGAAGACAAGATATGCGTCACAGATTTTCTCAAAAAATTTGAAAACGAAATTTATAAATACACCCAACATTCACATAGAGCACGATGGCAAGATCTTCAATTCAAACAGTCTCGTGAAATTTTTCCACCCGGAACAATTTTGTCGGTGGTTGATTTTGCTGAAAACTATACATTTGCTGCACAAAACGAAATACAGAGTGAATACTATCACTCTGACCAAGTTTCGATATTTGTCCATGTTGTATATAGACATTCTCAACAGGATATCGATGGCATTGAAAGCACATGTGACAATCGAGATGTGATTAAAGAATATCACTTCTATATCAGCGATGATCGTACACACGACACACATTTTGTCCAACATTGTATAGAAAATATTTTCTATGACTCACTGAAAAAACGCGAAGTCAAATTCAAAGAGCATTGGATATGGTCTGATGGATGTGCGGGTCAATTTAAATCTTCACGATCATTTTTTTGGTTATGTCGACTTCATAAAGCGCTGAACATCAAACATCGCTGGAATTTCTTTGAAACTGGGCATGGAAAAGGTGAGCATGATGGTGCAGGAGCATGCGTGAAAAGAGCACTTCGAAGATGGCAAATGAACTATTCTTCAGCACGGTTTCATTCAGCTGCAGAGGTTGTCCAATGGTGTCAATTAAATCTAAGCCATGATTATAATCAACAATCAAAAGACGTGCGCAGGTATGTCCACTATTTTTTTAATTTATATTATTTCTTAAAATTAAATAAAATGTATATACTAACATTTAAGTACACATGTACACTATTTATTGTGTAGGTTTTTTTGGCTTGTTGGGGTCCAAGATATAAATAGATCAATACCATATGACGCTAGCACCATACATGGAACTAGAGATCTTCACTCTATTCAAACAAAATCATTTCACAACGTGTTTGCATTTGACAGTAGAAAGCAATCATGCTTTTGTCATATTTGCATTGAAAATGTCGAGTCTACAGAAGTTTGTGAAAACATAACAAACAACTACGTAAAAGCTTGGAGACACACAGAGATTAATCCAAAAGGAAAAATGCCACTAGCAAGTGTTGAAGAATTAGAATCAGAAGAAATAGCAATATCGTCTGATGGCGATAGAATTTCAGATCTCGTAAGAGAAGGTAATAAACTTGTTTTTGACTTTTTAATCAAATGTTCATTCTAATCCTTCGCCATAAGTGGTCAATTCAATTCATTTAAATACGCTAACACCAATCATAACTTGCACAGGAGATGTTTTCGCTGTGATTGCACCTATAGACAACAACGAAAATGTCAAATATTATTTGATGCGATGCACCGAAGGAAAAATGAAATTATTGGAGGACTACAACGACAACGGATTTACATACGAAAGAGGATCCATCATTTTAAAAGGCTACTTTTTTCAGCAGACGCATATGACTAAAAATTATGTATACTTTCAGGATTATGAGCCTGATGTTATATGTTGTCAATATAGTCATTTAGTATGTGCATCTCGAATAAAATTGATACAAGTTCCATCAAAAAAACAATTGAAAACCAAAAAATGGAAACTATCCATATGTGACCATGAACGGATAGTTGAAGATGGTATTCCATTACGATGTTTTTAACTATATATCAAAAATAAATTGATCTATATTTTTGTCCATGTCAATTGTTGTGTACAATATATTTTTTGTCCAATTATCAAAATTGTTGTGCCCAATATATTTTTTCATTGAGATTTTATGAATATTTTCTTGAATGACAACTAAGCTTAAATGGTTGTACTTTAACATGCTTAAAAATGAATTCAAATATAATTTAAAAATTCAAAAGTACTTTATTCGGGTCCCCATATGTCTATTAGACCACTAAGGGATGAGATAACGGATGTGGCTATGCCCACTCCGCCCCGAATTTTTACTTTTGGTTGATTAATACTAACGAAAAAATACAAAAAGACCTATTAAATTTTGTAGTATATTAATCCATCGAACATGTTTCTTTAATACATACTTCACCATAAATATGATCTTAAATAGATGTCTTAAAATTGTAACCAAGTTCTCCGTCCCAAATCTTTAATTTAAAATATCGCTTGTGCAAATTCACATAACTGAAATCATGGCAAATGGAGATAACGATCATTTGATTTTTAATCACAAGCAAGGATTCCAGGATTGTGAAGCTTATGCTAAATTAGAGAAATGATTATTTACAACAAATCAATGAAAATTCATCAAATTGTTGTTTAAAATCATTGCTCTAATTTAGCACAAACTTCACAATCCTGGAATCTTCGCTTATGATTAAAAAACAAAAAACCGTTACCCCCATTTGCCATGATTTCAGCCTTCATCAAATGTACCTGAACATTGAAAATAAAAATTAAATTAATTAAAAATCCATTAATTTTGCCCAACATTAATTCTTACCATAACATTCATTTTCAACATTGAATATTTCCTAACTTAGATTATCATTTTAAAAACATTTCCAACACCTCCCATTCATTCCTACCCTTGGGTTGCACCTATCAAGACATTTTAAACATTCATGCAAAACATATTATAATAACACTTATTCTCAACATAACAAATTGAAAACATTCATTCTTCCATAACACCTCCCATTCATTCTTTCCCAACATTTCTTTTTCTCTAACACCTCCCATTCATTTTTTTCCAACATTGATTCTCAACATTCAACATTTCCCAACTTGAAATAACATTTCAAACATTCCTAACACTTCCCATTTTCTAACTTCATAACATTCATTGTCATCATTCAACATTTCCTAACCTTGGATTGCACCTATAAAAACATTTCAAACATTCATGCAAAACATATTATAAATATTATCAAAACTCATGCAAAACATATTCTAAACATTTACCAAATGAGAAATAATGGACATGTACTCATGTATATAATCCAAAAAAGAGTTGATGAACTTGTGAATTCAATGTACATATATATATAATCAAAAAATAAATACCCTCCATGTTCAAAACAACACCAATATATAGATATCAACAAAAACTATAAAGTCTGAACCACTATCCATCTCGACCAATATCTTTCCACTATTTTCCACTAGGACCTTCCCTGGGACTCAACTCCACCTACAACACACAAAAAAACAAATTATAAATTTAGATCATAAATTATTTAAACAATTTTAAACTAAATTCAAAATATTAAGATATTAAACTCATCTACAAAACAATTCAATTATTAAAAAAATCGTACATCAAATTCTTTGGATGCATGTCCACCACTTTTTTCCCCTAGAGACTTTCATTTGGCTCCAAAAGATCTCAAAGAGCCAAGCTGCAACATGTACAAAAACAATTTTCAAATAAATCAAAAAAATATAAAACATTAAACTTATGTCAAAAATCATTTCTAGTTCGACAAAATTACCTCAGTGCCAATATCGGCATTCATTAAAGACCCCACATCTTCGCCCCCAATTTCCAAGTGGTCTCTTCCCTAAAATTTAAATTTTGTTAGTAAATAAAACATAGTAGATACAAATAATAAATTAAGCAAATTAACTTAAAACCAAAACAAAAAAATTAAAATCATTAGCTCACAAGAGATGGTAAATCATCTAAAAAGTTGGAATCTAATGAAACCTGCATAGATAAGTCAAATTAACAATAAGATACATTGATATTTATTAAAATTCAAGTAAACAAAAAAAATATCATGTTCAATCATAAATATTATAATTAAAATACCTCTCCTGAGCGCTCTTCATTTTGACTAGGATGCTCTTGATTTTGACTACTGGAGACTCGAAAATTATTTGCATTTAACATTCTCGTAAACTACAAACAAAATACATTTGCTTAATATACTTATTCCCATGTAGCAAAATATTCAATTCAAATTGATTAATAAAAAATCAAATAGATTATCATAGCATAATCAACAAACCTCTCCCATGCTCGATGTGTCATTAGATAACACATCTGAAGCTATATCTCGACAAGACTTAGCATAAGCCCTGAGATCATCAATGCTCAATGCATCTACCTCGTCATTCGTCTTGTAGACAAAACTCTGACGAAGAATAGCGCGAGCCTTCTCTCGCCCCAAACCAACTTCTACTCCTGCAAGAGCTGAAGCTAAACCATCACCTACTGATTCCCTTCCAATTGTCCCTATTTGAGATGTTGTCTCCATCTCTGATCTTAAAGCCACAACCCTTGGTGGACGAGGTATCTCAGGTGGAGGTTGTATAGTGGCAGGGTCTCTAAGAGCACCTTTTCGATTATATATTCTACCCTTTCCAGCTCCATAAAAGTCAGAGGGAACATCAGTATAGTTAGGCTTCATACCTAGAAAAAACTCCGCATAAAAAAATCTAGCAAAATAATTAGGAACCTCATCGTTCCAAGGCAATCGACCATAAGCTGCAAGAAATCGATCATATATGAAATGTGCAATTTGAGGATGCTTGAAATATTGCACTTTCAACATTTTTCGCTTAAGGCCTTCTTTGAAATTGAACATTGAATTGGCTTGTTCTCTACTGACTCTCTCCTTCACAACCTCCCACTTATCTGGACCCATAACTTGCTCCTTTCGCATCCGCATCAAATGAACAAAACTATTTGTAGTTGGTCCAAGTTCATCGTATGCATCAATGAATTTTTGCAAAGATGCCAAAACAACCTCTAGACTTTGTCGACTCTCTGGAGGGAGATCCAAAGAACAAAGATCATTGTTCAACCTGTCATAGTGGGATTTACAACTTTCAAGAATAGTTTGTTGCACAACACCTCGCCATGGAAGCTCATCAGGTAAATCAGACGGATACGTTGATATGGGTGTACACCCCTCAGCTAGTGGAACATATGTCGTCCTAGCTCTAGGAGGAACTTCAGGACCCTGCTCTCCACCCACACCTATTCCATCATCTATATTCCTATCTTGATCTTCCCCTCGCTCCATCGAATTACGCACATCTTCTGAACATCGCTCTGCTTCAAATATAGCCGTAGTCAAAAATTAACTTTTTCCATAAATTCAACACACAAAAAATACAAATTATACATTATTAAACATTAATGTTCATACCAACAGAACGTTGGGATCGACGCTCTCCCACAGAAGACAAAGGAGAATCATTTGTACCCCCTCGAACTTGTTGGTGATCAAACGACTGGGACCCATGCAATAAACCTGAACCCTGCGGTGAATTCGACAACCTTCGACTACCAATTGGAACACCAATTCCTGAAGATTGTGATGACCTCCTACGCTTTCCCTTCGCAGACTCTCTTTCCATTTGATATAACTTCTAAATTTACACAAACATTAACATATTGAAAATGTACATAACTACCACTACAAGCATCAAGCCAATATTTGATTAAAAACTCCAACAAAATTTAAGTCCCCCTCCTAACTCTAATTAATTAACTAAAATTCCTTACCCTACCTAATATTGCAACATAAAGAACATATCTAATAATCATTTCATTATAAAACACAATTAATTGAAATAGTATAATCACCTTAAAAACTTTTAATCCAACAAATATGTTTGAATTATACATGTCAACAAACAAACATCTCACTAAACATATATATGTATTCTTATTAAAAGAATTCTAACTTATATTTATGATAATACAATTTACACACATTGAAGTTGTACATGTTAACTCTACAAACTCAAAACATATCTATTAAAAATCTGCATACAAAATGCAGAGCTTCCTCAAATAGTATAACATAAATATACCCTTATTAAGAAACTTCTAGTTAAGATCTTTGATAAAACAATTTACAAACATTGATGTTGTACATGTTCATTCTACAAAATTAAAAACATATCTCTTAAGATCTGCGTAAAAAATGTAGAGCCACCTAAAATATTATAACTTACTTTCTTTTGTAAGTTACTCTCCTAACTCTAAGAACAATATTGCAGCATAAACATGACATCAATAATCATCCCATATTGTAATAGTTCAATCACCTTCCTAATTTTTAAACTATCACTTATGTTTTCATTCTATATCTCAATAAACAAACATTCCTTAATTTTTATAAAAAAAATACTTAATAACTTACAATATTGAATTTTTAAGTGACTTTCTAAGTTAACTCTGTTCATGAACAAAGTTCATGAACAGATTTCATGAACTCAATTGACATTCTTGTACCTGACTTAACATCGTCACACCACATGTTGATCATTTATAAAGTTGTTTAATATATCCTTTATCATCACTTTATTGAGAATTTGGAAAACTTAATATGAAACTCGTCAGGGATTAAGGTTTAAATATCCATATATATAAAGAAGCAATAATTTCATGCATATCATAGCATATCATGAACAGAACTCTGTTCATGAACAGAACTCTGTTCATGAACAGAACTTCTATGATAGCAAATGAACATTCATGGTTGATGGAGTAGTAGTAAGTCCATAGTTTTCATGATATTATACAGATACCCAATTCCAAGTAGGAGGTAGAATTCATTGTTGAATGCATGTGATTAGATTGAATCGAAACGACCGCCTACTTTAAGGGGGTTAGTTCATCTCAATTATCTAAAAGCTTACGTCAATCAGAGAACCAATACCCTTTGAGCAATGATAACAACATTATTACAGCTAAAGATCATTAACTAATCATAGCTAGTACTATTATATTATTCATATTCATATCTAACCTATAAGTAATGGTATTCTGTTCATGAACAGAGTTCAAGAACAGAACTCTGTTCATGAACTCAGTCCACGAACAGAACTCTGTTCATGAACTCAGTCCACGAACAGAACTCTGTTCATGAACTCAGTTCACGAGCAGAACTGTTCATGAACAGAGTTCACGAACTGAACTGTTCATGAACAGAGTTCACGAACTGAACTGTTCATGAACAGAGTTCACGAACTGAACTGTTCATGAACAGAGTTCATGGACAGAAAACTGATTCTCTAAAATAAAAACTGCATTTTAAAACATTTAACCTTCCAATATTAAAAAGCACTACAGATTTTTTTAATTCTAATACTGCCAACAACATAAAAACAAAGTTTACGACGATACATACCTGTATATAAAAATGCAGTGAAGAATCGTCGATCCCAACGCCGCCTCTATTCAACCCAGCAACGCTCAAAACAACACCTATTTCCTTCACAAACAACAACTAACGTCATTACATAAGCCCTATAACATTTACAAACAGAAGCATTAAGTAAAAACAAAGGCGAAAACGCACCTTCAACCGTTCAGATAAAACCGCAACACCTTCCAAGCAGCCACCCACCAACACACACCTGGTAACGAACACAGACCAACCGTCACGCTACCACCAACGAGCAGCAACTAGCAGAAATCACAACCCGACGAAACGTGAAAACCGACGATCGACAGCAGAAATGACAACCAACAAACTCGCTGCTTAAAACGAACAGAGCAAGGAAAGATCACACCCCGAAGAAACGTAAGAACCGACGAACGACAGCAGCAATAGAGCAGACGCGAGTCGCGGAAAAAGAGCCAGCCGTGAAACACAAGCAGCGCGGCGAGCAGCGGGGTGGCGAGCAGCAGGTTGGGGCGTCGGCAGGGTGGCAGAGGACTACAGCGGGCCCATGCGGGGTCCAAATAATTCGGACAGGGAATGACAAATGGCAGCCGATGCTGTCTTTTTATGCAGAAAAATCATTCGGCCGAATAATTATTCGGCCGAATAACTATTCGGCCGAACAATTATTCGGCCGAACAATTATTCCGCCGAACAATTATTCGGCCGAATAATTGTTCGGCCGAATAAACTATTGCCCGAAATTTTTTTCCGTCCGGCAACCGTTTGCACAAATTTCAAGAGTCTCCGTTAAACGGGACGGAGAACTGTTTGTGGTTATTCGGCCGAATAACCTCAAAATTATTCGGCCGAATAATGTCAATTATTCGGCCGAACAATTATTTTTATTCGGCCGAATAATATTTTTATTCGGCCGAATAACTTCCGCTAAGACGGTTTTGCACTGATTTCTCACGAAAGTGTTACCCACCTTCACGTTTTCACCCTTTAGTTAATTAAAGGAGAATTCGAATTGTTCACTTCAGTGATGTTATCAAGAAGGACTTCAATTAAAAGAATTAACTCAATGTTAATAAAGAAGATCTAGTTAACTAAAGTGTTTTTCATGTTGACACTTAAGTTGAACTAAAAGACAACACTTGAGTTACGACACTTGAGTTGTGACACTTAAGTTACAACACTTGCATGACGACACTTGAGTTAGCCTCCTAACTAAATGACCTAGCATCTAGATAGGGGGCAAGCTCATATTGAAGTCATAAGATAAAAATAGAAGCCGAAGCATGAGAATAATATATATATATATATATATAGGATTGATGAATTCCATGTGAGAGCATATTCTCTTCTCTCTTGAAGGCAATGCTCTTTCTTTGTGTAGGATATTATTTTGAGTTCTATTCTTCTATCCTCTCTCTTGCTCTGTGATTGCACCAAGGGTTCTTGGTATTTCTCTCTGATAATACACTAGGGGTGCTTGATGTAATTCACTCATTGTAAAGACATTCTCTGCTGTCTATCAATATTCTAAGGAATATTTTGATGGGGTTTTCTCCCTCAAGTACTAGAGGGTTTCCCCGAGGTAAATACTGTGTCTCATGTGAATTATTTTGCTTGTTGATTATTCATTTGATTTCAAGTACTACTATAATTCCACATTAAGACCAAAAATTAACAAATGGTGTGGTAGGAAGAATGAATAGAACCATAGTGTATATGGTATGCATAATGATGTTTTTCAAGAATGTAAAATTGATGCTTGGGGTGATGCAGTGTTGTGTGTAGGCTATTTGAGAAATAGAAGTCCATCTCATGCTATTGAAGATAAGACTCCACATGAAATGTGGTATGGACACACGCCATCAGTGAGGAATCTCAAGGTTTTTGGTTCAACCTGCTATGCCTTGATACCACATGATTAACGCAGAGATAAGTTTGGTGCTCGAAGTAAAAAAATGCATTTTCTTGGGGTACTCAGACACCTCCAAGGAATATCGTCTTTATGATGAGGTAAACAAGAAGTTTGTTATTTCCAGAGAGATCATTTTTATTGAAACTAATAAAAATGATGAGTTTATTGATAGACAACTTGATCGTTTGGAGAAATTTTCCCATCTACATACATACTATGAAGTTGATAATGAAATTCCACATCTTGAACGGGGGATCCCTATCTTGGATCAATCTTTGGAATTTCCTTTTGAAGCACCAAATGCCCCTCTTGAAGAAACTCATGGAGAATAATTTATTGCCACTTCACCTGAACATGAGACTCAATTGGATGATGTGATTGAGAGGATTGGAATATTGAACATTGAAGAAAATGAAGCACCACCAGCTGATCAACCTGGATCATCACGGAAAGTTATTAAATGGGACACAAAGACACTTGAAAGTGTCTATCCGGATGAAGTTGGAAAGAAGGGAACAAGAAGTTCAACCATACAGGAAGATGGAGGATATGTAGGTAACTCAGGTGACAACATGGATGTCCATTTGATTGTGAATTGAATTTACCTGCTAACTTTGAACCGACTTCCTTTGAAAGAGGCTACTACTTGTGATGAGTGGAAAGAATCCATGCATAATGAGTATAATGCACTCATGAAGAATGGAACCTGGAAGCTAGTTGACCCTCCAATCGGCTGCAAGTGGGTATACAAGTATAAATACAAAATAGATGTCTCACTTGAAAAGCACAAAATGAGGCCTGTGGCGAAAGGCTATGCATAGAAGGAAGGAATTGACTATGAAGAGACGTTCTCCCCCACAACAAAATGGGTTACCATATGCACCTTACTATATTTGGTTGCACAAAATGGGTGGAAATTCCACCATATGGATGTAAAAGAAACTTTCTTGAATGGAGAATTGAAAGAAAATGTCTTCATGTCTCATCCAAAAGGTTTTGTTGTGAAAGGGAAAGAGCAAAAGGTATTTAAGGTCATCATGAAGTCCTTGCATGGCCTGAAACAAGCACCCTGAGCATGGTATGAAAATATAACCAAGCATCTTCTGAAGATAAATTTCAAACATTATAATCTTGATGACGCAACATTGTTTGTAAAGAAAGTTGGAACTAGATCTATTGTGTTTCTTGTGGTGTATGTAGATGACCTTTTGATGACAGGGAATAATGAAAGTTATATTGCATCCATAAAGAAATATTTGAACAAAGGATTTGAAATGAAAGATCTGGGACACCTTCACTACTACTTGGAAATTGAAGTGACTAAACATTCTAAGTACATATTCATCTCCCTGAAGAAGTATGTTGGAGAATCGTTGAACATATTTTGCATGAAAGAATGAAATCCTCTCTCAACTCCAATGGAACAAAAGCTGAAGATCACATTGATTGAAGGAAAATACTTTGAGAATGAAACCAAGTATTGACAGCTTGTGGGAAGCCTTAAACCAACAAACTAGAAATTTCATATGTTGTTGGCATCCTTTCAAGGTTCATGCACAAACCTTGTGAAAGACACTGGTCTACTGCTAAAAGAGTTCTACGATACTTGAAGGAACTCAAGAATTTGGACTCAAGTACTCTAAGGTGGATGAATTCAAAATTAGAGGGTACTCTTATTTAGTCTTCAATGGAGAAAAAGAGATAGGAGTGCCCACTTTTGGATACACAATGAGTCTTGGATCAACAATTGTCTCTTGGAGATCACTCAAATAGTAAGTTCCAACAAATTCGACAATAGAGGCAGAATATGTGGCTATCGCGGAAGCAATGAAAGAGATTATGTGGCTCAGGAAGATACTTGAACATTTGTAGGAGAAGCAAAAGAACTCCACTCCCTTATTGATTGACAACACTTCTGCAATCATGTTGGCCAAGAACCCCAGATTCCATGATCGAACCAAACACATTAACATGAAATACCATTTGATTCGACATCATGTAGAGGCCAAATCAATTCATCTACGATGTTGTTCCACGAATGAGAAAATTGTAGACATCTTCACCAAAGCGCTTGGAAGAGAAAAGTTTGAAAAGTTTAGAATCATGCTTGGACTTACAAACACCCCTTCAAATTAAGGGGGGGATTGTTGGAAACCTAATCTTACGGGATTATGGTTCCAATATAAAACCTAGTCTCCGTAGGAAGCCAAAGATATGTTGGTAGGTGAAACCCAATAGTCACATATACAATGTATAAATAAGAGGTTTCTACTCATTAATAAAATAATCCAGGAGTTATCTGATGATTCTTTATTTTTTATACAATGTTCCAATTTTTTATTTATTGCTTGATTTTATTTTTTTAATTTTAAAGAGAAGAGATTTTATCTCAATTAAATAACTACTAGATTAACAACAAATACCATGATCATGTGAGCACTCCTAATTATAGTATGTTGAAATTGATATTCTATCCGAAATTTATTTTTATAACCAATATAAATATAACACATAAAGAGAAAGAGATATTTTATAATAATAAATAAATTTAAAAGTTGATCGACTTCTTATTATTTTGTCAATGATAATAGGTTTCTGAAAATTTTGATTTTCAATTAAAAAAAATACTATTTATCATAAACTTGATTGGTTGAGATCATCCCCTAGTATACTCTTTAACAAGAATACTATCAACAACACACACTTCTTATTTGAGAGAGTACAAACCTAACACATACATAGTTCTGATGGTGCATACCTCATGGTACATTGTAATTTGTCAAAGTTATTCATTATAGTTAACGATTAAAGTATTTGGCATTTTCTTTTTGTTTGGCTTTGCATTTTTGGATATAGAGTTTGATTGGCCTTCAATGCATCCGTTGAGTGTGTTGGTGTTTGGAAAACATATGGTGAATGTAGTTGGTGGTGATCCTTTGGTCTTCTTTTGATGAGATGTATTTGTTTTTGGGGTTTCGAAGGTGCTCACTAGTGTGTCCCAAAGCTTTACACACATTTCTAAGAGAGGTAAGCCTGTAATCATGCATCACTAGCTTGTGGGTAGTTTCAAATAATGTTTCTTTGCATCTTGATGTTGGGAGATGTTCCTCGTATAGATATGGCATCTTGTGCATGTTTTTATTTTGGATGTTCTCCCACTTACACATCATTTAGTTTTGGAAGCAAAAGGGTGTAGGTGGAAAAATGGTGGAGAAGAGCCAGAGTTGCAAGGATGAGTTTGTGATAAGGAGTAAACCATCAATCTTCACAAGCACAAGAAAACCTTTGAAACCCCTTTTCCTTTAAATATAGCATCACATATTACATTTTTCTTGTTCAATTTCTTCATGAACAATTTGAGAAACTATTTTACATACATACTAGATAAATTTTCAAGTTCATGATTTAGGGTTGAGTCATTTTTTTAGTGCTTTTAGAAACTTATTCAAGAAATTTTCATCTACAACATTTTAAAGAAAATGCCCCAAATACCATTAAGGAGATAGGAAATTTTCCAAGAAGTTCATGGGAACCATCGATGTGAATCTCAATGTCAAGCTTAACAAGATTATATGGGGGGGTATCAGAACTGCCTCAAAGGATGAGGGTTTGAATCTTTATGAAGCACAACAATGAAGAAGATGCCAAGGAGGAGCTTTATTTGAGTGTACTATACCAAGTTGCCTCTTAAAGGGCTCAATGGATTAAGCATTAAGATTATTGAGGAAAATTAATGTATAGTATATTGATAATATTTACTGTATAGTATATTCATAACATTTAATGTGTAGTATAACGAAGATCTATTGCTTTCATTTTAGGGTTATGACTATGAGGGCATTGAATGATTTGACCCTTATGTTTGGTAAGACATGGATTATGTCTAGATCTTTATGTTCATTAAGAAGTAGCTTATTTGTTTATTAGTAAGTGAAATGCTAAGATTAATCACAAATTTTCATATTACATAACCTATACCCACATCTAAATATGTTTAACTAAATTTATGATAATTTATTATTTATTTAGTAAGATTATTATTTGTTTTTAATAATTGATCCTCAACACACTTGCTTATGATTCATATTTATCATTTGAAACATATTTGATATTTTATTTTCATATTTTTCTCAATTACTTTTGATGTGTATGTTAATTTACAATTTTTAAAATACTTGACAAGTTGTTACACTAAAGAGAATTATGTTAGGTCTTAGCACGGTCTTAGGTATAAGTGCTAGCTATTATGCCCAAATTTTCTAAAACTCACAACTTACAATTTTCATTGAAGTATCTTAAGATGGTTAAAAAATGAAACTTTGAACCCTCATGCATAAGGTTGTTGTGCATTCATCATGGATATATACATTGATTCATATGTAATACGGAAAGTTATATATTTCAAACCAGTATCCAATTAAAGGTGTATAACATATCAAATTAGATTAAGGTGAACCCATTGTAAGTTACATTTAACTCAGGAATGCTCGTAACTTCGGATTTAGTTAATTATTTTGGATTTTAAATGAATCATATTCATGAATTTAATATTAATCATTTTTAACAACATTCATGAATTTGAATCAATCTTTCTTTAAAAAAATAAATAAGTGATGCAAGCAGCAATGTCTATGACATTAGCTTGCAGCATAGATGCATGGCATGCATACGACAATAAATTTGAATATTTGTATATTTAAATAAAAGGAATGTTGAGGTGAATTTTTGCATGATTTAGAAAAATGTTGGCAAGCAGGTGATGTGATACGTAAAGGAAGTTTCAATTGTGTTCCCAATCTATCTAGTTTGAATCCTTGTACTTGTTAGTTTGAATCCTTGTACTTGTTAGTTTGAATTCATGAATTTAATATTAATCATTTTTAACAACATTCATGAATTTGAATCAATCTTTCTTTAAAAAAAAAACTAAGTGATGCAAGCAGCAATGTCTATGACATTAGCTTGCAGCATAGATGCATGGCATGCATACGACAATAAATTTGAATATTTGTATATTTAAATAAAAGGAATGTTGAGGTGAATTTTTGCATGATTTAGAAAAATGTTGGCAAGCAGGTGATGTGATACGTAAAGGAAGTTTCAATTGTGTTCCCAATCTATCTAGTTTGAATCCTTGTACTTGTTGTTTGTTCTTCATGTTTATCTATTTGATTCCTATTGATATATTGAAATGTACGGGAACCCGCGATCTCGCTCGGTCTAGTTTGTGTAGTTTGTCCTAAATAGGATTTTTGAACTTGGGGATAAACTCATCTAATAGAGTAGTTTCTTGTTTCAATGTTCAAATGCTAAAAATCCATGTTGGAAAACAATAATATTTGATAATAAAAATTGAATTTCGGCATAAGCATCATTGTAATTTGTTCGCTTACTGGACTAATTCTTACTGTAAAAGGTCAATCAAAAAGACGAGCACGTAAATCGGCCACAGCTGGGAAGATACAGAAAATAAAGGTTCATAGGAAACATTGCTTAGTTCTTTTAACATGAAGCATTCTCGAAATTGTTCAAAAATGAAGTTGGCTCTTTCTTTTACAATTACCATTTCAACCAGGGAGAAAAAGCTCTTGCAAAGTTTTGTTCAGAGTATGGATTTATTTGAAAAGTCAAAAGCAGATGGAACCTAAAAAATCGTTCTATATACTTCAGCTTTGCTTTACGCTTTGTGAGAGTTCACAAGTTCACTTCTTCAAAAAGTATATAGTAAGGAACCGTACGATCTACCAAATGGTAGAACTAACATTTGAGATGCAAAATGGCTTTTTATATAAAACCTAATTCTATAGCTATTACTAGGTCATATAATGTACCTTTTATATAAAACCTAATTCTATAGCTATGATGGCTATGACTAAGTCCCGCAATGCACTTTTTATATAAAACCAATTCTATTACTATGACTAAGTCCTGCAATGTTGGTAGGTATTGTTGCTATGAGATGTTGTTTATTTGAGCCTATATGTTTTCCTTTCAATATTGTGTTTTTTAAATTTATGTTTTTAAGTTTTCATGCAACATAATCTGCGGTTATTAAGTGTAGGCCATTGCATTAGTCCCAGGTAACAATTACAAGAAGTTTTGTTATACTGTGTGTACTCTGATTTTTGTTTGTTGAACTTGAATTTTAATGTCTGATTTTTGTTTGTTGGGCTTGAATTTTAATGTCCCAAGTAGATGACATAAATAAACTTAGGCATAAGTCGAATATATATTAATTTTAATAAATCGTATATATATTAATTTTAATAATGAAAATGTTTTTGCTCAAACCTGCTTTTTTAGCTGTAATTCAGTCATTGGATTTGAAGAACTTTTGAGCTGTAATTCAACCATTACATTTGAACACTTCAATTTAATACATAAATCATATGAAAAGTATTCTCTTTGTATTAGCATAAAACATATATCTTGAACTCAATGCTACAAAGATCACATAATCAAAACTTAAAACAAAGCTTTAAGTAAGCTCCCACATTAGTTTCAAGTTAATGCTTTAGCTATAAATATAATTAAAAAATAGGTTAATATTAAATTGAGTGCACACACCATGCATTTGTTGAGTGAAAAGATGTCCGAAGCACTGCAACGATGATTCCAATATGGCTATAAAGGCAATTTTAATTTAACATATCATTTGGTGCATAGAATTTTGGTGTATAACATTTAATTCCAATATGGTTGTAATATAGTGGCTAAGCAAGACCAATCTCGTTCAAGATTAGAGCTATGGATCCAATGCACAACAATCCAATCCAGGACTTACACTCGCAACGGTTTCCGAGGATTCTTGTTTGATTGTTTTGTGTTGTGGTTTGATTTGGGTTTCGTCGGCATTGTTGCCCTCGTATTTGTATTTTAGATTTTAGATTTTAGATTGGGACTGTGGAAACCATTATGCATTATGATGAGTTTTTAAGCTGTGTAGTATGGATTGAAAATCATCACCTTAATTATAGGATTATGTTACTAAGATAAAAATTTTAAAGCTAAGTTTTTTGGATTGAAAATTAGTTTAATGTTTATGATAAAAGAGAAGGGCCACTATGATAAAGCTAAGTTTTTGGGATTCAAAATTAGTTTAATGTTTGTGATAAAAGAGACTAGTTAATATTAGATTTTAGATGATTTAATTATATTTAAAAAATAACATGGTTTGGTTAAAGGAAATTAATTAAAATATAGACCTTAAACAAGGTTGTTTTTTACAATTTATAAATTTTGATATTTATATTAATATGTTAGAGGATTGTCTCGAGGAAGCAAGTTGTGTAAATATGACCAAGTTAATAAGATAAGTGACCTTCCTCATTTTATATGTATATGATATTATTCTTTTACAAAGATGTTTTTCTAACCATAATAAATAGCTTAAAATTTTGAAAGATTCACATGTTGACTTCGAGATGAGTAAATAAAGATGATGATATTTAGAACAAAACAAATCCCATATCATAATTTTATTTATCATAATAACAATATGGAAGATGATCATTTTATAAGTAAAACTTTGAATTGATTTTCAAGTATTGTAAGAAATATTCTGAACTTGTGATTTAATGTGTGTGTATGCATGACACTCTAAGTAGAAGTGATTTTCATCTACAAAGATGACAAATTCTTTCAACCCAAGACATTTTAGGAATTGTTCAATGTATTGTTTCACTATTGAGCTCATGAGATTGTTTTTCTAGTTTAGTAAGTTGACTTTTTTCTTTATGCATCGAAGATTAAGGAAGCTCTGGTTAGGCGGGATGCTCCTATGTCTGGCTGTAAACAACATCCCAAAAGTGAAGGTGTGTTAGTTTTACAAACCCGAACAGTCCGCCAAAGACAGGCATAAGTACCGCAACGAGGCCAAGCTAATGGTCGCTTATCACCATGCCCTCGTTAACCTGGATTCACTCGTCGACAAGAGCTAGCATGATTCTGGAGGGTTTCTTGGGATTCTTCTTGTTTATTTATTGGAGTCACTTAGCCATCCAAAATTCCCTGCATTTGCAGAATAGAATGCAACAGCTGCTTCTGCAGCGACAACCTGAATATGGTGCGCAGACAAATAAATTGGGTGATTTCATTCCGCTATACGTTTCCTTGATTTCGTGTCGCGAGCAACATTTCTGGCCAATTCCAATACCTCGACGGCGAGATATATGAGAATGAAAGCAATGTAGACGGTCATGATACTTCCAACCCGCTTGGCATACCGCCCCTTCTTCGCCATCAGAAACTTCAATCTCGCCTTCAAAGTACTGCTCATCGCCTTCTTCATCGATCATACACCTCCCTTCTCGCTCTTAATTCTTGAACCCTCCATTTTCTTAATACACAAATGCCACTAATCTCAGATGCCCAAATGAAAAGTTAAATGTATAGCAGAATGAAATCATGAGTTCAAATCTTGTATGCCACCACGAGTTAGCGAGCGATCAGGATTCTCAGGAATGAAAATGAATCCTTCATCCATACTAACATGATTAATTTAATGGTTAATCATAATATGAATATGTAGATAATTTAATGGTTAATCATAATTTTGACATTCTTTCGTAGCTCTTATGCTTGCACTTTCTACAAAAGAAAGATCGAGTGCAATTTTTTCTCTGTTCATTGCAATTAACAGGAATCGAACACACGCGTGTCGTTGGTGAAACATAAATTCGTGCATCTATGCGGTAAGAATAGTATGCGCGTCAGAAATTTCCTTCCAGTCGAATCGAGTGTTGGCTATGGTTGTTGCATCATCACTTAAAGATTTAGAAACCCCTGCTTCAAAAGGGTCCCATAAATATAATGATAATGGATCGAATACACTGGATCGCCAGCGGAAGATGTCGAAGAATCCAGGAAGAATCCAGGAAGAATCCAGGTAAACCAATAGTAGAGCACACATATTTATATTGAAAAGAAAGCTCAAAAAGATATCATACACAATATTGGGAAGCAAGACATGGTTGACGAAGGCAATGCAAATCAAAATCCCCAATAGAATGTTCAACAACCAACCACAGGTACAATGTAGAATCCAACAACGGTACACTCTACAAGTCAGGCAAGTCATTACTCTGAATAACCTGCAATAAGAAGTTTAATCCCCTCACCGTATCCTCCTTCGATTCCATCACACTACTCTCAACTTTGGTGAAGTTTGAGGATATACTTGGATAATATGTTTCTAATAGAAAGTGGAATCATGGCTCTCAATGACCATCATTGTCCCATGAGAGCGGATAAGAAGTCCATGGAACTGCTCTAGTGAGAACCACCCCAGAGCTCCATGGAACTGCACCCATATACGCGATTTACCCATGTTCTCAACAAGATAAAAGCCCACAGGCTGGATCTGAATCCAAATTGTTGCCGCATTAATATCATGGATGACGATTATGATGCCGAAACTGTTGACCACATTGCTAATATAATCCCCCAAATTCACAAACTTCCTAAAATCCATAGTCTTCATGGCAGAATGTATTATCTAATCCTTTAGCCGCTGAGAAATCACGTCGCAACTCCTCTCACACCATTGAAACAGGCCTTTGAGACCACCTGCAATCCAAAAACACTCTCAAACCAAGCGTCCATCTCTTTGCCACCTCTTGTAAAAAAAACTGTCTAGGGTCACGGCATGGCATACAGAAATGACATGCCCCCGTCCATTAAAATCATTTGTGTGTTATGCATGACTATTATCATCATCCCTCTCGTCACCCGCGTAACGTGACACGCTATCTCAATGTTTCCATGGAATAAAATTGGATTTTTATAAAATCAAAGGAAAAAAGAAACATCCCTTTTGTGCAAAGCCGGTCACAAAATTCTACGTGGCTCAAATGCTTAGGAATCATCTTTCCACTTAGCTTGATTTGTAAAGCAGATTCAATGCGCCATATCTGCACCAAAACATAATTAACACCAAATACAATTCACAAAATCTTTACAATAAAGACACAAAACAAAAACAAACCATTTTGAGTACGAGCACTAGCATTCTCCCATGAGATCCAGATTTTGTACCGAGACAAAGCATTATTAACCCCAATCGACCAAAGCATTGTAATTTTTTGCATCTTGGTATGTGGTTTTAGCTACACATCTAGAAATGATAGATATATATTTTATATTTGCCAACAAATCGGCAAGAGCATCCTTCGTTCCTTAGCCTTTTCCTCCTCCTCATAAATACCAGATCAACCAAGCTCATAAATACCAATATGCATTACGTTCTGGTGAAGGAATAAGAACATAAGAGGGACTTTACCCTATAGCCTCCTCCACTTACCAGGTGTAATTCACATCTGCTGGCAATCTCCATGTAGTAATGAATCTGCATGGCATGCAGGTGGCAAAAGGAAGATAGATAGGAGGTTGTGGAGAATGTGTACATCCGAGGCATACTCGGCAAAGTGGGGGCGCAATTCTCCATGAATAATGCAACATGGCATCGAGTTGTGAGAACGACCTGTTGCATGGCTCTCAAGCCATGCGTCCAATTGCTTTTGCTTTTGTTTTCACTGAGACAATTATGTGGCATAACAGAACAAAGGATGTTTTTTATTCTAATTGCAAGTCTTCAAAGAGTGACGTGTATGAATGGTCCTCTACATATTTGTTTCTGCAGAATGTTTTGGGTAGTCGATACATGAAGGCAACACTGAAAATTGGAATAATGCAACATCACAACACTAATATTATTTTTATGTGTACACATCACTTGAAAATAATATGAAACTCATTTCAACATTGTCTTCGTATTGATTCATTAATAATACACAAGGTTTTCCATGACACACACTTCTATCAACTTTTAAAAATGAGATGGAAGAACTTTCTACAGTAGAAGTTATTGGAACTACATACACAAAAAATTATTGGAAAGACATTTAAAGTGCAATGAAAATTCATGTCTACATAGAAAATGGAATACACTTGTATGCATATATAAATGCCCTTGGAAGGTACATCATGAATCATCATTTTGTATATTTATGGAAAAAAATTATCGGCCAACACGCACCGAACAACCATAATTTGAGCATACTTTAAACATGGTGAGCAAATGTACATCACCAAATATGTTGTCTTGAAATACACATCCAAATATGCTTCCAAAGCAGAGGGAAAATCAAAGACCTACCATCATATGGTGAGTAAAATCACAGTTACATCATTTCCACGTGACTCTATCTCATATGCCTATCACGGTTCGAACTCATAAGCACTTGTTGACCGAGACATCACTCCTAAAAAAACTTGCCATATGTTGCAAAAATTACCCTTTATCTACGTACACACAACTTTCTCTCATTTTACAATATATTGAAGTTATTCTCGACATTTCATTCCCCACTTTAGAAGTATGCTAGTATTTAATCGAAAAGAGGAAAAGATAATATGTAGGAATTTGACTTGTGGAATCTGATCTCATAGTTAATTTGATTTTAATAATCAAATCAATACAATAGATATTAAGTTAAAAAGAAAGTATGACCTAACATAATGTATGTATTTAATACTATTGCTGTGAAATTTTGAACTGAGATAGCATTGAATGTTAGGATTCAACATTGGATCTTATCCAACTGTTACAAGGTGTGACATGTACGGACGAAAAGAAAAGAAAATGCTCTCCTATGCTTTTTTATGATGCGACATTATTACGGTGCCGATACACAATCACGACCACCCATCGATTTAGCGTACGCCTATATTATTAGGTCTCCCTGATTCCCTCTGTGTTTCCAATCTATCTCCCTGGTACTTCCCTCACGCTCACGGGTCCTCTTAGCCCGCATAGGCCCGCATAGGATAAAAGACAACTAAAACTCTTGGTTTTTTTGGTGATTTGGGGATAAAAATTGGTTAAAATTATTGCTGGAAATTGTTATTTTTGCATTTTTGTAATTTGAAATATAAAAATTGTTAGATTAATTGACCAATTTTAATCTCCCTGGTACTTCCCTCACGCTCACGGGTCCTCTTAGCCCGCATGGGTCCTCTTAGCCCGCATAGGATAAAAGACAACTAAAACCCTTGGCTTTTTTGGTGATTTGGGGATAAAAATTGGTTAAAATTATTACTGGAAATTGTTATTTTTGCATTTTTGTAATTTGAACTATAAAAATTGTTAGATTAATTGACCTATTTTAAAATTATCCAGATAATCAAAATCCAAATTGAAAATTTGAAATTTTAGCATGAATTTCCGGCGAGTCGGGGCGTTTTAGTTCGGCGAGTCGAGGCGTTTTAGTTAGCCATTATACAGCTCCCTCTTAGCCAACTTTTTTCAGATTCAAGCTCCCTCTTAGCCAACTTTTTTCAGATTCAATATAATCTCTGGTTCAATCTCCCAATACTCTCCTCGTACCCTTCTTCATAATTCGATATATTCTCTGCCTCAACCAACGCCATGGACCAAATTGGAACCTCAGTTGCAGCCGACGCCATTAACAAGCTTTTTGTTGCTCCGCTCATTCAACAAATAGACGATGTCATTCACCTGGACCGAAACCGTGGGATTCTGCGAGATAAGTTAGAGAGTATGAAGCTTCTTTTACAAGATATTTGCAATGGCTTTCAAAATCAGCAGAGAACACCGCCCGAGTCCATCCGAAACTGCTTGGAGAGTGCGCGCGATGCGATTGGAGAAGCGAAAAGCCTCATCGATAGGTCCCAGCTGCAGCAACGGTGTCTGGATTGCATCTTCTTAAAATCCAGAATTTCGAGACAGATTAGAGACTGGAACTCAAGATTTGATCAGCTCCGTCAAGAGCTTCAAAATCTCTTTATAATATTTGGTACTGCTCAGCAAATTGCCTCATCCTCAGCACAATTGCCGGCACAGGAGTTACTCCAACCCCTGCCAGAATGGGGCATTGTAGGAATGGACATTAAATCTGCAGAGGGTCAGCTGCAGACGTGGATTAATGCGGAAGCTCCACAATTTCGCATAATTGCCGTCTTTGGGATGCCCGGTGTTGGAAAGACAACTTTGCTGAAATCAGTGTACAACTTCTACAAGGTGAGTGATGCCTTTGATGTTGTTGTTTGGGTCACAGTATCTCAAGACTATAAAATTTCAGAGTTGCAACGTTGTATTGCCCAGGCAATCAATTTAGATCTCTCCAGAATTTCTGATATTGATAAACGGAAAATAATGTTGTCTGCAAGTCTAAAGAACAAGAAATTTCTGTTGATACTGGACGACATGTGGACTGCACCGGATTTCCAAGAGTTAGGTGTTGCATTTGTGACTGATAAAGGTAGCAAAGTGGTATTCTCTACACGCAGCAGAGATCTGGCATTAGAAGAGGGAAACGTGTCCATAAAAGTGGAACCCTTGTCGAGGGACGAAGGCTGGGATTTGTTTCAGAGAAAAACTTTTAAAGGCAGCCATATTCCAGAGGAATTGAAGGAGTGTACCAGAAAAATCGCAGACGAGTGTGAAGGTTTGCCTTTGGCCATAATCGTAGTCGCCGCAGCTATGTCCAGCAAAAGAACTGTAGATGAGTGGAATTTTAAAATGCCCAGCATTAAGAAAATTTCCTATGGGTCTAAAGAAGATACCTAATTTAATAACATTATATGGCAGTGAAAAATGGTGGAAAAATGTAATTTGAGAAGATGATAACATGAAAGTATATCTTCACAAATTATTTGCAACAAAAAAGGAGTATAATCAAGAATATTGTGAAATTTCATAACATATGTTATATTTTTTTCATAAATCTAACATTGTAGATAAATATAGGAGATTTCAAATTACATTTAAATTTTGTATAGTTTTTTTCTTAGCATGTGTTTTATAAGTATAATATTGTAAATAAATAGATGAGATTTCAAATTACATTTGAATTTTGTATAGTTTTCTCCTAATATGTGTTATGTAATCTTTTTCCTTATTTAAATTCAAATTTATAAAAATTAAACTCTTACACTTCTTGCACTTGGAAGGGGATATCATTAAATGAAGTTACATATTATTAAATGAATTTACTATTAGATGTTTTATGGTCCATTTTATTTTTGATAATATTTTTTATTTAATTAATTTTATATTTTATAATAATGGAATGATATTTACTTTCATAAAATGCATTTCTATATGAGATATTTTAACTACATATTTACAAAATTTAATATTTTAGTGATTCATATATTTAACTTGGGATCTATTATAGTGATTCTTATATTTAACTCAGGATCTATTAAGTCCTAAGAAGGCTAAATCATTTTATGAAGAATCTTTTTAAAGATATAAGAAAAAATATTTGCACATTGAAGATTTGATATCTCTAATAAATTATAAGGTATGATGATTCTATACTAACTTTTAATATACTTCATTGTTATGTCAAGTTGAATAATATTAAATGGCTCACTTAAACTAATATCACATGAAATTAAATAATATTAAATGTTTGACCTAAAATTCTTATTATTTTTAAACAAAAATGAGTATATTTGCATTTCAAAAAATTTAAAATATATACCTTAACAAAAATGCCTATTTATGAGCAAAATAGGCTCTTAATAATAAGTTTTTTTGATTTGGCAATATATATAAAAACCCAAGACACTTATTTAAGACAATGCCCAATATGTCCTTCTTCCATTGTTGGCTCCATTATTACCTTGTTGTCCCATTCTTCTTCACATGTCATGTTGCACTATTAAATCCTCCGTGTATACCACCTAAATTGACCCAATAGAGACTGAAGATAGCTCCTAGAAAAACCAAAGATCATATTATAATGCATATCCACATTAGAAAACAAATTATCCACTCATTGCCCCTAAGCTTGAATTTGGGCATCAAAGACCTCAAATTAAGCTTACTGAACATCTAGACGATTTACAATGCTCTAGTTAAAATGTAGAATATCTTCTTGAAGGACATCCATCTACATAACCATTAGTCTCAAAAAGCTTCTTTAAACCCAATGCCTCACACACTGCACATTTTCCTAGATGCACATGGTATGGCATCAATCGAAGAAGATATATTCCTTAGACGATTTGTTGAGACAATCTTGAAATGTATTTCGCCACAATCCTATGTCAAATAGACTTTGAAGAGAAAACCATGCCAAAAAACCACAAACCAACACACTAAATAAGCCGTTCCCTAAGTATTCCTTTGTTCGCCACCCTCAAACTATTAGGTTCCAATGGAGTCAAACAAAGTCATAGAAGGAAGAGCCCTTATTTCCCATAGACCCAAACCATATAGAGACAAGTATTTAGTCGAAGCTAAGTCTTCCCAACACATGTGCACTTGGGACCTCATCTACTCCACCACATTCCTAGGGATGAATATATTCCATTTGATATGCATGTGATTGCAACACCAAGGCACATACATCTTCCATGAGAAAACAATTAATTTTTCGAACTTGCATACTGCAAATTATCCCACCATTGCCATTACAACCATAAATCTCCCTTTAGAAATTATTGAA
The DNA here is from genome assembly GCA_027924585.1 of Larix kaempferi. Classification (NCBI taxonomy): domain Eukaryota; kingdom Viridiplantae; phylum Streptophyta; class Pinopsida; order Pinales; family Pinaceae; genus Larix; species Larix kaempferi. Next base: position 41,961,098 of record BSBM01000055.1, on the reverse strand, counting down.
TGTGAGCATGCCAGGTGTACGAGGCATGTGGGAGGTGTTAACACTTTCACCTCTAATTTCTCCATATACCAATTATCCACCATTAACATAGACGAATAGTGACCCATTGTATAATGCATTGAAATCAATGTATAAATCTAGGGGTTGGGCTACCCCTATTTTGCACCAACAATCATGTTGCTATGATCACTGCCTCATTTCCATCTCATTGGCTTCAATATTATGACCTCAGAGGATATGATAAAATTCAATATGCTCAAACTAAACTAGTAGGTCCCTTATGTAGGTTATATAACTTGCTAGGGGTGAAGACAAATTAAACTTTCCTTTCCTAACTTGCCCAATAATACAAGAGGAGTCCCCAAGAATTGAGATCCTTTTCACTTCTTGTTCTTCAATATCATGAGACCTTGATATGATGTCAATACTTCTACTTGAGTTTTTGTCATCACCCATAAAGCTCATGCAAAGGTAATTTTTTGTTTTCCATTGAGGTTAAGTATAAGCCCCACATACTCCAATTATCTATACTAGCGTTAAATTTATTTTAAGTAGGATCCACTATGGATTTTTTTGGCTAGAGAAGCCTTACCCTATAGATTAAGACACTATGCATATAATTTGAAGTTTGAACCACCGCAACACCTTCTACATGTAGTATTCAAGAGAGATGAACCACCGCAACCTCTAGTTATGGGGTAAAGAGTTTAGGATCTACAACTAAAACTAAATCAACACCCACCAGAAGAACATCCTTGAATCCTTGAAGCCATTGCATTGGGTGAAAGGGATAAGGGAGATGTTGGGATGGGTAGATGCTCAAAACTATGGTGAAGCAAATTAATATTTCCCTTGGAGTGTGTACATTGTCATTCTACTATGTCATAGAAATTTTTTCTAACAAAAAAAAGTGCATCCATTTCAATCAATTAGAAATGTATGTAATTTGAATGTTTCATATTTATATTGTGAAAGCACTTGAGTTTGACATGTCAGAACTTGAGTGTCTTTTTTCCATTGCATTATCAATTTCAGATCATAATGTTTTAGTGGAGAAAGTAAGAGGGCATGAAGCCTCACTTGGGTTGAAAGTGGAGAGAGTACATCTAGTAATGGATTCTTTCGATTAATACGAAGATAGACAAGCTATAATGCTTATTGCATTATTCTTGTGCCTACTCATATTCCCAATTAAAGACAAATGTTTATGCTTTATTGTGATGGTTTTTTATTTTTAATTTTTCAATAGTAAAAGTAAAAGATAAACAATTGGAAAATGTTATGGAGCTTTGTCTGGTTTATTGTTTATTCTTAGTGGCTCACATTATAAATAGTTTGATGAATGGATGCAAGTTGATTTTTCTGAATGGATGTAAGTTGATTTTAGAAAAGTCAACAATTATAAAATTTTGTTTGTAAATATTAAAATGACATTGCCCATTATAAGTTTGAAGTAAATTTAGAAACTGACTTTTTATATATATATATATATATATATATATATATATATTTATTAAAAAACAATAATAAATCTATTTCATTGTAAATATTTATATGAAAATATCCCATGCTAGATAATAACATGAATTGCACGCTTATTGCAATTTTAGTCGTGATTATGTAATTGAGCTGGAGCATGTCATCATCACGTGATGCTTGAAATTCAAATTTAATTGGTACAAAAATTTGCATATATTTTATTTTCAATTGCTAGCAAGAAAACACCCTTAGATTGAGCACTACCAAGTTTCACTACAACTCATGGTCATAATTTCCATGTTTATATTTTTTATTTTTTGAAAAAATTTAGATTTGATATTTCTGATAGGAAATCAAATTATGCATTGTTCTTTGTCTTTTGGCCTTATTTTCATGTTTATATATGTATGTTTAGTTACCTATCATAACCATTTTATTTTACAAACCAACTTTGTATATGATTCTATAAAGCACTAGTTAAATCATTTAGGCTTTTGACATTGTTTAAATGATTATCATGTTATTGTATTTTTTAATGAATTTTGTTTTTTTTATTCTTATAATACTATTGGATTATTACCACAAATGCTTGTATACAAAAGTTTCAATTTGGAGTTTTGTCCAACTTGGAATGTATATATAATATAATTATTTGAATATTTTTTAGTGGGCTATATTATAGGAATCACTTTTTTATCTTTTGGTTTGGATATGCTGATTTGAAATGGATTTAAACACAAAGTAATGGTTATAAATCTTAATAACTAAATGTAATTTGACATTTAATAAAGATGAGTAAGTCATAAAAAAATAAGAAAATGGAAAGTAAATAAAGCAAAAATGAATAATAAATAAAGAAATACATGTAAAAAGAACAAAAAAAAATGAAATAGGAAAGAAATGATGAGGAATGGGAAATTAAAGGTTACGCATGTTGGCCTTCACATTATCTTATCTCTCATATATCTCTTTTTAATTCTAGATTGTCAATGGACATTTTGCTTATTGTTGGCCTAGAGAGGAATGCCAAAGAGCCTAGAGCTGCATTATAATACGAAAGTTGCCGAAATGAAATATTGAGCAACCATTGAATGCTGGTTTTCTATAGCACAAACACTACATTAACAAAAAAAATTGTAAAAACATATTTACAAATATATACTGAATATATTGAATGATTACAATGCTCTCATGATGATGTACCTCTACGGGCATTGTCTGGTCATAAGAGTGGATAGGTGTGACCTATGACTCTTCATTACATGTTATTTATTTATTCATTATTAATTACACTACAAGTGAAACACTCTATAATGAAGGTTATAGCAGAAGTTTCTAGTGTTACAAGATTGACAAAAAATGTCAAAAAAACCTCTGCTACAACCTCCACTTTTGGTAACGAAGGTTTTTGCAGACATTATAACGGATATTCACTATAATTAAATAATTTAGGCGGCCATAGGCTATAGCGGATGTTTTTTTACTGGTGCTATTTAATTATATAATACACACCGACGCATTTTTTATAAACCAAATGCATCAATGCATACCGTCATCATAAATGCATCGTTGCATATATTTTAAAACAGACACACTAGTGCTAATATAATATTGTAACAACACCAATGTGTTGTATATACATGCATAAGTTCCTACATTCATTGGAAATGCACTGCTGCATAAATTTTAATGCTGAGATACATGTGCATATATTATGTTGTGACAACACTAGTGCATTTAGTTTACAGACCCACAAGTGCATTCCATCATTTAAAAAGCACAAGTGTGCATATTTTAATCCAAGCATACCTGTGTTTATATTATATTGTAGCAGCGTCGGTGTGGTTATCATTCACAACCACACTGGTGCTTCATATATTATTTATATTATTTATATTCACCAGTGCATTTTTATATTTAAACACACCAGTGCATTTTTATATTTAAATACACTGGTGTTGATGTCAAGTATTATATATTTACTATTGTCCCTTTGTATTAAAATATAACTAGTGCATATATGCTACCAATATGCACCGATGCATATATTATCTCAATGAGCACTGGTGTGTATAGTTTGGAATAAAAGCATTGGTGCTTATATTGCAAAAAAGCACAGGTGCTCATGATATTTACAGAGCATTGATGTGTTGATTATGTCAATGAGCACTGGTGGCTAAAATTTGAGTAGGCATCGATTCATGGAAACGAATAAAAAGAATTGCTTAGTGTGGATATGAAAATATAGTTTTTGCTTTATTATTTTTACAATTTTTTTTTGTTTGTTTGATCAAATATCCTTAACTTGTTGGAGTGTCACGTGGTTTGAGAAACCATGACCCAGGGGCATCTAAGCCGTCAAAATCACCCGAGGATCACATTAGGCCTAAACCGCACTAGCCTCAAATTGATTGGGTTTTTTGGGTGTCACCTTCCAACCAAGTCAACCCTAAGGGGAATTGAACTTGGGTCACCTTTCTTACGAGACCCACACCTTAACCGAATGAGCTAGCGGGAATTTAATTTTTATTTTTACAAATTTTCAATAATCATTTGAGAATCAAATATTTTTTATAATAATATTTATTTTTATGTTTTATTTATTGTGTTTGGATATTGAGTTGATTACACATGTATTCATTGTAACTGGATAAATCATTCATATATTTAACATTTGAAGTAATTATAAAAAACAAATATTTTTTTAATAATATTAATTTTTAGATCTGAACTATTATGTTTCTATAAGCATGTTGAATACACCTTTGTTAATAGTCACAATGTAAATTATTCATATATTTAATCAATAATGTAACATTTTGCAAGATTAGACAATTCGGTACAAGAAGAAACCCATTTTATTATATACAAATAAGAATCCAAATGAGAGAGTAGTTCCATGCACCAATGAATTATTCCTTGTGATTGTTTCTATTATACCTATTGGAAGTGATAATGATAAAGAAATTCCATTGAGACTTGCTTGGAAATTAACTATCCATGAGTCCTATAAATTTACATTATAAAAAACAATTTTAATATTAGAAAGATAGAATCACAAGGTCTCACTTTTATTACAATATCCCATTTTGGATAATCTTTCATTTCCATATGATCATTAAAAAAAAAAAAAAAAAAGTGCAAAAAAATGTCCAAAAGAAAATATGAAGACCAAAAATTGAGATTAATTACTATGCAATGTGGCTTATTCAATATCTTATATCATATCACTTGTCATTACTCATATTCTTCATCATATTATTTTGTTATTATTCAACACTTTTATCACTAAAACATTGTTATTTTCTTATTTTTCATCTACGTAATGTTATATAAATTTCCTAATCTTTTGGTTAATTTATGATATTTAGTTAACATATAGATATACATATATATATAATAATGTTTTGATTGGACTCAAATGGAACACTCCAAATCCATCTTAACTAGATTATCATATATATATACATTCAATAATAAAATTAAAAGCATTCATAAATAAATTGCTATATATTTTAATTAAAATTAATAAAATTTAACTTAACATTTATTAAATTCTAAACAAGAGCTACAAGGTGGCAATGTCCCCGCAATTGTTAATAAGAATAACAGCTATTGATATAAGACAATAGAAATATGATATTCTTGCCATTAAATCAACCAATATAAAAATAATAATTAATACCCAGAAGGTGGAGGATAAGACAAAAGAAAAGAATCTCCACCAAACTTCGGCATGGCCCTTTACACTGCTTTAAACTTGAATTAGCCTAATTGTTTGTGTTCTTCCAAAATAGATTATGTGGGTATATCTCATGGTGAGCAGAATAATGTGCAGCACCTTTGCATATTCTATACCTATCTCCAATCATGTACCGACAGTGTTTGAAGCTTTACTAATGCGTTATTCTCTATATACCAACTTGGCCAACCACTACCTTTTTCCCAATATTTTAATGTAACCACGGTTCATGCTACAGAATTCTATATTGGCTACTATGCATATTTTCAAAGGAGAATATTGTCCTGATTCGAGAAAATCAACCCTGATATGGCATAAGGAGTAGATAAGTAGGTACCCACCTGGTTGTACTGTCATGCCTGTTGATACCAGTCCATTACACTGTTCAAAACAACAACCACAACATTGACTAAGGATACACTTGAATTCCAGGCTGCCAAAAAAAAAATGGAGGGCCCAATTTGAAGTTCCCAAAGGCCCCAATTTTTTTAAGTTTTACCTGTTGAGGGTTGATCTTCTTGTAAGATCGAACATGATCAAGATAGCTGCAGCATCCTGGCAAGCAATTGGTACAATGTCTGTGAATTGCTGATGCCCTGAAAAAGAAGAATTGAAGTGAGAATCAAATATTATGTCAAAATTAAAACTCACTGACCATACAGCTTTGTATTTTGCAATTAAATCAGAGAAAGATTAGGCAAGATTACCACCAAAATCCCAAATGCTAAACGCAATTTTAGCACCTCTGATACGGATAACTTTGTCCCTACAAGAGACGCCCACTGTTTGAACATAGTTATCATTTTTCTTTGAAGATACATAGTTCACCTGATTTCAATACAACAAATCCATCTATCAGTAGAAATTGTGCAGTGTAGAGCACTTATAATGACTGACATTATGCTCACACAATCTATAATTCAATCAAACCATCTATCCTTACATAATGCAATGTGTGATTCCCACTATATATCAATTTATGAATACCTGACTCATGAAACCTTCTTGGTTTTTGAAAATGTTTAGGAAATAGCCATTGCTCTGGTTTAGCTTCGTATGGCATCTTATGGAAAGACAAAAATACTGTAATTTGGATGCTATGTGCACAAAAAATGCCTTATGTGTCTTTTAGAATGAAGCCAAGTCTGAAATGCACCATGAAGTTGCATATCTCAAATTCCAGTCTTTGATTATATGCATCCACAAGAGTTGCAGCTTTGAGATGCATATGAAACTCAGGTTTAGATGAATTTGTACTAGTGTCCATTTACAAACAATGGACCATCTAAATTTAATACACCATTATATAAAGTGTTAATGGATCCCCACCCAAACCTACCTGGGCTGTAGAGCACTTAGGGCATTCTTTAATCTCAGCCATGCTCTGAATATGTTAATTGTTAGCATTGAGTCTGACAAACAATGAAAAGCTTACCAATGGCAAAATGAGGGACATTTGGGAAAGGTGGTATGTTTGGACCATTATAAAAAAATAGCCATGAAACGCTGTACTGCAAAGGCAATGTTCAGTCATATTTCTCTAGTAGCCCTCACTTCATCCAATGGGTATAGTCCAAGGGTGTTGGAAACCAATATTCTGGTACTCTGGCCATTAACATATTCTAATAATGGCAAAATTAGGGATAGGGGTTGCTGATTTAAATTATCAACCTAGCCAGGTGTCCAATGATTAGACCGTACCATCTAATTGCATTTGAAATAAAAGTTTCAGAGGTATGAAGACCAGAGAAATCAACAAATTTGGTCAAATAAATCCAATAGATACAAATAAATTATCGTTAGGGTTGAAACAACACTAAGCTGAGAGGTAGAGAAAACACACCATGAAGCTGGTTTTCCCTGTCTCGCTGTCGCCCATCATGGCAATCTTCAAAACCACTGTATCATTGGCATCGAGATTAGAGGCCGTAGTCAATTCGCCGTTGGGGGAGACATAGAAATCAGAAACAGGGGTAATAAAACTGCCCCCAGAGCGAGAATCAGTTTCGCAGGCTTCCAAATCTTTCATTTCAGGTATAACGGAGGTCGATAAGCTTCGGTTTAAGCAATGATAAGAAAGATAAGAGGGACTAAGACGGGGTTTCATGGAACATGTCGTCAAAGTCACCATGATCCTGTGCCAGACTCGCCTGCCGAAGCATCGCATAACCCGTTTGATGACCAATGCACAGACGGACGAAGGCTCTCCGGCCTTTTTCAGCCTCTTTATCTTAATATCCACCACTCTAAAGTTCATGGTCCTCTACTTCTCAATCCTAACAATAATATCTCAAGGTTTCGTCTCATAGCAAAACAATCTCAAGCCGTTTTGTAAGAAAGATATCGCCTGTAAGGTCTTATTTGAGGATCCATTATGGGCATGCTCAACCTCTATGCAATCGACTAGCTAAAATTGATCAAAAGACAACTGTAAATCCCTATCTTGAGGCTCTTTTTTAGAAATTGACGGGCTAAGCAAAAAAACTGAAGCTGCTTGTTACCTCTGCCTCTTGCGGCATAAAACTTGGTGAAACAAACAATCTTTTAAGTAAATTCAGCCATTCACTAAGCCCAGGTCTTCAGAAGTTCTTGTGGTGTTCAAACTGCAGTAATCGCCAGAGGAAAAACAAATTCGCGCATTAAAATTTCAGAAGCCAAGCAAAGACTTAAATACTTCCATTGCTTCCTGACGGATAACACTCTTATTCCTTCTACAACTTCTTGGCACATGTTGACATGCTCGACCTTCAAGCCTTGGTTGGTCGGTCGGTTTCCAAAGTCAAAATAAGGCTCTTCTGGTCTCTTTTCCATAGACTTTCATAATCTTAAAGCCTCCTAGAGCAATTAGGCTTTGAATCATTTTGTTCCACTATTAAACCTACAAACAAACCCTAACATTTCAGAAAATCTTCGATCAGTTAAACATCCATCAGCCATTCAATTCTACACCGTCTTTGCATCAAATTATCCGCCGAAACTCGCAATGGAGTGCTTGTTCAAGAGACTGGCTTGCACGCAACACTTTAGCTTTAATGTTCTTCTTCTGTCTTAAAGGCATCTGGGGCCCAATTTCAGCTCAAATTCACAATATCTCGCCATAAGCATAGACAGAGGAGCAAAGGTGCGCATTCAATTAATTCCACTCTGCACCGCAAAACTCGCTGACCCTGCTGCATTCAATTAATTCCACTCTGCACCGCAAAACCCGCTGACCCTGCTGACGTTCGTCCGCCGCCGAGGCCCGGGCACCAAAACCCGAGGCGAACGTCAGCCATCAAAAACCAATAAAGATTGAAATAAATATTTTTAAAAAATTATATTTAATTTGGGAAAATATAACTTTAGCATAAAGTTAAGGGGAAAAAAAGAGATTTGCCTTGTAATAAGATGTTAATCAAACTCACCGATTCATATATAGTCCCCTGCGGGGACATAATAATTTTTAACACGAACAGTCTCACAATATATATATATGAGGATTTAACCTATCGTAAATGCACGTGTATGTAACGAGTTTCAAGTATGAAATGAAATAAACCTTCATAAAAAAAGTTATTTGATAAATAAGGTTGCCTATCAATTATATATTGTGAGACAAATCGCTATAAGAAAGTGTAAAGACATGTAGAAAAGAAAATATAAAAAACAAAAATGGGGACCAATTACTATGTAATATGTGGGTTATTTATAATATTACATCATATTATTTTACTTTGTTATTACTCATCTTCATCATATCATTTTGTTATTATTCAAACATTTTTATTAGTAAATATTATTATTTTCTTATTATTTATTTATTTAATGTTTTATAAATTTTTTAATTATTCATTAATTTATAATATTTAATTAATATATATATTTATATATAATAATGTTTTGATTTGACTAGATTATAGATGAAATAATAAAGATCTATCTTAAATTAAATGATGAATATGAAGGAGATCATTGGGGAGGATGTTGTTGGTGGGGTTTTTTTCTAGGGTTTTGAGATTTTTTGTAGGATTTTTCGGTAAATGATGGTTGGTCAGAGGATTGTGTGGCTTTGCGACGACTTGGAGTCAAGCTGATTCATTGGATCAGCCCGGGTACCAGCGAAGTATAAAAAAAGTGGGAAGAAAACGCCTACGTCGCAATCTGCCTTTCTTTCTTTTTAATCTGATTTTTCGATTTTTCCTATGGTTTTCTTGATCCCATTTTTGGCTATTGCTTTGTCATGTATTTAGATGTTCTCCACATATAGCTATCTCCATTTTCCTTGCCGTTTTTTGGGTTTTTTTAGCATCTCTTTCCTTGTCATCTTTTTGGCAGCTGGCGGGATGATGTTCTGATCATTTTGTCAGTCTCTCTCAGTTTTTCGTGACAGCTGGCGGTCACTTTATTTGATCTGGTTGCCTCCCCATCATGGAGGACACTTTACCTTTGCTGTCGACATCTTTTTCGACAACCTCCCCTGCCTTGTGTGCTCTTCCTGGAGGGTTTGTTCATGTTCCTACAAAAAATAGCAATCTTTGTGGGGTTAGGGCTCAGAATCGGCGCCGCTTGAAAACCTTGAAGGTTCGGGAAACTATTGCTCGTTTCAATATTGACTTTGATTTCAATCTTGATAGGATTGGGTAGCTTGCTGAGCAGGCGCTCGTCGGTCGCTTAGAGTTTACTGCTGGAAGTAAATTAGAGATTGTTGAATGGGTTAATCGGAATTGGGTTCCGATTACTGGCATGGCTCCACGTATTAATATTTTAATGAATCGATGGATTTTGTTTACATTTTCTGAGCCTGCTCACCTAGACAAAATCCTATCAGTTTTCTGGGAATTTAAGAGGGGGTCTCTCTATCTGAAGCGATGGCACATCAATTTCGACCCTCTTAAGGAATTCCAAGCCATTAGACACCTGTGGATGATTATTCCGGCATTGCCCATTGAGCTCTGGTCAGAAGAAATCATCATTGGGTTGGAAAATGTTGTTGGGAGGTTTGTCAGGCTGGACAAACAAAACCTATTTGGAATGGACCGTCGATATGCAAAGGTTATGGTTGAAATCGATTTGCAGAATGGCTTGCCTGCAGAAGTTGATATGTTGTGGGGTAGTAGGACTTGGAGACAAACCTTGGATTTCTTCAAGATCCCTTTCAGATGTTTTTGCTGCCACAGGGTCGGGCATGTCCTGGCATCTTTCCCTTTCAGACAGAAGCATGGTTTGTTCTCTTCGTCGGTGGGAATTTCCTCACCCAAATTTGACTCTCACAAGCCTTCTCCTGCAGATTCGGGTAAGTTTGGACATAACACTCCTGACCCTTTTCCTGCTTTAACTTCTGAAGAATTAGCTTTCATAGAAAACTCTGAAAAGGTCTTGTCTCATCGCATTTCTAAGGGTGAAATTAAAATGCGTCATGATCTCATTACGGGTTTTCCTATTGATCCTCCGGAGCCTAACCCTTACGAACCTTCGGTTGGACGCTCTTTGTTTCGTGAATTGGAGTCTGCAAACCCTGAGATAGTTCCCCCTTCTTCCCAAATCCTCCGCATGCATGAAGGTGATGGTCTATCAAACCCCATCCAAATTAATTCTTCAAAACCTAGTTGTGTTGGTGATGACCGCTTTTTTGGCGTTGAGTTGGGAGCTGGTCCTACCAACCCTATTTCCATCCCTTTTGAGCCTTTGTCGGATGAGGGTGTGGATTCTCGTTTTGCTTCTGTTGACCATATCCCTCCACAACTCTCTGTTGGAGCTCTTAATTCTGCTGATGGGCCTTATTTAGGAGATGGCACACTAAACCCTATCCTTATTAATTCTTCAAACCCTAGCAGAGAAGGTGACGATTCTTTTTTTGCCAATGGGATGGGTGATGGTTCAACAAACCCTGGTTTCCCTCCTTCTGTGTCTTCGACGGTTGTGGGTGATGTTGTTCGACATACAGCTGTGGTTCTCAACCATTTAGAACACAGTGTTGGTGTTAGTAATTATGATGACAGATGTATTTTAGCTGAAAGTGGCTACCTCCTTTCGGAGAAGGGGGAAGAATTTCCTCCTCTCCCTACTTTTTCAAAAAATACGAGTAGTGATTCTTTAGCCATACCCTTACATTCTCTCAACTTTCGGAATGTTAACATCAGGAGGGGCAGGAAAAAGAAGAAGAATTTAGATCAAGAAGTGCCTTTAGATTTAGATCCATACACTCCCATATCGAAATCTAAATCTAAAGGCACTTCTTGATCTAAATTCTTCTTCTTTGACATTCTGGGCCATGATGGCTGGCCGGTGGAGCTTTACATTCATTTCTTTGACATTCTAGGCCATGAGCTTAAATACCTGGTAAATTTCTCTAGATTAAATGGGTATATGCCTGTAGGCCTTAATTCCACTTTTGTTACTTTAATTCCCAAAAAGAACAAACCCACATCTTTTGGAGACTACCGCCCGATTGCTTTATGCAATCTTTTATATAAGCTCATCTCCAAGATTCTTGCAGATAGATTGAAGAATGTTCTGTCTGAACATATCTCTGCAGAGCAATTTGGTTTTTTATCTGGGAGACAGATTCATGATGCCATTGGCATCTCTCAGGAGTTGTTGCATAGTATCAAGATAAAAAAGAAAAAGTCTCTTCTGCTCAAGATGGATCTAGAAAAAGCTTATGACAGAGTAAATTGGTCTTTTCTTCGATTAATTCTCATCAGAATTGGAGTGCCTCCTTTGATTATTAAGTGTATCATGGCATGTATCACATCCATGAATATTGTAGTTCTGGTTAATGGTACTCCGTCCAATTTCTTCAGGTGCTCTCGCGGGATTAGACAAGGGTGTCCTCTCTCACCTCTCCTTCTCATTTTGGTCATGGACGGTTTCAGCAGATTAATTAATCAAGCTGTGGATAGAGGTATGATTAAAGGTATCAGAATGACAAAGGACTGTGTGATCACTCACATCCTATTTGCTGATGATGTTTTAGTTGCTGGCTTGGATTCTGTTGAGGAGTGGAGAATGTATAGTGAGCTTATTCAGACTTTTTGCAATGCTTCAGGCATGAAGGTCAGTTCTGCTAAGTCAAATGTTTATCACTTATCTATGGATGATGAGCTCCTCAGGAATATTTCTGCTGTGCTTCCATACAAATTTTGTCCCCTGGAGCAGGGTTTTAAATACCCGGGGTTTAATCTTAAACCCAATAACTATCTCATCAAATATTGGTTTTGGTTGTTGAGGAAAATTGAAGTTGGCATTACTCACTGGTCTTATAGACTATTATCTATTGGGGGCAAACTTATTCTTGTTAAATCTGTTCTATCGAGCATTCCTGTTTACTGGTTTTCTTTACTTGAAGTGCTAGCCTACATTATCAAAGCTATCAAGAGATGATTTTTCAATTTTCTATGGTCGGGAGCTGAAGACAGTTCAAAAATTCCAATGGTTGCAGCTGAAACTCTTTCAAGACCCTATAGGTTTGGAGGTTGGGGAATCAAAGACCTTGAGGTCTTCAATTCTGCTCTCAGATTAAAAATTATGTGGCGAGGTATATTTGGTAAGACCCTCTGGTCCCGACTTATTCAAAGCAAATACCTTAATATGGATGTTTATCTATGGATAATAAATCCAAAATTGAGTAATTGGAACTATTCTCCCATATGGAGGGGTTTTATGAAAGTCTTCAATTGGATAAAAATGATTTATATTGGCAAGTTGGCACTGGGATTAAAATTCGTGTTGGTTTGGATCCCATTTTAGGGATGGAAGACTCTTACCTCCTTCCGCCTATCATTCCTCAATATTTAAAGGTTCTTGGTCTATCTACTTTGAATAAGATACAGTTGAACATGATAGGTGTTGACGGGTCTTCTGTATGGATGTCTACCAATGACATTGGGTTCTCTGGAAGCTTAGCTCGGGACTGGGATGTATACATCAAGAATCTTAATGCTATTGGTGTAAAATTAAATGATGATTCTAATAAACTTGTTTGTGGTGGTAATCCTTCTACTAGTATTGTGACAGCCAAGACTGCTTACAGGAGAATTATTCAAGACAAATTTATTGTTCCCCCAAAATGGTGGTATAAGGGACTATGGAATTGGTCAATTCCTTTAAAATTAAAATGTTTTTTATGGTTAGTCTTGCAAGACAATCTAAAGACTTGGGAAAATCTGAACAAGCGTGGATGGATAGGCCCTAGTTGTTGTATTCTTTGTTTTAATGCTGCTGAAACAAAGCAACATTTATTCATCTCTTGCAATTTCACACAGAAAGTCTGGGCATTTATTTCCCAGCACCTAATTTTTTATCAACAATGAGATGTGGGTGAGTTCAATCTTTGTCTTCTAAATTGGTTCAGGAATTGCAAACCATTTTTCAAAATTGCCATCTGTATTTCTTGGGCAATTTGGTACCAAAGAAATTGTGCTTTATTTCAGAATGTGCCTCCAGATATTATAAAATGCAGTCTGACAGCACTTAAGATGTTTACAGCTTATGAGAATGAAGACCATAGACAGAAAATTTCCAAAGTTAGTCAATTCTCCCTTAAAGTTGATTAGCCAGTTCTTTTCTTTGATGGAGCTGCCCAAGATGGAGTATGTGCTGTTGGGGGAGTTCTCTATTTGAATGATTCTCACTTCTTCACAGTCAGGCTCAATTGTGGTACTGGTAGTAATATGAAAGCAGAGCTTGTGGCTCTCTGGTGTGTATTGAAAGTGGCAAATACCTTTGGCTTGGTCAACATTAAAGTTTATGGTGATTCCAAGGTTACAATCAAGTGGGCAGCTGGCGAATTCAAGCTGAATGTGACGAACCTGAGGCATTGGGTTTATTTAGCTCATAATGAAATTACAAAACTGCAGAACATTATGTTTGAGCATATTTATAGAGAGCACAATGTGCTTGCGGACAAGTTATCAAAGCAGGCTTTGTCTGATCTGGAAGGTATTCTAGCATGGGAGGAGTGGTGTGAAAATTGCTTGCTGGACAGTGGTTCCCTTTACTTTTTTGATTAAGATCTCTAGCTTTTTTGCTCCAGTTGATTATGATTGACCTGTTTTTTTGTAATATGGTTCGATGTGGAGGTCTGAATTTTGAGGTTTTTTGGTTATCGGATGGGATTTAAGTTATCTATTATGTATATCTGAACAATTTGATATTTATGTAACTAATCATAGTCACATAAACTTCTTTGTACTATTTTGAAGTGACCAACAAAGATACAAAGATTAAGCCAATCTAGCCACAAGATTCTCGAGTCGCTTCAAGAGAATCCAAGCAAAACGAAAATAAAATGAAATAAAGATTAATTATATGATTGAAAAATAAATATTTATTCCAATTTTTATCTATCTTTATCTTTCTATCATCTCATTATTTCAATTTTCAAATTTTTATAATACAACTATACCCTACATTGTTCTATAATATTTCCAATGTATTAGTTCGAGCACCCTATATATTAGTTGGAGTTAGGGTGCTCATCAAAATGGTATGTTCAAGACAACCAAAAATATAACATGGTCATCCATTTTTTATTGGAAGCTCAATGGATGTGAGAATTAGTCATCTATAATTGTTATAAATATTATAATTTATAGTAAATTATTATAAAAAAAAATCTTAAAATTATTAATATATTTTCACCTAGTTTTTTTCAATGTATATAATTATTAAAAACATCTTTTTTTTTCTAAAAATATTTATATATATATAAAAAAGCTTTTCACCTAGTTTTTTTAAATATATATAATAATTTTTCATATAATTTTTAAAACATCTTATTTTTTTCTAAAAATATTTATGTATATATAAAGAAGCTTTAATATATATATATATATATATAAGTTTTAATATGTACATTATTTTATATTTTAATGTAATCTAATGTCAAACCAAATTATAAAAAAAATCAAGTTACCATGAATCATGGTGGTTTCCATTACGATGATCAACGAAGAAGATGTAGTGAGTAAAACGATAATCATTTTTTTTAAAGTCAAGCTTAGATAGCTCTTTATGAAATCTACTTTCATATTTATTATTATTATAGTATAGGGTGATATAATAATACAGTAATTTTTATTATATTATATGGTAATATAATAATATAGTACAATTTATAGAAATTTGTGGATTTTTTTTTATGCTAGATATAATTTTTATATTTTTTTTTGGGGGAGTCTTATTATCTCATAATCTTTGTTGATAATTTATTTTATTTTATTTTTATTTTTATTTTTTTTTCATTCATGTGGTTCACTTTAATCGGCTTAGCCGACCGCTACATCCACGAAATAATTTCCGACGGACCCGCCTCGAAGGGGTTTCCGCCCTGCGGCCGCTGCGTGCCTAACCCCAAGAGGATCTATGAGGATGGATCCCGCGACCTAGCATGCTGGAAGGCCTAACTTCCAAGAACTCAACCGATCGAGCTAACTCTTGGGGCTAATAATTTCATTTATTATTTTATTACTATGATTGATTTAAAAAAAATAGTTATATTTTCTTAAATATAATATATTAAAGTTAAAAACAAATGTGACATATCTCCCTAGATGGTCCTTATTGCTCTTAATGCAATGAGTTTTTTTTCTTATTTTAAATGATTTAAATTAAAAAAAAAATTAATTTAAATAATATAATATTGTTAAAAAACTCTAAAGAGTATACTAATAATTAATTTTACTAATTAATATTTAAAAAATAATTCAAATCACAACTTGTATTCTCTTTGATTATTAATTAGTTTGTATTTTTAATCCTTGTATAAAAATAAACTCAAAAACTTGGGTGGGCCTGTGGGGTCCCTGTCTCCATCAAGAGGCTTCTTGCCATTGTTCTGTGAATGAGTTTGACTTGATGGAAGAGGTGGATCTATTGGCATGGGCGGGCGAGGAGGAGGGGTTGGGGAATGGTAGTATATTTTTTATAGCTGAGGAGTTACGTGCAAACCATTGGGGGTCTTTGACATCTCCTTCGGCTACCTTTGTACTCGATAATACATGTCATCAGTCCTACAAATCTAGTGGCGTCAAACCATATGGTGTTAATAATGAATTTTTTTTTCAATCAATGGTTTTGGAAAAAACCTTAGTGACATCCCCAGGGTTGGTGGGGTGTCTGTCGATTATGGTTCTCCAATGGAAAAGCATTCTCTATTGTTGGTGGCTCCTAAGCTCCTTAATTTGAAACAATAGATCCCAAAGTCTGTTAAGAAAACAAAGGGTAGGAAGATTGTAGGCCCTAGAGCTAAATCTTGTAGGGCTCTCAAGGCCTTCAAAGTGAATTCTAACATAGAAGAATTGGTGCTACGTCGTGATGTTAATATGGAAAGAGTCACTAGTCTTTATTTTCATGCTCTGCTTGGGATATTTTAATATATTTTGCTTAATAGGGTTGAGTTGTTGAAGTGGGTTTGGACCACTGGAAACCATTGTTGGGGTATTGTCCAAATATTAGTATGTTAATGAATAAATCGGTTTGTTTTCATTTCATTTCAGAAGAGAGTGCAAGTTTAATTCTAAACAGGTCGTTGGTGATTGGTTGTGGTTCTCTGGTTTTGTTTAAATGACATGCAACCTTTAATCGTTATAAGGAAGTTGTTTCTTGTTAGCATCTATGGATGCTTATCCCGGGGTTTCCTCTACAATTTTGGACTAAGAATGTGTTTATACAAGTGGCAAATATAGTTGGAAAGTTTATTCATTTGGACAAAAGAATGTTACATGCTCAGGATAAAAGAATTGTGTAGCTTTTTGTTGAACTTGACGTCTCTTTAGGGTTTCTGGTGGAGATTGATATTTATGGGGGAGATATTTCTTTCACTCAATGGTTGGATTTTTGGAAGATCCCATTTAGATTGCATCGTTTTCATTTGATTGGTCATTTAATGAAAAATTGCCCAGGCTCAAAGAACTTGAGTGAATATTTCGTCGATGGTCTTGTTAGTCTTATTGGTGAGCATTGTTCCCTGGAGATGGTCCCGATGTCATCTAATGGTGAGGAGAATGAAGTTTATTTGGCTCTCGAATGAACTTATCTCAAATTTTCAACAGAACAGGAGGAAATTCTATTGCAAGAAGAGAAAGAATGGCGACTCAAAAGTCGTGCCATTTGGATCTCTCATGGGGATAAAAATTCGAAATTCTTTCACACTTTTGCTTCTGCCAGAAGGAATAAGAAGTATATTTGGGAAATCAGTGACGATCAGGGACACCAAATTACTGGTTATGAACAATTAATATCTGAAGTTGCATCTTTTTTTGGTAACATCTATAGTGATACTGGGGAATGCAGGTTGGAGGACCAACTCAATGTGGCAAGGCTTTATCCCAGTTTCATTAATGTTCAGGAAGCCGATTCTTTGTAGCAGGAGGTCTCTTTGGAAGAGATCGAATCCACTCTGAAAATATTTGCCAAAGAAAAGGCCCCCGGGCCTGATGGCTGGCCGGTGGAGCTTTACATTCATTTCTTTGACATTCTGGGCCATGAGCTTAAAGACCTGGTAAATTTCTCTAGATTAAATGGGTATATGCCTAGAGGCCTTAATTCCACTTTTGTTACTTTAATTCCCAAAAAGAACAAACCCACATCTTTTGGAGACTACCGCCCGATTGCTTTATGCAATATTTTATATAAGCTCATCTCCAAGATTCTTGCTGATAGATTGAAGAATGTTCTGTCTGAACATATCTCTGCATAGCAATTTGGTTTTTTATCTGGGAGACAGATTCATGATGCCATTGACATCTCTCAGGAGCTGTTGCATAGTATCAAGATAAAAAATAAAAAGGCTCTCCTGCTTAAGATGGATCTAGAAAAAGCTTATGACAGAGTAAACTGGTCTTTTCTTCGATTAATTCTCATCAGAATTGGAGTGCCTCCTTTGCTTATTAAGTGGATCATGGCATGTATCACATCCATGAATATTGCAGTTCTGGTTAATGGTACTCTGTCCAAGTTCTTCAGGTGTTCTCGCGGGATTAGATAAGGGTGTCCTCTCTCACCTCTCCTTTTCATTTTGGTCATGGACGGTTTCAGCAGATTAATTAATCAAGCTGTGGATAGAGGTCTGATTAAAGGTATTAGAATGACAAAGGACTGTGTGATCACTCACATCCTATTTGCTGATGATGTTTTAGTTGCTGGCTTGGATTTTGTTGAGCAGTGGACAATGTATAGTGAGCTTATTCAGACTTTTTGCAATGCTCCAGGCATGAAGGTCAGTTCTGCTAAGTCAAATTTTTATCACGTATCTATGGATGATGAGCTCCTCAGGGATATTTCTGCTATGCTTCCATACAAATTTTGTCCCCTGGAGCAGGGTTTTAAATACCTGGGGTTTAATCTTAAACCCAATAACTATCTCATCAAAGATTGGTTTTGGTTGTTGAGGAAAATTGAAGCTCGCATTGCTCACTGGTCTTATAGACTATTATCTATTGGGGGCAAACTTATTCTTGTTAAATTTGTCCTATCGAGCATTCCTGTTTTCTGGTTTTCTTTACTTGAAGTGCCAGCCTTCATTATCAAAGCTATCAAGAAATGCTTTTTCAAATTTCTATGGTCGGGAGCTGAAGACAGTTCAAAAATTCCAATGGTTGCAGCTGAAACTCTTTCAAGACCCTATAGGTTTGGAGGTTGGGGAATCAAAGACCTTGAGGTCTTCAATTCTGCTCTCAGATTAAAAATTATGTGGCGAGGTATATTTGGTAAGACCCTCTGGTCCCGACTTATTCAAAGCAAATACCTTAATATGGATGTTTATCTATGGATAAGAAATCCAAAATTGAGTAATTGGAACTATTCTCCCATATGGAGGGGTTTTATGAAAGTCTTCAATTGGATAAAAATGATTTATATTGGCAAGTTGGCACTGGGATTAAAATTCGTGTTGGTTTGGATCCCATTTTAGGGATGGAAGACTCTTACCTCCTTCCGCCTATCATTCCTCAATATTTAAAGGTTCTTGGTCTATCTACTTTGAATAAGATACAGTTGAACATGATAGGTGTTGACGGGTCTTCTGTATGGATGTCTACCAATGACATTGGGTTCTCTGGAAGCTTAGCTCGGGACTGGGATGTATACATCAAGAATCTTAATGCTATTGGTGTAAAATTAAATGATGATTCTAATAAACTTGTTTGTGGTGGTAATCCTTCTACTAGTATTGTGACAGCCAAGACTGCTTACAGGAGAATTATTCAAGACAAATTTATTGTTCCCCCAAAATGGTGGTATAAGGGACTATGGAATTGGTCAATTCCTTTAAAATTAAAATGTTTTTTATGGTTAGTCTTGCAAGACAATCTGAAGACTTGGGAAAATCTGAACAAGCGTGGATGGATAGGCCCTAGTTGTTGTATTCTTTGTTTTAATGCTGCTGAAACAAAGCAACATTTATTCATCTCTTGCAATTTCACACAGAAAGTCCGGGCATTTATTTCCAAGCACCTAATTTTTTCTCAACAATGGGATGTGGGTGAGTTCAATCTTTGTCTTCTAAATTGGTTCAGGAATTGCAAACCATTTTTCAAAATTGCCATCTGTATTTCTTGGGCAATTTGGTACCAAAGAAATTGTGCTTTATTTCAGAATGTGCCTCCAGATATTATAAAATGCAGCCTGACAACACTTAAGATGTTTACAGCTTATGAGAATGAAGACCATAGACAGAAAATTTCCAAAGTTAGTCAATTCTCCCTTAAAGTTGATCAGCCAGTTCTTTTCTTTGATGGAGCTGCCCAAGATGGAGTATGTGTTGTTGGGGGAGTTCTCTATTTGAATGATTCTCACTTCTTCACAGTCAGGCTCAATTGTGGTACTGGTAGTAATATGAAAGTAGAGCTTATGGCTCTTTGGTGTGTATTGAAAGTGGCAAATACCTTTGGCTTGGTCAACATTAAAGTTTATGGTGATTCCAGGGTTACAATCAAGTGGGCAGCTGGCGAATTCAAGCTGAATGTGATGAACCTGAGGCATTGGGTTTATTGGGCTCATAATGAAATAACAAAACAACAGAACATTATGTTTGAGCATATTTATAGAAAGCACAATGTGCTTGCGGACAAGTTATCAAAGCAGGCTTTGCCTGATCTGGAAGGTATTCTAGCATGGGAGGAGTGGTGTGAAAATTGTTTGCTGGACAGTGGTTCCCTTTACTTTTTTGATTAAGATCTCTAGCTTTTTTGCTCCAGTTGATTATGGTCATATGATTGGCCTGTTTTTTTTGTAATATGGTTCAATGCGGAGGTCTGAATTTTGAGGTTTTTTGGTTATCGGATGGGACTTAAGTTGTCTATTATGTATATCTAAATAATTTGATATTTATGTAACTAGTCACATTCACATGAACTTCTTTGTACTATTTGATTCTATCGAATATCAATAGTAATTTTTTTCGCTGGAAAAAAAAAAAGATATGAATCATAATATATGGAAAATGAAAATAAATATATACTAGTTATTTATTTATTTCAATAAGTATCCTGCATAACTTCATACTCTTAATTCCTCTAATAAATGGTAACATATTTTTGTTAAATAGAAAGGTTTTCAAAGGTTTTGTGCACTAAAATGCTAGTGAATATGTAGTGTTTCAAGCTTGGTTAATATATTTAATATTTATTTTTTTTCCATTAATGATCTTGGAAATATTCACAAATGAATTGCTATATACTTTATTTAATAATTATTATATTTTATTTAAAATTAATGAAATTAAAAATATATTTATTCAATTCCAAATAAGTATAACACTTTACTAATCAATCAAATAATATAATAATTTCAAATAATATTCCTATAAAAAAATTGTCGAAATTAAATATATAAATGATGATAATTTAAAAAAATATAACATTGTAAGTATTGAAAAAACTGCAAAAACTAAACATACAAATTTCACATATAAAATCTAGAAATTTCTAGATCCTAGATCCTCTGTGTAACATGTGGGTTATCATCCAAGATCTTCCCTCTGCTTCTCTTGGATGGAATTGTTCTCTAGTTTCACGCAGCTCTTCCTGGATTGCTTCTCTGGCGTGACGCAGCTCTTCCTGGAATGCTTCTCTGGCGTGACGCAGTTGGTCCCGCAGAGTTTGCCGGAATTCACGCAGCTCTTCCTGGAGTGCTTCATGGAATTCTTCTCTATCTTCCTGCGGAATTTGACGCATTTCTTCTGTTGTTTCCCGTGCAGGTTGACGCAGTTCTTGCATCCGAGTTTGACGGAATTCTTGTCTAGCTTGACGCAGTTCTTCCTGCAGAGTTTGCGTGGCTTCGCTTGCCTCATAGTCAAGGCTAATTATGTCTCTTACAGCTCTTGACCTTCTAATCCTCCTGTTACTCCCTGCGCGAAGCCGTCCTCCTCTTCTTCTTTCTCCCTCCATTTCCAGAATTCAGAAATTCAAATATGAAAGAGCACCCGTTGATCCACAGAAAAAACCTTGATCTAGAAAAACCTAGAACAGGAGCAGCAACCCTAGAAAACAAATGTATACTAATCAAAGACGAGTGATTAACTTAATTCGATACTCCACATATCCGAAAATGACAACTTGAAGCGAATCAAAGAGCATGGCTTTGCATTTATAGTGTATATATTATAATACTTTTAAATTTAGTTTTACAATCTAAAATTAAAATTAAATAGCACCTGATGCGTCGGCTTACACTGAGTTGCTCTTAGTATTTAGGCAACTAAGTCCAAATAGGGTCTGCTTAGGGTGTTCTACATTAGTACATATCAATATATGAGGCATTATAATTGTATGGTTTATAAACAAGAGTCACTATGTGGCAATGTTCATATGTTTTATTTGCTTGAAGTCGGAAAAGTTAATTACAACATTCTCTAGTCTACATCAACACAAACAATTTGAGCAATGATGTTTGTTCATAAAGGTTCATATTGTGCTTTTTTACTTGATCAATATGTAATAGTACTCTTAGAAATGATAAAAAAAACCTTGGAGATAATCATTTACATTTTTTCCCTTTAAGATGTAATAGTGTGTGAATAGTGTACACTCTTAGAAATGATAATAACAAGAATCTTGCACATAATTATTTATAATAGTGTGGACTATTAGAAATGACAACAAGAATCTTGGATATAGTCAATAAAGAAACTTAAATTTTGTTTAAAAACCTAACAAATAACAAGAATCTTGGAGATAGTCAACCAAGAAGTTTAAATGGCATATCTCTCACCATAATTCTACATTTATTGAAATACCTAGCCCCCTTTATAATTATGTATCTAGCCCTATGATTAATGTGGACATTTATTTAAGCTTCTCCCATGGTGCAGTCAAACAATTTGTGGCATTGTATCGACTAGTTGTCACAATGATTGTCCACACAAGAGGTAAGGGTAAGTTGTATCTTTGTGGAAAAGCTACCTATCTCAAAGGGTCATTCAAATCTGAAAACCGACATGCAATTATTTGACCATTGTTGCCAAAATCACAAGCCTTGTTTTCGATACTACCATTGCTGCCATAATCGTCGGCCTCATTTCGAGATGCAAACTAGGCAAATGTTAGATGAGTCCATTTAATTTCAGAGATATTAAATTGCACATGATAATGGTTCTCCATTACATGCAAACAAACACGTTGCGCTTGGATGAGTCCCTTTAAGAGATATTAAATTGCACATTATAATGGCTCCCATTACATGGAAACAAACACGCTGCGCTTGGATTATATGCAAACAAACATGTGTACTTTCAACCCGTTTCCAACAAATTGACTGAAGCTCGCACCTAGTCCGGCTCACCTATCTGCTATTTTGCGTTATTCAATGTATACAACATGCATCAATGAGGCATGGTGTCTCATGGACAACAATGGTTGTAGCGTATGCACACAATGGGCAAGTTGATGAAGTCCTGAAGAAAATACCCATTTTCTCTCTATGACGGTTTGGTTGGAGCATGGGACTTGGCAATATGTAGGGGGATCAGACTAGGATTTCTTTTGTTCTTCGGGTTATTCAATCTGTTTGCATCGGTATCGTTTCCCTTTGTCTCCAACTTTGGATGGGCACTAGGAAATAAACAACTTTTCTCACTTATGTGTACCCTTGCTTCATGCGGCTTTTCATCAAAGCACCTGATGCCAAGAAGATGGGATTTATGTGGTATATTGTCAACTAATGGAGGCCACGTTTCAACAATTAGTCTCTTTCAAAAGTCAGATTACGATTTACACGATTTGTTGCAGATTAACATTTATTTTTGTTTTTTTTAAAATAATAAGTGACAATAAGATGTCCTCTTTAAGATATAAACAACTATCAATGTAATTATATCTTAAATGATGTAATTATATTAAAATATAAAAAATAAAAATAACAATCAGATTCATATTGTGAAAAACATTGGACCAGCACTTGCTGATATAAAAAAAATTAAATTTTCAACCGTTTATTTCAAGTTTCAATCATACAATGATGAAAGCTAAACAATGTAAAAGAATTATCCTAAAGCTACTTTGTCATTTTGTTTTATGTGCAAATATTGTGTTTATTTTAGGTTCGTATATATGCTAAAATTGCTTTGGTTTCTTATATTCTTTCAAAAGTCAATGTAAATACCTCGTGACATTAAATAGATTATAATTTATAGTAAATTATTATAAAAAAAAATCTTAAAATTATGAATATATTTTCACCTAGTTTTTTAAATGTATATAATAATTTTTTATATAATTATTAAAAACATCTTTTTTTTCTAAAAATATTTATGTATATATAAAAAAGCTTTTCACTTAGTTTTTTTAAATATATATAATAATTTTTCATATAATTTTTAAAACATCTTTTTTTTTCTAAAAATATTGATGTATATATAAAGAAGCTTTAATATATATATATATATATATATATATATATATATATATATAAATAAGTTTTAATATGTACATTATTTTATATTTTAATGTAATCTAATGTTAAACTAAATTATAAAAAAAATCAAGTTACCATGAATCATGGTGGTTTCCATTACGATGATCAACGAAGAAGATGTAGTGAGTAAAATGATAATTATTATTTTTAAGTCAAGCTCAGATGGCTCTTTATGAAATCTACTTTCCTATTTATTATTATTATAGTATAGGGTGATATAATAATATAGTAATTTTTATTATATTATATGGTAATATAATAACATAATACAATTTATAGAAATTTGTGGATTTTTTTATGCTAGATATAATTTTTATAGTTTTTTTTGGGAGTCTTATTATCTCATAATCTTTGTTGATAATTTCATTTATTTATTTTATTACTATGATTGATTTAAAAAAATAGTTATATTTTCTTAAATATAATATATTAAAGTTAAAAACAAATGTGACATATCTCCCTAGATGGCCCTTATTGCTCTTGATGCAATGAGTTTCTTTTCTTATTTTAAATGATTTAAATTTAAAAAATAAATTTAAATAATATAATATTGTTAAAAAACTCTAAAGAGTATACTAATAATTAATTTTACTAATTAATACTTAAAAAATAACTCAAATCACAACTTGTATTCTCTTTGATTATTAATTAGTTTGTATTTTTAATCCTTGTATAAAAATAAACTCAAAAACTTGGGTGGGCCTGTGGGGTCCTTGTCTCCATCTAGAGGCTTCTTGCCATTATTTTGTGAATGAGTTCGACTTGATGGAAGAGGTGGATCTATTGGCATGGGCGGGCGAGGAGGAGGGGTTGGGGAATGGTAGTATATTTTTTATAGCTGAGGAGTTACGTGCAAAGCATCGGGGGTCTTTGACATTTCCTTCGGCTACCTTTGTACTCGATAATACATGTCGTCAGTCCTACAAATCTAGTGGCGTCAAACCAGATGGTGTTAATAATGAAATATTTCTTTTCAATCAATGGTTTTGGAAAAAACCTTAGTGACATCCCCAGGGTTGGTGGGGTGTCTGTCGATTATGGTTCTCCAATGGAAAAGCATTCTCTATTGTTCTCTAGTTTCACGCAGCTCTTCCTGGAATGCAGCTCTTCAAATTTTTATAATACAACTATACCCTACATTGTTCTATAATATTTCCAATGTATTAGTTCGAGCACCCTATATATTAGTTGGAGTTAGGGTGCTCATCAAATTGGTATGTTCAAGACAACCAAAAATATAACATGGTCATCCATTTTTTATTGGAAGCTCAAAGGATGTGAGAATTAGTCATCTATAATTGTTAAATAGATTATAATTTATAGTAAATTATTATAAAAAAAAATCTTAAAATTATGAATATATTTTCACCTAGTTTTTTTAAATGTATATAATAATTTTTTATATAATTATTAAAAACATCTTTTTTTTTCTAAAAATATTTATGTATATATAAAAAAGCTTTTCACCTAGTTTTTTTAAATATATATAATAGTTTTTCATATAATTTTTAAAATATCTTTTTTTTTCTAAAAATATTTATGTATATATAAAGAAGCTTTTATATATATATATATATAAAAGTTTTAATATGTACATTATTTTATATTTTAATGTAATCTAATGTTAAACTAAATTATAAAAAAAATCAAGTTACCATGAATCATGGTGCTTTCCATTACGATGATCAACGAAGAAGATGTAGTGAGTAAAATGATAATCATTTTTTTTTTTAAGTCAAGCTTAGATGGCTCTTTATGAAATCTACTTTCATATTTATTATGTCCCCGTAGGGGATATTATATGTTTCATCAAGACCCTATTAATTTGCACCTAGTTTGGTGCCTATGGCTATAAATTTTTCCTCCATACTATGGTTTTGGGTTATTTGTAAATAGTTGGAAAAAAAATTATTTATATAAATTTTTAAATAATGCTAATTTGTTAACGTTTCATTGGATGAGAGCTGATAACGTCAGCCTCGGTAATCGCTTCCCGTTTTGGCGGCGGAAGGTGCGTCATGCGAGTTAAGGGTTAGTTGCTGCTTAGTGTGAATAACAGGTGGTGGGCGTAGCAACGCGTGGCATATAGGCTTGTCTAGTTCTTTGCGCCGGGAAATGCCTTTGGCACTAATGTGATGGTTATGGTTATCATAGGAGAATGGAACAAATTTAACGCGACAAGTGGCGGACGTGTCAAACGAGAGTAAGGACAGGGCAATGAATGTTTTAATGGTTCAATGCTGGCGGGCAAGGGTGTCCTGTCGTAGTATTAACTCTGCTGCGGGTTCCCTAGGTGGAGTATCTACGTGGTGACTAATGTGGCTTGCAACCTGTCATGGAGAATGGTGAGTAATAAATGTGATATTAATGTATTGAGTAGCTCGTTAGCGGTTGTGCTATAATGTCGAAATCTTCATTGTTGTTGATGTTATATCCGTGGTAATATTCATCGAGCTTGTTTTTATGAATGGCATTGTTTTTTGTTTTGTGTTTCGGAGTGGTTTGAAGGAATGGTCCAGCGGCCTGCGATGTATTAGGTTTTAGATTCAGCAATGGGGTTTTCGCTTCGTGGTTTGAACTCATAATAACCAGTGCTTCAGGTCTCCACCGTGGCTGTCAGAGTCGTACCACTCTGATGTTGTTGTTGATGCAAGGTTTCAAGCTAGTTCTCGTCAGTTGCAGAAAGGTTTTGGCTTTTGGTTCGAAGTCTGCTTACAGCAATGTAAGTTGTCAGATTTTGCTCCGGTTTTGAGTAGGTTAAAGATATAAGCTTGAATGTATTTGTTATGACGTTTTAAATTTTTCAATGGTTTAACCAGAATCGTATACGTGTGGCAGGTAAAACGATGTCTCTGGTTTTCTGCTTTGCAGTAGCAGTGCAACAAGCGTTAAAACCGGTAAGTCTCGGAGATTGTTATGGTGGGTTTGCTGGTTCTAGGTCTGGCTTAGCCGAGACTTTCGTCAAAGGTGTTGGGAAATAGTTTTAGTTGTTTTTTGTTGGTAGCCAGTATGGCATGTGAACAGAGCGTGATTCTCAGTCTGCGTTGTTCTATCTGTGCGCTAGTCTTGTATTTGCAACATTTTGCGATGCTGCCTGCGAGCTTCAACCTTTGGCATTTGTGATGAATAATGAATAATATGGATAAGGGTTTAAATATTGTAGTTTTAAGTATAGATCTGGTTCTGCTGAGATGGTTCCTTGATTTACATGGAATTTGAATGATAAGTGTCTTTCTTGTCGTCGATAGCTTAGAAATCTTCTATTAATGTCAACTTCTGTTGTTTTGCTATCAATCCGTTGTTTGTGGAAGGGGATGAGCCTAAGCTGTGATGGGCGTTTACATGTATCTAGATAGCGCTAAAAGCTTTAAATTTTGGTTTAAGATGTCTGAATTTGAAACGATACCATACGGCTATACCCTTCAGGAATTTAATCACTGACAGTAGAGTCAAGAACCGGCCAAATGACCGATACTCTCATTTTTTTGCTTACAGCAATCTAAGTTGTCAGATTTTGCTTCGGTTTTCAGTAGGTTAAAGATATAAGTTTGAATGTATTTGTTATGACGTTTTAACTTTTACAATGGTTTAACTAGAATCGTATACTTGTTGCAGGTAAAACGATGTCTCTGGTTTTCTCCTTTGCAGTAGCAGTGGAACAAGCATACAAATCGGTAAGTCTCGGAGGTTCTTATAGTGGGTTTGCTGGTTCTAGGTCTGGCTTAGCCGAGACTTTCGTCAAAGGTGTTGGGAAATAGTTTTAGTTGTTTTTGTTGGTAGCCAGTATGGCATGTGAACAGAACATGATTCTCAGTCTGTGTTGTTCTATCTGTGTGCTATTCTTGTATTTTCAACATTTTGCGATACTGCCTACGAGTTTCAGCCTCTAGCATTTGTAATGAAAAATGAATAACATGAATAAGCGTTTAAATATTGTAGTTTTAAGCATAGATCTGGATCTACTGAGATGGTTCATTGATTTACATGAAATTTGAATGATAAGTGTCTTTCTTGTCGTCGATAGCTTAGAAATCACCAATTAATGTCAACCCTATGAATAGGGGATATTATGTCCCCGTAGGGGATATTATATATTTCATGCAGACCCTATTATAGTTGCACCTAGTTTGCACCTATGCCTATAAAAAATTTTCCTCCATACTATGATTTTGGGTTATTTGTAAATAGTTGGGGAAAAAATTATTTATATAAATTTTTAAATAGTGATAATTATTTGTTAACGTTTTGTTGGATGAGAGCTGATAATGTCAGCCTCGGTAATCGCTTCCCGTTTTGGCGGCGGAAGGTGCGTCATGCGAGTTAAGGCTTAGTTGCTGCTTAGTGTAAATAACAGGTGGTGGGCGTAGCAACGCGTGGCATATAGGCTTGTCTAGTTCTTTGCGCCGAGAAATGTCTTTGGCACTAATGCGATGGTTATGGTTATCATAGGAGAATGGAACAAATTTAACGCGACAGGTGGCGGACATGTCAAACGAGAGTAAGGACAGGGCAATGAATGTTTTAATGGTTCAATGTTGGCAGGCAAGGGTGTCCTGTCGTAGTATTAACTCTGCTGTGGGTTCCCTAGGTGGAGTATCTACGTGGTGACTAATGTGGCTTGCAACCTGTCATGGAGAATGGTGAGTAATAAATGTGATATTAATGTATTGAGTAGCTCGTTAGCAGTTGTGCTATAATGTCGAAATCTTCGTTGTTGTTGATGTTATATCCGTGGTAATATTCATCGAGCTTGTTTGCACCTATGCCTATAATTTTTTTTCCTCCATACTATGATTTTGGGTTATTTGTAAATAGTTGGGGAAAAAATTATTTATATAAATTTCTAAATAGTGATAATTTGTTAACGTTTCGTTGGATGAGAGCTGATAACGTCAGCCTCGGTAATCGCTTCCTGTTTTGGCGGCGCAAGGTGCGTCATCCGAGTTAAGGCTTAGTTGCTGCTTAGTGTAAATAACAGGTGGTGGGCGTAACAACGCGTGGCATATAAGCTTGTCTAGTTTTTTTGACGCCGGGAAATGTCTTCGGCGCTTTCTGCACAATGCGATGGTTATGGTTATCATAGGAAAATGGAACAAGTCTAGCGCGACAGGTGGCGGGGGTGTCAAACGGGAGTAAGGACAGGGTAATTAATGTTTTGGCGGTTCAATGCTGGCGGGCAAGGGTGTCCTGTCATAGTATTAACTCTGCTGCGGGTTCGCTAGGTGGAGTATCTACGTGGTGACTAATGTGGCTTGCAACCTGTCATGGAGAATGGTGAGTAATGAATCAAATGATCCAAAATCAGTTAAACGGGACAGGTCGCACACGTGGAAAACCAGAGTAAGGACAGGGTAATTAAAGTTTAAGTGGTTCAATGCTGGCGGGTAAGGGTGTCCTGTCATAGTATTAACTCTGTTACGGGCTTCCCTAAGTGGAATATCTACGTGGTGACTAATGTGGCTTGCAACCTGTCATGAAAAACGGTGAGTAATAAATGTGATATTAATGTATTCAGTGCCTCGTAAGCACTTGTGCTATAATGTCAAAATCTTCGTTGTTGATGTTATGTTGCTCGTAACTATTCATCGAGCTTGTTCATGAATCAAATGATGCAAAATCACTTAGCCTATGCTTTTTTCAATTATTTATGAACGGGATTGTTTGTTTTGTGGTTGGGAGTGGTTTGAAGGAATGCTGGGCAGGCCTGCGATGTTTTAGATTTTAGGTTCAGGAATCGCGTTTTTCCTTCGTCGGTTGAACCCATAGCCTGTGTTTGAGGTCTTCGCCGTGGCTCTCAGAGTCGAACCACTCTGATGTTGTTGTTGATGCAAGCTTTCAACCTGATTCTCGTCAGTTGCAGAAAGGTTTTGGCTTTTGGTTCGAAATCTAGTTTCAACAATGTGGGTTGTCAGATCTTGCTCTGGTTTTCACTACGTTAAAGATATAAGTTTGAATGTATTTGTTATCACGTTTTAACTTTTTCAATGATTTAACCAGAATAGTATACTTGTGGCAGGTAAAACGGTGTCTGTGCTTTTCTCCTTTGCACTAGCAGTGGAACAAGCATTCAAATCGGTAAGTCTCAGAGGTTTCTATGCTGACTTTGTTGGTTGTAAGTCTGGCTTAGCCGAGACTTTCGTCAAAGCATTTGTGATGAAAACTGAATACTATGAATAGCGGTTTAGATATCGTAGTTTTAACTATAAATCTGGTTCTACTGAAATGATTCGTTGTTTTACATGAAATTTGAATGATAAGTGTCTTCATTCTCGTGGATAGCTTAAAAATCATTAATTAATGTCAAGCTCTGTCGTTTTTCTTCTATCAATCGGTCGATTGTGAAAGCGGATGAGCCCAAACTAAAATGGACGTTTAAATGTATCTAAATGGCACTAAAAGCTTTAAATTTCGGTTTGACATGTTGACAAAAGAATGAGGGTATCGGTCATTTGGCCGGTTCTTAACTCTACTACCAGTGATTAAATTCCTAAAGGGTATAGCCGTATGGTGTCGTTTCAAAATTCAAACATAGGTTGCCTTAGGGGAATGTTTTTATTATTATAAGATGTAAAACAACACGATAGTTATGGTTATCATAAAACAACTTCAACATTTGTTGATAATTAGTTGATGCTGCATAGAGGCTTCAAACTCTAATCTGTTTATATATAATAATAACCCGTTTATATATAATAATAACCCGACATGTGGCAGAAGTGACAAACAACATCAACATAGGATAATTATTAAGATCTTAATGGTTCAATGCTGGGGGGGGAAGGGTGTGCTGTCATAGTATTAACTCTGCTATCGGCCTTTCTAACTGGAATATCTAGATGGTGATTAATGTGGCTTGTAACCTGTGATGAAAAATTGTGACTGCCTTCGCAATGCCGAGCTGTGCTATCAAATAGCTTGGAAATTCTCATACCTGGACTTCATGGTAGAAAGAAATAATAAATGTGATGTTAATGTGCTCAGTACCTCGTAAGCAGTTATGCTATAATGTCAAAATCTTCGTCGTCGATGTTATATTGCCTTGGGTTTTGGCGCTTTAAAAATCCTGATCCTCCACTGCGTATTCATCGAGGTTGTGTATTGATGGCATTGTTTCTTTCGTGTCTGGGAGTGGTTTGAAGAATTGGTCGACAGACCTGCCATGTATTAGATTTCAGATTCAGAAGTGGCGTTTTTCCTCCGTGATTTAAACCTATAACCTCTGGTTCAGGTCTCCACCGTGGTTCTCAGAATCCAACCACTCTGATGTTGTTGTTGATCCAAGCTTTCAAGTTGGTTCTCGTCAGTTGCAGAAAGGTCTTGGCTTTTGGTTCGAAGTCTACTTTCAACAATGTAAGTTCTCAGCTCTTGATCCATTTTTAGTAGGTTAAAGATATTAGTTTGAATGTGTTCTGCCTTCACGTTTTAACACATTCAATGGTTTAACCAAAATGCTATACTTGTGGTAGGTAAAACGATGTCTCTGCTTTTCTTCTTTGCAGTAGCGGTGGAACAAGTATTCAAATCGGTAAGCCTCGGAGGTTCCTATGCTCATTCCGCTGGTTGTAAATCTGCCTTGGCTGAGACTTTCGTCAAAGGTGTTGGGAGACAGTTTTAGTTGTTTTTGTTGGTAGCCAGTATGGCATGTGAAGAGAACATGATTCTCAATTTGCGTTCTCCTATTTATGTGCTATTCTTGTGTTCACAGCATTTTATGCTACTGCCTGCGAGGTTCAACCTTCGACATTTCTGATGAAAAATGAATAGCATGAATAACGGTTTACATATTGTAGTTTTAACTATAGGTCTGCTTCTAATGGAACAGTTCCTTGTTTTACATGGAATTTGAATGATAGCCGTGTTCCTTGTCATAGATAAGTTAGAAATCACGAATTAATATCAAGCTGTGTCGTTTTGTTCTATCAATCGATCGTTTGTGGAAGAGAATGAGCTGAAACTATAATGGACGTTTAAATGTATCTAAATGACACTAAAAGCTTTAAATTTTGGTTTAAGATGTTGGCAAAAGGATGAGAGCCTCCGTCGTTTGACCGGTTCTTAACTCTCCTGTCACTGATTAAATTGCTGAAGGGCGCAGCCATATGGTATGGTTTCAAATTCAGGCATAGGTTATCTTAGGAAAATGCAATAGCACTAAAATGATTATGAAAATGTTGAACTATTATTAGACTTTAACTATCATGACTCTCAATATATGGCTTATGTACTAACATCGTCAAAATGATTAAGTTCTGACACCCAGGTAGACATTCGTTGCTAGGCAAACTATCAAAAGATTTGAATATTAAAATTTCCATAAATGCGACCATGCTGAGAAGCTCTTGTGCCTAGAATCACATGGTCTCTTCGGTTTAAGTTGATAGTATTTTTGGTGGCCGAGACCTGATACGCCGAGCATTGTTAGTCTTGATGAGAATAAGCCGTCGCTACATCTCTTATTGGCAAGCTGGATTAGTATTGGCAAACTTGATTCATCGTTGGTGACAATGATTAAAAGCAAATTGATGTGGTAGATGAAAATGAACTCATAAGCTTCCCTGGCTAAATACTCACGCTAGAGATATGACGTTCTTGGTGCTTGCACTAACCCTAACGTTCTACTAGACTTTGTTTGAGACCTCTTTCCTTAGAATCCATTTTGCATCGGCGAATTTGAGGGAAGAGGCCGATAGGAGCTTCTGGTTAAAATGCATTAGAAGAATAAACTTCATTTAAAAATTAAATGGCTCCCAGTAGAACCTATACAGGGTGTTTTTTGTTAAGCAAAACAGTGCTCCGAACATATCAGTCATTGTATACACATAATATGGCTAGGAGTTTTCGTCAGAGGCAAAGATGTAATCTCATCGCAGAATGCCCAAATGAATTCTTCTTCTTTGCTTTGTTCAGGGTGTCTATGTGAAGATTGAAATCCTATAATCGGTTGTTTCTTCCTTATTGGAAGTATAAAAACCTTGCTTTGCTGCCTGTAATTCTTTAGGTGTATAATCTATCCTAAGAGGAAGTATAGAAAGCTTGGTTTGCTCGCTGTAATACTCTAGGTGCTAAACAATTCATTTCTTTCTTTCTGTCATACAAAGCACTACATTGTTTAATCTTCTAGATTTTGACTTGGCAAAATTATAGTTTCCAATATTTTGCTTTGCAAAAAATAAAAATATACCTTGATTTCACCTTTCAAAGACTGTTTTAAACTAGGCTTATCCAGTAAATATATTATGTAAGATGATGTACATGTGCCCTAGCTTATATTTTACCGGCTGTATGGAAACATTGCAGGAAAACCTTTTCTATTTTGTGCTTGTTTGGAGGCTTACTTCACATCATCTCTGTCAATGATAGCTAGCAAAGCTAGATCTCAATCTTCTTAGGAACAGGTATTTTCCTCTTTCGCTATGTTCCTTCAATTCCATTCATTGCGGAACACACATGCTTTTGCTTATGAAATCCATCTGAATCCAGACATGGATATGATTCATGAATAGAGTTTCTAAGCTTATATTGATTCTTTTAAGAGCAAATGGATTAAGCGTCTGGTCTCGGCGACTTGGCATCATTATATTATTATGATTAAAAGTCTGAAGATTTAGTTATAGTTATAGATGTTCTTTTTAATTATTATATGTATAATAACAATAAACCAGTTAATATTGTGCACATTGAGACTTTTTGTATTGATATCAAATCTTGGATATTTGATAATTTCAACTTAGCAATCGACATGCCGTTTTTCCCTATTCTACTAGGAGGGCAAAATACATTTCATTTGAAAAAATTTAGTTATGAATACGTTGTTTTCTTTGCTTTGGTTATTTGCAATGGCAACAACAATTTACAATGTTCATAACATTATGATTTCAGAAAAAAAAACCATGCCCTTTGCTTCTTTTCTTTTCCTTAGGATCTGCTTCTCTTCACTTGGCTGCAGGTTTCCCTGTATAGACGACCGGGGGAATAGAAAAAGAACAACAACAAAAAGGCAACAAAAATATATGTTGTTGCAAATGTTTTTGTATGCAATATGCGAAAAGACAAAGGTAGAAGCGACTATGTTTTAGGAGCAAATGGCCTTGGGATCAAATACTCTAATTGGCAACAAATTGATGAGACTTTGGCTACAAGCAATCTGTTTCGACTAGACAATTTCCACTATGAGCCAGGAAATTGCTTGTTCGATGCACTTGCAGTATTATTGCATTTCCGATATACATCAATAGAGATAAGGGAAGGGATTGTGAACCATTTCCATGTTTGTCTAGATCAAAAAGATCCCTCTGCATTGTTATCAATGCACACAGAATTGACAATTGACTACTTGCAAGAATTGCATAGCATAGGAAATGTCAATGAATATCTCAATCACATGTCACAATCTGCTTCGCAACCAGATGATCAAAGTGTATATGGACTATGGGGTGATATATTTTGCATTAAGTGGTTTTCAAAATGGTTGAATGTTCCAGTCGCTGTTTGGTCATTAACAAAAGGAACAAAATACCTTCATTTCAATTCTGGGGGATTTGAATATTGCTACAATATATTGTTCCATGACCACACACCAGATTCTGGCCATTTCGAACCATTATTGTCATATAAAACAATGCAAGTCAAAAGACAAGCGACCGATATGCTTTGTCAAAACGCATATGTAAATCAGCATGTATATAACGAAGTTGAAACATCGCTTCAACTTCAAGGCAATTGCCATGACTCCTTGTTTGAATCAATCTCCAAATTGACACTATTCGCTGATGGAAAAAGTATTAGAAAAGCAATTGCGCAAAATTTTTATAACTCTATTGCTTCAAACGATATTAGAGCAACACAATGCTTGGACATATATCTTGATAAAAACACATTAGCAGATACATCTCTTGTTTCTGAATGGAGAACCTATATTGTCCGTTTGGCAGAGCCATATATCATTGGTCACATAGAAGGAGATCGATTTGCCCTCCAATGGTTATGTGAGTTGCTAAACGCTAATATACATGTATGGAGCAATAATTTGCAAGAAAATATTGTCGTATTCCATGCAACAAATAGATCGTCAAAAGTTCTATGCCTGATGCAACATGTAATAGATAGAATGCATTCGCATTTCCAACCCTTGTTACAAGAACACTATGGAAATAAAATGCCCTTTCCGCTTGATTGCAGTAGAAATACTTCTACTACAATTGCAATGGATAATTTTGAAAAAAGAAAACAGACAATAGCAACAGAAAAAATTGTAGAGAAGAACATTAACAAGGGATCTTTGAACGAATCAATATACATAGATACAATTAAAGCAAAGAGACAAAAACAAAAGATAAAAAACATAGAAAAAAACAGTTGTTGCATTGCCAAGCAATTTTCAGAAACCAAAACCAGCATGCAAACATGCATTGATGGCAATACGCGAAAAAACTTGCGCTTGTTGAAACACAGTCTACGTAGACAAGGAAAGGACATTCGTCAAAAGCAAAAAGAATCTGCAAAGGCAAAGAAAGCAATTGTCACATACTTAAAAGCTATTCAAGACACACCTATTCATGCATGTTCTGTTTGTAAGCAATTGCATTTTAAAAAAGACATTTGTTGTGTGAACAAGACAATTAAATTAGCCTTCGAAACTCTAGCAAATACAAAAGCTATGACATGTCCAATGGTACTTGTTCAAATTTGTAGATCTTGCAAGAAAGCAATTGCTAATGGGAAATTGCCTACGTTTGCATCGCCTACACGAATCTGTCGCAATAACATATTGCCATCTGTAGCTATACTGACTCCTTTGGAAGAACGATTGGTATCACCAAGAATAGCTTTTGCACAAATAAGACAGCTTGGTTATAAAAGAGCACAAATTGGGCTAACTGGCTCAATTATCAATGTGCCTGCAAACTTGGATAGAGTTCAGATAGCATTGCCTAGAAGTCTAGATGACAATTTGACCGTTGCAGTTATGATAAAGCGAAAATTGGAATACAAAAATGCATATCTATCTGGAAATGTTCGGCCAAAGATCATTATGACTGCGTTAAGTGATTTATGCAAAACCGAACTTTATAAAATTGAAGGCATTGTAATCAATACTAGTTGGGAAAAAGTATTTAATGAAACAGCCAAACAAGAATCAAATACTCAACAAACAACGCAACAAGTAGATGATGATGAACATGAAATAGACATAGAACCAATATCAGAAACATTGATACATGGATATGGAGAAACACATCTAGTAGATGATTTAGACAACAAAATCATAGAAATTGCACCTTCTGAGAGCTTCCGACCATTGAGCATTTTCCAAGACAAATACTCTGAAGAGCTAAACTTTCCTACACTTTTTTACGGATTCAATCGACCCAATGAAATTTTTGATCGCTTTTCTTATCAACAAGTATCGCAGTGGGAGCTACAGCATGAAAGTACAGACTTTGAAACGCATGGCACGAACATTTTCTTCAAAGCAATTAAAGTCATAATAAAACAGGTAAAAAACACTGCTTGGATATCAATTCGCATGGGAGAGTTAAAGGACAAAAAAATATTGGCAAAAGATGTCAAGTCAAAAGACAATCTTGTAAAGATACTCCAATCTCCAATTGGGTTTCGTACATTGAAAGCAATCAGAACATCACCTGATTACTTTGAAAATATGAAAAAAGATCTATTTGCAATGATTCGACAGCTTGGTCCTCCTACGTTCTTTCTAACATTTACAAGTGCTGAACACCTTTGGACACCTTTATGCAATGCATTGAAACAAATTGAGGAAAAACATTTGGCAGACTTGCAAGACAGTGCATTGGAAGAAAATATTGACATGTTAATAAGAAGACACCCAGTGCTTTGTACTCGCTACTATAGACACAAAATAGC
The DNA here is from genome assembly GCA_027924585.1 of Larix kaempferi. Classification (NCBI taxonomy): domain Eukaryota; kingdom Viridiplantae; phylum Streptophyta; class Pinopsida; order Pinales; family Pinaceae; genus Larix; species Larix kaempferi. Next base: position 41,924,101 of record BSBM01000055.1, on the reverse strand, counting down.
AGCACTAAAGTCTCTTATGTTAAAAAACAACACATTATTTGGAAAAATACAAGATTTCTTCTTTACGACCGAATTTCAACAAAGAGGAAATGAGCATGAACATGGACTAATTTGGATTCAAAATGCACCTGTCTATGGAAAAAACTCAAACGAGGAGATTACTAGCTTTGTTGATCGCTATATATCCACAGACTCGTCTTTACTTGATCAAAATCTTATTCAAATTCAAACACATTGTCACACAAAAACATGTAGAAAACATCGACATTCCACATGCAGATTCAATTTTCCCTTGCCTCCTATGGATAGTACCATCATTCTAGAGCCATTGGAAAATGCTTCAAATGATCTCATTCAAAAAGCAAAAAAAGTATTCGCTCTTATTGAACATAAAGAATATTCTAAAAACACGTCATTTGCACAATTGCTTCTAGAGCTAGGCCTAAGCAAAGATGAATACATTTTTCTATTGCGGTCTTTGCTTTGTCGTTCTACACTAATACTAAAAAGAGATGCTGCCGACATTTGGATCAATTCATTTGCAAAAGCGATACCAGAGTTATGGCACGCAAATACAGATGCACAATATATCTTAAATGCTTACGCTGCAGCAACATATGTAAGCTCCTACATCACCAAATTTGATAGATACATGACAAATGCATTCAAAAACATCAAAGAACAATGTCTTATTGACAATGACGGGAAGATTGAAACAATACGAAAGCTTGGAAATGCGCTTCTGAACATGCAACAAATGTCTACTAGACAAGCAGTACATATCATACTCTCATTGCCTCTACATTCATCCTCTAGGAAGACTATTTTCATTAACACTGTTCCAGACGACAAAAAAATAGTTGTCTTGAAAAAACCATCACTCTTGGAAAAAGAACCAGATGACTCTGATGACATTATTTGTCCATCAATTTTGGACAAATAGATTGCATGCCCTGTTGAGCTTGAAAACATTTCCCTGGCAGAATATGCATCTTTCTATTCTTGTATACACTCAATTACAAGAAAAAGAAATAGACCATGTATCATACGATCTATTCGCTACAACAAACAAAAAGACCCTGAAAATCTCTTCCGAGAAAAGATCATGCTTTTTATGCCATATAGAGACAATTGCAATCTGCTAAGAAGCAATTTCAAAACATGGTCAGACGCATATTGCACATTCAAAGAACAAATAGACATTGTAGAACAAAAGTTCATGGCATCAACAACGACAAAGTGGGGTGATCTTGATAATGCCGTTGAAACAATTGAATTGCAAGACATAAGTATGCCTCCTGTAACAACAGACAAAACAACAACTTTGTCTGGATTAGAACAATATGACATTCAACATGATCTAATGCGCAAAACTATGCCTAGTGCACCAAAACCTGGGATTGTGTGCAACTTAACAGAAAAGCCGTTTCTTTTGGACATGCATGAATACCATGCAATTCGAAGAAACCTAAATACTCAACAACAATCAATTGTGAAAGAAGTTATTGCAAGGAAAAAAAACAATCCCCACACTCCAATTCACTTGTTCCTGACAGGAGGCGCAGGAACAGGTAAAACTTACACCGCAAAAGCTATTTATGATGGTCTCCTACATTACTATGACAAAGAAATTGGTAGTGATCCTTTAAAGAAAAAAGGTCTTATAGTTGCATTTACTGGAAAAGCAACATATAATGCAGGTGGCATTACAGTCCACTTTGCCTTTAGACTGCCATTAAGTTCAAATATGCTTCCACTAAATTCAAACACCCTAGATCTTCTGACAAAAGATTGTGAACAACTTCGAGTATTGTTGATTGATGAAGTCTCTTTAATAGGGTCTCGGATGCTATACAACATTGACAAATGACTACGTGAAATAATGCACACACCAACCAAAGCATTTGGAAACCTTGATGTCATATTCTGTGGTGATTTGTGTCAAGCACAACCCGTTCATGATTCTTGGATTTTTGAACAGCCAAGATTCCAACAACAGACATTTCCTTACACATTTTGGTTCGATGCCATAAAATGCTATGAACTTACAACAGTTATACGTCAAAGAGATCAAACATTCATATCGATTTTGAATAGAATCAGAACATGCTCTCAAACATTGGATGATATAGATTACTTAAACCAACATTGCTACAAACAACACCAGCAGATGCAACATTTCCTTATCTTTTCCATAGTAATAAGGATGTTCAACAACATAACTCAAAAATGTTATCAGCTATGCAAACAGAAACATTCACACTTGTAGCACATGATAGCAAAATTGACTCAATTGAAAAAAATGACCATAAACAAAAGACATTGCAACTTCCCTCTACGATAGTAGTAAAAAAGGATATGCTTATTGAACTAGTTGGAGGCAACTACTCAACTCAGGATGGATTGGTTAATGGTGCAGAAGGTGTGTTTAAACACTATAGTCAAACAAACCAAGATATTGTCTGGATTGAGTTTGCAGATCCAAAAGTAGGAGACAAGCAACGTGCAACGATGCAACATATTTATACGCCTGCCGTAAAGTCCAATTGGACACCAATCAAAAGGATTGTGATACAAACAAGAGTTGAAAATAAAATCAATGTTATGCGAGCACAATTCCCAATTCAGTTGGCATGTGCAAGGACAATTCATAGAGCACAAGGATTGACAATGAACAGATTGGCATTTGACCCAAAAGGAATTAAGAGACATGGCCTTGTTTACACTGCGCTATCGCGTGTGAGAGATATGGATTGTGTTTATCTTTTAAACAAATTGGAACAATGAAATTTTATAGCTTGTCCAAAAGTCAGCACTGAAATAGATAGATTAAAAACACAAGCAAGTTTGCAATTTGAATATGGTCTGCATTCAATGTCAAACACTGAGCAATTACTCATTTCATCGTTGAACACACGCAGCTTGGTTTTGCACTATGAAGATGTTCTAAATGATCATGAACTTATGCAAGCAGACATTCTATGTTTGCAAGAAACTCACATGCGCACACTTAGCAAAGAAACAACAATGATAGAGAAATACAATTTCTTCTTAGCATTTTTAGTGCATGGAATCCTTACATTGATTAAAAAAAACATTGCTATTATCAACTCTAAAAACTATACAGGAAACTTCACTGAAGCAATTTGCATAGATCTAGAATTAGGTTCCAGTGTATTGAAACTAGTGAACATTTACAATAGACCGTGTGGTGTGATTGATGATCTCTTTCATATATTGAGTTGCATTTTGTCAAGTTGCACACCAGCCACTCAAATCCTAGTAGCTGGTGACCTGAACATTGACATGTTGCAAGAGACAACATCAAAAAGAAACCTGCAATTGTTTATGCAAATGAAAGGCTTGACACTAAAAACAACAAAAGCAACAACAAACACCGGTTCAATGCTTGATCACTTTTGGACAAATCTGAAACACAGAGAAATTGTTTTCAATATTTCAGAGGCTTATTGGACTGATCACTATTCAACATTCCTATCGATCTTTGATTAAAATGCATAGTCTATTCACTTTTGCATTATCTAATTTTATTGTCTTCCTATCTATGAACGGATTCATGATAGCATATTTGCAGAAAATCAAAACCGGGTACTATTCTTTCCCCTGCAACTTCCATGCACTTTAAACTACGGCAATTTGGTTTTTTCCTATTCATAGTGAGCTAGTTTAGCTTAGCTTTTGGCATCTGCAATATTAATGTCACAGCTGTGAGCTCAAATTTTGTTTAACTTTCTCATATTTTTATACTCTATTTTGTAATGTCAAATCTTGATTATTTTTTGCTATTGATAGTTGTTTACACTTTATTTCATCCACAGTTCAGATCTAAAAAATTAGCAATTACGCGACAACATATGTAGACACTCTTTATAAAAAATATGCATGTGCTATCTCCATTTTATAATAATGCAGACCATACATAGGCGACATAAAATGTTTTAATAATAAATTCTTATGTTCGAAATAATTTTAGATCAAAATTTGTTCAATATCTAACTATAAATAGTTTCCAGTGATTGTTTAACTGAAATTATTGACACTGCATAGACTTTGCGCTATGCATATGTCGAAAAAAACCAGTCAAAGAATTATAGACATTTGTTGTTCTTTTTCGCTTCTTTGTTTTTATGCTGTCTGTTTTTCCCATATTTCCCATCTATTATAAATCTCTTCTACTCTTTACCCTAATTAACAATCTCAGTTAGATCTGATTTGCTTAACCCTTCTTGCATGCACAGCTTCTCAAACTCAAACCCAAAATTGCAAAATAATGGAAGACAGTTCATTGGCTATGCACAACACAACAAAAACAGCTTCAACACCAAACAACCCGCCAATGGGAAAAACGTCAACTGCCGAAAGTCCCAAAAGGTATGCAATTATTTTGGTTCTAATTGCTTTTTACATCATTTTTAATACACGAAACTTCTCCATCTTCTTTTATGATTTTCTAGCACACAAAACAACAGAATATAGCTATTGCATTGATAAGTATTTTCTCATTCTCAAACTTGATCCAAGTTTCAACCTTACTGCTATTGATTCCTGATAATTTTCCCCCTGGCCATGTTCTCCAACTATAACAATAACAGGTTCAAAGAAACACCTTTAGAAGCAACTACTATTATAGAGCTATGCACAATAACACCGAAAATTGTTTTTGAAGGAGACATCTTGGCTGTATATGGGCCCGCACAGAACAAAATCCAAACTTCTCCTATAAAGGCACAAATATTGCATGCAGACTTTGTTGATAGAGATGGGCTAATGACAATCACTGCTGGAATAAGTGACAATTTGATCAAACGTTTTGGTAGCTACTTCTCAACTAGCAAAAGTCTAAGAATCACTTGATTTGGGCTCAAGAAAAAGGGCCAATATGACAGAGGCGATGCCAAGTATTCAATAGTCATATACCCGCATACAATAATTCAGATAATTGATCAAGTTTGCAAAATGAGGAGGCTAGCTCCTGATATGACAATTTCTGATTTGTTGTCATCAAACGACTCCTACTCTGTTGGCTCTGTCGCAGCAATTGTTGTTGCATGTGAATACAACAACAAGAAATTTGACTTGTATATCAAAGACGGTGGAACGGCAAACGACCATGCAACGGTAAATATGCCATTTGCATAGCTAATGTTCTTTTGAAATTGCTATTTTTTAAAGCTAATAAAATTTCCACTCTTTTACATAAACAACAAAATAGAAAAAAAAAACAAACACAAATAGCTTTAACGATTTCTAATTGCAACCCATGTTCATTGACTACTGTCTTCTACTATTGCAGTTACAGGTCGGTGAAGGCTTCAAAGAACTGCTCTTGCAAATTCAAGAACAGCTTGCATCTGATAATTCTCCATTCTATCTGTTTAAAAACATTGTTCGAAATGACACTAAAGGAAGCCACATGCTGCGCACCTGTGCAGCTACCTTTATTGACCCTCTTAATGATGATTATGCAATTCAGAACTTGCTGCCAATCATTGATTCAAAGACACAGGTACATTGAAAAATTGCTTCTTTCTCATTTCATGAACAAAGAACAACGAAAACACAATCTATTTTCATGCAAAATAGTTTCATTGATTTACAGCTTCTTCTGTTTTTTTGTCTCTTGTTCATTGTCTAGTAGCATTGACTTTGTTAATTATAATATGCTTCAGTTAAAAACTTTTCTAAGTTCTTGTAGTCTCTTGAAAATATTGTCATCAAAACTGATATAGAGTTTGCAAACAAACACATGTTGCTTAAACCTATGGATTTTAATCTCTTTTGGCGATTCAGACAGGAGTATTTGCCTTTCTATAAAAGCAGTTTAGTTCTTAGATTTATTTAAGCACATCATAACTAATTTTAAATTTTCTTTGATTCTTATTTCAAATCATATGTTTAAGCCTATCCAATTGGTGTTCCCAACAAGGCATGTCATTTTTGCCATAGATAAGCACCCCAAATACTTTTAAAAATAAAGGCAGTCGATCACAAGCTTTTAAGAATTTATACAAAGATTCAAATAGTATGATTAGGAAAAATTGTTTGAAGGCATGTGAGCACAAGAGCTCTTGGGAGTATTGTGAATTCAGGCCAATTGTTTTATAAATCGATGCCGTTTCCAGGCCCCAACTTGTGAAAACATTTTGATCTCGACATCTAATCAATATCAAGCTATTTTTTGCAAACAAGGCTTTTAAGTACCAAAACTGTATCCAATTAATTCATGTTATTTACATCATCTAAAACTATTAATGGCAAATAACATGACAGTGGCATGACTAGATTTTTTGTGATCAGAAGATGCATGCACGACGCTTAGAGTGCCACAAGACAGGTTTTATATTTGTTTAACTCCTCAAAATTGCATTTGCAACGCCATTGGAGATTTGGATATTTTGCTTCTCACAAAAACTACATTGTGTGTCTGTGCTCTCGATGTCTGAGGGTAAATTATGAGAATACAACATTGTATCTCAATTAAATGAAAATACTCTTTGCCTATACAATATTTATTGCATAATGGAAAAGTACAATTTATTCTCTTCCTAGCAATGTTTCAGAACACTGTTTGCATGGCAACAAATTTTAAATTCAAGCCTGGAACTTTGTTCAGAACATTCTTATTCATCAGTTTCCAGTGATTGTTTTTTGCAATGTCTCTTTGCTTTCACCCTTTTGACTAACGACACTTGGCCAATTGCCACATTGCCCATTAACATTGTAATTAGTAATAGTGCTTTGAATCTAAATTTAATTATTGTTTAAATTAAAAAAAATACTAACATAATTCTATCTAAAAATAGGCTAATATTATATGCATATTCTATGGTCATTTGTCATGTGACTTTGGCAGATACAAGGAATACTCAGAGCAAAAAATCCATTTGCACCTCCGTACCGATGCATTTGTGCTCAATGTAAACAACCATTGATTCAGAGTTGTGTGGTCTGTGCATTTTGCAAAAAAGAAATGCAAATTATATATGAGCATAATCTGGAATGCAATTTGGACACAAATGATGGGCTGATAGAATGCACAGTGCACAACCCACAGCTAAAAGAGTTTTGTCCAGAAGTAACAAATATTTCATTTGAAGAATACTCAAAAAACATATCATCAACAGTTTTCAATCTTCGAAAATTTTCTCAGCAAGGACTATTTACATTGGCCCTGGACAACAGAATCATCAGCTTGAAAAGAAATTGACTTCCAGGTACACAAATCTATCTTCTGTTCTGAAGAGTTCAAGTTTCTAAAGAGTGAAATTGCATGTATTTAACTGTTAAATTCATTCATGACAGAAATTTGACCCATCAAGTTTCATCACTGTTTCTGGAGTTAAGTGTCTAGGATCTTCATAAATCACTATGTAAGATCTTAGTAAAATATTTTAAGATCACTAGCATCGAATTCCTATTCCATCTCAGTGATGTAAAAAGATCTTACTTAGTGATCTATAAAGATCTTAGACACTTAAGAATAATAAAAGCTATTTTTATGCCAATAAAACTCAACCAGAAATAATAAAGTGTATATTATTGGAATCATGATATATTCCGCTTGCTAAATAGATTCACGATTGTAGCCATCTAGAAAGATCTTAGACACTTATCAGTAGCAAAAAGCCATCCTTTATGAAATTATCTATTGATATAGCACTGAAAACCACATTTTATGGCAATAAAAGTCACATTGTAATACTAGTGTGTAATATGTCAAACAGATCCAGGCCACTCTGTCCTTTTGTGATGTTATCAAATTGAAGTTTATGTCAGTGAAAATTAGGTTGTAATACTAATATGTAATATGTCAAACAGATTCGGGCCACCATGTACTTTTGACATGTTATTAAATTGAAGTTTGCATTGAATAATTTTTCCCAGCAATTTGAATGTGATCCTGAAATTTGAAATCCTTTTAAACAATAAGTGTCATAGCCAATATAGCATTGTCACAGTGCTTTGAATTTATGCATTCGTAGATTCTAGATCACTATACTTCGTTTATGGTTTTCGACGAAACAACATCTATTCATATAGTCTAATCATAATAATTGACAATTACACTACTACAAATAATATTACTGGCCTCTGCAGACTATGTTTTGAAAATTGTATTCAGTTGCATTAGCTACAAACACAAACACTTTGCCATTTCTTCAGTTTACATTAATAGTTTGTAGCTTCAAAACATTTGGTATATGTCTAGGTTAACATATAATGACCTTTCAGTTTATGAACTTTTCCTACTTAGTTTTTGCTTAAACAATTCTCACAAGGTTTTGCTTCACATTTGACTTTGATTATCTGTTCCAAACTTCGAAAATCTAACGATAGAATGGCATGATTTAAATAGTGTCGATTTAAATACGAACATTTTATAAAATGCTAATTTCAGTAGCTTAATACTCTAATTATTGATAGCAGCTGTATTGCAAAATAATTTCCGGTGATTTATTACATAACATAATAGAATAATTTGTTACTCTTCACAGGATTTTTCCTCTTGCTAAATTGTTGCTACAGATTTATTGCTTTGAAGCTCCGCGATTTGAGATAAACTATAAATAATTCCAACATCATAGTCCAAAAATTATCTAGTCTTTAGAAATAGTTGTAGTTTTGCTGCTATTTCCCAATTATTCTGACTACAGCTTGAATGCTATTGGCAGGTGCAACAAGAATAAAAAACTACCACAACGTCACTGGGACTACAATCAATACGAAAGTTGATATTACACAGCTTTTTTGCAAAAAAAAAACAAGCAAAGATCCATTTGCTCATGCAAAAGCACAGCTGCAGTTTGTTAGACTTATTTCCTTTTTTTTGTCCTCTGGTTTGTTGACAAGACTCAGCATGTTGGGCTTATTCCTTTTTTGTCCTCTGCTTTATCAAACTATCAAAGAGCTATTTTCCCTGCTCATCTCATGGATTTATGGCTTTAGACAATATAAAAAATACAGTGGAACTTTCTATGATTGACATTTCCATAGTTTTTTGTCATTTGCTAAGTAGACAAATATGCTTCTCACAGATTTACATATATAGTATAATATTTGCTGCATAGTAATATGTTCCTTTCTTTTGCAAATTAAATATGTTTCTCCCTAACATGATGTGTTCATTATTATGTCCCCGAACAGAATATTATATATTTCATTCAGACCATATTAATTTGCACTTAGTTTGCACCTACAGCTATAAATTTTTGCTCCATACTATGGTTTTGGGTTATTTGTAAATAGCTGCAAAAAAAATTGTTTGTATAAATTTTTAAACAGTGCCACTTTGTTAAAGTTTCATTGGATAAGCACTGATAACATCAGCCTCGCTAATCGCTTCCTCTTTTTGCTCCCTGTGCTTCTTTCTACCATAATTTGTTCCTTATTATTATGTCCCCGAAACGAATTATATATATATATATATATATATATATATATATATATATATATATATATATATATATATCATGCACACCTATTAATTTGTATCTAAGATTATAAATTTTCCCTTCCTGTTTCGGCGACGAAAACTCTGTCATAGATAATTAATCCTTATTTAAAATTTATTTAAAAACACATTTATCTCTGATGCCAATCTGGGATTTTGTGCCCCAAGGACAGGTGGTGAGCTGATGCCACCATTCAGCCATGTGGCAAGGGTTCTGACAAACAGGTTTCATTCCTGCAACAAGCGTTTTGACAAATTGGTCCACATCTAATTAACTTCTTTATTGTGTCTTCTCTATTGTGTTGAATACATATTGTAAATTTAACGTAATTGTGGGATAGTTGAGTATGTGGTCTCCCGTCATGTTACTCCAGCACATGCTGCTTATTTTCCAGATCCCGCAGGTCATTCAGATTGATTTGCTTCCACCACTTGCTAACGTGAATCCAACCTACGTTGATTCTGCTTGAGAATTCTCGTGCCTCTACATTGTTTAATTGCAATCTAATTTTATCTAAGTGCAATCCAATGTTGACAAATATGCCATGATTTGTTCCCTCTATTGGCCAAAGGGTAGTCTGCATGTTGAATAGTCAGTACTACTGGGTAGCATTCTGGCGTATCCTGGCTATAAAAAAAAGATCATATATAGTCCTCGCTGAGTTTATGCACCTAAGCTTCTTCCAATAGATTAGTCACAGGTCTCATGGGATCCGCTTATGAATGGCATGCAATGCTAATAGAACTAGTGTGTATAACCCTAGCCCATCCCTCCATGAACACGTAGTGCAGAATTGGGCTTCTTAAAGCACCAAAACCCAAGGGGGTATAACATCAACAATGAAGATTTTGACATTATAGCAGAACTGCTTACGAGCTACTAAATACATTAATATCCCATTTTTTATTCTTTTCTACGACCAAGTCCAGGTAGCAGAATTTCCAGCTTATTTGATAGCACAACTCAGCATTGCGAAAACACTCACCATTTTTCATCATAGGTTGCAAGCCACATTAGTCACCACCTAGATATTCCAGTTAGAGAAGCCGGGTAGCAGAGTAAATACTGTGACAGGACACCCTTGCCCGCCAGCATTGAAACATAGACAATGTACTTCTAGGACAACTTATTAGCAGTAGGCAAGCGACCGAGCTCAAATGTAAGTGCCATGACTAATGCTTGGAATCGCGATAAAAAAATCAATTGGCTTAACAAATGGCACACTGTAGCAGTCGCATACATCCAACTTCACAAATAGAAAGCATAGTAACAAAATTCATAGACTCCATTTCTGTCAATACTGAATAGTGAAGCAAATTCTAACTCCTGTATTCCATTCTAATAGCAACCCAGTCACTTGTCTCCGCTTCTAGCATATCAATTCATTAATTATATTTCTGATATTTCAAAGGAGCAATAAACTCCACCACTGCTAACTACATTGCCATGTTCTTTTATTAATTTGCTTAGTCTCACAACAGGGACTGCGTCAACTAACGCATAAGAACACTTGTTACTGTTTCTAATCAATTGAACACAATAGATAGTGTGGGCCTGAAACCACTCGAATAAACGCACATGTCCTGATTAAATGGATGGATAAGCCTTGTGTTGACTGCCAACATTTGTTTCAGATGCTCGATTTCAATGTTTTCCCCTTTCGTTGCAGACACATACTCAACATTTGATATTGTGAATTTTCTCATGCATGTAGCTAGCATTGATATGTGGCCCCGCCATACCTTGATCTGCCAACTATATCTTGGCCATTGCAATGATTAATATAGTCTTAACTCAACTTGAGTTAAAACTCTCTCAGCTACATCGTCGCTGATGTTCCAAAGCTATAGTTCACCGATACTTCGAATATATGTTTAGTTAATCAAACACTAATTACATTTTCAATTTTGACAGTGATCTTTTATCATTTAACTGGAAAATGAAGCAGTCTCTTACTTAAGGTAACTTACTTATTATTATTATAGTTCCCTAGTTGACCTGTAGAACTCATGATAAGTTATTATGCACAGGCTTCCTGCAAGCTGGCAGTCATTTTTCTCAAGGACATAATCTATTGCATTAAAATCGGTTTCTCTTTGTCAATTTGAAGTGACATGAGCAATATTTTTTAATAATATCAATGGTGACATTAAACCTGTATCAATATGACCATGTAACATTATTTAAATACACTCTCGTAGTTTCTCATCTTTTTTGCAACAAACTACTGAAACCAACCAGAATCTCTATGACCTGCTAAATAAAAAAGCTTAATGGCATTCATTTCTGCTAATTAATGACATCTATGCAAATTGCTTCAGTGAAGTTTTCTGTATAGTTTTTAGAGTTCATAATAGCAATGTTTTCCTTAATCAATGTAAGGATTCCATGCACTGAAAATGCTGAGAAGAAATTGTGTTTCTCTATCATTGTTGTTTCCTTGCTAAGTGTGCACATCTCAGTTTCTTGCAAACATAGAATGTCTGCTTGCATAAGTTCATGACCATTTAGAACATCGTCATAGTGCAAAAGCAAGATCCGTGTGTTTAGCGATGAAATGAGTAATTGTTCAGCATTTGCCATTGAATGCAGACCATATTCAAATTGCAAACTTGCTTCTGTTTTTAATCTATGTATTTCAGTGCTGACTTTTGGACAAGCTATAAAATTTCCTTGTTCCAATTTGTTTAAAAAATAAAGACAATCCATATCTCTGACATGCGAGAGCACAGAGTAAACAAGGCCATGTCTCTTAATTCCTTTTGGGTCAAATGCCAATATGTTCATTGTCAATCCTTGTGCTCTATGAATTTTCCTTGCACATGCCAACTGAATTGGGAATTGTGCTCACATAACATTGATTTTATTTTCAACTCTTGTTTGTATCACAATCCTTTTGATTGGTGTCCAATTGAACTTTACGGCAGGCGTATAAAGATGTTGCATCGTTGCACGTTGCTTGTCTCCAACTTTTGGATCTGCAAACTCAATCCAGACAATATCTTGGTTTGTTTGACTATAGTGTTTAAACACACCTTCTGCACCATTAACCAATCCATCCTGAGTTGAGTAGTTGCCTCCAACTAGTTCAATAAGCATATGTTTTTTACTACTATCGTAGAGCGAAGTTGCAATGTCTTTTGTTTATGGTCATTTTTTCCAATTGAATCAATTTTGCTATCATGTGCTACAAGTCTGAATGTTTCTGTTTGCATAGCTGATAACATTTTTGAGTTATGTTGTTGAACATCCTTGTTACTATGAAAAAGATAAGCAAATGTTGCACCTTCTGGTGGTTGTTTGTAGCAATGTTCGTTTAAGCAATCTATATCATCCAATCTTTGAGAGCAAAATATATATATGCAATGGTATGCAAATATCCTTCTTTTAATACAAATGCAAAGTGTATCGCAAATTTATTGACAATCATTGTAATTCAATTCATGCCTTTAAATGTTCATTACTTCATGCATAAATCCAAAAAAATGCATAGAGCCAAAATATATATATTAATCACAAAATATACATTTTCTTTCATAAAAGCCTCATTCATACCAAAAACGATGTATTCTTTTTTTAATCTTTAAAAATAAAAAATTGTTTTGGTTGTGCCTACGTTTGACAATTTTATTTTAATATATTATTTTACTTTGATTTATATACAAATTATAATAATTTTTATTTTCTATTAATTACATTTTTTTAAAGGTCATATGTTGATCATCTTGTCTCTAAAAATGACCTCTAAACCCAAATCGTATTATTTATTGAGTATATTAATTTGTTTACTAGTACTCATGCATAACCATAACCACTGCAAATGTTGTATTGCTATATGTTTTCATTATTGTGCTGAAAACACACTTCCAAATGGCCAAATATGCAACAGATCTGAACGAAAAAGATCTAACAGCTAGAATAGGTGTTATGGTAGAACCAAAGGCAAAAACTTTAGATCGTGCCAATCATTACTATGAGTGTAAACAATGTCACTTATTCCCTATGCTATAATTTTGTGGCAAGAGTATCATATTTCCATAGCTTTTCTCTTCTACCAATAGTTGTTATTGCTATTAGCACCTGTGGGGACATTGCCACCTCGTGGCTCTTGTTATTATTATAGTATAGGGTGATATAATAATATAGTAATTTTTATTATATTATATGGTAATATAGTACAATTTAAAGAAATTTGTGGATTTTTTTATATTAGATATAATTTTTATAGGTTTTTTTTTTATGGGAGTTTTATTATCTCATAATCTTTGTTGATAATTTCATTTATTAGTCCCTGCCATAGCAGGGAATATAGCGATCGGTTAGTCGTTACCTGAGTTTGACTTTGCATTAATCACACAAAACATTTATAATGTTTTCCAATGTTCTTTTATATTTAAATATTAAGTTTAATATCTTGAAAATAAAAAATATTTTTTAAATATTTGAAATTCAAAAACTCCAATTTATAATTGGCTGAAAGCATTGAATTGACAATATAACCCTGGTGTGCAAAATAATTGTTAGATTAAAAAATTAAAAAAAAAAAAAAAAAAAAAAAAAAAACCTGTAAAATGCCATCTGTAAAGGTATAGAAAAGGATAGCCACCTTTAGTGATTGACTGTCGTCAGAATTAATTATTATATTTATTTCTAATATAACACGTACCTTTAAAACAGAGTGGTTGACATTAATAGTTATATGTCATACAAATACTAACGTGACCAAGCCTCAATTTATGACCTTGGCATTTATTGCTGGACCCCTGTAACAGGTTTTAGAGCTCCTCGTAATGGCATTCAAACATACAATGTCCAAACAAACATTGAAAATTAAAATTAAATTGAATGTTTTCTATTTGAAGTGACAAATATGATATATGCAATCTACCATATCTCCTACACGAATGCCGCTTCTGCCACTTCTGGAATGCTCATAAAAGTGATGCTTCTGGCTATAAATGATTTGACTCATTTCATCACAAATCCAAGTGAAAATCCAGAAAAATCTAAATGACTGCCAGTTGCTCATAAAAATGATCAGCTCCTCGCTATATATGATTTGACTCATTTCACTTTGCTTGATATCTGTACAAATCCAAATAAAAATCAAGAAAAATATAAATGTTTGCAATTGCAATAAATTACCCTTCTTCCACAGCGAATTCTATTACCTGTAGCCATCTCTTCCTTCCCACCACGCAAACGGGCAATTATATTTCTTGCTTAGCTCTACTTTTCAGATAGATGCTCCGGTCATCAAAAGGTCTCTACTTGGTTGGCTTTTCCTCTCTGCGTAAGTTGTATTCTTTCTCTTTTTGGTTTGATTCAACTTTCAATCTAAGGTAGCTCCTGGCTGGAACGCTAGGTATCTTTGTAACACATGCAAAGCGTGAATCTCAAGTCGTACAGCGGTGCTCGACGAAGGGACAAAGACTTGGTGGTTTTAAAAACAATATACCCTCACTCCGGCTTGGTGGGTTATCCCTGTATGCCCTTCCCTTCGCCTGTCCCAGGCGGGCTTGTAGAAATAAAAATCCAGAAAAATATAAATGTTTGTTAGCAATTTAGCAAAGACAGGCATAATCCATGCCTTATCTATCTCCATGCACATGTGTGCAAAGTAATAGTAAGCTGGCTAACTAATTTTATAGATATTAGTATGCGAATTCAATCTTGAAGGCTGATATTAATCTGCATGCAATCTTGCTAATCTTGCTATTTGCTAACAGTATTCAGTTAACTTCAATATTTTTCAAATGAGCGTGAATCTGCAACTTCAAAATGAATGAGTGTGAACCTATAAGTTATCCGAAGTTGAAAACAAGCAGCAATGTGCAATCCAACAATCTTCAGTTGCTCATTTCAGAAAAATTCCTGTCAGCATACTGAAACTATAAATTACAAATTTGGTTTATAACCATTCTTTCAAGAATGTTGTTCCAGACCTGTTTCTGCATGTCATTTCCTATCGTTGTAGAGACTAGTTAACAGTTGCAACCTAAAGAAGAGAACACAAGTCATTTTCATTATGTTATATGCTTTCATCCCTATGAAATCAGCCTAATAAACAATTTCCCATAGGTTTTTCATTGTTTATGTTATCTGTATTGTACTGATTGTTAGAAATATTAATCTCTTAGTTAAATTCTGTTAGTTACATTCAGTTAGTCAGTTCTACATTCGGTTAGCCGGTATTGCTTTAAACCGTCAAAGCTATGTAACATATATATACTGATGTATAATATGAGATAAATAGTTCAGCGGTTCGTGCTTTGTAACTCATTTGTTTGTCTCTGTCCATATTTTTAACATGGTATCAGAGCGTTTGGTTAATCCGTTGGTGACGGTTTAGATAGCCTCTTGGTTGGAGGTTTTGGAAAGTCTGCTATTCAGTGGACATTTGTTGAAGACTGGCTTGAATGCAGAAGTAAAGTCTGCTATTAAGTTTGTTGCAGCCAATTCGTTGATTTGTTGAAGCAGAACCTTACGCAGAGTTTTTACTGCGTCTAGTTTATTGAGAATCTCTTCCATGATTGAAGAGAAGGTCCTGTCTAAGCAAGAGCAAATCTGTTCAGATAGATTTGTTTGAAGAACGTTGAGCCAGCTCGTTGAGTACAGAACTTGGGCTGTGACAGTCATTGATGGAAAAGTCCGCTGCAGTCTTTAAGAGGAAGCCCGCTACTAGCGAAGACGAGCAGAAAATATCTGCATATCAATTCGAATGCAATTGGAGAAGAGGTAAAGTTGTTCCGAACAAAGTGACAGCCGCAATTTTGTGTAGACATATTCTGTTAGAAAGAAGTCAAAATCGTTGTGTATGAAAATTAGCATTGCAGAAATTCACCTGAGAAAGTCGCATGAGATAATGGTGGTTCATGAAATCCGAAAGAATTGTTGCACAAGAGGAAAAATCCAGAATCGCTGCACAAGAGGGAAAATCCCGTAAGTCAAAAGACTTAAAATCTTATTTTTGAAATATTTAATTAATGGTGTTAGAAGTTCTATGAAAAGGAAATGTTATTACTTAAAAGGAGCCTTGAAAAGATATTTTTTAACCATTTGACCAAGATAAGAAACGTGACCAGTTTGGGTTTATGAAAAGATTTTTATTGGAATATATAGAGAGAAGGTTACTCCCAAAAAGAAGATCGATTTTTGTTATGTTTGAATATGTTGAAGAAACCTTAAGTTTTGAAAGTATTGTGAAAAGATTAAAAAATACATTTTGTGAAGATACATAAAGTAAATATCTTGGTTTGTAATGGGTCACATGAGAAGATTAAAACAATCAAGGAGAAATATTAAACAAATTGCGAAAAAGAATAGAAGGGCAGAGGAAGCCTATTTTGCAGAAATGTATGGTGAGATTCTAGTTGGAGTTATAAATCGAGAAGATGATATAGACAAGAATCAGATTGCGGAGATTGAGGAGATCCATGAAGATTTAGAGCAGAGGATCAATGATGATTTAGAAAAGAGTAAGCCGAATCTAGATGAAGAGATAGATGAAATATTGAGAAGATCTATGCCGATTTTGCCATTTTTCGAAGGTATGGATTATGAAATTTGGGCAAATAAAATGGAATACTTGCTTTGTTCAGTAAATTTATGGCGTTTTGTTCAAAAAGATTTTGAAGATCCTCATAATAGAAAAAATGCAATAGCAAGATTTCTTATTTTATCAGCTGTGGATGAAAACGTTTTTTAAAGTGTTTTCTATGAACTTCGTCAAGTTCTTAGTGCAAAAGCTTTTTGGGATGCTCTAGTGTTAAAAATATGGACAGAGACAAACAAATGAGTTACAAAGCACGAACGGCTGAACTATTTATCTCATATTATACATCAGTATATATATGTTACATAGCTTTGACGGTTTAAAGCAATACCGGCTAACCGAATGTAGAACTGACTAACTGAATGTAACTAACAGAATTTAACTAAGAGATTAATATTTCTAACACTCCCTCTTAATCTCAAGGGTTACATTCTTACTAAACACAACACTCCCTCGTAATTATGATACTCTAAAACATCTAAAATGTAAATCTCATAAATGCAAATGCTTGCTGGTCTATGTCTCAGCCAAGCTTACAAACACTTAACACAATTTCATAAAACTAAATTAGGTTCACATTAGGCTGGCTTAGGCCTAGTTCTTTCATCTTCATCTTCAAAGATAGAATGTTCGCCTGGATCCCAAACTTGATGTTGTAGTCTTCCTCCTACCTTGCTTTCAATTGTATCCTCAATGAGGTGATCTTTGTGGTTAACTATATCCTTTGTCTCATTGTGTCTCCACCCAAAACTCTTCCGCAAACACTTCCGTAATTCTTTTATCTCAATGTTCATTTCAAATTCTTGAAAATTTATGTTTTCATATTCTTCATCTGCTACAATATTCTGGTTCATGTCTTCTTCATCTGCTACAATATTCTGGTTCATGTCTTCTTCATCTGCTACAATATTCTGGTTCATGTCTTCACAAATTCTTGGATTTTCTATCCATTCTTCTAGCATTCTCAACTCTTCATCATAATTTGTTAACACATCCAAATGATGTTCTTCTTTCATAGTACCTGCATAATCTGCAAACACACACAAATTTTCAGTTCCAAAAACATGAGATTCTTTGGTCTCGGTTGATGCTTCAAGCATCTTTTCCTTGTGTAGGAATGGACTCTCCAAACACTCTACAAAATCTTCTTCTTGTTTCTCATCAAACACTGCTACAGGGGCAATTTTATCTTCAACTGAATGGTCATCAACAAACTCAACAAACTTTGTCACTAAGTTAATGTCGTCAGCAATATCTATTGCTAGATTCACCAAATTTTCTTCATTATCAAAGGTTGCTACAATGGCAACTTTATCATCCACTTCATCATTCACTAAAGTTTCTTCATCATCAAAGGCTGCTACAATGGCAACTTTATCATCCACTTCATCATTCACTGGTGTATCTACACAATGGGATTCACCTTCCTCTTCATGCTTTGCTTTACAAACGATGATTTCAATCTTCTCCTCTACTTCTTTATCAAGGACTTCTTTGACTTTCTTGTCTTCGTTTTCTTTCTCTGCTTCTTCTACAAAAACTTCTTCGAATTTACCAATATGCTGCAAAGCATTCATGCTTCTTCTCTTTCTACTGTACCTCATCCCATTCTTTCAAGAATGTTGTTCCAGACCTGTTTCTGCATGTCATTTCCTATCGCTGTAGAGACTAGTTAACAGTTGCAACCTAAAGAAGAGAACACAAGTCATTTTCATTATGTTATATGCTTTCATCCCTATGAAATCAGCCTAATAAACAATTTCCCATAGGTTTTTCATTGTTTATGTTATCTGTATTGTACTGATCTCTTTGACATTGTTTATGTTATCTGTATTGTACTGATCTTTTTGACATCCATGAAACATTGCAATTTGGGTGAAAGAAGTTAAACAAAAAAATATATAAAAGCTACTATTTTTTTTTACATGAGGATATAAAAGGGCCTGGTAGAAATGGTAGAAAGGCTAGAAGGGCTTGAAAGAATAGATTCAAAGACATCTAAAAGTTGTTAAAGCTTTAATGAAATATTAGCTAGTGAACCCAAGACTGGCCGAGTATACCAAAGACAGCAAAATACCAAAATTATTATGACTTGGAAAGAGAAACACAGAAAGGTGCACGCCGTAGGATTCACCACTGTCATTGACCTCACCTTTATCATTTTCCTCCGACTTAGCTGGGCACCCATTATTCCAGTACATGGCTGCAAGTAGGCTTTGTTTTGCTTCTCAATGCTTTGTTTTGATTATCCCCATGGTGGTGGTGGAATGGTCACCATAAGCATAATTGTAATCACAATCCCATTTTTGTTGCAAGAAATGTTGGGCAAAGGCTTGCACAGAGAATTGTTCCCAGGGACCTTGTTGTATGTTGAGGACGTTGAAGGATAAATGATTGAACTATTTGAACAATTAGTACAGGGCTTGCACTTTCCACACTAAGTCGCTTCCAGTGTCCAGAATTGCAGAGAAGGTTAAAGCCGGCGTACCAATTGCTGCCTGCATGACAAATTCTCCAGTTTGTGTGCTAACTCAGGTCACAATATTTTTCCTCGATGAAAATTCCTTCATGCAGCTAGTGAGCAGAGGGAAGAGAATCGCGAGCCTTGGAAGGAGACAGACCGACCAAGGACCCAGCTCCCAAATAGGAAAAGAGGAGACGGAAGGGGATAAAACCGCCGATAGAGCAGCAAAGAAGAAAAAAAAATTACCAGCAAAGTCACAAAAGGGATGAGGGTTTTGTTCATCCTCCATTTCTATGAATTAATGATATTTTTGTGTTGTTGCATGGAGATGACCCCTGATCTACATGTAGCACTGGCACGTGATCTACATGCGGCACGCCTCCCTCGGCCTTTGTAAAATTTGAAGATGTAACATGCTTTTAAAATAAAAAGAAAAACGTAAATATGGCTATATATATAGTTAGGATATTTTGATACATAATTAGAATTGTGTTTTAAATTTTAAATTCAAATATAGATGTATTGTAAACTAAACTTGATTTTCACGCCCCGACCAACATTATTCCTAGTACAATGTTGGGATACTCTGCCATTTTTGGAAGCAAAACAAAGACTACATCGCCCTTTTGAATACCTCTGTCAACGAGTCAGCTGCAACTTTCTCGTAAGGGAAATCATCTGGCCATAATATCATGCCGAATGGGTTCGATGATTCAACCGACTTCACTGCTTTCTTCTTTGCCATAGCGGTAGTGGGTAAATCCCAAGGGCAATAATGGAAAATATCAACAGCGATGCACCAAAAGCTATTCCAGTTTTTGCTCTTGAATTTGAACTCTTCGATCCCTCTGAAATAAAACAACCATAAAATCTTTATTCGAGTTCAACCATATTCGCATTGAACATTCTTCCATCGTGTCGAGGAAACAAAGTGAATGACTGCTTCACTAATTGGCCTTCCCTCCCTGTTCTTAGTTTGTATTCTTAATCTGTAGGTAAAAACCAACGAACCAACGAACCAGCGAAGCTAGCCGAACAGCAAAATAAAATGAAGAATGTGTGTGACACTGAGAGAAACAAGAGAGCTGGTAATAATAGTTATAATTACTAATTCATCGTCGTGCCACTTCCTCTTACACACATTATTAAGAACTCATGCATAGAATGGACCCTGAAAGGCCGTGTGGCAATTGACATACTATTTGGCTGCCCGTGAGTATTGTAGTGTGTTCTCTCTAGCTAATTTCATTCTAATTTAGTCTGAAATGTCAACCTGTGTGAAATGGACCTAAACTGAATTTTATTTCTTCCTGTCGTGGACCACCTTAGAGCCTGCTATAACAATTTCAGAGGTTAAAGACTTAATCTATTCTTTTAGTTTCCTTTGATGTCATAGCCCGTGGGTGGTATTGTTAAAATGGGGCATCAAGAGTCCTCAGATCTTTGCTCACTGTCCTCTTTAATTTTAATGATGCTCTTTTATCTCACTGTCAGGTGTTTGATCATCTCCAATTTTCTCTTTTTAGTTTTGTATGGCAACTTTAGCTTTTTCTGGGAAGATGCCAGTTTCCTTGATTTCTAATATCAAGCACCTTTTTCTGGTTTCTGGGTTTCTTGAGTCTTTCCACAGAGATGCAACATCTTTCAGAGATTGCCAAATCTTTCACTCTTGTAAAATGAGTCAGTGCCTTTACGTCTACCCCTGGAATTTTTTATGGTAAAATTGTGAGAAACTTTTATGAGTTATTTGATCAATAATATGTATGGATTCAACACAGGAGTTGAGGGAAAATAAATTCCAGTTTCAAGTCAACAACCTATATTTCAAATAAGCTTTTCAAGCCAATCTACCTTATTATTTAAAGTTCAGGATCTTTTATTAATTTTCTATTTTTACAGTTTTCTAGCCAACCATGTTATTTCCAGCCTTTGAGAATGGTGGCTGAACCGTGCTCCATGAACTTGGGATTGAAGATCACATGAATCCTGGCCACAAATTACTTTGTCAGCCAAAATAGTGTTCGTTAGAGAATTTTATATACTTTTCATGTATTTTTGCAGTTGAATCAAGTCTTCATGAATTAGTAATTGTTTTGATGGTGGTTTAAACAGGGGACGATGGACAAAAACTCAGTTCAATAAAAGTTGCCATCCTCATTGAAGCAGCTGCCAAGAAAGGTGCTGAGAGTTTGGATCTTCAAGGAGGATTAGTAGAACAGCTTGAGTGGCTCCCTGATTCAATTGGAAAGATTAGCGGCCTTGTCCAGCTCAATTTGTCTGAGAACCATATTGTGACACTTCCTAATACCATAGGAAGTCTTTCCAGGTTGACAAATCTAGATTTGTACTCAAATCAATTGTACAGTCTTACTGATTCCATTGGACAACTCTCCAGCCTGACTGATCTACATTTACATGGAAACCGCTTGAGGACTTTGCCTGCCTCAATTGGGGATCTTTCTAGTCTTACAAATCTCAATTTGAGTGCAAATCAGCTGTCCTCATTACTAGAGTCTATTGGGAATTTGTCCAACTTGAAAAGGCTAAATATAGAGGCAAATGAGATAGAGGAATTGCCATATACAATTGGCAATGTACTGCTCTCATTGAGCTGCGAGCAGATTTCAATCGCCTCAAAGCATTGCCGAAAGCAGTTGGAAAGCTTGTGTCTTTAGAGGTCGTAACAATGCACTATAACAGAATAAAGAGCCTGCCAACTACTATGGAATCTTTATCGAGTTTGAAAGAACTTGATGTGAGCTTCAACGAATTGGAGTCAATACCTGAAAGCTTGTGCTTTGCTACTAGTCTTGTCAAACCGAATGTTGGCAGGAAATTTGCTGATTTTCAATCTCTTCCCCGGTCCATAGGCAATCTTCAAATGCTTGAGGAGTTAGATATCAGTAGCAATCAAATAAAGTTCCTTCCATATTCTTTTGCTATGCTTAATAAACTTCGTGTGCTTGCAGTAGAAGAGACCCCACTTGAAGTGCCTCCAAGGTATATAGCTGAAATGGGAGCTCAAGTAATGTACAATGTCAATCTCCAATATAAATGTTTGGTTTTTCAAAGCATTTATATCATATTTCTTTGCTCTTTTGGAGTTGCTGATTACCAAGTATTTTTTTCTTATGACAGGCTGTTGTGCAGTACATGAACGAACAAATCGCTAAGAGGGAAGAAAAATCACAAGTTACTAAGCCCAAGGGCAGGTGGTCAAAATTTCTATCATTTCTGTTGTTTTGACCTGTAAGCGAAGAAACAAAGACTATGTCAAAGCTTGACCAGGATTGCTACAGAATGAATTTCTGGTGAGAGATTAGTTCTACAAATGCAAAGGTTAAGCATTCCTTTTCAACTTAAACCTGGATCTTAATACTGTCATGATCTTGCATTTTGGTAGGCATGAAGTCACACTTTGTTCTACATCTGACCTGTGAAACAACACCAAAATATGAAGAGTTGTGAGGAAGTCCATCATTTGAGTTTGTAAGTTCTACTTTCTTTATGAAAGGCCTATTTGAGAAAACCCAATCCAGAGCTTTTGAGGTAGCTTTTGGGGTTGTACTCTAGGTTGTTTTGAAGTGAATTATATGATGTGATACAAGATTCTTTGTATCATAAATCAAGCATGATTTTGTTTTTTGAGTATCTTGACAATATTCTTTTTCTACACCCAAACTGAATCAGGAAGTGTGGCAGTCAAATGTGCTATCAGTGTATTTGAATCAGTCATAAATGACACTACTTGGAGGCCACTTGATTCTTGAGGTCTTCCGTCGCTTGTAAATTTGAAAACTGTAAATGTTTTTCCTTTGCTCATAGTCGAAACTTCTGGTTTTGCGAAAGCTTTGTTCAAGTTTGTTGAATCTATGATTTTGGTCTGATCCAATATGTTTCCCATTCAAGTAAGGTTTGTATTGCAGGGATTTAGAATATTTAACACTTGTTAAAAATGGCATGTGTTTTTAAGATGAGGTCTCAGAAGTTTTACTATTTTATGCAGCATGTTTTAATAATGTCTGCATTTTTCTTATACATATTTTACTTCAATATTTACTAAATTGAAAAACAATTGTTTATATTAAAATTTGTTGTTTGTAGCATGGAGAGATGCTAATCAACACGTTGCCCCTGTGTGTCTATAAAGAATGTGATGCGATCATGTTATGATACTAATAGTATCTTTAAACAGAAATGACATTGTGCATAGACACAAACATATTAACTCGATCAATTGTTTATTTAAAGAATCGCGGTCAATTGTTGATTTAAGGAATCGAGTAGACCTTAGGAATCGAGTAGACCTGATAAGTAATAAAATAAATAAATTCTTGTCAAAAATTACGACAAGATGTCAATCGGACTGTTCCAAAAAGTACCAGAAATATTATGGTTTGCATAAGGTTTAAATTTGAAATCATAATTTGTAAGCTTGGATTATGGATAAGCCTAGTATCCAGATAATTCTAAAATATTTCCACTAAACATAGGTAGCTCAAACCAAACAAGTACTTTTTTTTTTCTCTAAATTTTTGTAATCCTAAATAATGTGAAAACATATATGCTTATACTTATAATATCATTAAATAATAAATTATAATTAACTTATCTCACACCGGAAAGTTAAATATTAAAAGAAATGTGGTATCATTACCATCATAAAAATAAGATATCACTTTCTCTTATAAGTTAGTGTATAAGTTAATTATACATTATGTGATAATGTTTTAAATAAATGTATTAAAAATATATATATATATATATATTTTTTTTTTTATGTATTAGAGAAACTACTTTTTTTTTATAGATTAGGGGAACTAATAAAGTATTTAATGAAAATAAGTTTCTTTTTTTACATATAGTGGAAGAATAATTTGGAACAAAACGAATTTTTACAAAAAAGTTTTAGATAGTGTTAAATGCTATTTTGTAATATTTTTTCTTCGTACATGAGATTACATATATGACTCATAACTAGTAATAATTGTCACAAGAGAATAGCTACATTGTTTTCAAAATTTTAAATGTTTTTATTTTTTATAATTATTTATACATAGCTGTATTAAATGTGGTATGGTGATAGATTTACTTTGTATATAAAATTATATATGGGAAATTTAATAGGTGAATATATCTGGTATTAGTTATGATTTAAAAATTATAATTGTATTTATTTTATGGTGGTGGTTATTAATTTTAAAGCTTTCTGTCCCTAATGCATTCATATATGACTAATTATTCTAATTTAATCTTACTATTAAATTTGTTTAATTATTACCCCTATTTTATATTTTTTAATTTAAATAAATTATAATATTTTCTTTTAAAGATAAACTAAATTCTATTCATTAATCAACTCATATTAAATCTTTATTAATATTATTAACTTAAACTAATTCTCGTATAAACCCTTTCTCTTTTATTTCTTGTATATTTATTAATTCAAATTCTATTTAAATTAATTGTATTTATAATCTCTTACTTGTATAATAAAATCCTTTTTACTTTATTACTTAATTTTTCATTCCAATATATTTTAAAAATCCATTATTAATTAAATTAATATTAATTTGAACTAATACTTACATTATTCTTTTTTTAAACATCTTTACTAATTTATAATTTTATTATTTTTTAAATATATAAAAATTCTTAAATTATTTGATTAATTTAAATTTAATTATTCTAATTAATCATATAACTATCTTAATTTTTCATCTTTTTATTACCTCCTAACTTTACTCCTATATCTTCTAACAAGATTATGTGGTTTATAATTTAGATTTTACTTCATGGTATCTCCCGATAAACTCTAGTTTGTTTTGGCTTTCTTATTCTTGATCTATAATGTTTATTTGTCAATTTTACTATTTATCAAGTCTAATATCTTCAATCTCTTTTATAGATTTCAAATTTTTGTCAATTTTACTATTTATCAAATCTAATATTTTCAATCTCTTTTATAGATTTCATTTTTTTATGTTAGAAAAGCTAGTTCCAAAAAATTAATTTATTATTTTATAAAATCCTTAATATATTATGATTTTTATATCAACCCAAAATCAACATATGTTATTGTAATCTATTAGTATAATGGTTGATTAATTGTCAATCAGTTTTAAAAAATAGAAGTAAAATTTAAATAGTTCTTATTACTTTAAATTTTATGAAATATAATTTAATGTTGTTTTTAAAGTAGTTTTTATTTTTAAAATAGTTATTATTATATTAACATTTATTAATGTATTTTTAAATAGTTTTATGGATTTAAAGTTTCTCCAACCAAATTTACTTAGATGTTAGATTAAAAAAAAAAATTGGAATTCTTTTTCATAATATTACATGTCGCTGGATATTATTATTAGTCCCCACCAAAGCAAATAAAATAGTTACCTAAACCTAGTTACCAATCTAATTAATGTTCAACACTTAATATTTCATTTAACATTTTTATTATGTTTTATCTACTTCTAAAAAAATTGTAGGAATACAATTGGTAAATATATAAAAAACAATTCTTAAAGGAAATACTTTTTATTCTCGATCACACCAACCCTAAATTGGTTGGATTTAATGAGCTAGCGAGAATTAACAATCATTTACTTAACATAAAAATTAATAATTTATTACATATATTATAACATTATTAAACAAATTATTAATAATTTATTATATACTACAATACAACATAATTAATAATTTACTATATAATACAACACAACATAAAATTGTAGCTTAATTTACGGTACAACACACTTTAAAAATTTTGCTTAATAATTTGTCAAATATAATGCAACATATAAATTAATATTTTATTACATATAATAAAAAATACAATAAATGAAACTATAAATATTATTTTATGGCAGGGACTAGCTGCTTTGCAGCTATTTTCCTTGTTTATTTTATTACTATGATTGATTTAAACAAAATAGTTATATTTTCTTAAATATAATATATTAAAGTTAAAAACAAATGTGACATATCTCTCTAGATGGCCCTTATTGCTCTTGATGCAATGAGTTTTTTTTCTTACTTTAAATGATTTAAATTTTAAAAAAAATTTAATTTAAATAATATAATATTGTTAAAAAACTCTAAAGAGTATACTAATAATTAATTTTACTAATTAATACTTAAAAATAACTCAAATCACAACTTGTATTCTCTTTGATTATTAATTAGTTTGTATTTTTAATCCTTGTATAAAAATAAACTCAAAAACTTGGGTGGGCCTGTGGGGTCCCTGTCTCCATCCAGAGGCTTCTTGCCGTTGTTCTGTGAATGATTTCGACTTGATGGAAGAGGTGGATCTATTGGCATGGACGGGCGAGGAGGAGGGGTTGGGGAATGGTAGTATATTTTTTATAGCTGAGGAGTTATGTGCAAAGCATCGGGGGTCTTTGACATCTCCTTCGGCTACCTTTGTACTCAATAATACATGTCGTCAGTCCTACAAATCTAGTGGCGTCAAACCAGATGGTGTTAATAATGATTTTTTTTTTCAATCAATGGTTTTGGAGAAAACCTTAGTGACATCCCCAGGGTTGGTGGGGTGTCTGTCGATTATGGTTCTCCAATGGAAAAGCATTATCTATTGTTGGTGGCTCCTAAGCTCCTTAATTTGAAACAATAGATCCCAAAGTCTGTTAAGAAAACAAAGGGTAGGAAGATTGTAGGCCCTAGAGCTAAATCTTGTAGGGCTCTTAAGGCCTTCAAAGTGAATTCTAACATAGAAGAATTGGTGCTACGTCGTGATGTTAATATGAAAAGAGTCGCTAGTCTTTATTTTCATGCTCTGCTTGGGATATTTTAATATATTTTGCTTAATAGGGTTGAGTTGTTGAAGTGGGTTTGGACCACTGGAAACCATTGTTGGGGTATTGTCCAAATATTAGTATGTTAATGAATAAATCGGTTTGTTTTCATTTCATTTCAGAAGAGAGTGCAAGTTTAATTTTGAACAGGTCGTTGGTGATTGGTTGTGGTTCTCTAGTTTTGTTTAAATGGCATGCAACCTTTAATCGTTATAAGGAAGTTGTTTCTTGTTAGCATCTATGGATGCTTATCCCGGAGTTTCCTCTACAATTGTGGACTAAGATTGTGTTTATAGAAGTGGCAAATATAGTTGGAAAGTTTATTCATTTGGACAAAAGAATGTTACATGCTCAGGATAAAAGAATTGTGTAGCTTTTTGTTGAACTTGACGTCTCTTTAGGGTTTCTGGTGGAGATTGATATTTATGGGGGAGATATTTCTTTCACTCAATGGTTGGATTTTTGGAAGATCCCATTTAGATTCCATCGTTTTCATTTGATTGGTCATTTAATGAAAAATTGCCCAGGCTCAAAGAACTTGAGTGAATATTTCGTCGATGGTCTTGTTAGTCTTATTGGTGAGCATTGTTCCCTAGAGATGGTCCCGATGTCATCTAATGGTGAGGAGAATGAAGTTTATTTGGCTCTCGAATGAACTTATCTCAACTTTTCAACAGAACCCACATCTTTTCTGGGTAAGCTCAGAGCCCAATCTCTTCATAAATTATCTTTCCATTGAGGAGTTGAATCGTATATCTACAATAGAAGAGAAATATTTTGCTTTGAAAAATAGGAAGCCTTGTTTTGAAGCATCTCTTGTTTGTTCTCGGTCGGAGAATGTTCCTCCAATTTTGGATACTCCTTCATTGTCTAGGTTTGGGGGGGAATTTGTAGATTTTTTAGGGGATGGGGTCATTAGTTCCCTGTTTTGTTCCTTTGATTCCTATTGGAGGGACAATTAATGGTCTTTCTGGGCATCATTCTCGTCCAGTTTCTTGCAAACCTTCATATATTTCTGGGGTGGATAGTTCTACCATAGGAGGTATATGTAAAGATTTAAACTTATCAAATTCATATTTAAGGAAGGACTCTCCGCTAGTTATGCATATCCCTGGTATAGTTGGTGATGTAGATTCTGATAATATTGTTCATCCTAAGTTACTTTATAGTATGAGGGTTTCTTTGGATACTGATTAGACTAATAATGGATATTCTTCTTTGTCTAGGCATATTCCCAATATTTCTTATAAATACGTCCTCATAAATTCCCCTTTACTTGTTTTCTTTGGAAGAAATTCCCAGAAGAAGGATGTGTCCCGATTCACTAGCATAATGTAACAATTAGGAAAGGTAAAGGGGGAAAAGGCAAGGAGAAATGGGGAGCTACTACTAGTCGAAAAAGTAAGATATGTGACTAAAAGATTACTAAAAATTACACATAAATGACTAAGTTACGTGACTAAATACATGATTAAAAAATTTAGTCATTTATTGGTTGTTCTGATTGGTCGGTTTGTTAGTATATTTAGTCATTTTTTTAGGCATTGTTTGATGTTAACTGGTTATTTATTTATCCATCGATTGCTATTAATTGGTCATTTATTTAGTCACGATAGTCATTTATTGTTGTTAACAAGTAATATATTTAGTCATTTAAATCTTTAATTGCCGTCAACTAGTAGTATATTTAATCATTTTTATTCAATTATTTCTGTAGATAGGGCATAGAGGAATCTAACCACCAACCTCCTTCCTATAAGGGAGATTCTCTTCCATTGAGCTAGCACCGTTAAATAGAATCAATGTTCACACTAAAAAAATAAATTTGCTTAGATATATAAATCACTTTTTATTTTGACTTTTTTTCTTCCACGAGACACTAATAGTGGCACAATAAGACCTAATCAAATAGAAAGATAATCAAAAGGTAGACTTCCAAAGCACCAAAAAGTAACATAAATTTTAGGAGGAAAGCCATAAATCTAGTGCAACCCAACCATGTGAATACACAACTACCATTTCCAGTCATCAATATTTTCTCCTTGGTGTATAATTTTTTGTAGCTAAATGTATATTTTTTTAATTTTCAAATACTAAACATACCTTCCTTATAAGTCATAGGTATGGGTGCAAAAGAAAATTTTACCGCCATTCATAGTGAATTTATGTGTAATGGAAATTAACATTATGTGCTTTAAAGAAAAGGTTGAAAAATACATATCTACCTTTCTCGAAGAGGCTCCCTTTATCTTCTTGACATTTGATATAAGAATTGTATAATTATGGGAGTCAATTCTTCCCGATGACACTCTTCAATTTGTTGACTTTCTTTAGACATAATCCATGGTGTTACCTCTTCATGTGTAGTTCTCAGAGATATTACATTCTTCATATGTTCCTCATATGAAAGCAAAAAATAAACTTTCCAATTCAACAAGCATTCGAAAAATTTGAGCTAATTATTAGGATCACTTTTCTCTAGAAGCCTACAAAAGGTAGGTTCCATGAATTGTTAGAGGAATTCCAAATCACTAAAAATAGAGGAGAATAATGATAATAATTTCATATAAATCAGTGTAAGAAAAGATTGGTCCAACACACATCTCATGTTTCAACCCGACTGTTAGCACTTTCATGTAATTAATGAAGGGCGTAATCAATAAAAGCAACTAATATATACATTTCAATTCTGCAACACAAATTAATTGAAACCTTGCAACATAATGATGCCAAAATAATGTTTATCATAGAGAAGGAAAAAATAGTCAACCACATAAAACTTAAAAGTGTTTTAGCTTTCTGAATTGATAGAGCAAAATACACATTCAAGATGTCAGGAAAGACACCCAGAACATAGATTGATCTAAACACACATATTAGTAAGAATTTCCTTAAGAAAATGACCTCTGAAGATTGATATGGGGTTTCTCATTTCTTTAATCAAAATCAACTATTCGTTGAGAATGTATTTCCTTTCCTTGCCTTTACGTTAGTTCTCATCATAGATTTAAACTCTCCAAGATAGGGCAGTTTACAACCAAAACATGTTAAAAAATCCCAAGAACACTCTGATCACAATATGAAGTAAAAAACTGGAATGCTTGAGTATACCTAGCCATATCCTGGTAAGAATAACCAAGAAATATTAAAAAGAGAGATATAGATGGTAAGATCGAGCCTCTACAAGCTTTGGTACTTTTTCAGTAGTTTGTATCAAAAGAATAGCAACTGTTCATTTATCAAAGATCATTGATTTTCTTTAGTTTGTAGTTTGAACCTTATCTATTCAATACACGTAGCTTGCTCTACGCATAGGATGGGGCACTTAAATGAATAATGTGTTAGTTTTCCATGTGACCTAAATGGACAAGTAGCCCATGCGCGGTTTAGCTCATGCGATGTAATTAGAGGTCGGGTGGCACGATCAATTATAATGGTGTTGGTTCTACGTGGGATCATATGGGTATGTTCCTGTTGAAGGGAAAAATTGTTCCACTCATCAACACAAAGGATAGCAATTTGATCCAAGAGTGTCAAAAAAACCTACACAAGAGTCTTCCTAGTTCCCATTTGTTTTGTATGAATGCTTCCAACAGATATTAGGGCCCTATTAGCCACAACTTGGATTTTTCCTCCTGAAAGGAGACTTAGTGTTTTTTATTAAACCTAAATCTTATTTAATCAATCCTATCTTATGCTAAAACAATAGTGGATTTAATAGGAAAACCCTAAGTGGTCATCGGCCAACAGGAAAACCTGCCAATCCTGAGTTAATCTAAAAGGAACTAAAGAAAATCAATGATCTCTGATAAAAGAACGTACTAAAAATAATTAAGAACAAATCCTCAAACAATAACTCAATCAATTCCTTATGCAGTCTCAATAAAACACTATTGAAAAAAAAACATAAGTTAAATATGACAGAGATCTTTGTGAATTAGATACAAGGTAAAATAAGAAATATCTTAAACAAAACTAACAACTTAATTGGTCAACATAAAAATAACAATAGCATGCATTGAACAAGGTCTGTGAAAACCATTCATCATATCCTATCCTTAACACATTTGATCAACAAATAAATTAAAAATCAAATTATAGCCATTGTAATGCAAAACAAGATTATAAAATTCAACTAATAAAATTTAGAAAATTAAGAAAGATAACTCATAAACACATTAAAGCTGAATAAAATCAAACTTTACTCAAGTCAAACCCAACTTGTAGAACATCCTCCATTCTCCATTAATTGGTTATAACCATCTTGAATTTCATTCAAGCCTTCAAAGAAAAATTTTGAGCTTGCCTGAAACTCTCATTAGCAAAAATAGCTTCATCGTTAAATTCTTGAATAGTTATCTTAAAAAATGAAGAAACGAATTGAACTTTAAAATGCTTAAGTTATTTATGTACATCCCTAATCTCAATTACTTGACTCACAACATTCTCATCTGCAACCCTCTTCTTCTCAACTAATTCTTTGAGCTTCTTGTGAATACTATCCATTTCTATTTGATGTTGAGTTTTGAGATTATCCAACTTCTTATCAAAATATGCCTGTACGGAAGCTTTCTCTACTTCCAAAGTATCAGAATTAGTCTTTTCGTCCTCCAACATCTTGTTTAAGATTGAAACAGAGTCAAATTTTGCACCAACAAATGATCCCATAGCAACTGTTGTTTCTATAGCTTCTCTTATAGGATCATCAAAGGCTTATCTTCAGATAACCTGATTCTCAACTGGTCCTATCACGATTTCTCCCTCACTATTCCTCTTTGCACCTTTCCTTATAACTTCCTTTTTCCTTTTACTAAAATAATAATCTCCTAAGGAAACAACTACATCCTCCCCAAAATCAGTAAATTATTCTCCAATGAAGATATTGACAAGTCTATAGAAGTGGCTACAGTAATAGGTATGGCGAAGGGAACGGGTGGGATTTGAACATGATATTGAGAAACTTCAGTGTTTGTAGGAATAAGGGTAGAAATTGGGATATATGGATTATCGACTTGGGATTGAGTAGGACCTTGAGTGGGAATAGTGTTATCAAGATCGGACGATAAAAGACATCATGGACATCTGGTTCTAAAGATTGAAATTGAGGTGTAGGTACATGATCTTAGTTTGTATCTAATGAGACATCTACTTGTGGAGAAACAAAGGTAGTAACTTGCTCCAACACAAGGTTCAAATACTGAGTATAAGGTGATAAAGGAGGAACAAGATCATGAACAAGATCCGAGATAGTTTGAATGACATCAAGAGTAGTGGATACATCAATATTGGGAAGCAATTTGGGATTGGATCTTGGTAGGGTATTAACAAGAAAATCCGAGATATCAGGTGGAGGTAACTGTGAAGGGTCCTCTATAATTAGAGTCGAATGAAATGCTTCTTTTGGTTTGTCCTCATCCAAATCAATGATTTTAACAGTAGAATCGGGGTTTTTAGACTTCAGATTTATGGAAATAATTACCTTTTTCCCTCCAGTAACAAATCAGAAACCACATTAGAAGAAGTATTGAAAATAGTAGGAGAAATAGTGGGTTGATACAATTCACCTTGTAGTTATTCTGCTTGTTGCATTAGGCTGGACAAATTCTATACAATGTTCAATATTTTAACAGCTATCATTGGATACTTCTCTTGTTGTTTCTCTAGCCTTTTCTCTACCAAAGTCTTGGGCTGAATTGTGCTAACCACCAAAGTTGTATTGCTTGGTTCCAATTTTTCTCTCTTGGCTTTCTCTTGGCTTTCTCTTGGGAAACAAATTCTCTATCCCTCTCTCTAACAACCAATTCCTTCTTATACCTTTGGGACTCATGAATCATGTTCTTTTGTTCCAGGTATGGGAATTTTCCCAATACTTCTTCAAAACTTAGAGCTCCCTGATAAATAAAATCATCGGGTTGCATTTCATGAATATAAGTATTCTTAAATTATGCCCAGTCCCAATTTTAATTATTTCAACTAAGCAATTAAAACATGAGCATGGGAGGCGTTCTGAATGACCAAATGACCAAAATACAAAGGAAATTTAGGCTAGGGCCTTCTTTTTAAGTCTGGACATCGGGCATTAGCTCCACCAACTACGGTTTGGAAAGCCACCTCTTCCAAAACCATTTTGTCAAGGATAAATCTAGGAAGAAGGTGGACTGATTTATGACCCCAAATCCTTAAATAGGTGAAAAATTCACTGCAATACCAGCCTCCCATCGAGGCTACTAGATTTTTGTCATCTTTGGAAATCCTAGGTGCATTAATTTTAAATATAATCAAATAAACAACACCTATAAAGTTATCACAAATGTCATAGACATGAGGCCTGCAGTTTTGTTCCCATAAATCATTGTAGATATTAACATTGGGGTTCTATGTGTTCCAATGCCATTTCATAGAAGGGAATGTGAAAGTAGTACACATTATATCTACTAAATAGGCATAAAAAAACGCGGGCTTCCTAACGGCTGGTGTCTTCTATACTTGAACAATTGCATCTTTCATAGTGATGGAAAAATATGGGCCCAATTGAATGCTTTCCCTGTGGAAATAATGTGTTGGGACAAATGCATCCATCCCAAATTTAAGTATGCACAAATATCTAGTCCATAAAACCCGTAGAGCATGGTAGCAAGGAGTTTGTAGGGTTCCCAAAGATGTCGAACAAGGTACATTCTGTTAGGTCTCAAAATCAATCTATCTAGGTCAATCCACCAGCTTTTAATCATAGTTTTTGCTTCATATTTCTGTTCAAAATCCCTCATGAAGTCTTGTGTCAACAACTACTGGGGGGTCTTCAGAGCATAAATCCTTGCGAAAGTATCGGGTTTGAAGTTAGCATACACGACCTGGTTCGAATATTGCAAGGTGGAAGTCAGGAGGTCCACATAATCTATCATCCATTTTAGGTGGTTTGTGTATGGCATGATGGTTGGCTGAGTTGCAATAGCATGTATGTGAGAATTCTTGATGTTTCGGTAAAGTTGGATGTCTTCTATGAACTCATAGAAGTCGTCATTATCGAATATAATGTAGATAGTATCCCAAATCATACATTCGGTATCGCAGTTCTAACCATCTATGTCTGAATATATCCCAAAATTCAGGACTTTAACATTGATTTCATCTGAAACTATCTTTGCCCTATTATGTGAGCCATGGAGTCCGCGATTTGTTTTGCAAAAGCGACGAATAAGCTAACTTGAAATCTTTACAATTAATACAAATAAAAGAAATTTGTTGTTGTAAAATACCTCAAGTGAAATGCAAGAACTATTATGCATTGCAGAGTGAATCCGTTCTCTGAACTCTGATCGTCTTGCGACTTGTATCCAAGGGTGGAAAACACATTAGAGTGATGAAACTGATTCAAAAAACTGAATAAGCATATACCATCTCATGAAAAAATCAACTTACAAGCAACTATAAATGTGTCCTACAAAAATGACAATTAAATCATGATTACAAATCAATTTTCCGATTTGATTGTTCTTAGGAGCGGCTAGTTCGCACGTGTGTCGGGTGAAAAATTAATAGTTTTGATGATGAAGGAGATGTCTTGGATCAAGTTGCATCCTTATAGAAAAATGGGATGGAGGATGTTGGTAACTCAAAACCAACTTCCCCCCAATGTAATGTTAGAAAAACAGGATCGCGGAGCAATAACAATAAACAAGATGCAAATATAAATCACATAAAACACATTACAAGATAGACACCAATATAACATAGTTCACCCAAGATGGGCTACGTCCACACATAAATTTTCAGTATGTATTATTATACCATCCAACAAATGAAGGGATACAACCTGCATCACATCCACTGCAACTTCCTCTTCACTCTCTCACAGTTTCTCACACAATCATAAAGATATTTACAATGCTACATTGCCCAGTTGTATTTCAATGCCTTCCTTTTAAAGAGTGAATACCATGGGAAAATACTATGGAATACCCACTACCACGGGCCCATAAATGACCTATTATTGACAAAGTCATGACTATGAAATTACAAAAATTTACAAGGCATTTTTTCCGAAATTTTCGCTACATGGGTGTTGTGCCCCAAACCCCCACCAGGGGGGATCCCAAACTAGTCTCTTCCCCCTCCCCCCTAGACCCCCCATGGCGACTATTTTTTGGGGGGAAGCCTCCCCAAACCCCCCCATCATGGGATGGGATCCAGACATGGCTGAAACATTAACTCTGAATAAGGAATATCAGGATCGACAACCAACATGTAACCACAAGACCAAATATAAGGTAGAGTCTTTATAAATGTTGTAATCAGAGAGAGTGAGTATATCCTCTAGCTTCTTACACTCATAGAGTAATTGTTGTAAATCCACAGGGATCCCCAAATCGTCCTAAATTTTATATTTGAGGAGATTGATGCGATCTAAAATTTTTGCCAATAAATAAATGGATTTCCCCTCAATATTCTGAACACAAAAATTTGATAATTTGATGCATATCCTTTAGCGGCCACAGCTCGTAGCTCCCTAGTATGCTCCATACACTTATTGTGTTCTCCTCTTTTCAAGACCTCTCATATGTATCTCCTAATTTTCCTTGTTGATAATCAAAGATGACATTATACCAATTGTTATATCCTTTCTAATAATCTTTGTAAGTGTCATAGCCTTTCTAATAATATTTTCCATCATTATAGGTAGATTCAATTTGGTAATCATTAAATTTGTTATACGTAGATCTAGTCCAATAAACATTGTCAACAATATAACAAGATTCAGTATGATAATTAGAGTTAGCGTCATAACCAAATCCAGAGTATTAATCATTGTCAACATTATAGACAAAATCATTCTAGTAATCATTCCCTACATTATAATTATAACTTGCTTGGTAATCAAGGGATACTTAGGGGCCCTAAACAACACCAGATCTGTAACCATAGTTGGAATTAACGTTGATGTTATGATCATCCTCATCTTTTTGATGGTGGAAGAAGTGGTGAAAATGCCCATCAAAATTGATTATTTAAAAAGAAAAATTGTATGTAGTGACGGGATCCTAGTGATATTCTAGGTTACCAAGCTCCAAAATCTAATTATATGTATTTAAATTAAATTAAATTTATATTAGTTCATTTTCATATGGAATTATCCAGAAGTGTCATGTGACAACCTTAACATAGAATTATTGATTTTTTCTTAGTTATGTCGATAAGCATCGCTAGCAAAATTGATTGAAGTGAGCACCTTCCTCCTTCCTCTACCATCCATTTACTATGCACATTTCATGAATTAAAATTCAATTGTTTATTAATCCCTAATTAACATATAATGGAATTTTCCCATATGCATTTAACACGTATATTCGACACTTGTCAAATATGATTGTTAATGGCCACCACTTAACACCTACATTCGCCACTTTCCAATTATGATTGTTAATGGTCGCCATGTTAAAGTTAGGGTTTTGGCATAATTAGCCTAATCTAATAACACATAGTGTGACAATGTGGAAAAATAATGAAACCATTTCACGGGTTGACCATATCAATAACCATGATGCCCCAACCTAGAGAAATTAATCAGACATGGAATCCAAATAAGCAACCTCAAGGAATTAAAGAGCCCCATTACTCTCCTGCTTTCTGGGTTCTACAAGTGCAAAAGTTTTTTATTAACAACAACTCTAATATTGGTTAAGAGTGGTGGTGCACCTACAATCTCTTCAAAGCCATGATAAGCACATTGGAGCTGCACAGAAATACAAGAATCGTTATATTAATGGGAGTGCCACAATTCCACTAAAGTTATTAAATCTCAATTATAAATACGATTGGGATGCAAGTTCATGACTCGTAAGAAGTCCCCTCCTCTTTGGAGAGAATTCTATTAAACAACTTGAAAGTGACTTTACACGTAAACTACTTCTATTTGTTATTGTTGTATATATGAATTCAGTTTGCTCTTTTTTAATACTGTATATCAATATATTTTCTGCTCTCTACTTTTGTCTCGAAACTAGTGATAGAGAGTTTAATTTAGAATGAAGGGTGGCTTATTAGAATAACCACTTCTTTTTTAATTATTATCCTCCTGTATTGTTTGATATGTTCCTTCTTCATCATTGAAGCTGGAGATTTCAAAGTTGAGGTAATCCATCGTTGAATAGGTTTTGTGAATTTGAATGTAGAAAGTAATATTGACGAGGATATTATTCATTAGAGTGAGGGCGACTTTGTTACAGAGGGGGGCCGCACTTCCTAAGGAGAGGAGTTTGTTTTGGATCCATATTGAAGCCAAAGCAGCCGAGACTTGTAGGGTAGTTATTCTTCAATGTTTTAATAATATCTGTGACGATCAAAGATCATATTGGTTGAGATCTAATCTAGGGAAATTGTCATCCTTGGAGAGAGGGGCACACTTTTCCATGTAGAGCAACAAGGGCACATTCTACATTGAGTAGTAGCAGGATTTTATTGCAGACAAAGAAGATCAGGGTTGTGAAGTATAGAGAGAGGGTGTACATCCTGAGAAAAGTTGAGGCATATCTTCAGAGGGTGTATATATAGTTAATAAATTATTAAATTACTATCCGTGGATCCACGCTTGATTTATACAACAGTTTTTTATTTTTTTTAAATGCTTACTTATTTTTAAAAAATTATTATAAAAATTATACTTTCATAATTGCAATGTATTGGAAGAGTAAATGAAATAATATTTTAAAGAGTAGTTCATTTTTACCAAACACTTAGTTTATTTTTAAACTATGCTCCAAGATGGTTCATGACTGCAATGAATTAAAAGAGTAGTTCATTTTTACCAAACATTTAGTTGAATTTTAAACTATGCTCCAATGTTGTAGGAGGAATTATGGACGTAGATGGAAACACTAGTATTTGAAGCAGCATGGCATGTTCTGGATCATTCCGTTTGCATCCAAGACGAGGACCATAGAATGCATAAATGACAAGAGACTATGCATACTGCACTTACACCACCTTTTGAAGAAGTGGAAAGACATGATCTTCCCATTTCCAATTCAATATTAGATGCAAATGATCTTACACAGGTAGAACATGTTTGCAATGTCCCTTTGTAAGAGTCGGGGAATGAGGTGATGCCTGTGCAGAACATGCTAAAAATTTTCAAGCAGCCAAAGGGCGGGAGGATTGACCCTACTAGGCCTCCTGACAACACCATTATGACGCACGTAGAGGAAATGTCGTAAGGGGTAGTGTTTCCATTTACTATTTGCGCAGGCATTGTCACTGTAGTCATGGACACCATGTAAACACTAAAATGAAGACGCGTATTGCAATACATATATACAATGTAACAAATTCAATCTTCTACAATATAACAAATTCAATCTTTTGTCAGAACTATAGATCTATCTAAACTAGCTCACCTATCTATGTTATCAATAACATATCAACATAAATAATAATATAAAGAGAACAAGGAAAATAATACAGCAGATATACGTGGTTCACCCAATTGGGCTACGTCCACAGGAAGGTTGTCTTCTATTATCTCCAGAAATCTCCTTCAATCTTACAAGAGAGCAACTACAAATAACCCCAATACAATATAGCAGAGCTTGTGATCACAATACCATGTGTTTTTACTATCTATGAGCGTATACCACTATACCATCATGTTGTTCACCGTATCACTGTAATTGTGATGTGACTGCCTTGAACCTATTATATACCAAGAGATGTGGAGGAATTACTCTCACATATTGCATGTGGGTTAGTATAATTCTCCATAATAACATCTCTTTATGTAATGATGGATATCAAGAATATACTTTACCATAATGAATATGGAATATAATGTATTACTCTTTTACATAAGATTGTGGATAAATTCCAACATAATACAAAGAAATTATTACCTTCCAAGGAATATAATTAATATATTCCAACACTCCCCCTTAATAATGGCTGGGAGAAAATCCCTCACAAACACTAAGGAAGGAAGGAGTCATTATTGCTCCCCCTTGATGACAACTTCCCTCATCCTGAGTAAGGAACGAAGATGCACATACTTCGTTGCTGTTAAGGAT
Source organism: Larix kaempferi (assembly GCA_027924585.1). Lineage (NCBI taxonomy): Eukaryota > Viridiplantae > Streptophyta > Pinopsida > Pinales > Pinaceae > Larix > Larix kaempferi. The sequence continues at coordinate 41,884,736 of BSBM01000055.1, read as the reverse complement.
TTGGTGAAGATATAGGCTTCCTACTGCTCGGTAGGACAATACTCAACAGAAAGAATACCATCTGGGATAAGACCTCGAATGTAATGAGCATCAAGGTCGAGATGCTTTGTCTTGGAGTGATATACCAGATTATAATCAAGCTGAATTGCACCTTGGTTATCACATTTCAACACAGTGGACGATTTCGGAACCAGACCAAGCTCAGTGAGAACATGCGGTAGACAAACTGCTTCTTTAGATGCTTCTTTGGATGCTATATACTCTGCTTCACACGACAATAAAGAAAGAGTCTCCACCTTCTTGTTGGACCAAGAAATCGGACCTAAACCAAGTTGAAATATATAATCAGCAGTTGACCGTCGATCAGAACTGTCACCTTCCCAATCAGAATTTGTATATCCAGAAAGTGAAACTATATCACTGCTCGAATAAAAACAACACAGTACAATGTCCCCTGTAAATATCTCAGAATTCTCTTTGCTTCTTTACAATGACTTTCATGAGGTTGCTGTATGAACTGAGAAACCATGTTGACGAAAAAATAGAGATATGGCCTGCTGTGAGTTAAATATATCAAACTTCCTACAAGCTGACAATAAAGAGTAGCATCAACAAGAGGAGTAGTACACTCAACAGTTAACTTTACACCAGACTGAAATGGCGTAGGAGCGGGTTTACAATCACTCATATGGAAACGGGCCAATAAGTCTGTAGCATATTTCGACTGAGAGAGAAAAATACCATCTGCCATATGCAGCTTGATTTGAAGACCCGAGAAATAGTGCAATATATCGAGATCAGTCATTTCAAACTGCTTTTGAAGATCACTTTTCATACTTTGAATTAAAACAAGTTGGCTTCCAGTGATAATAAGATCATCCACATATAACACAATAATGAGAACATAATCACCAAAGTTCTTAACATACATATTTGGATCGGATATACAATGCTTAAAACCAGTATTCAATAAATATGTATCAATTTTTTCATACCAATCCCTAGGTGCTTGTTTGAGACCATATAAAGACTTGTGTAATTTGCATACAAAACTTGATGAATCAACAATAATAAAACCAGGAGGTTGTTGCATATAAAGGTCTTCATTAAGATTACTACTTTTAACATCCATTTGATGTATTTCCCATTTATAAGATGCAGCAAGAGATAAGATGGTTCTTATTGTATTCATTTTAGCAACAAGAGCAAAGGTTTCATTATAATCAATACCTTCAAGTTGATTAAAACCTTTAGCAACTAATCTAGCTTTATACTTTTCAATATGTCCTTCTGCGGTAAACTTAGTTTTATAAATCCATTTACAACCAACTAAATTATTTCCCAAAGGAAGAGGAATAAGAGACCAAGTCTTTTTCTTCATAAGAGAATCATACTCAGCAGACATAGCTTGTTCCCAATGAAGCTTACCCTTAGCTTGAGAATAAGAAGTAGGATCGTATGTGGCCAAAACTTTGGTCATAAGAGCAAAGTTAGATCTAGTTCTACGAGTATCGATAGGGTTACCGATCTCACTACCTGCAGATTCAAGAGTTTCATGGGCCCAAACAGGAAGGTTAGAAGGAATAGAAGTCACTTCAGGAGCTTCGAGACTTTCAGGTGGAACCCTTGAAGAAGAGGGTAAACTAAGATCAACAATAGACACAGTACTCAAAGGAGAAACAAATATAGGAATAACATGAGATAATGGAATATTCAGGTAACATGAGGTTCTATAGACTCAGGTGGTGGAGATACTTTAGTAAATTGAACATCTCTTCGGATTATGACACTCTGATTAGAAGGATCAAATAACCTGTAAGCCTTGGAATCCTCAGCATAACCAATGAATATACACTTGTGAGACTTGGGTTCTAACTTTTTCTGTTTTTCATCAGGAATATGAGGCCAACATTCACAACCAAACACTTTAAGGTTACTAATATATGGTTTTCTACCATTCCATTTTTCCTCAGGGGTAACATGCTTAATAGCTTTTGTAGGAACCCTATTTAAAATAAAGTTAGCAAAACTTATGGCTTCGGCCAAAAATTTCTTGTGTAATCCTTTAGAATAAAGCATACATCTAGCCATTTCAACTAAAGTTATGTTTTTCCTTTCAACAACACCATTTTGTTTAGGTGTGTAAGGAACAATCTTTTGATGTTGAATTCCATGTTTATATAAAAATACTTCAAATTATTTCTTAACAAATTCCCCCCATTATCAATTCTCAAAGTCTTAATTCTTTTACCAAACTCATTCTCAACCAAGGATTTAAATACTTGAAATTTAGAAAAAGTGTCACTTTTATTTTTCAAAAAATAAACCCATGATTTTCTACTAAAGTCATCAATAAAAGTAAGAAATAGACTGCATGAGATATAGAAGGAACTTCAAGAGGACCACAAATGTCACTATGAATTAATTGCAAAGATTATTTAGCACACCAAGATTTACCTTTATCAAACATTTATCTATGATGTTTACCAAGTACACAACCTTCACAAACACCGTTAGTAGACGAAATATTAGGCAAGCCAAGTACCATTTTAGTTAACATTTGCATTTTACCATAATTCAAATGAAGCAATCTTTCATGCCATAATTTACTTAGTTCATCATCATGAGCAACATAAGAATAAAAGGGTTGTCTTTTAGTTGAATTAAAACCAACAAATTTATATAAACCGACAATATGATCAACGGGACTAGAAGAAACTACTTTAAAATTTTGATTGATGTCTTTAAGAACATATTTATCAGGCCAAGCTTCAAATTTATATCCTTTTTGACATGCACGATAAATAGAAAGCAAGTTTATGGGCATGTGTTCAACATGAAAAACATCTTCCAATTGACCATTAGCAACATTAACAGTACCAAAACCAATTACAGAAAGTTGTTTACCATCACCTATAGATACTTTTTTATTTGTGTTTTTATTATTTTCATAAGATGTAAATAAAGAAGCATTACTAGTCATATGTTTAGAAGCACCAGAATCCATTATCCTCCACATTAGAATAAGAACTACTAGATGAAACAACAGATGCACATAAAGCTACTTGTGATTCATCAGAACCTTTATTTTTAGCCTTAGCCATTAAGCGTTTCTCTTTAGAGTAATTATTTTCAAGATGGTTAGTTTTACCACAATGTTTACAAGGATCATACACATTCTTCTTCTTACTATGTTCATGATGTGCATTAGAAGCATTACCAAATTTATTAGTATGATTTGAAGTGTGTGAACTAGAACCTTTAACATTATTAAAACTTTTTTTAGGATTCTTATTATTTGCCATAAGAGCCTTATTAGGTGAGACTTGTCCTAAAACAATCAACCTTTCTTGCTCATTTATCAATCCTTTCAAAAATCATCAAAAATAGGTTTCTTGGTGTTTTGAGACAATTCAAGAGCCCTATTCCTAGTTTGGATGAACATGTCAAAACAAGATGGCAATTTTTGTTATACAAGAATTATAAGAGCAATGTTTGTTTTCTTGTAATCTTTACTACAATTATTTAAATTTTTCACTTCAGCAAGATATAATTCTACACTTTCAAAGTTAGTGGGATCTAACTCAAAAATGTTTTTTTCAAGGTAATAAGCAGAAACATCATCAGATTTATCAAATAAAGAAGCAAGAATTTTCCATACCTCAACTAGGCTGTCTTCTGCCTCAATACTTACCTGAAGACTATCAGAAACCGTTTGACCAATGAGCTCTCTTGCTTGATCACATTTATCTTCCCATATAGCCACATCTTTAGCATTAGCAGGTTTTTGGTGTTCACCATTAACAATCCTCCATAGATTCTTACTACTGAGAACATCAATCATTTTTCTTTTCCATGCAAGATAGTTATGACCAACAAGTTCAGGAACAGAAGCTACTTTTGAATTCATAATGATAGAAATATTTACAAGAAACCAAAATTCTAGAAATGAAAAGAGAAAAAAGTAAATAACAGAAAACGTATACACTTTACCGTGCGGATCTGAAGAAACACAGTAAAAAATAGAGAAACTTTACTTATGGCTTCTTTAAAAAATACCAAGGAAAGTCACCCGCAGGTCTGCCACAGTAAACTCGCGAATAAAACCGATACTCGCGGGTTCTGCGCGGAAATAGTTGTGGTTACTCACGGTTTTACAGTAGAGCCAGTCGTAGGTGCGCGGGTCTGTAAAATCAAATGTCGCGGTTCTGATATGATATTCACAGGTTTCTGTACAATAAAGTCGTGGTTATGTCGAAGCACTCGCAGGTCTCTGCACAGGAGGGTAGCGAGTATATTGAAGTAAGCGCGAGTTTACAGTAGAGCAGGCGTGAATATGTCGTAGCACACACGGGCCTGTACACTGAAAGTCGTGGGTCCACGGTATACTCGCGGGTTCACAGTATGGCAAGTTGCGGTTACATGCACTGTCTGCGAAGCAAAAGTCGCGAATGTCCAGTTTTAGGCCAAAAAATAGTGTTGATTAAACCATTGACAGAAACCTGCACAAATTCTACCAAACTTGGACGAAAAATGCTGATCTGATAACCGGAAGAGAGATCTCCTTGAGGAGAATCCAAAAATCATATAGATCTGCAAAAAAAAATCAAGAACCCCTTGAAAATTTTCTGCAAAAAACTACAAAACAAAGTTAGGGTTCTAAAAAAAACTACAGAAACATGCCCAGATATGAAGAGAAGCCTAATGGCTACTAGATAGAAAGCAAATATATAAGAATAAACAATGGCCATATGATAATAGTTATTGATTGAAAGCTATAGAAGGTGCTAGATATTAGCAACCAGCTCTGATACCATGTTAGGACTATAGATATAGCTAAAATAGCTTACCTATCTATGCTATCAATAACACATCAACATAAATAAGAACATAAAGAGAACAATGAAAAGAATACACCAGATATACGTGGTTCACCCAATTGGGCTACGTCCACGGGAAGGTTGTCTTCTATTATTTCCATAAATCTCCTTCAATCTTACAAGAGAGCAACTACAAATAACCCCAATACAATATAGCAGAGCTTGTGATCACAATACCATGTGATGATACTATCTATGAGCGTATACCACTATACCATCATGTTGTTCACTGTATCATTGTAATTGTGATGTGACTCCCTTGACCCTATTATATACCAAGAGATGTGGAGGAATTACTCTCACATATTGCATGTGGGATAATATAATTCTCCATAATAACATCTCTTTATATAATGATGAATATCAAAAGTATAATTTACCATAATGAATATGGGATATAATGTATTACTCTTTTACATAAGATTGCGGATAAATTCCGATATAATACAAAGACATTATTACCTTCCAAGGAATATAATTAATATATTCCAACATCTTTGACAATATCGTCAGGGACATTGCCATCCCATGGAACTTGTTGTTTTGAGTTACGATAAAAATAAGAAGACAAACAAATAAAGGTATTATTCAAAAAGATGAAGCGGAGTGGCGACTTAAGAGTCGTGCACTATGGATTAAGCTAGGTGATGGCAACAATAAATATTTCCATAAATTTGCAGATGGAAGAAGGATACAAAATGCCATATGGTCTATAAATTCAGTGGATGATTAATGGATTTATAAACAAGAGGAGCTACAGGTGGAAGCTATTAGGCACTTTCAGAATTATTACTTGGATCCAGAGGCTCCTGATGTGAGGGAACAAATTCAGGTGATTAGGGATTTTCGTCATTTCTTCTTGGCTCGGGAGGGTGAGGCGGTATTCAATCAGGTATCATTAAAGGAAATCCACAAAGTATTGAAGGGTTTTGCAAAATAAAAAAGTCTTGGTCCGGATGGTTGGACTATGGAACTTTTTCTAGAATATTTTGATATTATGGGCGCAGATCTACTCGCTATGGTGGAACATACAAGGCTTATGGGAAGGATTCCAGAGGCACTAAACTCTACATTTATTGCTTTGATCCCCAAATCTTCTAACCCGATATATTTTAATGAGTATAGACCCATTTCTTTATGCAATCTGGCCTACAAAATTGTTGTGAATATTATAGCATTACGTATTAAGCTGGTCCTTTCTACCTGCATATCAAAAGAACCATTTGCATTTCTTAATAACAAACAGATACTGGATGCAGTTGGCATGGCACAAGAAACGTTTCATAGCATAAAGTCAGGAATATTAAGACACTTATTCTCCAATTAGACCTCTCTCAAACATATGACAAAGTCAATTGGGGATTCCTTCGGCTGGGATTGATACAAATTGGTTTACCATGGAAGGCAATGAAGTGGATTATGGCTTGCGTAACTTCGATGAAGTATTATGTCCTGATAAACGGAAGCCCTACTGATTTCTTCTCATGCTCTCGTGGCCTTAGACAAGGCTTCCCCTTGTCTCCTCTCCTGTTTCTGATAGTCATCGAAGGATTAAGCAGGATGCTAATCAAAGCCAAAGCAAATGCAGACATTGTGGGTATCAAGGTTTCACAAAATGTTAGGGTAAGACATCAACTCTTTGTTGATGATGTTATGCTTTTCGAGGGAGCAAGTATAGCCGAATGGGAATGTATTAAGAAAATTATTAATCTTTTCTGCAGATCCACTGGATTGGATATCAATGGAGGAAAACCTTTTTTCTTAGAGCACAGGGTAGATCTATCATTGAAGCGGGACATACAGGGGCTTATGAATTATGAGATGAAGGATATCGTTAATGGAACCTGCTACTTGGGATTTTTTATCAAGCCAAATGCATACGTTATCAAGGATTGGTTATGGATTTATAAAATATTTGATAGGCGTATTCATCACTGGTGTTGGCGTTGGCGGTCTATTGGGGGTAGGGTAACCCTTGCTAAATTGGTTCTGCAGAACCTGGGGGTTTACTGGATGTCATTGAGTAAGTTACCTAAATCTATCTTGACAGGAATTAAGCGGAGAATCTATAACTTTATATAGTCAGGAAAGGATACCCCTAAATTTCATTTAGTGGCATCGCGTAAGATAGCTATCCCTTTCACAAATGGTGGTTGGTCAATAAAAAATATACATGCATTCTCTTTGGCACTTTTGGCTAAAATTCTATGGCGAGCACTGATGGTGAATGGTTTTTGGGGAGAAATTATAAAAGATAAGTACCTCCGGGGCCTTTCAGTTCTACAGTGGCTTCGATCACCTGATAGACAAGTAAAGAGCATATCAAATCTCTGGGCAGGTATGATTTCGGCATTCTCTATTATGGCAAATTGGATGGGTTGGATCCCTGGAAATGATCGGTCAATCCTATTGGGGGAAGATCCTATTGTGGGCGGCCTGAGTGGCTTTAGATTATCATGGTCTATTAAATGTGTTGCATTCTCTTGGAATTTTCTTTCTTCATCAAGCCATCTCAGCAGCACCACCAGCCTATCTCTGTCAAAACCGGATAACTGCAGAACATATTGGTCTTCGGGGTAATATAGCGGTGGAGTGGAATGTTTATACACGCAATTTATATCTTGGAAATGTTAGATTGGAGGAGACCAAAGACATCCTTGTATGGTTGTGGAACTCTTCATCCGGGGTCTTGACCGCCAAAATGGCTTATGAGGCTATATTCCATGCCTCCCCGGTTAATCTGTCATGGTGTCACAGATCTGTGTGGAAGTGGAAAATTCCCCCTAAGCTGAAATATTTTATTTGGTTAGCTATAGAGGATAAATTGCTAACATGGAAAAATTTGCAGAAGTGGGTATTTAGTGGACCAAATATCTTCCTTTTATGCAAATTTGGAGAAGACTCGGTTATCCACCTATTTATGGAATGTCATTTTTGTTACAGGTCTGGGGGGTTTTTATATTGATGTATCCTTGTATTAGCATTTGGAGTGGTGATTCACCTCAAGGATGCCTCTTTACTTGGTTCCGTCTAAATGACCGGATGGGGGAGCTTGTAGTTTTTATATTATGGGAGACATGGAAGGCTAGAAAACTTCGTCTCTTTGAAAACAAGCTTATATATCCATTTTGGTGTGTTGGGAAAGCGGTGTCGAGCTTCAAGGAATCTACACGTTATCTTTTCTCTCATGTGTAGATTTTCCCACACCCTCCTTCAAAGCCCCTTTCATCGGGGGTTTATGCTTGCTTTGACGATGCTTCCCAGTCCTTCGACAAACTCTATGGTGCGGGTGTTGTCATCTATTTGGCACATCATTGTAGGTATCTATTGTGGATGAACTGTGGCAGTGGATCTAATACAAAGGCTGAATTGGTGGCGTGCAGGATGGTAATTTTTTTGCTAAGCAATTGAAGCTCGATCTTACTCAGGTATCATAGGACTCATTAATTACCATAAACTGGGTAAATTTTAAGAATGAGATACATGCAATTGCTCTCTCTTCTTGGATTTCTCAGCTTCGAAGGTTCCATCAGGACATGAAGGGGATCCGCTTTCTACATATCTTCCGTGAAGATAACACACAGGCGGATTTGTTGTCTAGGCGAGGCCTCATTTCCTGAGAGGGATGTATTCACTTCAAAATCTGGGAAGATCTTCTGCTGAGGGAGTCTGGTTCCCTTCCACTCTTTCCAGTTTGATGGCTTTCCGTCTTGCTCCTCCTTGGTATCTCATTTTTTTATTCCTCCGCAATAGCCGAGATTTGCGGCTTTAGTACCCTCTATTTCTTTTTCTATTTCTGCCTCTTCATTTATGGATATCTTTATTGGGTGATCGAGGCGTTAGGGGATCTCCAAGTTTATGTGTTTTTTATGGGCTCTCGGCTGGGATGGACACTTCTCTTTTGTTGAATCTTGGATTTGTTGGCTTGTTCATGGTCCATTTTTGTTTTATGTGCTTGATGTATAACTTTTTCTTGCTAATCATATATACTATCTATAGTTTTTTTCAAAGTGAAAAAAAAGCCTAGTAAATAACACCTCAATGTGATTGGGAAGTGGGTTCTTTTTTTTTACATACTTTTTGTTCAAGTCATATTGCATGAAAGCATTTTGAAATAAAGATATTGCATGAAAGTATTTCGAAATAATCTTTAGTATAAATTTGAAAAAAATTGTAACTTTACAAATATCATGTCAATGTGATTGACAAGTGGAGGATTTCTATACATCTTTTTGGTAAGCCATGTTACATAAAAAAAATTTCTCAATAATCTTGCATATAAATATAAATTTGAAAGAAAAACATTTTCTAAATAATCTTCAATATAAATTTGAAAACAACTGTAAAAAAACCTTTGCCGTCAATTTTAAGCATGCGCATTGGATTTTGCTTCTTTAAAATACATACATTCGTTAAATAAAGCTTGGAATCAACGAAGTGATGTACATATTTTGGTGGCCCGTAGTGGTAAAGATTTAATATTTAAAAATAATTTTTTTATTGTGACATTGTTTGTAAAGAGTATGGGATTTTTGTATTACAAAGATGGCTTTCAGCAAGGTATGGGAACAGGTGAATTTCGGAGAGGCCTTGTTGTGTTGGTTTTGTGATGACAGAGATACAATTCAGATCCCGATTTTCATTTCTTGGGCCCTTTGGTTTTTCAGGAATTTATGCACATTTCAGGACATAGAGCAGGACGTAGTTGCATGTGGCCTAATTGCTACACATTTATCTCAACAATATTCTGGGAATCCTTTAGCAGTAAAGGAGAGAAGGATTGGGGAGTTTTCTTTTACTGTTAAAATTCCCACTTTGTTCTTTGATGGGGCGGCCCAGAATGGGATGTGTGCGGCAGGCGGTGTTATTTATTTGAATACGGATCATTATTTTACCATTCGTCTTAATTGTGGAAATGGCAGCAACATGAAAGCTGAACTATTAGCATTGTGGTGTGTTTTGAAGTGTGCCAACACCTTTGGTTTGGTTGACATTTTGGTTTTTGGAGATTCTCGGGTCACTATCAAGTGGGCTGCCAAGGAGTTTGACTTAAATGTTCTTGCTCTTTCACATTGGTGTAGAAGGACCAGGATGGAGATAGATAAGCTGGAAAAGATCACTTTTTCTCACATCTACCGGGAACACAATGAATTGGCTGATATGTTATCTAAGCAAGCTCTGGCTGGCCCTGAAGGTATACTCCATTGGGAGGAGTGGATGGAGTCCAGCAGGGTGGATGGTGGTGAACTTTTTTTCTTCTAAGAGTTATTTTGTCTAGAATTTTGAAGCTTCTTTTTGTAAGGATAGGGATTTACTGATATGTATAGTTGGATATGATAAATTATGTAAATTCAGAGATGAATTATGAGATCACTGTCGTGATTATACAACATATACCTTTTGGGCAAAAAGGTGAATATCTTTGTACTATTTGATTCAAGGAATAGCAATAGTACGTTTTTTTCGGTTGAAAAAAAACATATTAGATTAATTAACTTTTGAAGTTCCATGTTCGTTGAAATTACCTATAAATTAAATATTAATGGGTCCAATTAAAATTTTGATTTTAATTAAATTTTGAAGTAACATGTTACTTGAAATTGTATTTTGAATAACATGTTAGTCGATGTGAATTTAATGTTTTTTATGGAATTGTTTTTTTTCAACTGAAAATCTGATGACCATCCATTAATCTCGGGTACATACCAACAAAATGTCTAGATTGAAACCATAACAACATCAATCAATACGTAAGAACATAATACATTTATTCTTTGCCTATTAACTTTGGAGTCCCCTCGCTAAAGTAATGGTGGAAATTGATTTGAAGGGGAGCTTACCTGCTGAAGTTGTGATTGCTTGGGGTGCTAGGGTTTGGAATCAAACCCCGGATTTCTTTAAGATTTCGTTCCGATGTTTCTTGTGCCGAAAGATTGGACATGTTAGGGCTTCTTGCCCTTCCAACCGTAAGCATTCTCTGGCTTCATCAGCTTCGGAACACTCCACTCCCAGGGATGGTATTCATAAATCTTCTTTCGAGCTTTCTGGTAAGTTATTAAATGAAACCCCTTTAAATTATCCTGAATTGTCTAATGCAGAGCTTGCATTTATTGAATCCTCTGAACAATTGTTATCTAGTCGTATCTCTAAGGGAGAAGTTCAATTGCGTCATGATCTTGTGACGGGTCTTCCTGTATCTAGCCCGGTGAATAATTCATCTGGTTCGAAAGTGGGTCGTAAGCTCTTTGGAGAATTGGAGTCAGACACTAATGATTTAGGGCTTTTGCTGCCACGTCCTGAAGGGGTTGATTTGCAAAACCTAACCTTGGTCGGCCTCCTTTCTCTAGTAATTTGGGGAAACCTTCACAACCTTCAGTTAATTTAGGGTCGGGTCCAGACTCATCTGTGATCTGTTTGTCAGATTCAACTCTGAATCTGGGTAGTAATGTTGGGCATATTTTGGATGGTCACAAGAGTTTGGTTTGTTATGATGATACACCCAATTCAATGGATAATGGTATCTTAGCTGAAAGTGGATATCTCATTTCAGAGAATGGGGAGGAATTTCCCCCTTTACCTTCCTACACCAGAAATCCAGACTGTGGGTCTTTGGCTAACCCTATCCAAACCCTGAATTTCCAAAATGTCACCATTAGACGGGGTAAAAAGAAAAAAATTGACCTTCACAACACAGATTCATACACTCCTTTATCACGGAGATTAGAGGAGGTGGGTAAGAAAGAGATGGTGGATTCCCTGGGGCTTAGAGCATCGTCCCCCAATGTGAGAGTTCCTTGATGTCTATGTTATCTCTGAATGTTCGAGGATTGGGTAAGGTGACTCGGGCACAGGCCTTATCCAATCTGCTCAAAGCTACTGGCCCTGCTATCTTTTTACTTCAGGAGACCATGTGTGAAGATAAATTTGCTATCCATAAACTCTGTAAAATTCTTCCTAATTGGGAGGTGTCTACCGTTAGTTCTTGTGGTTTATCTGGGGGTCTTGCTGTAGCCTAGGATCCAAATGTTTTTGATTTTAAGGTGTTCTCTACCCCTTGGGGCATGCTATTAAAGGGGCTTTTCCGCGGGAACCAGCATTCTCTTTCCATCCTCAATTGCTATGCTCCATATAGGGAGAGGCAGAGATTTTGGTCATCATTACAGAGTTCTGGTCTTATGAATTTAAATGATTTGATTATTGCAAGTGATTAAAATTTCACTTGCAATGCTTCAGAAATTTGGGGATCCTCTGCCAGGATGGATGAGTTGGCAGAGTTCTTCTCTCAGTTACTATTGGATACAAATTTTGTGGATGTTCTACCACATAAATTGGCCCCCACCTGGACTAATGGTAGATTTGGTCGTGATGGAGTACACAAGCGTCTAGACAGATTCCTTGTCAAATTGGAATTGTTGGGCTTCTTTCAGAAACATTGGTCTTGGATTTATGACTACAAATTCTCGGACCATTGGCCCATTGTCCTTCAACTAGAGGAATTTGATCACTCACAATCTTCGCCCTTCAAATTCAATGCTTCTTGGCTTAGCGATGACTCCTTTTGTTGTATGGTTAGAACTTTCTGGCTGACCTATGGGGTTTTTTTATACAAACCCGGTGCAGAATTTATGTCTTAAATTGAAGAGTTTAAAAGAGATTGTTTCTAAATGGATCAGGGATAAGAAGAAGGCAGATAAGCTTGAACTTTATCTGTTAGAAAGAAAGCTACAGGCTTCTATCTCTGCAAATGTTAACAATTCTCTCTCTTTTGAATCATTTGAGGTTATGAAACAACTTGAACAGAAAAAAGAAGAGTTGCTTATCCAGGAAGAAAAAGAATGGCGACTTAAGAGTCGAGCCATTTGGATTTCATATGGGGATAAAAACACTAAATTTTTTCACTCTTTCGCATCTGCTAGGCGAAGCTCGAAATATATATGGGAAATTATTGATGACAATGGAAATCAGCTTTCTGGACTTGATAACATTAAATTAGAAGCCGTTTCTTTTTCTGGCAATATTTATTGTGATCCTGGAGATTGTAGTTTGACTGATCAGATTAAAGTGGCTTCTCTTTATCCTCGTTTCTTCAATGAGCAAGAAGCTGATTGCATTCAAGCAGAGGTCTCGCCGGAAGAAATCGAACAGACTTTGAAAATTTTTGCCAAAGATAAAAGCCCCGGGCCTGATGGGTGGCCAGTGGAGCTATATCTGCATTTTTTTGATCTAATGGGTGGTGAACTACAAGAATTAGTGAATTTCTCCAGAATCAAATACTTGTACTCACATCCTTGATGAAGACAAGATGTTTGTTAAAACATGTGCTCTAATGGAGAAATTCCAATATGGGGGAAATCATATCGAAGTGTCAATTTCCACCCAAACAATGCAACATCTAAAACTAGGTGATGTCTCTCAAGTAGGGCTTAAGATCAACAACATTAGAGGGAAACACTCCCTAAGTGCTATGCACAAATCAACACACTATGCCCAACAAACTATAACAATGGGTCAAGCATCCAACTTAAACAATGATATGTATGCTATTGTGGATATTCCACTGGAATAGTTCGTCACAACGGATCTTACAACTTATTTCTTATCATTAGCTTATTTCCATTGAATGCTAAATAAATTAGAACTAAAAGAAAAATAACTAGAGCAAAGAAATAGACAATCCACACAATCAACATAAGATTTACCCTAGGAAATCCCACTATGGGGATAAACCCAGCCATAAATGAGGACTATGCCTTGCTCTTTGATATAGAATGTAGGTAGAAAGAAAGTGTCACTCTCTCTTGAGTTACCTCTGACTCTACGGCCATAATGGCTACTACAGGATCTCCTGCTTCCTTCTGCTCTAATATCCACTCTCGTGATGTTGCTCAACTATGGAACAATACCATAACATCATAAGACTTGAACCCTTTCTTCTCCTAACGGCACCGTATTTAACATAGCTTGATAGTCATCTAGTGTTCATTTTAGGGTTTTTGCATGCCTTAATTCCTGATTAGGGTTAGGGTTTTGGACCTTCTAGAATGTTCTTAAAATTCCACAAGTGACTACCTCCACGTGTGAGAAATGAGAGCTGACGTGGAATCCACTTGGTACCACGGCAGTCAGTTGGATAGGTCAACGTGTGGGAGCCATAACTTCCTCATATGGATTCTGAACAATTTGGTTTTTTAGCGGGAAGGCAGATACATGATGCGATAGGCATTTCCCAGGAGCTGATGCACAGTATTAAGATCTACAAGAAAAAAGCCCTATTGCTCAAAATGGACTTGGAGAAAGCTTATGACAAGGTTAACTGGTCATTTCTCAGAATGATCCTCATCAGAATTGGGGTGCCTTCTTTGATTATTAAGTGGATTATGGCCTGTATTACCTCCATGAATATCTCACTGCTTGTAAATGGTAGTCCATCTGAGTTTTTCAGCTGCTCCAGGGGGATTAGACAGGGTTGTCCCCTATCTCCACTACTATTTATATTGATTATGGATGGCTTCAACAGACTGGTTAATAATGCTTTATTGAGAGGCCAGATTAAAGGTATTAAGATTGCAAAGGATTGTGTGATCTCACACATATTGTTCGCAGATGATGTTCTTGTGGCTGGTGTTGACTCTATGGAGGAGTGGACTATGTACAATCAAATTATTCAGACTTTCTGCAGAGCATCAGGTATGCTAGTCAGTTCTGCCAAGTCAAATTTTTATCATTACTCTCTTAATGATGATCAGCTTAGAGGTATCCAATCGATCCTGCCTTATAATTGCTGCCCCATTGAGCAAGGTTTCAAATATTTTGGCTTTATCCTTAAGCCGAACAATTATCAAATTAAGGATTGGTTTTGGCTACTGAGAAAAGTTGAGGCACGAATAGCACAGTGGTCTTACAGGCTATTGTCAATTGGTGGTAAGCTTATATTAGTAAAGTCTGTCCTCTCTAGCATACCTGTTTATTGGTTTTCCTTGCTTGAAGTACCAACTTATATTATCAAGACCATTAAAAGGTACTTCTTCAATTTTCTATGGTCTGGGACTGCCTATTGTGAAAAGATTCCTATGGTTGCTGTTGATTCTCTCTCTAGACCATATAGATTTGGAGGTTGGGGCATTAAAGACTTGGAGTCTTTCAATATTGCCCTCAAATTAAAAAGTGCTTGGAGGGGCATTTTTGGCAAAACCCTCTGGTCTAGACTCATACACAACAAATATATAAAATCGGATGTTTTCTGTTGGATTAGAAATCCAAAATTGGTATGTTGGAATTTTTCTCCTATGTGGAGGGGTTTTATGAAAATTTTCCACTAGATTAAAATGATCTTTTATGGCAAGTAGGTTCTGGAAACCAGATACGTGTTGGGATTGATCCCATTATAGGGTTTGATCATGAATATATCCTTCCTCCTATCATCTCTCAGTATCTGCAGATTTTAGGGTTGTCCACTTTGAATAAAATTCATCATCACAGACTTGGGAGTGAGGTCAATGCGAAGTGGCTGTCTGCACGAGAGATTGGTCTATCTAGCTATTTAGCTCGGATCTGGAATGACTACATCAAGAATTTAAATTCAGCTGGTGTCAAATTGAACAATGATGCTGATAAACTGGTTTGGGGTGGAAATCCTGCATCTGGTATTGTCTCGGCTCAAACTGCATACTCTAGAATTCTACAGGAAAAGTTTATCTTCCCACAGGATTGGTGGTATAAGAGGAGCTGGCAATGGGCTATTCCTTTAAAACTGAAATGTTTCATTTGGTTAGTTTTGCAAGACAAATTGAAGACATGGGAAAACTTGTGCAAACGGGGGTGGATTGGTCCTAGTTTCTGTGTTCTTTGTAAAAATGCAGCTGAAACTAATCAACATCTGTTTGTCCATTGCTCCTTTACTCGAAAAATCTGGGATGTGGTGTTTTATAATCTAAAAATCACCCAGTGCTGGGATGTTGGTGAATTTAATAAATGCTTTTTAAACTGGTATAGACACTGCAAGCAGCACTTCTATATTGTTGTTTGTATTCCATGGGCTATTTGGTTTACCAGAAACAGTGCCATCTTCCGGAATTCTACACCTGATATTATGCAATGCAGCTTGATGGCACTAAAAATGCTTTCTACATGCGAGGTGGATAAACAGAAGTTGATGTCTGACAGAATTAGTTTTTTCAATCTTAAAGTGGATCAGCCTGTCCTTTTCTTTGACGGTGCATCACAATCTGGTTTATGTGCAATTGGGGGTGTCATATACCTTAATGATACTCATTTTTTTACTGTCAAGCTCAATTGTGGTACATGATCAAACATGAAGGCTGAATTAATGGCGCTCTGGTGTGTACTTAAGTTTGCTAATATCTTTGGTTTGGTTAATATCAAGGTATATGGTGATTCTCGGGTCACCATCAAATGGGCGGCGGGTGACTTCAAGCTCAATGTTATGAATATGAGACATTGGGCTATTAGAACACATTTTGAAATCTCTAAGCAACAGAATATCAAGTTCGAACATATTTATCGAGAGCATAATTCTCTGGCTGACAAGCTCTCCAAACATGCTCTATCTGGTATAGAAGGACAATTGATATGGGAGGAATGGTGCGACAGTTGCTTCCTGGATAGTGGGTCTATTTACTTTCTTGACTAATCTGTTGTTGGTCATGTTTCTGACATTTTTGTATCTGTTGATTTCCTTTTTTGAGTATTTTGTATGTATAGAGGTTTAAGTACCTCCCGAGCTATGATGATAGCTTTGATAGTTTTGAGTGGTTCCTAATACTTCTTGCAGTTCAGAACTTACAAGTTGATTAGTAAATGATTCATCTGTTTGAATCAAGAGCTTTCATTGTACTATTTGATTCGTTTTGAATATCAATAGTAGTTTTTTTTTCGCTGGAAAAACTTTGGAGTCCCCCAACAATCTGTAACGAATCTATGTTCCTCTTAACAGTGAAAGAAAAAAAGTCCAAAATAAGCTAACAACTAGCTTCTTGTGTTAGTGCATTTACCACATCCCATCCAAAAATTGAAAAAATGCTCATCCCATCCAAATATTGGAAAAATGCATATCACTCAAATACAAGACCATCCATGCCCTAGAGACATCTCCCTCATGCTGCGACGTGCCATCAAAACAACGAAGTGCCAGTAGTCTAAAATTGTGACGATTTCAACCGGAATTAGATGATTTTTCAGGTGAGATTTTTTAAAAAATTGGCAGAAATTTTGCAAAATCATTGTTATAGCGGTTAAATTTACATATTTTAGTTGCACAAGGGTTTTTGACTGTGTTGTTGGGGTGACAGGTGCGGGAGGGGTCGTTTACGATCCTAGAGGAAATAAGGTATCTCAATTTGCTTGGGGATTAGGTAGGAGAACCAATAACCAAGCTAAATGGGTAGCTCTTCTCCAAGGGATTGACATTATGAAGAAGCTTCATATTGATAGTAACACCATTCTAGGGGACTCTAAGATTGTTATACAGAAAATGATCAATGTCCAAAGAGGGCACGACAGGAATTTGAGCAGAATCTAGAAACGAATGGTTTCCTCCATAGGCAACTTAGCGAAGATCCGCTTCTACCATATTCGAAGGCACAACAACTCCGAGGCAGATTATATGGCCAATCAAGGCACTAGGTTGAAGGAAGGGATAAGGGTGCTTAACCAAGGCCCCTCCCATTACCGTTGGATCTCATGCTTCTAAGACTTTACAATTCCGTGGGAGCGTGCATGCATCTCCCCTCTCTATCCTCGTGGACAAGTCACATTCTCCTTAGTTCTTGCATTAACTATGGGTCTCAGGCCTCTCCCTGCCTTAATACAAGTTGGTGCGACATGACGATGGAAGCATGCGCAGTTATGAAGAAGGCCCGAGGCTCCCGCTCGCATGCTTATACCCTAGAAGATGGTTGTGCTTTCCATCAGTTGATTTCGCGTTTGGAAACTCTCTCTTGGAGCGCGGAAGTTGTCTTGGCCGACCCCAGATCTGTCTCCTGGTTCTCCCCTCCGCCCAACATGATGAACCTTGAGAGCATGGATAAGGTGCTACGGGAAATTAGAGGGGCTCACCAGGATATCAAGAAGCATGCTCGAAATGCTTTCGAAGCTTCGAAGGCCGTTCTGGAGGAGAGCAAACTCATCGAGCAGGATATAATCTGGATTGACGCGCGATTTGAGGACGTCGAGACCAATACTCGGGTTCAGGTGGGCGAACTTGAGGAGTTGTAGAAGGAGATACAAGGTATGAAGGAGATTCATCAAGCTAATTTTGAAGGCCTCAAGTAATTTCTTTTCTCTCTGAAGAACCAGCTGTTTGATACCCTGTATCAAGGAAATGAAAGGATTGAAACTCGACTACCCAAATGGAAGTTTCCCTGCAAGATATGAAGGAAGAACTTGAAAAGCATGTTGATTCAGTTGGCAATGGAATTCAGCGTGAAGGAGGCTCCCCGATGAAAGACGATTCGCAGACCCATGTGGGAATCCCTCCAGCTTAGCCTCAGGAATGTAGATTTGTTCCTTTTCTAAAACTAGTCTTTATGTTTTTTTGTCTTCTGTTATGTAAGCAGTTTATCAAGATATACTCAGTAAAATACAGTAACCTGGAACACATAGGAAGCAACATTTTCAGAACCGGAAAGCTGATTCTGTTTTTTGGTCTTCCCACTGCTTATCCACCGCAAGCCACAGGAATAATGCGCGTTCAAAAGTGCCTGTTTGGTCGTGACCTGACGGGTGGTCTCATTCCAAGACCATAGTAAAATGTCATTTTCACCATTGAGTTGAAACCCTGCAAGATCATCAGCGGATTTCCAGCTGTGACAATTCGGAGAAGCCGCAACCAACTTAAAAATCTGAGCTACCACCAAAATCCCTTTTCACCGAAGCTCATCCAGAAGGTCTAAAGAAAAGAGGGAGAAGTTTCGAATTTTTTTTTCAAACCGTGTCTTTTCAATTTTTTAAATTACATTTTTAATTCTTCAAAGATAAGTTTTTTGTCAGTGACACCCAGTCACGCTTGAGCTGCAAATTCCATGAACTTTATTTACTCTATGTCCATTTTTTTTTCAAACCGTGTCTTTTCATATTTTTAAATTACATTTTTAATTCTTCAAAGATCAGTTTTTTGTCAGTGACACCCAGTCACTCTTGAGCTGCAAATTCCATGAACTTTACTCTGTCCATTCGATGAACAGATTTCAGAATGGCCCACCCACACCGACATGGACACAGTCAAATACCATGTCATACTATCCCACAATACCAGCCATCGCCTCCGCCTATTCCACAAAACCATAATACCAGCCATCGCCTCGGCCTATGAATAGCATATCGTTTGCCTACTCTCCATAACAAATCCTCTTTTCCTTGCAGCAGCCGTCCTTGTACATTCAAGCTCATAATTTCTCAGATTTCATATTCATTAGTATACTCTCAGATTTCTCAGTTTTCATATTCATTAGTATACTCTCAGATTTCTCAGTTTTCAGATTCATTATACTCTCTTCTGTTTCGAGTAAAGCCATGGCCCATAACTCTCCCTCTCTGAGAGACGACATGGTGCAGGTAGCAACAGGAGCTGCAGGTCAAGTTGCAGCGGACATTATAAACAAGGGTTTTATTGCTCCAATCATAGAACAAATAAATGCTCTGATTCAAATGGATCGAAACAATCAGTTCCTGCAAGATAAGTTAGAGCGAACGAAGAGTCTTTTACAACATATTTCCATTGCCTTTGAAAATCAACAAGCAGCACCCGACAAGGGCATCGCATGTTGTTTGGCGAAGATGCGCGATGCCATTCAAGAGGGGAAAGACCTCAGCGTTCAGTACGAAGAGAAACAAAAGAGTCCGTATCCGTATTGGCTCTTCTTCAAGGTCAGAATTTCTACACAAATTACAGAATTGAACGCCAAATTTGATCGGCTCCTTCAAGACCTTCAAAATTACTTCTCAATAATTGCGAATGCTCAGCGGTCTATCTCAGCCCTGCCGCCTTCAGACGCTTTGCTTCAACCCGTACCAGACGAGGGTTTTATAGGATCGGGATTTGAATTTGCTGAAACTCAGCTCCGGACCTGGATTACAGCGGAAGCTCCACAAGTTCGAAGGATTGGAGTATATGGAATGCCAGGGGTTGGAAAGACATCTTTGCTCAAAAGGATCTACAATTTTTATAAGGTCAGTAAAGCCTTTGATGTTGTGATCTGGCTAACAGTTTCTCGAGTATATGAAATTCGGGACTTGCAGGGTCGTATTGCAGAGCAACTGAAGTTAGACCTTTCCCACGTTTCTGTTCTTGATATTGATACCCCGAAGATGAGGTTGTCTGAAAGGCTGAGTAAGATGAAATATCTTTTAGTATTGGACGACATTTGGAATGCACTGGACCAGCAAGCATTAGGTGTGGGATTTGGAACTGATAAAGGTAGCAGAGTAGTATTCTCTACACGCAGCAGAGAGTTAACGTTAACAGAGGCAGAAGAGTCCATAAAAGTGGAGCCCTTGTCGAGGGACGAAGGCTGGAAATTGTTCAAGAGAGTAGCTTTCAAATTCGGCAATGCAAGCGGCCATGTTCCTGAGGAATTGAAGCAGTGTGCCAGAAAAATCGCAGACGAGTGCCATGGTTTGCCCTTGGCCATAACCGTAGTGGCTGCAGTTATGAGAGGCAAAGGAGCAGTAGTAGATGACTGGAATGATTGTCTGTCTCTCATGGAAAAAGCAGATCCTTCTTTTACAGAGACACATCCCCGTGTTGACGAAGAACTCTATCGGAAATTAAGATTGAGTTACGATGACCTGCTCAAAACTCCAAACTTGCAGAATTGTTTTCTTTACTGTGCTTTGTATCCAGAGGATGAGCAAATTTCGGTTGACGAATTAGTGAGGATGTGGATCGCGGAGGGATTTTTTAACAGCTGTGGGGCAACCTATTCAATGAACATGAAGACAGGACACAGGTATGTAAAGCTTCTTATAGATCGTTGCTTGTTTCAAAGTGTTAATTTTCAAAAGCAGAGCAACAAACCTGTGAAAATATGGAAAAAGAGGTTTATAACAGTGCATGATGTCATCCGTGACATGGCAATCCATATTGGGGAAAAGAAGGAAAATTATTTATGCCGTGCAGGATTACAACTCAAAGATTTCTCACAAAGACAGACTCAGGATTGCAAAAGGATGTCACTCCATCTTAATCAAATTGATTCTCTGCCAGAGGATTTCCTAAGCAGAGAACTTGTGAGTCTAATAATATCCAAAAATCCATTGGCTTATGATGTTCGAGGGAGCTTTCTAATGAATCTCAATTCTTTGAGGATTCTTGATCTGTCCAATACCCAGATAGAGTCGGTGCCAACATCTCTCACTCAGTTGAGGGTTCTTGATCTCTCCAATACACAAATAGAGTCGGTGCCAACATTTCTCACTCAGCTAGAATGTCTCACATTGAGGTGTACTTGCATCAAGGAGTTGCCCAAAGACATAGGTAATCTTTCTAACCTTCAAGTTTTAGATATTTCAGAGTGTAAATATTTAACATCATTACCAGCAGAGATATCTAAACTCACTTCATTGAAACGACTGCATTTGAATATGGGCATGGAGAATGCTGTAAATGATCCAGCAAACGTAAAGGCTCTCATAGGTCTGAAAAATCTTATGGAGTTCCAATTATTCATGTTTTTTAAATTTGAAACACATGAAATAATGGGGACCATAATGGGATCATGGATAGAAATGAGACACTTATATTTGCATTATAATCACATGAATTATGTGAAGTGCAATCTTCCTCAAGGGATGCAAAATATGAAGAATTTGCAGAGTTTTGTGTTATTTGATTACAGAGGAACAAATTTGCCAAATTGGATATGTGAATTTCAACAATTAGAAAGATTAGAATTGGATTCTTGTGACAATGTGAAGGAGCTTCCTCCATTGGAGAGGTTGCCATCTTTGAAATTTCTAAAATTAAGAAAGTACTCCAATGTGAGGGACTTGGGGATAGGGAATTTTGGAATAAGAAGTGGCTTTCCAAAGTTGGAGATACTGCATTTGTCAGATATGCCGAAGCTTCGAAGTATAGGCGTGTTGGAAGAAGGAACGCTACTTAAGCTCCATGTTTTAAAGGTCAAGAAGTGTCCACTATTGAAGAAATTGCCTACAGGGATGGAAAAGTTACCAAATTTAAGTGCATTATATGGTCATAGAATTAGTTGGTGGGAAAAATTAATTTGGGAGGACCATAATATGAAAATATGCCTCCTCAAATTATTTAAGGAAGTTTAGATGAGGATTGAAAACTTTAAATTGTAATATGCTGCCATGCTGCCTGCAAGTGTGATGGCATAAATAAATATATAATATTTCAAATTGTGTTGGTATTGTGTGTAATTTGTAATGACATTTGTTGTATTAAAAATGAATTTAAATTATTGGTTATATTGAATGATATTAATTTTAAATTTTTAATAAATTTTAGAAATAGTATTTTATATATAATAATTTAAAATGTATTATTTTTATAACAGATATTTTGTTTAATAAAAAATTTCAACATTTGTATTTTCATTCAATTATATAATTAAATTTATTTTTTCATAAAAGTTTTATATTTTTATAAAATGGATTAATTATAAAGTAATATAGAAGATTGATTTGTTATTGTTACATTTTTTAAAAGAGTTCATAGTTAAATGATAACTTTTAAATTCTGTCAAACTTTTATCTTTATTTTTTCTTAAATAATTATACACTTCATCAGTAACAGTGTTTTGACGTGTATTTGCCACTAAATTTTCCACCCTGAATCCAATTATCCCATCTGCAAGTTTGCAACCAAGGTTGACGAGAAATCGAGGATCAAAGAGTTTAACAAGATCGAACCATAATGACCTTTCTATGCATATAAATACCTGGTGACGAAAAAAATCTAATGCATCCCAATCCAGGGATCTGATATGCAAATTGAAACAACAGGCAGCATTTTGAGATTTACTGAACATATGTTTTCACCATTTACAGTATAGATAGATCAATAAATCTAGCCAAGTTTTATTGGAAGCACAAACCCTCGCGCATTTACAGGTCTATCATGGAAAATGAATTTGCAAATATAGCTCAATGCAAGCATGTATATTCACTATTTCTAAAACATAAATAAATTGCAAACCCCAGCAGATAAATCTATCACTTAACCCACGTTATGCATATCTATTGAACATATCTCTGAAAATTTTATTGAAGGGCTTGCAGATTTAATTGACGACGGACAGAATTTGAATTAATTAACCATGCATAGAGTTTGAGTCAATAAGGCTCCAACGAACACAGAAGCTGGTAGTTCTCGTTGGAACCTCTGAATATATCAGGGGCCGAGCCATTTTTATTTCAGTTATTTTCATTATTTCTTTTTCCAATTTTTTACTCTCAATATTAATAAATTAGTGACGGCTAGTAAAATGACTGGACTCTCTGTGAGGATTTGGAATATCTGGAAAAAAGGATTCGAGATGCTTATACTTAATTTTGAATCCCAAAGTCTTAAATAATATTATAACAATTTTGGAAAATAATTTGTAGTGGTGAGTTGTATATTCTTGAACAGGACCAGTAGTTGTTATAGTACCGAGTTCTCTACTTTTTAACAGGACCAGTAGTTGTCATAGTATTGGTCCTACACAGCCACCACATATTGACATAAAGACACCCATAAATTAAGCATACATATTCCATATTAAGTGTAGTAAATATTTAAATTATGTCCAAAAATTGTTCATTCACTGAGTGGGCCAATAGGTGTCCACAATAGTCTTTATAAGAAAAACAGTACAAAACATGTTGTCCCAACTAAGTACAGATCTGCTCAGGGATCCAAAAGTACATGAAGAGCTAAATAACCTAGCTCATTTTTGCCACCTACTGCAAGGTACCTATCAAAGAAGAACCCATGAATATCTATTGGAGCCTAAATATCTCAGCATTCATTAAAACCTGTTCAAACATTCATTGAAACCTGTTCAAGCAACAGAAATGATAGTGTCAGCCATAACTGCAAGATTGTTCAACATTCCAACCCATTGTATTCAATAAATGACACCTACCCATTAAATGCACTCATTAAACAGATGGAAGCACAATGATCATGAAACAGATGAAGGCACAAGGATCCACCATGACAAGCTCCCAGCCATTGGATCACTTTTAACTCAATCCACAACACACATTCAAATTTGAGATATTGCAGTCCATGTGCAACCTTCCTACCAATCCAATTCAACAACAAACAACTATAAATGAACCACAAGCCTTACTGAAGTTACATTTCATGAATTCGACATGCAAGGTGTGCACAATTGCATTTCAGAAATTCGAACTGCAGAGTGTGTGCACAGTGGAGGCATACCATCAGAAGTGTGTGCACAGTATAATCAGGTTACTGTTTATGTTATTTATATTTCTGTTTATGTTATTAATATTTCTGTTATAATTAGCTTCTAGTTTCCTTCTATATAACCAGCTTCCCTTGTAATGTTATTTCCATTTCTGTTATTTATATTTATGTTATAATCAACTTCCAATTTCTTCTACATAATCAGCCTCCCTTCTAAATGTGCAGGTTGTTGCAGGCATGGCAAGAGTCAGCAATGCAAGGAGAACAAGTTGTCGACTAAGCAGGGGTGCCCAGCTACGCTGCACCTCATCGGATGAGGAGAGGGTCGATCATTCAAATGCCAACAATGCTCCCAGCAATGTTGTTGAGAATGACAATGTGGTGGTAGAGGACACTATTGTCCCACCATCAACCACACAGCCACTTCCAACCACAGTTCAAGGAACAAGTTCAACCACCAAAATCAGTGCAATAAGAGGTTGGACAAAAGAAGACATGCTAGCTGCCATTGATGATATAGAGTTCAATGGATATTCCATTAGTGCTGCTGCTAAAAAACATGGAGTTGCTACCTCTTCAGTACATTATTGGATTAATGGGCTCACGCATACAAAGCGTAGAGGGCCTGTTACAGTTATGAGTGAAGATGAGGAGGCCGAGGTGGTACCGTGGTGTAAGGAGATGGCTGAAATGGGACATGGGCTAGAGCTGATACAACTAAAATCCACAGTAGCTCAAATCTGTCAAGGGAGGCCAAACCCTTTCAAAGATGGGTTTCCTAGTAAGTCATGGTGGTTTGGGTTTAAAAGAAGGCATCCAGGGCTTGTGTTGCATACAACTGAGGGCTTAGATAGAGACAGGGCTCTAACTCTACGCCCTGCAATTCTGACTAAGTTCTATGTCACCCTTTCTAGTGCATACGAGAAACATGGGTATGCTCCAGACCATATATGGAACTGTGATGAAACATGTTTACATGCAGGAAGGAACTGTGGCATGCGTGTAATTGCCAAGAGAGAGAGTTGTAATGTGCCAAAGTTTTTGCCTAGGAGCAGGGAGTGGATCATTATTCTATGTTGTGTCAATGCAATTGGTGCTTCAATTCCTGGATTTTATCTATTTAAAGGTAAAACTCAACTCAAAAACTATATACATAATTGTGAACCAGGTGCATGCATGGCTGCACATCCCCATGCTTGTATGACCAAAGAACTCTTTTTGAATTGGCTTACTCACTTTGCTGCATCTATACCAGGCGGTGTCTCACCTGTAAATAGACACCTGCTGGTTTTAGATGGTCATGGAAGCCACATTGCTGTGCAAACAATCGAGGAGGCTAACAATTTGGGCATCGACCTGTTGACACTGCCTGCTCATATCACTCACAGATTGCAACCCCTAGATGTCAGTGTGTTCGGGCCTTTCAAGAACTATTTTAGGGTTTAGCGAGCCTTGTGGATGGCAAAGAATCCAAGGGTGGAGGTAAAAAGGTTTGAGTTAGCCGAGCTTGCAAGTAAAGCCTTTAAAAGGGCTCTCACACCTTCGAATATCAAGGCTGGGTTTAAGAGGATTGGAATATGCCCATTGAATTCTGAGGCTCTCATGCATGATACTAGTTGTAGTCAGGCATTTGATCTGGATGGTCAGGAAGAAGGGGATGTCCAAGAAGATGTGGAAGTAGAGGAAGACGTTGTTGCTGCTGATAATATGATATCCCTCTCTCAAGGAGGACCATACTGTGGTGATGAAGAAGAACAAGTAAGTGAAGCACAATATAACAATGAACCAATTGACAGTAACATGGAGGTTGTTACACCAACTGAGACAGCTGCAACTTCTACTTCTGATCTTCTTAATGTCTCTATGCAAGAGACAGTTGCAACTTCTGCTTCTACTCATGTCAATGAAAACGTTGATCATGCACCAGGAAGCAGCAATGGAGAATTGACTTTGCCAAGCCAGGTTACCCCACCATCATCGCTGGCAGAAGCCATGCTGAATTTGGACAAAAATATTGTCCCAAGGACCAATGAAGAAAGCATGAACATGCCTTCACAACCAAGAGAACTGGAAGATGAAATTGTTCATTATTTTGTGGACAATGGAAACCTGGAAGAAGATAGTGTCCACAATGAGGTTCCAGTTGAAGAGGACAATATGGTTCAGATAGAGCAGGAGAACATTGACCCAAATATTGAAAGGCAAGTGTCAAGCAAGGAGTAGCAAGTGCCAAAGAAGGGCCAGTTGCTTGGTCAATTCCTAAAGCGACCAGTAGAGAGAGTGTCAACAAAAAGAAGGAAAGCAACAGCAGACAATCTTCGTCTATGCTGAAGTTCACAGTTACTCACCTCAGAAGACTATATAAAACTATTGGTTGAGTCTAAGCATAGGAAACTTGAAATCCAGGATTTAAAGTAGAAAAAGAGGGACTTAGCTAAAGAAAAGAAGGCTGCAAGGATTGCTGCAGCAGAACTTCAAGCACAGGAAAGGCTTGAAAGAGAGAAAGAAAGACAAGAAAATGCTCATAAAAAACAAATGGCAAGGCATGAAAAGGAATTGAGAAAGGCTCAACAATTGCTTCAAAAAGAACAAAGGGTGGCTGAAAGTTTTGCCATTGATGCAAATATAGTGGAGGGGAGTAGGATGATGCCAAACACATTGGAACATCTTGCAAATAATACTCCATGTTTCCAAGACCTCCTAAACATCCAAGTCCCCCGCTATCAACAAGTGTGCATGCCCACATTATTCCCTCCTACCAGTGCAGGTGTCAGACATATGTATGATTATCGGGGGCTCAACCTAATGCAGAGGTTAGTAGCACAAGTGTGCACTGTGGCTACTCAATTCCTCCATGGATACAAGAAGCAAATTGGATATCATATGGAGGCAACCAGCCACAACCTAATCAACCATTGTTAGGTAGGCCAACCAACCTGGCTCAAGGAGAAAATTCAACAATATTGGGCAGTGAAGAGCTTGGAGGACATCAAGCATAGGGGTGTCATATAGGGGTACCAATTTTTTTGTTGTGACCACATTGCAATGTGGATTTTGTAATCACTGGGTCTAACTACTGCAACATGGCCATTTTGTATACAATCCTAAACCATTTTGGGTACAATCCTAGGTCATATCGTTCCCTAATGTTTGCGGCATTGTAATCAGGGGTTTATCATGACGTTTAATATACAATTTCATCATTTCAACAACAAGTTGTAATGTTCTCTGATTAAACATTTCATTGACATTTTTTAGGGTTTATGAATTTAGTTTGTTGTTGGTTTATGTTGCAATCATAGTTTGGGCTGAATTATTGAAGGTTCTATGGTTTATGTTGCAGTAGGGTCTATGGATTATGTTGCAGTACTTTGGGCTGAATTATTGAAGAGGAAAAATTTGGGTTGAATTATTGAAGGTTCTATGGTTTATGTTGCAGTTTGTTTATGTTGCAATCATAGTTTGGGATGAATTATCGAAGGTTCTATGGTTTATGTTGCAGTTTGTTTATGTTGCAATCATAGTTTGGGATGAATTATCGAAGGTTCTATGGCTTATGTTACCCTATATTCCTTAAATTAACAGTTAGGAATGGGGTTGAACCATTACCGAGGTGTGAAACCCATCCATGTGATGCTAACTGATTGGGAACATGCCCATATTTCTCTCCATGGAGGGTTCTCATGCATGACTTATTACACCTAAATACAGTATCATACTAATCAACATAAATGTATGCTATGCTCTACCCAACAACTAATTAAACAAAATACCTACAACCAAATCAGAAGGAAAAACTGAAAATTTAACTTCTTCTATTTTGCACATAATGCAAGTTATTGGCCCATAATGCAAGTAATGATGATAAGATGGAGCACCCCACTTGATGTTAATAGTTAAAAGTTAAAACTGCATCATACAGTTGTAAATTAAAACAATAGCCAATTGTGTTCCCTACAGTCATAATTAAAGTAAAAGCCAATCAACAATAGCCAATTTGGCACACTGGCTGATATGAACAACTGAATTATGTGTATTCTTCCAATAAGATGAGACTACGGACAAAAGTCACTGTTGTCAACTGGCATCCATCCCCTGTATGATGCAGTTTTGACTTTTAACTATTAACATCCTATTGCAACAAAAAACAAAAACATAAACCAACAACAAACTAAATTCATAAGCCCCAAAAGAATTATAAACCCCGCTGCAACATAAAGTATAGAACCTTCAATAATTTATGCCAAACTATGATTGCAACATAAATCAACAGGGAGTTGAAATCATAAGCCCCAAAAACATTATAAACCCTACTGCAACATAAACCATAGAACCTTCAATAATTCAGGCTAAAATATGATTGCAACATAAACCAATAGGGAGTTAAAATCATAAGCCCCAAAACAATTATAAAACCTGCTGCAACATAAACCATAGAACCTTCAATAGTTCAGGCCAAACTATGATTGCAACATAAACCAACAGAGAGCTAAAATCATAAGCACCCACAACTTTATAAGCCCTGCTGCAACATAAACCATAGAACCTTCAATAATTCAACCCAAACTATGATTGCAATGTAAACCAATAGGGAACTAAATTCACAAACCCTAAAATTTATATAAACCATACAACAACGTAAACCATAGAACCTTCAATATTTCAGCATAATAACTTTGCATAATAGCTCTACATAACAAATTTGCATAATAATTTTGCATAAACCCTAACAACTTCACACACCCTAGCCAACATCAATTCATAAACCCTAACGAATTCACCTTAACCCTAATAAATTCATAAACACTAAAACATTCATAAACCCTACTACATCATAAACCCTACTGCAACATAAACAAATTAATTATTCATTATTCACCATTCACAATTCATTAAACAGCATTAACAATATCACAATTCCATGTTGCGGCGAATGCAGTTCACCACTGCCGCCGATGCCACATAAAAACCCACATGCTAAATGCATTTCACCATTGCCACATAAAAACCCACATGCTAAATGCATTTCACCATTGCCACAAACGCAACGTAAATCGACCACAAACAATTCAAACCCAAATCAAAGTGCGAGAAGGAAGGCACCATCACCACCGCTGGGAGTAGGAAGGGACCAAACCAATTCACCAACAGAAATGCACGAATTCACAACCCATAAATGCACAATTTCACAAATTCACAACCAAGAATGGTAGAATTTAACCTATAAAAGTAGCAGAAATGGTCCATGAAATCCCCAGAAGGTTGAGAGTGTTGAAAAACACTGACGCAGGAATGGCTAGTAGGAAACCTACCAGCGCCATCAAAGAAGTGCGAGCAGGAACAACCATCGCCATCACCGCGAGCAGGAAGGGACCAGCCACCGCTGTGAAGAGGAAGGGAGCATGAGCAGGACGGGACTAGTGCCACCGAACGAAGGCAACGGATGCATGATGGAAGCCACCATTGCCACCAGCGAAACTAGTCGAGCAGGAACTCAACAACACCACCACCGAGCCAAGCAGGAACAACACAACAACACCACCCAAACGAGTTCATGGGCATGGAGCGAGCGTCAACATCGGGAGAACCAACAGACAGAACAAATCGCAGCGACGAACGCCATCCGTCGGGGGGGTAAGGCACCAGCCGTCTGTCACATCATAGAAGCACAGCAAGATACCAGCATAACCAGAGCGGGAGTGGTGCAGAACAAGAGCGGAGGTGGTGCAGAACCAAAGTGGGAGTGAACAGGAAATGGGGTGGCAAAGCGTTCACAGACATGGCCCGAGCAACAATAGACAGGAGGAAGAAGAGGTCGCGGGAAAAGCGCCGGAAAAGCGTTAAAACGCATGCCATAAAGGCCGCTTTATGGCACCCACCCACCACGACAGGCGGTGGTGCCATCTGGGCCCGGTCTGGCCTCGTGTCGACTTGCTAGCGTGGCATGGGGGAGGGAGCCACATGGGGTGTCCAACAACTGGCATCCCTCCCCTAGATTTTAAAAAATGAAAATTTAAGATAAAGGAGTAATTAGATTAAGGGAGAAAATATTTGAGAAAAAAATTGGGAAGAAAATGTTTGATAAATTAAGTAATATAATTAGAATCATAGAGGAATGGATGAATTGAATATATTAATAGAAATACAAAATTAATGTGATAAAGGTTTCAAATTTCATCATTTATATTTAAACGAAGAAGGAGAAGAAGACACTTTAAAGTTAGTAAAAGAATAAAATGTAACAAAAATTACAAATCTAAACATGTCTTCTATATGAATAATAACTATCATAGCCACTTAACTTGTGGCCAATGAAAACCGATAAGTCACAAGTTAAGTGCCATGAATAAGTTATATATCACTAGTTATCCATGGGTTACTAGTGATCCATGTATGAAGACTTATATTTCATTTTTTTTAATTGTTTATTTTGATTTCTGAACGACTACCATAAAATCAATCAATCTCGACAGTATCCGATCATCCTTCAATCTAGGAAAATCATAGATGGTAGTCCACCCCAAATTCTATGATATAAACACCTATAAATGTAATTAGAAATATAAAAACAATGATTAGAGACAAGAACCAAAAATCTAAAAATAAATAGGATTTCAAAAAACTTGGGATCATTATCTTGTGTTGTTCATCCTAAAGAGTCCTAATTGAAGTTGGAAATTTGAAATTCTCTTTCTTTAAGAAATATGGAAACATAATGAATCTCATGTCTTTGATATTGATGGCTTTGTTTCAAGACCTTACACCTTGTCTTAAGCTTTATAAGAAAAACACTTTCAATCATTATAATGGATGGAGGTTTTAGAGATTAAAATGCTATAAACACCTATAAATGTAATTAGAAATATAAAAACAATGATTAGAGACAAGAACCAAAAATCTAAAAATAAATAGGATTTCAACAAACTTGGGATCATTATCTTGAGTTGTTGATCCTAAAGAGTCCTAATTTAAGTTGGAAATTTGAAATTATCTTTCTTTAAGAAATATGGAAACATAATGAATCTCATGTCTTTGATATTGATGGCTTTGTTTCAAGACCTTACACCTTGTCTTAAGCTTTATAAGAAAGACACTTTCAATCATTATTATGGATGGAGGTTTTAGAGATTAAAATGCTAAAAAAATATTTTTAGCAATATGTTATTTTGCATTAATAAATTCTACATTTTACAAGAAAAACTATTTAAATAAAATTATCCTTTCAATAACTTCAAGTATGTTTTTTTAACATTAACCAGTGTCCACTTATATTAAATTGATGCAAAAAAACAACCAAAATTTTACAAAAAAGCAGAAACCATTTTGTCTCCATGTCCAACTAATCCACAGAAAGGATCATCAAAATTAATACATACTCTCTAACTATTACATCCACCATTACCACATCTTGGAAGTTATAAACTTTGACATATTGCCCTAATAAATAACACATGAAAAAAAAACTACAAGGAAAAGACAAGACCTAACTGCAGATTGAACATATATAACACACCGGAGAACTACATAGAATTCCACATTTTGAAACTCCATTGCCATATTTAATGCGAGGAAGAGTCCAAAGACCCGACGCGCTAGTCTTATTAAATGCTCATCCGCCCTCGTACTTCACATACTACAAGGTGGCATGGCCATTGCGTGCAGGAGAACACTATTCGTCCTGTTGCGGGCCATTTAATGCGGCTGCAGCAGGCTGAATAGTGTTTGCCTTGCGTGCATGCTTAGAGGAGGGTATGATAATCCATATCTAACATATTCATTAGGGGAGCCATCTTAGGTGCCGGTGATCCCCACTTCGCTCTAATATTCCCTTGTCCAAGGAGGCAGCCATATTAGCCAATTGATCCACCTTCATATTATTTTTCCTTTTGACGTGCATCATGGGAGTTTATTCATCAAGTTGTTGAATTGATTTTGCATCCTTCCTCGAAGGGGGCCCCTGAGATATGGTTTGCTTGCGAGGGTAGGGATAGCTATACTGGAAACTTTGGGCTGAGTTGATACGAAGAAAATGGAGAAAAGTTATGTTGCATTGAGTCACTTATAATAAACACATTGCGTGAACCCATAGCTATTAAAATTTCCAATATCGGGAACAATGCAGAGCTTTCATCTTGGTTATTCATAGCCACACCCAAACCCCAAGCATAAGTTTCAATTATTTCTCCGTTGGAATCAAGAGAGATCCCCCTGTGTTGCATGCTGCCCTAGTAAAGCATACTATTTCTTATCTAAGAAATGTAATATTCTTTTCCTAGGGGACTTTAATGCTACAACAATAAGTAAGCAAGATGTAATTTTAAGCAACATCTCTAACCCTGTCCCTTGTGGTTAGATGAAGACCTTGATTAAGCATGCATGTATAAAAAAACCTAAGAATATTCAAGTGAAAACTTGTTTGGTACAAAAATGTTCAAACTCTATAGTTGTGGGGACTTTATACTATGCAACAACTTAAGGTTATGGCCAAAATCCGTCCAAATTACTTGTATCCGTGATCTTAGCAATAGTTGGAACAACCCAATCCAACATGAATTGGATGGGAGGATGGTTACTTGATAGGGATTCTCTCTAAGTCTTTCAAATAATTTCACAATCAAATAAACATCGATATGATAAATAATGGAATCATCAAATACTTGTACTCGCATCCTTGATGAAGATAAGATGTTGGTTAAAACATGTACTCTAATGGAGAAATTCCAATATGGGGGAAATCATATCGAAGTGTCAATTTCCACCCAAACAATGCAACATCTAAAACTAGGTGATGTCTCTCAAGTAGGGCTTAAGATCAACAACATTAGAGGGAAACACTCCCTAAGTGCTATGCACAAATCAACACACTATGCCCAACAAACTATAACAATGGGTCAAGCATCCAACTTAAACAATGATATGTAAGCTATTGTGGATATTCCACTAGAATAGTTCGTCACAACGGATCTGACAACTTATTTCTTATCATTAGCTTATTTCCATTGAATGCTAAATAAATTAGAACTGAAAGAAAAATAACTAGAGCAAAGAAATAGACAATCCACACAATCAACATAAGATTTACCCTAGGAAATCCCACTATGGGGATAAACCCGGCCATAAATGAGGACTATGCCTTGCTCTTTGATATAGAATGTAGGTAGAAAGAAAGTGTCACTCTCTCTTGAGTTACCTCTGACTCTACGGACATAATGGCTACTACAGGATCTCCTACTTCCTTTGTTCTGCTCTAATATCCACTCTCGCGATGGTGCTCAACTATGGAACAATACCATATCATCATAAGACTTGAACCCTTTCTTCTCCTAACGGCACTGTATTTAACATAGCTTGATAGTCATCTAGTGTTCATTTTAGGGTTTTTGCATGCCTCTATTCCTGATTAGGGTTAGGGTTTTGGACCTTCTAGAATGTTCTTAAAATTCCACAAGTGACTACCTCCACGTGTGAGAAATGAGAACTGACGTGGAATCCACTTGGTACCACGACAGTCAGTTGGATAGGTCAACGTGTGGGAGCCATAACTTCCTCATACGGATTCCGTTTAAAGCGATTCTTGCACCATTGGAAATGTCTCAGAGTGTAGAATAGTGTCAAGGGGCATTGCGTAAGCAATGAACTTTTAACCCCCAAAAAAATCATGTAAGCCCTCAAACAGGCCCCAAAATATTTTAGACCCCAAATTTGCAAAGTGAGACTTGTGCCTAAAATGGGCCCTGCAAGTGAATTCATCCAATGTTTCCACCCAGAAAGCACCAAAATAGATGACAAATTATATATTGATCCATTTTAGATCACACCTTCCCATTTTGGGAGATTTTTGGTCCCCAAAAGCTTTTACTAAATGAGGTGAGGAAATTTTTCCATTGCCTTCTCCTTGGAGTACCATTTAGCCTTGCCTATAAGTTATCCCTTTAACCCCACCACCTGTCAGAGTCCATACTGTCCTCTCTTGGTTGTTATGGACAACTTATATAAAACTGTGTCTTATGTTAAGTCTACCTAAGCCTCTGGTGCTAAGTCCTCTACATAAAGTAAGACTTGCTCAAGTTTCTGGTCCAACATGGAAGGTTCATGGAGTTTCATATTTTCCACATTTTTCTGTTGGTTATTGGCCATTGACTAGGGAAGAAATCCCTCTTACGGCTAACAATTATATAGGAAGGAGGTGAAAGCCTATACCTCCTATAGTTGGATCCTCTCTAGTCCACATAATTCTTGGAAAATTACCAAATATCATGGTTAAC
This sequence comes from Larix kaempferi, assembly GCA_027924585.1. Taxonomy (NCBI): domain Eukaryota; kingdom Viridiplantae; phylum Streptophyta; class Pinopsida; order Pinales; family Pinaceae; genus Larix; species Larix kaempferi. The sequence goes on along the minus strand of BSBM01000055.1, from coordinate 41,850,192 downwards.
TTAATAATCCTAACCTGCTATATATCCACATACATGATATACACACCATTTCTTGAAAAATGCGTTGCTTGTGTACCAAATTGATTGGATATGGATACTAATCCCTTGGATAAATCTTAAAATCACTGGTTATAATCTAGCATTCACATATAAAAGCATAAAGTTAATATGGCATTCACATAGAAAAGCATAAAGTTTATTTATGTAACAAAATTATACTTTGGTGCTCTTTATATATATAAACAATTTGGTGTTTTTTTTAAAAACAAAACGCCCCTTCAACATTATCAATTCCCTTAAATGGCTCTTATAACAAAATTTTAATGAAAACTTAAGACAAAATGCAACATACTTGGAATATTCACTTTAAATACTATTTAGAAAAAGAATTGTGTTTTCTTATTGTTATAAATAGAAGATGGAGTTTGTAATAAGCTAGATTTGAGCATCCCACACAACTCAAGAAGTCTGGTCACCACTATATATGGTGTTAGAGTCATGTTTGAACATGGGACCTGGGAAAGTGTCTCTTCACTACCAACACCTTTTTCATTAGATGTTCGGACGAATTCAAGTTGATGAAAACATCAACATATTTAAGTGAGGGAGAATTTCGGGACCCTGAACTTTGAGGAAGACTTGGGTGCTTGAGCCCTTGCCAGAAGTAGAGGATGCACTGGGAAAACTTGGGATTCGTACATGGCTAGCCTATATTTTGGTAGCCTTGGTGACCAAATCGTGGGTGGAAGACGTGAGATGGTTAAGACGGTGTACTAGTCCATAGGCCAGGAGGACCAACAATGTCTTTCCTAGTAGGGGTGGGCGATCGACGAGGCCTTGTGGTGAAGACTTCTGCAAAGGATGGCATGATTTCCAATGTGTAAAAGGTGTGTCAACCATGCCAAGACAATATAATTGAGGTGAAAACTGAAGGTATGTGAGCACGTCATACGTGAGAGGGACATGACCTTCGACAATTGCCAAGTGTTGGACTAGATGAGTGATAACATCATCGTAATTTGGGTGGTTGGTTGCTACTATGTTGGCTTAGGGGAGGTGTAACAAGGTTTCCTATGGTTGGGTGGAAATGGTGAAACATGAATACTCATATTCCACAAGTATAAGGTGTGTCTAGCTTGGGTTCGGTCAGGGTGTGTCGATGAGTTTTAGTCCATGTGATACAAGCAATTGTTGGTCATGCCCAATGAACAATGTCACAGTGGTGGAAAATGATGACTAGAATTCTTGCGTGGAATGGGATGCTCAAGGGGAACACTATGTCTAGCCTTGTTACAGATGGTATCGGTGAATGCTACACCTATGTCATGAAATTAATGGCACCTTGCTCCATGTATTGATGTATCGTTAAGATTAAGAAGGGACTAACCACTATGTGGCATTATCTTGTTTTATTAGTCTCTAATGTGCAAGGATTTATATGATTAGGTGTGTAAGGATTAGTTGTGGGGGTCAAAACAATATGAGTGTGGATTAGTTGTTTTTCATTTAAAAATACATGATTCTATTTTCTAGTTTGTAAACAGTATGATTTTTTTCCAGGGTAGAAAGCTTAGGGAAAAAACCCAAGTACTTCTCATTTCAAGGATAGTACCCATGGTAAGGCCTATATTCTTCAAGGCGCAAGGCCAAGTCAACAAGGGAGCGAAGCCATTACAACAATATTCTCATCATGAGCTCCACATGTCACTTATGGGAATAGAATGAGGAGGATAACATTCAATCCTACAACTACTCAGGCTACACCCAATTGACTTCATAAAAAGTATGATATGCGAAAATAAAATAAATTAATTGTTGGAGAAAAATAAATTAAAAGGAAAAACTAAAAAATCACCAAATGGAGAGGAATAGGTCAATGGATGTCATTTATTGATTATTAATTTGGATTAATAGTTTGTTCAATAATGGAGGCCTGAGATTGTTGCTTAGGCTTGTTCTATAATATGGGAGCCCCTTTGGTTATCCTCATACTTATCTTTTAAAACTAAGAAAAACTACTCGTTTGTTATTTCTAAAAAAATATGGTTAATGTAATCATCTATTTTCTCATGGATTTTTATTGGCACCTAATAGTGGTCTATGTTTCATGTGTTGCTGCCACTTCAAGTTGTGATGGATGGTGCAACAAAATAGAACATCGAAAAGAGACATCTATGTTTCATGTGTTGCTTCACTTCAAGTTGTGATGGATGGTGCAACAAAATAGAACATCGAAAAGAGACATCCTGTTAGAGAGCCAATTCATACTATTAAGATTATGTATGGCTTTTCTCTCATTGAAGAAATGGATTGTGAGGAAGAGGAGCAAAACATTTATTGGCATCAATAGCTTAATATACTTTAGTTAACATTTCGTTTCTTAAATATATATTTGATCTATAAAATGTTTTGGGTTGTAATATAGTTATATGTTTCGCCAAGGTGGTTAAAGTATATTGAATGTGAATAAATTGTTTAGCATTTTTTCTTTAAACATTCATATTGATTTTTGTCGCATCTTTTCCAAAAAATAAATGTTGTTTTTTATTTAGAGACTGAGTGGAAGTTAAACCTCTCTTGTGCATATATTCCACTGACAAATCTAATATTACATTGCCATCTCCCTGGAGCAGGTTCCACGTGGACTATGGTAATTCAAAATTGGAATGGTCAATATTCATATGAGAAAACAAATATCCAAAAGACATATGGTGTGCCAAATCCTTATCAAGACCGAAGTTGTCATATTCATGAAGTTTCTTCATTCCCTTTGATGGGGCTTCATTTGCAACTACCACTCTTGAGGTATTTTTATATTCTTCTCAATCCACAACAGAGAGCATTGTTTCTCAACCTACAATTTTGGGACTCCATTGGTATCCTTCTCTAAATCTGTAGTATATTGAATGTCTTCATTTTATTCATCATCATCATCATCATCCAATAAATATTGCTCAAATGATTAACATCCTTTAGTTTGGTCTATGTCCTTTTGTTAACAACCGAAAAGTGCTCACTAGCTCATTTCCTTATTCACATGACCCATTTGTCCACTTTTTCACCATTTGAGCCTCTAAAGCCAACAAAAGGTCACCAAAAGACCTTAATACACCCCTTTTTCCACTCAAAATGAGTATTTTTCCTAAAAAAACGTAAAAAACCCTCAAAAAGGGTCCAGAATTCCCAAAAATATTAAAAAGGGAATAAAAATATTAAAAATATTCAAAAAAAGGAAAAAGGAGGGAAAAGGTACCTAAACCATGTTGGTCAATACCATTGGTTTCCTCAAAACCATAATGGTATTCCCTACCACCAAAAACTATAGAAAGGTGGTAGGGGCTCCTCACTTTACATCCATCCATCATCCTATCCTCATGCTGCCAAAATCTCCCATGAGCTTTTGGCCATTGTAGCTACCTTGGAGAAGGGACCCTTGGAGTTTGGAGCTGCTCACCCTTGGAGCTACTCAACAATCTTCACCATTTGGAGGTATCACCATTGCAAGCACTTGCTTGCCCCTATTTTCAATACAAAGTTATTTTTTCTATTTCTTATTCTTGTTTTCAATTCAAAAGTTTATTATGATATGCACATGCTAGTTTAGTTTTAGTTTTAGATTTACAATTGTTTTTGCTTTAATATTTGAAACTGTTGTTACTAGTTAGCAGATTCCCATAGCACTAAGCTTGGTTGCAAAACCAAGCCAACAGTTTTTCGCGACTCCGCTGGCTTAGAACTCTTAGATGTCAAATTTTTAGCTTTAGATCTTAGTTTTTGTTAGTATTAGTCAGTTTAATTCATATATCTGCCACCCTAGACAACAGATCCATTGTTGTTCTAGATCTTGGCCCATTCTATTGCCATTAACAGCCTGAAATTTTCAATTTTCGGGTTCATTTTTTGGCGTCCGTGTACGGCTTTCGCCTAGCGGCTTTTTTCCCAACAGTCGCGCAGCTCATCGCGATTGCACGGCTCTTTTCCGCACAGCTCACCGCGGCTTCACGGCCAATTTGCACGCTGCACATCGCGGCTTCGCGGTCATTTTCCGCGTTGCACATCGCGACTGTGCGACGAAATCCCGCGCTGCACATCGCGGCTTCGCGGCTGAAACCCGTGCTGCCCATCGCAACTGTGTGACAGAAAACCATGCGGTCCATCGCGGCTGTTCTGCCTAAACCCGCGATGCAAGTTTTTTCAATTCGGCCAATCCGTTCAAAAAATTAATTTTTTGCTGTAATATCTGCCCACTTTGACATTTTACAGTATTAAAATTCCTACATTTTTTACAGCCATAGAAATATTTTACTATTTAGAATGCTCTTTTAAAAAGTCTTTTTAAAAATTTTCAGAAATTGAAAGAAGGATTTATTTGCATTTTATCTAGATAAAAAAATTTACTGTTTACTTCCTTGATATTTTGCCCATAGCAAATTTTAAAAGAAATCCATTTATTTCTTGAAGAATTCATATTATTTGTTTTCCTATTTCAAAAGATCCTTTGTTTTTTAAATATTTTTCTGCAAAGCATTTACATTTTCAATTTCAGTTTAAAATACCACACGTGCACCCACTCAAACACATAATTTAAACTGAGCCTTAAAATTTACCCTAACTTCAACCAACTTTTAACCCCACTTGGGGAGCACTTAAAAGAACTTTGTAGCTAGGTAGAATTGAGAGGATAGGTGTTCCAATAACACCCCTCAGTTATTACATTTGAGACATAGCTGTTGTCCATTAGGGAACCAAAATCTCCTAGTATTTTTTGGCACGATCACAACCAGTTTATCAGAGGGCCTCTCCCCTAGGAGGGTTGAAGTCGTGAGGATGGTTCCGGAAGCCTGAGTGGAATACCGAAATCCATTCAGTAACCGAAGGCTACCATTCGCAATTCTCGGGATATCCCTGTATGGGGGTATTGCGGTAAAAGGACCAAATGGCAGATTTACCTTTTCTGAACGTGTCATGAATGGAGTATCGTAGTTTCCATTCTTTAGGATTGATTACCCGGTGTCCCTCCCGGTAGGGGGATATCTAGCCGTTGATTCAACACTCAATATTGTCTGACTTGGATTTCATCACCTTGCAAAGAATATTGTTTGTTGATTCAAAATACTTTTAGTTAGGTGTTTGCATGATACAATCCACCTTTGGTCTAGTAGCATCTCTTTTTTCTAGAAGCTATTTGACTGTTGGTATTCTGACCATTTTTTGTTGCATCCCTCCACTTATTATAGCACAGCTGCTATAATAAGTGCTTATTGAGGTTGATTTTTTGGCCTGAGAGCCTTTATTTTCACTTCCTTTTTTGCACCCTTGGTTGCATTAGGGTTTCGAGTTCTTTATACATTACCACCTTACACTAAAATTTTTTTACACAAAAAACATATTTCTCACCATTGAGAATTTTAGACGATCCCGTCGTCTTCAGGGTGAACTCCCAGAGTTCAATCTACTTGGCTCTCCACGTCACCGACGTCGAGCCTTATCCCTTGACTCGACACGTCATTGGTCAAACATACGGTCATCCGATTCTGACACGCCTCACTTCACATCTGATTCTGAGGCTGAATCTAAAAACCGTACCGAGTTATTATCAACCAACCTCGTGGCAGGAACACAATTCGACCCACTTTTTACCAGTACCATAGGAGATACATCCACAAACCCTTCTACTGCGGTGCCATCCATGGCAACAACCACCCCTCTAGGTATGCCTAATATGGGGGACACTCCACCTTTAGGAATGCCCAACACAGGACTACCTCCTATTATGGGTATGCCAAACATAGGGGTCACACCCCCTCTTATTACCACAACCCAGATCCCAGGAATCCCTACTACTATTCCTATACCCGGTGTAACCCATGTTGCACTTGGAAACGCTGGCCCATACCAGACCACAGCTGTTGGAGGACACATACCTTCAATACCTAGCATACCCTTAGGGGCTACTGGACCACTACATCATGCCACCATGAATAGTCATGTCCCAGTCATTACGCCACATCCATCTGCTAGTTTACCTTACATGGCAAGTCTGAACTTACCAGACTTAGCCAGGCTAACCAACAATCCTATCAGACACGACCCTGCGTGACCTCACATGCCCACCAAACTCCCCTCCGACATCCCTAAGTTTGAGGGCAAGGCAGGTGAGGACCCCCAGAACCATATTATGTCCTTCCATATATGGTGTTCCTCCAACTCCATAGTGGATGACTCTGTCCGCCTCCGTCTGTTATAGCGCACCTTCACTGGCTCTGCAGCTAAGTGGTATATCGAGCAGCCCCATGGGACCCATGCCACCTTTACCTCCCTTGCCTCGACCTTCCTGCAGTTCTTTCAATTACCTGTCCGCTATGATGCGGGAGTCGAGATCCTACTGTCTTGCAGACAGAACACGGCCACCCACATCACTGACCACATTCATGAGTGGTGTCGAAGCCGAAGCCTCTGCAAAATCAAGTTAGACGACCGTATCTTCTTAGATTGGTTTCTAAAATCCCTCCTCTCTCTCATTGCCAAGGATGTGGCATCCAAACGACCCCAGTCTGAAGAAGAGGCCATCCTCAAAGTCCAACAATTTGACCTCATTTACGCCCAGTCGGGTTATCTGTATACCATTATACCGGACGCCCCTCGAGGCGATTCATCCCAACACGATGCGCCGGGGGCATCCCATGCCGTAGATGGCATCATTGGTCGTATTGCCTAGCATCCCCAACCCTTTTCCATTGCACGTCCCAGCCATGACCCCAACCTTTCGCTGGCTACATCTCAATCTGGAGCAACCAATTCATATGCTCCCATGGCACATCACCACCATACCCATGGACCCTCATGTCCACCTCAGTGCTTTGGCCATGCACCACCCGCATATGCCCCCCCAGCCGCACCTCAACCAATGTATTACCCGCAGCAAGTTGCAACAGCTAACCCAACACCTCCAATAGCTCAGGGTTACCAACAACCCCAGCAGGTAACTAGACCACCTCCAGCCCCACCGGCTTATTATCCACCGCAACCTGCTCCCACACCTGCGGTAAACCAAAATCCTCCCGCTGCTCAAGGGCAAGTGTACACACAACACAATCAGCCCCAACATCAAAACAACCAGCGCAACCAGGGTGGACAACAAAACCGTGGAAGAGGACGTAACCGCGGCAACAACCAACAGCAAAATCGAGGTCCACCACCCAATCCCCTAAATAATAACAATGCTGCTCCTCCCAACCAAAATATGGATCGTCATCCCAGGCAGCCCAAAAAAAATAACCTCAGAACAAACCATCCTTGTTCTATTTGCGGGGTCTATGGCCATTACACACATGCTTGCCCACATTTGGAGCGAGCTCGGAAACTCTGGACTGACGATGCCCATCGTCAAGGGCAAGCGGCTCCTCAGCCGCCACCCAACCCTCCACCACCTCAACATCAACCTTTGGTGCTACAAAACCCCTTTCCAACCCAAGGCACAGTGAACACTCAGTCGTTAGCTCCCCCTCAGGGCAACGTGCCACCACAAAAAATCACTTATGCCGCTCCTGATCAACCCATGTTCAATTCAGATACCCACCACTTGTTGATGATGTCATCCGCAGATGCCAACCTCCAAACCCGCCGGAACCAATATGGTTCCACCCCTGAAGCCCCTCCCGTCGGCAAGAACACTAACGTTCATCCCACAGATCAGACGTTACGTATACCTCTGGCTCCACTCGATGGCGCTTCTAAAGCACCTCGCTTCCCACTTCGTCGCATCAACAATAATCCCAATGGTCGTGCTACGTCGCATTACAACATTGTAGATGACTTAGCCCAGTCTCCTGCAGCCATGTCTGCTTTAGAAGTCTTAAAAAACTGTCCTTCACAGTGCAAGACTTTGCTCTCTGCCATTGGCGCTATTGACCCCAATGATTCACAACTTATGGCATTCGATTCAGACCAGTCCGAACCACGCTTGCCTTCCACTTTAGCATTCCAAGTTTCCGTTTTCGTTCGAAATCTTGTCATCCATCGGTGCATTATCGATGAAGGGGCCTCTACATGCGTTATGTCCACATTCGTTTGGTAGAAGTTGGGATCTCCTACTCTCCAGCAGTCCACCACTGCGTTGCGAGCCTACGATGGCCGTTCGGCTCAACCCCAAGGTCTCTTAGCTAATGTCCCCGTCCAGCTGGCTGGTAAAACTGTGCTCATCGACATAGAGGTCATCAATGCCCAACTTGACTATAACCTCTTACTGGGCCGCAGCTACATGTATGCCATGCGGGCTATTGCCTCATCCGTTTTTCGTACCATGATATTCCCTCATGACGGACGCGTGGTCAAGGTCGACCAACTCACCTATTACGATCCCAAGGCCCCCGCTGCACCTGAAAATGTTCTCCCTATGGTTGAACAACCTGTTTGTGGTACAACTACCTCGTTTGTTTCCTCCGTGGGACCTGGAGGTTATTTCGACGCACCGATGACTTCTACATTCCAATCTATTCCACCACCGTCACCGGAGACCCACGTCGCTGACCTCTGTACTCTTTCACACAATACACAAACACCCAACAATCAACCATCCTTGTTACCTAAACCACCACTGGTCCCTAGTCACATTGGTGTTACACCCATCCACACAATCCCCTTTCTATTTCCTCCCTCAGGTGTAGTAAGCGCTCCGGTTATGGCTACCCTTAGTCTCCCCAGGTTAACATTGGGATTACCCGTGTGGTATATTTCGCCTCCCGTTCCCCCGCCGACACCAAATGTCATCCTGTAACCGGTGCAACCCATTTTCACTTATACTCAACCCCCTCCCGGTATCACTACACCTTCGTCGTCTACGAATCCCCCTCCTCTCATCAGTCCCACTGGGGGCAGAGGCCCACAACCATACACTGTGGTAACCCCCACCCAAAGTAGTTAAACCTCCCCCTGTGTTCCGTGCTCCTCCTAAATGCTCGTTGTGTGATGAGTTAGGCCATCCAACTCATCAATTCCCACAGTTACCTGCATTACAGGAACACATGCAAATGCTTGACGACGACCCCAACATCTCGGTTGTCAAAATCGACTCAAACCCCAAGCCTCGTGACAAATCACTGCGTACCAACCACCCCTGTGCGATATGCGGTATTTACAGCCACTACTCACATCACTGTCCTGATATCCCAGATTACAGAGCAGCGTTGTACAAGTTGAATAACGTCGACTTAGAAATATCTCCTCCCCTCATTGAGGAAATCTACCCTCCCATATCATCCTCATCCAGAGAGATTAACACCGTTTATATGATCTCTTCGACTACTACTACCTCGTCAACCGATTTGACCACTCGAATTTTCCGCAATGATGAGGAGATTCTAGAGGCTCTTACTGCCCCTGATTACCCCTGGGAAGATATGCACCATCTTTCATACTTCCTCCCAGAAGAGACCTCATCCACCACCGCTACCCAATTCGCGGTTGAGTCCAAAGATTTCCCTCCTACTAAAGTCGACTGGTTTAAGGATCCTATTCCTACTCCTAATGCCTTTGAGGAAGGTAACATGGCCAATATCTCACCTGTCATCCACATCGATATCTCTGACCCACTTGGTGCCCTTGAAATCATTACATTAGTAGCCTCCTGCAGTGACCATGAGATTGGAGAATACAAAAAACTGTTCCAAGAATTCCGTGATGTCTTGGCTTGGTCCTATACCGAAATGCATGGTCTTGAACCCGCCATTATAGAGCACCACATTGACACATGGCCTGATATCCCCCCCGTTCGTCAGCAACAGCGACCCATTCATCCCCCACCATCTTCCTCCTCAAAAGAAATTAACACTATCTACACGATTTCCACTGGATACCCCTCTATCCGGTCGGCCCCTGCCATTTATCCCTTTCACACACATGTTCCACTCTGCTATGTAGGTTTTGCTGATGGTGCAAGCCGTTGGTCCCCCAATATGGCCTCCGCAGCTTGGGTAATATATTCCCCTTCACATGAGTTGATCCACATCGACGGAGTGTGTTTAGGAGCTGCCACCAACAACCAAGTTGAATATGATGCCGTGACCGGTCTCCTGGCCGCAGCTCTCCAAATGAGCATACATCACCTTAACGTTTTCCTGGACTCACAACTTCTTGTTTCCCAGCTCAACAATGATTATCAGGTACGCGATCCCTGTCTTTTCAGAAAATTTTTGTGCACTAAACAAATGATTCGACAGTTTGAATCCATTTCATTCACACATGTCCCAAGAAACCTCAATAGTATAGCAGACCATATGGCCAACAACATACTTGACTCGCACACCAATCAAATCATTTCATAAAGAAAATGCATCCACGTGCATAACATGTGCCTCCACGGGCATATACCAAAACAAAATGTGCATCCACGTACATAACATGCACCTCCATGGGCATATACAAAAAAAAAAAAATCAAAATGTTGCATCCACGTGCATAACATGTGCCTCCACAGGCATACAGAAAATCAAACATGCCTCCACGGGAAAACAAAAAGACAACAAATGCATCCATGTGCATACACGACTATATATCAACATCATATATATATACATCATAGTATAGTCAAAACATGAAATAGGTGCCCTCAGCACTCAATATACAAAAATACATCAACCGTACAAAAAAGAGCTTCCCTATATGCTCATCAGCGTTTGGGGGCAAATACATATGATCTAATCATCACGGTCCTTGGGCTCCTCTGGTGCCTCCTCCGTCGGCCCTGCCGGATCATGCCGAGCCCGAACTCTCCGCTCTGCCGGCCCCGCTGGATCATCCCGTAAACGAATCCTGCCCTCCGCCGGCCCTGCCTGATCCCGCCGATCCCCATCCCTCCACTCAGCAGCCATCAATGCCGCTCTCAGGAAGATCGAGCGCCACTTACGAGGTGCCTCGAAACATCACTTGACGATGTCCCGATCCAGATCCCTCCACCCATCCTCTGGGAAACCTGCTAGAATCATATCCAGTGTCTCTCGGACACCAGCGACAGCATCATCTCGAGGGCCAGCCCCTCGACCACGAGCCCCAAATCCTCGACCATGTGGAGGCGGTACAGCTGCCGGAGGTGGAGCAACCACCATCGCCCGTCCCCTGCGTGCCACATAGTCAGCCGGTGGAACAGGACCAACATTTGCACAATGCAAATAAACCATCATATACATATCTAACTATAATCATAACCAATAAATCTAGAAACACATGATATAGTAGAAAACAAAACATACCATCTAAACCCCAGGCCTGTCCCTGGGCTCGAGGCATCTCCGGATCTCCTCGGTAATCCATACCAGCATATGGATAGTCCTCAATCAGCAGAGGGATCTGCTCCCACTGCTCGTACATCTCCTGCGAGAAGAACCCGCGGATACCACCACCATTGCGAGGCATCATCTGCCCCCACCGCACCATCCACGGCTCGCTCACCAAACCATCATGAATGGGCACCCGTGGTCGCAAAGTCGGTACCCGCTCAAAGAAAAAAGAACACAGAAAGGAGGCATAGCAGAACTCTCCCCCCTCCAGACTGACCTTGTCCAGATCTATCCGGACACCAGCTAAAAACATCTGACCCCATGCATAATAAGTCCCCCTCAGCACAGAATCCACCATCATCGTTTGTCCCCCTGACAAACGATGTGGCGCCGCGGCACCCAACACCCGCAGAACACAAGCCCCGACAGCGCGCATGTCCCACTCTCGCAGTGATCTCAGACTCAGTGCGTTATTTTGCACAATCGCCCCAGTGACACAGAAAGTCTCCAGGAGATCCTCCATGTCAACACCTGCCGGGATCCTCGGCAGAAGATCTCCCACCTCCCCTAAGTGAGGCAACCCAGTAAGAAAATAAACATCTGTGAGGGTGATCTCCAACCTCTCACCCCCAACAACAAAGGCACCCTCTGCAGGTACCCACCAACTCACCAACTTGTTCAGTAGGGGTCCTACTGAACACATTGGGGGGATCTGAACAAAATTTAGCAGTCCACCCTCTGCCAAAACCTGCCGGACCTGCTGATCAGTCCGAATCCAGATCATCAAGTCTTCCTCCATCTCTCTCTCTCGCCACGATGTCAATGGCCTCCTCAGCATCCTGCCAAAAAATAAAGAAACTTTTAGCACCATAGAAAAAAATTTCAAAAAATACCATCGCGGCTTTTCCATCAAAAGCCGCGATGATCATCGCGGCTTTTCCATCAAAAGCCGTGATGATCATCGCGGCTTCTATACAAGAACCCGCGATGAACATCGCGGGTATTGGCCAGACAGTCGCGATGAACATCGCGACTGTCTCCCCCCTACCCGCGATGAACATCGCGACTTTCAAATTGACAATCGCGATGAACATCGCGACTGTCAGCCTCAAACCCGCGATGTCCATCGCGGTAAAGGAGCCGAAACCCGCGATATTCCACATTGGAAGGCCAACATGGAATTTCGCGGCCTTCGGGGGCCCGCCGCTAACCAAAAAAGACATAATTGAAAAGGCTAAGGCGAATAGAGTTACCTAAAACTCGCGAAATTGTAAACCAACAGTGAAATCTCCCGGAAATCAAGAAAGAGCTCTGACTGCTCTGCCAAACTCACACGTAACAATGACATGTCATATGGGCCCCACACCCTATTGATAGAGATTCCACCATTTTTCAAACAACCATTTCGGTGTCATACAATGTCCGTTTCTCAAACCGTTGGTACCGTCGAAATCAGAACAACGAGCACTTCATGACAGTTCTTTCCTTTTCCAGTTTTCACCAAGTCCATGTTTTGACCATTTTTTCATGCCCTCGTTGCCTCGGTTTGCGTGCCAATCGGTCGTCATCCATTTTTGACGAATCTTATATCACCGGATTCAGTTTTCCGCACTCGTGATGATTCTTGAGATCATTTCTCACTCTCATGCCCAATTTTTGGGGCATTTTTCCCATGCCCCCCCCGTCGCCTCGATTTGCGTGCCACATCGACCGTCGTCCGTTTTTGACATGCCTTATATCGCCAGATTCAGTTTTCCGCACTCGTGATGATGCTTGAGATCATTTCTTGCTCTCACGCCCAAATTTTTCGGGCATTTTTCCCATGCCACCTCGTCGCCTCGGTTTGCATGCCACATCGGCCGTCGTCCATTTTTTACGAACCTTATATCGCCAAATTCAGTTTCACGTGCTCGTAATGATGCTTGAGATCATTTCTTGCTCTCATCTCCAGATTTTTTGGGCATTTTTCCCATGACCCCTCGTCGCCTCGATTTGCGTGCCACATTGGCTGTTGCCCCTTTTTGACAATCTTTATGTCACCAGATTCAGTTTTCCGCACTCACGATGATGCGTGAGACCTTTTCTCGCTCTCATCAATCCCTTTTCGTTCGGTATAATTTTATCCCTTTTTCGGGCCGAGCAATCCCTTTTACGAAAAAGGCACTTAGGGAGTTTCTGTTAAGCTCTTTTTTGACTCCTAAAATAATGAAAAGATCGCCGAGCAACCTTGCTTCCTTTCATGCTCGCTAAACATATCTGAAAGGGCGTCTACCTAGTATAAGTTTACCCCTTTTCCGGACCTTGTAGACTAATTACGAAAAAGGAATACTATAGTCACATCGACTAGAAGAGTTCTCCATTTGCATCATTTTATGCTTTTTCGGGCCTTGGAGACTAACTTACGAAAAAGAACACCAATGGAGTCCACTTACTGCTTTCAGACTCTCTAAACATGAAAGCAACCACAAGCAGTCATCATCCTGGGCTCGTAAAACCAACAGGACAGTAATCTTAACCACTGCAGAGTCTTTTTGTCGTTTTCAGACTCCTTAAAAATGAAAGCACCAATGAGCATGAACAGTCCTGGGCTCACAAAATCCACAGGACAGTACCATTTCAGAGCACACTTTTATCCCTTCTTCGAGCTCATTAAAACTACGAAGAAGGACCCAATGGTGCTTCTCGGCGCCAGAACAAATCACGTCTACTCATATAGCAGCTTCCCCATTTTGGTGGTCTTTGTTCAGAGTATTCTGCAGTATGTCACCTTGAGAACCCCTCGACAACACCCATCAGCTTGACCCCCCCAGAGTCAATACATACCCTTCAGTCCATAAAAGCTATGATCCCCACACCTACAAGTCAGTTCCCTACGCTGCTAGGTCAACCATGTCATCATGCTCTGAACAAAGGAAGTTTGAGTCTACCCACTATATGACCCCAGTTACTTCCCATCCCCACAAGTACGTCAATCCTACCATCAGTACTACCACACTTCAGTTCTACACCTCGCGCTCCTATCAAGGAAACATCATTTCCTTGTTAGTTGCTGGTCTCCCTCTGTCGACGACAACCAAATTTATTCCAGAGGATAGACCTAGAGGTCCCTGTGTCTTGGACTCATCACCATTTACGATGAGTGCCTACGAATCATTTCGAGAAGAGACCTCAGTGCCTCTCCAAATGGTTGCTTCTCACATGCTCGACTTCAACACCTTGATCGCATCATTGAGACTCACATAGGGTATTGGTCCTTTCAGTTATCAGTCGACGACCCCGGATACCACCTGACTCTTCCACATTCGAGAGTCTACTTATGGAAACAACCAGTTACATTTTTTCTATAGATATCCGGGTTGCGCATGGCGACAGTATTCAGATGTACCCCAGTTTTTATACTCCCTCGAGTATACAGTTACATATACTTCCCAGAGATGGCTCACAGTCATTGAGTCCCTACAGATGTTGGACACCTTCAGTTTCAGCAGTTCATCAGTTATTCCAGTGTATCAGTTATTGAGATCAGTCATGTTATGATCATGAGTACATCCCAAAATAATGTCCCCTCTGGACCATTATGATGTACCAATATATTTTTTATTTTTCAGGCCCCCCTTCTTGGGACTAATTGTTATGAATATGTCTTGATACGAGCATGGGTATGCCCGCCTCGTCCATTATCAGAGATTATTCCTCATTCATATTGAGGCCATGTAATATTGATTATTTTGCAGCTTCCAAGGGTCGTGGATCCAGTCTCCAACCGGTCTCTTCTCCTCCCCAAACCTAGAAAAAAGACAAAAGAACTATGATGTCTATCGGCCATACGATAAGCTCCTGCCCTCACACATCAGGGGGCAATCTGTTAACACCCAAAAAGTGCTCACTAGCTCATTTCCTTATTCACATGACCCATTTGTCCACTTTTTCACCATTTGAGCCTCTAAAGCCAACAAAAAGTCACCAAAAGACCTTAATACACCCCTTTTTCCACTCAAAATGAGTATTTTTCCTAAAAAAACGTAAAAAACCCTCAAAAAGGGTCCAGAATTCCCAAAAATATTAAAAAGAGAATACAAATATTCAAAATATTCAAAAAAGAAAAAAGGAGGGAAAAGGTACCTAAACCATGTTGGTCAATACCATTGGTTTCCTCAAAACCATAATGGTATTCCCCACCACCAAAAACTATAAAAAGGTGGTAGGGGCTCCTCACTTTACATCCATCCATCATCCTATCCTCATGCTGTCAAAATCTCCCATGAGATTTTGGCCATTGTAGCTACCTTGGAGAAGGGACCCTTGGAGTTTGGAGCTGCACACCCTTGGAGCTACTCAACAATCTTCACCATTTGGAGGTATCACCATTGCAAGCACTTGCTTGCCCCTATTTTCAATACAAAGTTATTTTTTCTATTTCTTGTTCTTGTTTTCAATTCAAAAGTTTATTATGATATGCACATGCTAGTTTAGTTTTAGTTTTAGATTTACAATTGTTTTTGCTTTAATGTTTGAAACTGCTACTACTACTTAGCAGGTGCCCATAGTACTAAGCTTGGTTGCAAAACCAAGCCAACACCTTTTCTCCTTCCAGGATAAGCTTGTGCTTGGGGACATGAATCTTGCAAATGTCTTGTTTGTTGACAAATCCAACATCAAAATGTTATATTTCCATAATCCAATTGCCACATCCATCTAGATGCTTTCCTTTGTTATATAAGCTTATCTAATAATCCCTTACTCGTGTCAATCTTCGCACATATACATGCATATGTAGAAAGACTAGGCTTTATTTGATCTATATCCATTTTTAAATGTCTACCCAAGATATTCTTAATGTTTCCAAAACTATTAAGTCCCAAAAGTGTGTTGATGGATTTTGGAGGCATACCTAAACATACATTTTTGTGATATACACATTTAATGAGTTAAATTCTGAAAACCATGGGTTGATAAAAAGACCCACTATTTTTTAGAACCAGACCTTTTAAAATAAAAATTGATAATCAACAATACTTTGAAATTTAATAGTTAAAAAAAAAAATGCACAAACAATATATACATCACAATCCCTTTGTATAATTCAAATAGAGCTACTGGTACAAATTTGTTGAAAGAGACTAGAAACTATTAACCTTACATATGGAGGTCAAGAACTATCTAATTTATTACTTTGAATACTCAAACCTCCTCTAATTTTTTATAACATAAAAATCAATATAAAATAAATTTAAACATGTTTTATTTGTATTTTTATATTAATATTCTTACCCTTTTTAAATACATATCTCCTACATAGAAACTAAACTTTTTTCTTAAAGTTATACACCATTTGAACATGGTTGAATAGACCATGTATGTTACGTACTTTTTAACTTCAAGGAAATAACAAAAGTACTATTTTTAAAAAATTAAACGCTTTCCTTAAGGTTATACACCATTTGAATTGATTAATTGTTTTATGCAATTAAAAAACATTTACTTCTAATTCTATTGATAATTTGTTATTGAATTCATTCAAACATATTAAAGTTAAAAACAAGAGTGTTAAATCTTGAAAAAAAATATAAAATTTTGATAACCATACTTTAAGTTTTTATTTTGATATGCCATAAAATTATGTTATGTTTTGTACAAATAAAATTCTATTATATTTTATAAAATTGATCTTATTATCTTTTGTATAAATGATGTATTATATTATATAAATTATTTTGTATAATTGATAGTAATATTATATTAAAAATGGTGTAGTCTAAATATTCTATATTTTCAATTTTTTTTTATCATATTAATTTGGGTGTCCTAAGGATATGTGAGAGTCAAAAACACAATTTAAATACTTCTAATTTGGATTTTATCAAGAAAATTTGACCAAAATCCACCGCCACTAGGCAAGTCAAGATTCGAGCAAAAAAAATAGTAATTAGGAGATGCATTTAAGTTATATAGAAGCCAAAGTACATTGCATTTAAAAAATGAGAGGACATGTAATAATAAGGAGAGACAATGGTGTAGTTATTATCAATAACACAATGTACAAAAATGATAATATTCATTATCATTAATGAAATTTCTAGTACAATTTAAGACCACATGTCAAGCTAGGAAAAAAATTTGAATTTTTAAAATTTAAGTTAATATTTTGTTTAAACAATTTCACTTCCCATCACAAGTAATTTGTCACTTTGTAGCTTTTAGCCAATCATAAAATAAAAATAACAAATTTTAAAAATTTTACAAAATTAATTTATATTTTCAAAATATTAAGTTTAATATATAAATATTACAAAACTTTGAAAAACATTATAATTTGTTTTTTGTATTAATATAAAAGTTAAACTTATTTATGAACAACGGATTACTAATGGGTTGGATGATCATATTTGTTAGGTTCATGTTAACGTAGTGACATTTTGTGAAAAAAGTTTTATGACCATTAAACTAATTTTAGGTTTAAATATATTTTCTTTTTCATTTAAGTTATTATAAATATAATAGTTATTAGAGAGATTTTCATCGGATGCTTCAACCATGGATATGAAATGATAAAGGATATAATTGGTCTTTCAAAACAATATTATAAGATTATCAATGACAAACTAATAGAAATATAATTTTTTTTCTCAACGTTATATTTTATATATATTACGCTTTTTATATATATGTATATATATTTTACACTTTATCTATATATAATTATTTTTTTACAATGCATTTTCCTAACACATATGACCATTTTTGTTGGGTTGGGAACTAGATCGACCAATGGGAGAGGAAGGAACTCATTTTTTTTTTTTTGCAGTTTATGCTGTTACAATGTGATCTTTACGATGAGGACCATCCTCTACTTTGGTTGTGGACGCTTAAATGTAAAATTTATTTAAACAAAAACAAATTCAAAAATATGTCCATTACACTTAACTAAGAAAAAAGTGTTGTCACGTATTTGTTTACTATGATGTATTAAAATTACCTTTTAACTAGAAACGACCAAACAAGGTAACTTATACATTTTCTTATTCATATCCTCAAGAATCGAAAGGGAAGTTAAAACTTGGATCTGGTATAAGTAAGCATGCATATACAATAATTCATCAACTATTATTAAATTTTTTTAATCAAACTTTATTTGTATAGTGTAAGACAGTCATATCTCCTCATTCCCAAATATCTATCACCATATATATCCACTTTCATTTTAGAAACAAATATATTTTAAAAATAAATTCGTTTTAACTTTATTTTTTGTTTTACTTAAAATCATACAATTTTAACGAATAGTGAAAAGACTTAAAAAAAAACAAAGTGAAATGAAAACGACGGTGGGGGAAAATATAATTAAGTCACGGCATTTTACTTTATGGTGTGCCAATACATTTTGCGCCACGTAGCTAATATCCATCACTTTAATTTGAAGAGTTTAACTTTAGCCGACCATAGATTGAAATTACAACAACAGCCCCACTGCATAATAAACTTTAAAAACAACGCAATCCGAGAAGATTTAATAAACTTTAAGAAAATGCAATCCGAGAATATTGGTATAATAATTTTATTCTCCTATGCGTGTGGGACCACCTTCTTATCCAAAGTCTTTTGTGTGTGAGAGTTAGAATCGGTAGGGCAATAACGTGGAAAATACATTGACAAAAAACAAATCGCCGAGCTGAGCGGGACATAAAATCTAAAGTTTTCTACACGAAGAGCAAAGTGATTAAGAGTTTGGAAGATTTGAAAGTAAAAAAGTGGAACAGAGAGTTGAAGAAAATATTGCAACTTGGTTAATGCATATCCATTCAAATGGGGCCGCATATGTCGTCTTTTTCAGGCAAAAACAATCAGGGCCACGTGGGACATCTTTATTTATTATTTTCTCGCAAAAGGGATTATCATAATTAATAATAATAAAGACGTAGGGATCATCATATTCCTATCCAACTCCCTTTGCTTTTTCATTTGGGAAATTGAAAACCATGCTCCTCAAGTCACTACGAGGCCATATGCCAAAGGTTCGTTGTACACCCTAATATAAAAGGAAACAATGGCGGTTCTGAACGCTAGCCAAGAAACAATGGCGGCTCCTTAACCTTTTCAAGAGTTGTTTTCTGTGAAATGACGGCTAGGGGTAAGTTTCTATGCTGTCATGTTTGGGAAGACACAAGCAGCTAAATGGACGTTTATAACCCAAACTTTTATGAAGAAGTACTTAATGAGTCCCCTCGAGGAACGGAGAACTTGCTCTTTTAAAATGGATTCGGAGTTCAAAAGCGACCTTAGGAGGGCCCGGATAGCTAGGGGAGAGGATGAGGTATTGATGACGCTAGAAGTCTCTGACAAGGTTCTTAATCCAGTTGTTCTTTTTTCGGAACCCCCTTCTGGAACAAAACGCCCCTATGTTAAAGGTAAAGGAGCTTTGAACACTATCGATAACTCCGAGGTTAATATGAAATCGCTAGCCTTCAAACGGTGTGAAGTTGTCCCATCAGGTGTCACGGATGATTCTGTGACCCAAAACTTGGGGTTCCTAGAACACTTGGAGAAACGGACTTTGGACCATGAGGAAGTGGACACTTAGCCAAAATTTCTAAGTGTTTGACATTTCGCATGGAATGCGGGCAACACTCAACAGTCAGGGGTAGTGGAGCATCTTGGCACGGCAGCTCCAACGGTCCGGGCACCCACGCGATGAAGCCTCAATGTGGGTTGGGCGTTTGCTTAGCGAATACGACAGACAATTGCGAAGTGGGTGCTATGACAAAGCTAGTGCCCAAGGGTGGCGCCCCTGCACAACTACGCCCAAGTGGTGTGGTTGGAAGTGGCGTTGGTTGGATGGCACCCAAAAGTCTTGTGGTCCAAGCAATCATTTGACGCGTCGGAGGCGCCCGGCCAAAGGAAAACTTTCAACTCTCAGGTTGCGGACGAACCACCAAGTCACGCGGCTGGCGGACTTGGGCAGAGGTGTTCCGGTTGAAGCAAGTTTCGGCAGAGGCGTTCCGGCAGGTCCCAGGCAGACGTGCATTCTGCGGTTCGTTCGATGGTGCGCCCAGGAAGTGCACCCGGAACAATGCCCAAAAGTGCGTCTGGTAGCGTGTCCAGGGGGATGCGTTCCGACGGGCGTCTATGTGTGCATTCGGTGGTGCGCGCAGATGCGTCCAGAAGTGCGCTCACTGGTGCCCGAGTAGGTGCACCCAGAAGTGCGCCCAGTAGTGCACCTAGAAGTGCACCCAGTGTTGCGCCAAGTCAGGTGCGTCCAGAAGTGCGCCCAGGTTGGTGCAATCAGGAGTGCGTCCGACAGGTGCGCCAAGAGTGCGTTTGGCACACACGCCCAGGTAGGTGCGCCCAGGTTGGTGCATTCAGGAGTGCGCCAAGAGTGCGTTTGGCACATGCGCCCGGGTAGGTGCGCCCAAGTGGTGCAGGTGCGTTTTGGCAGAAACACACCCAAGTGTTGGTGCCGACAACAGTCTGATCAACAGTGCGGTTTCAGGGAGGCTCGCTAGAGGATTTGCGCCCAGTTTGTGCGACCACGGTAGAGTGGCAACCAGAATAGTGCGTCGACAAACAAGCACCCAGGTGGGGTGCGATTCGGCACTTAGACATCCAAAATGATGGATGTTGTGGTCGTGCACTAAGGAGGTTGGTGACCAACGAACGAACGTTTGGTGGGCGTCTTAGTAGCCTTCCTTAGTGGCAGAGTCGGAGTGCAACAGACTTCGACACATCAGGTAATCGCTTGACAAGGAGGCTTGGCACGAGTTTCAGCTGAACGAAAGTGCTTGGTGCAAGCAGTTGGAGTAAGCCCTGGGTGTAGTGTAGACGACAGTGCGACAATGTAGGCTTCGGCAAGATCGCACCGGAAAACGACACTGCAGAGATACTTGGCATGGACAGTGTGAGTGTGAGGAATGCGTATGCGATGGAGACAATTGGAGTTGTTGCTTGATTGTATTTTGGAGTGTTGCCGGTTCGGCTCACTCCTGGATGAGTTTCCAAGTGATTGTGGAATCCTCCATCGTTGTAACAAGTATTCTCATGGGTATTAGGCTACTCCGTTTTAGGGGTGTCTCCCACACATATTCTGATCTCTTGTACTTGGTTGATTTGTTGTTGCACATGTAAAATGGAAAATTGACTAAGTATAGAAGCTCAGGAGGTAGGAGTAGGTAATTCCGCAAGTTAGGCGTAGTCTGTCGGAACGCTTTTGAGATGGTCATGCCCTCGGTTAGCTTCCGGGCAGTGTCGCACACCACATTTGGACACTGGTGACTAGCGAAAAAGTGTGGCTGTGACATCAGGGTTTATACTTGAGGAGTTGGATGTAATCCCAAAGCCAACCCCTTCCTCGAGGACGTGACTTTCAAAAAGTGATGGTGGTATTTCTTATTCGAGAAGTAAGTTGAGGTCGCCAAAGGAACCCAAAGCCTATCTGTCTCTCACTACGAATCTTGGTTCGTCAGAAGTAAAACCTCCTCCCTCTTAGTCTGTCCAGGAGGTAGGTCGGGCCCCTGCAAGTAACCACCATAAGTTTCAGAAAAAAAAGGGAGCTAAAGGCTCATCTTAGTAGAGCGCACAGACATAAAATGGTCATGGGTCGAGATGTGTTGATGCCTGAGGCTACGTAACTCTCTCTCAATGCCTTGGTGGGGAAGTTCATGTATTGCTCTATGATGAAACATGACCTTGCTTCTTGGTTGAAAGATACATGGTTCCTAGTGTTGGGATACATTTCAAAGGTTTTTATTATGAGCAAAGGGTGATTTGGGTTCTTGTTCCATGAATGCAAACACTCGGCAAGGATCCTAGAAGGAATGTGGCTTCGTGGGAGAGGCAGCTTAATGTTGAAGCGATGGCACATAAATTTTGATTCGGACAAAGAGTTCCTGCCTTTGAAACATCTCTGGGTCTTCCTTCCCTATCTACCTCTCCACTTTTGGAATAGAAAGGTTTTGCAGGAGATAGGCAACGCGCTGGGTCGATTTTTGGTGGTAGACGAAGAATCGCTCAAAGGTCAAGACAAAAGAATGGGGAAAGTACTCGTGGAGCTGGACATTAGTTAGGGACTCCTGAAAGAGCTCAAGGTGGAATGGTGCAAACGGAGCTACATTTAGAGGCTGGATTATATGCATTTTCCATTCCAGTGTTTAATTTGTAGATGAACAGGTCGCCTTAAGTCGTCTTGTCCCCACAAGAGGGTGGTGACTATTGAAGGAAATTAGGAACACGGAGGAAATTTGTTTGGCAAGGTTAAGGAGGTTGCCCTGAAAAAGTAACTCTATTAGTCCTTTGTATCCTCGTCGGTATGCCCTGCTTCTAGTTCCCCTTATCCCTCCTTATCGAAGGTGCCTTTGGAAGCTTTCAGCCTTGCCATTGTCCCCTTTAATCTCCCTAAGGCCTCCTCTACGAAACCAAGTTACACCTTTGGCAGGAAGGGTGTGGTTGTGCAAGATTTAAGTCGGGGTCCCTCCTTGGATAGCCTTGAGTTAACTTAAAATGACTCTTTGAGGAATGTAACCTTTGGGAACTCAGGCTTTGAGACTGAATCTGTAGAAGACCTTTTTGACAAGGACTCTTTCCCTTCCTTTCTTGAAAGCTTAAACTCCTTTAAGAATAGAAAGGTCCCACGTTTGCTTCACCCCAAGGATCTTAAGAAAATCCCACTCACAGTATTTTCAGGGGGCTTTCCTATTGCAAGCCCGGAAGTACCTTCGACTAGACCTCCCCCAGTAGACTTGAATGTGGATTTTGTCCAATCAAGAAGTGGAAATAGTGGTAGAAAGGCTAAAAAAGGGTAGGCATGTGTGACAAAGGGGGTTGTTGTGGAAAAAATTGCACAAGTACACCCTTCCACTTGGTAAGGGGTTGGGTCTTGTAGGATGCAGTAAGGCCTTAGTCCCTAAAGCCCCTGTGGGTGGTTGGTTGGTTGGTATCCTCCAAGTGATCATGCAATAGATTGTTAGTGTAATTCACATAAAAACAAAGAAATGCGGAAAAATGCAAAATAAAAGAGATGGGGGCATAATGCAAACTCCAATAACAATCCAAGATATGCCAAAACACTTTTGTATTTTCCAATGGTCAAGCTGTACAACACCTAGGAGGTGTGGGCTTCAAGGGAAGCCAACAATCTCCCTTACGAAGGCCTTTTTTGTCCAAACTAAATGCTAAGTCAATGGTGGAACAATGGAGAGAAACACTTGCCCCTTGAAGGAAGGTGACAATGGAGCTTGGGAATGCTCACAATGATAGGAAGTGGTGGGCTATGAGGAAGATCCAACTCAAATCCAACAGCATAACCTTGCTCTTGATTTATATCTACAATGTCAACGGCTTCCTTTTATAGGCCAAGGGGTAGCCAACAAACAACTGGATCCAAATGTGAACTCATATCCTCCATGAACTAGTTTCCAAGTAACCAAGGGGGCTATTTAATGCCACCAAGTGTGTGAAGGGTTGAATTTCGATTCTTGGGGGTGCTAGAGCCTTCAATGCGCTGCGGGAAGTTGGTGGTCTTGTCGTTTTGATAGTAGCGCGACTATCGAAAGAATAGTTGCGCGGGTGTAGCGCGGGCATTGTTCTGATAACCTGTGCTATAGCGTGGGTTGACTATGTATTAGCCGCGCGACCCCTTCTTTTGACTGGTTTTTTGGCACTTTTGGACTCGTGTTGTCTTTTGGATCTATTGAGGATGCTTGTGGTGGAATGCATTCTCTATGGTGATGATGCCTTAATAGAAGAATCCCCAAAATACTGCATGTGTGCGAAATTTAGGCGTTAACAGGGGGCTTGGCCTTGATCGAAGAAAGACCGACTTAGTTAGGAGTTTTCACAAATGGTCCCATAGGTAGTTTCACTGGTGGTTTCAAGGAGCTTAGAGAACATAAATCCCTTGCAAGGGTGCCCAAATGATGATGTTATCCTTTAATGTCAGGGGGTTGGGAGGGCGCCCCAAGCAGCTAGCCCTTTGTAGACTAGTAGAGGCTCATAATCCAGATCAAGTGTGTTTTCAAGAAACAATGCTCCCGGGGCTTAAAGCTCAGGAAATATGTTCCAAGTTTTTTCCAAATTGTTCGTTGGTGTCAACTGATTCTGATGGAAGGTCAAGCGGACTCCTCACCACTTGGAACCCCCTATTGTTCAATTGCAGTCCCTATGCAACAATAGCTGGAATTATTCTTGAAGGATCGACAAAAGACAAGAGTGGGGTTTTAGAGATCTTGAATTCTTACGCTCCTTATTCCAATAGGGAAACATAGTGGAATGATGCGATGGAAACCAATTTGTTAAAGGACCCCAACCTGATCCTAGTTGGAGATTTGAACTTCACTCTTTCTCCAAGGGAGGTTTGGGGATTGAGAGCCCGTCTTGATCCTATTTCTCCTTTTTATCTTGGCCTTATTAAGACTTGAGCCTTATTGATGTGGTGCCTACATGGATCGGACCAACGTGGAGGAATGGGCACTTGGGAGAAGAAGGATTGGCGAAGTGATTAGATAGGTTCCTTATGGGTGAGCAATTATCGAATACCTTTGACATATTTCGTTCATGGACCGTGCCTCTTTGATCTCATACCATTCTCCTATCCTCTTGCAATTAGACCTGTGAATGGGTAGGCCCACCTACCTGTTCAAGTTCAATCACAGCTGGTTGGCGGAAGAGGGTTTTAAGGATTTGGTTACTGGTTGCTGGCGCTCTTTAGCAAATGTCTTCTTCCCTCAGCCTCAGAGACCTTGGTTTATAAGCTCTAGTCACTTAAGGAGGTAGTTATATTGTGGGAGAAAGGGAAGAAAAAGGAGTTAAAGGAGGAAGTTGTGGAGATTGAGTCCAATATCCTTCAGATATTTTCGAACAATCATTCGCATATTTTGATAGCACAGGAGAAGTATTCCATTGCAGAGTTAGAAAACATAAAGCTTAAGATTTTAAAGATGGAGGAGGATTCATGGCATCTTAAGAGTAGAGCCATATGGATAGCCGAATGGGACTAGAACACCACCTTTTTCCATATATTTGTTGAGCACAGGCGCAATTTCAATAAAATTTGGGAGATGAAGGACGATGATGGAGTTAGCATGATTGTCCAAGAAGAGCTGGAAGCGGGAGTGAATACCCACTTTGGTAATTTATTCAAGGATATAGGTATTAAATCCATTGGGGCACAACTTAAGGTTATTGGAACTTTTCATCAGTTCTTTTCAGAGGAGGAAGCAGCTGAAGCAATGAAGGAGGTTTCTCTTTGTGAAATTAAAAGAACTCTAGAGGGTTTTGCAAAGGACAAAAGCCTGGGTCCTGACGGGTGGTTAGTCGAGCTTTTCTTGGCGTTCTTTGAGGATATGGGATCGGACCTGCAAGTGGTCATTGAAGAGACAAGAACCAACGGGTGTATCTATGGAGCTCTCAACTCCACCTTTATCGCACTAATTCCAAAGGTATCGTGCCCCAAGATTTTTTCTGATTTCTGGCCAATTTCTTGCTGTAACCTTATTTATAAACTAGTTTATAAAGTGATTGCCAACCGGATAAAACTGATTTTGTCCCGCTATATTTCCCAAGATCAATTTGGTTTTCTAACCAATAGACAGATTCTTGATGCTGTTGGGGTTGCTCAAGAAACTAGGCATTCTATAAAATTTAAAAAAATGAAAGTTGTAATATTGAAGTTAGATTTGGAGAAGGAGTATGATAGGGTCAACTAGAGCTATCTCAGGCTCAGTCTGCTCCAAATTGGGTGTGGAACTGCTTATGGATTAGGTTATGGCCTATATTTCTTCAGCCTCTTTCACGTTGTTGATAAATGGGAGGCCCATGCAGTTCTTTATAAGCTCCAAGGGGCTTCGGCAGGGATGCCCGCTGTCACCCTTGCTCTTCTCACTAATAACCTATGGTCTGAGTCGAATGATATTGGAATCCAAGCTTGAAGGAAAACTAGATGGTATCAAGATTGCAGAGGGTTCCAAGATCTCCCTCCTTTTTCTCGACGATGCTTTACTTTTCGGCAAGGGGCGAATGGAAGATTGGAAGATGATGAAAGAGCTTCTACAAACTTTCTGCGAGGCTACATGAATGGTGATTAACACCCAAAAACCCGTTTTCCTCTTGGCGGGGATCTCACAAGCCTTTACTGATCAACTATTGACCTTGTTCCCCTTCATTGTCCAACCAATGGAAGAGGGGATCAAATATCTATGTTGCTTTCTAAAGCCAAATAATTACATGATCTCATTCTGGTTGTGGCTTCTTAAGAAGGTTGAAAAATAGATTGACAACTGGTGCTATAGATACCTGTCATTGGGAGGTCATCTAGTTCTTCTTCAATAGGTCCTTCAGAGTATCCATGTTTATTGGCTCTCCCGGGCAAGAGCCCCCTCTCAATTATGGACATAATTCGTCGAAGGTGTTTTGATTTTTTGTGGTCCGATAATAAGGTTAAAAAAGTAGTCCATTTGGTGAGGTGGGAAAGGTTGGATAAACCAAAGGATCTAGGAGGGTGGGGAATTAAAAACCCTTTCCTCTTCGGGAAATCACTGGCGGCTAAAAGCTTTGGCGTTGCTTATTTTTGAAGGTTTGTGGAGCACAATATGAAGAAAAAACACTTGCAAAACCTCACCATAGACTACTAGCTCATACAAGAAAACAGAGTCCCTCCTGGTGCGTCTAACATCTGGAGATCTTTATCGGAAGCGGAACACA
This sequence comes from Larix kaempferi, assembly GCA_027924585.1. NCBI lineage: Eukaryota > Viridiplantae > Streptophyta > Pinopsida > Pinales > Pinaceae > Larix > Larix kaempferi. Next base: position 41,823,232 of record BSBM01000055.1, on the reverse strand, counting down.
TAGTAAGAGATTGGATCTAGTGGAAGCCTGGTAATGGGATGAATATCCGACTAGGAGAATATCCCTTTATAGGATGCATGACTCCATTTTCTTTGCAGCTCACTCAAGAGCTTAGAAACATGGGCATCTTAGTCCTAGCCTCGGTTTATAATAGCTCTTTATCGATTATGGATATCAACCGATGGCGATCGGTTGCAGAATTGGGACTATCAGTTGATCAAGTGGAGGAATGGGATAAAATCATACAGAATTTGCAGCAATTTGATGCTCTTTCTTAATAACAACTCGGACTCAATTGTGTGGTCCCGGAACTAAAAAGATGGGCATTTATCTTCCAAGCTGGCATATGAAGCCGTAATGACATCCAGTCAAGATCAATAGCAAAAATGGTGGCACACCAAGCTATGGAAGTGGAATTGTCCTATTAAAATTAAGTGTTTTGGTTGGCTTCTTTTGGAGAAGAAGCTGCTCACTTGGGACAATTATGTAAAATGTGGTGGTTTTGTGCCGAGCAGTGTTGTTTATGTAGAGTGGAGGCCGAGAGCATCGATCACCTTTTCCCCAACTGTGCGTTCACGAAGGAAGTATGGGTAGAGACTAAATCGATCCTTAGGTGTCAAAAAATTTGGAAGGAGGGGCCAGTTGAAGAATGTATGCGGGATTGATCGAAGGCCAACAATGATTGGGCAAAGCTTCCTATCTTTCTCTCATGGCACTTACGGAAACATAGAAACTTTGCTTTGTTAAAAAACAAGCAAGTTTGGGGTGGCAGGCGCGGGTGGGATTCTTTTTGATCCCGAAGGAATTAAAATCGCAGCCTTTTCATGGGGATTAGGTAGGAAAACAAATAACGAGGCAGAATGGTTAGCTCTCATTCTCTCTTTAGATATGGCCTCCAACTACAGCATAGACAATCTCAAAATCTACGGAGATTCCAGGCACGTCATCCAAATCATGCGAAGAGGATATGCCTCGCCAGGCTCAAAAGCCGACAGATACATGCAAAGAATCAAAGCCAATACTCTATTCTCAAAGGCTTCCTTCTTTCATATTCTCCGAGAGAACAACAGGGTGGCAGATTTAGCGGCAAACCAAGGAATCATGCTTGAAACGGGCAAATAAAGGATCATAATGGAGTTTTGGGATTTCATTACATCCCCTAATGCACAAATGCCTTGGTTCATTGTTTTTTTGATGGGTCTTTTGGTTAGGGACTTGGTCACGAGGGACCACCCTTACCCATTTCTAAACTATGGTCTTCACCCCAAATTGAAAACATTTAAGAATTTGTCCTCCGCGTATTCACCCACACGCTCCTCCATCTGCCACCCCGTCCGCTCCTCCATCTGTCACCTCGTTCCCTCCCCCGGTGTCAGCTCCCACGGGGCTTTCTTAACTCCCCCATCCGCCCTCCCTTTTCCTTCCTCCGCGATGGCTCGCCCTCCCCATCTGCCTGAAACTCTGAGTCGTCTCTCCCTTGGCGAGCTCGACAATCCTCCTCCTCGTTTCTTGCAGGTTCAGGCGGATAACTGGGAAACTATGCAGTCAATTAGGGCGGTCATAGCCGCCTTGAGCAGAACGTTGGTTGACATCAAGTTTGCAGTCCGGAATACATACGACGCGGTTTGCTCCAATGTAAATCAGAATGTAGAAATGGCGTCGGACATAACGCATGTGTGCACATAGTTATCCTGCCAGGATTCCAGAATTAATGATCTGGAACGAAATATATTTGAATTAATGGGGAAAGTTGACAGGTTGCAGGAAGACATGGCTGTTTTCACTGGAGCGACACAGGGAAGCTGGGTGCATGAAAACCCAACGGTAAATCAGGAAATTAACCAGGTTATGGTGGATGCTTCGTCTGTCCAGCTAAGGAAGAAAGGCTAGGAATTAGCACAGCCCAGGTTTCAAAAATTTTGCTCATTTTGGTGAATGCATTTTTGTATAATCCTATGTAGTCAGTTTGTTAAGGTCTATTCCAGCTCTATGCTGGATAATTTCAGGAAGACTAAGCTCAGAGCTTATAATGTAATGCAGATAGTTTTTATAGTGATAGTTGGTCCAGATATCTCTGCACTGTTAAAAACTCTGTTTGAAAGTCTGTAATGAATAGCTGTGCACAGCTTTATAAATATAATCCTTTACCCTGTTACTGTTAAAAAAAAAAAAACAAGCAAGTTAATTATCACATAGTGAGCTTGGGGGCTATAGCGGATTTCAATCTTTACCATGAAGTGAAGAAACCAAACAGGTATAGAGCTCTTTCTTCTCTTGTTGTTGAAAGCTCCTCCCTGACCAGTTTTTTTGACGGGGCCTCTCAACAAAACGATAATGTAGTGGGGGTAGGGCTTTTATTAAAGTATATGGTCATTTAAGCTTCAAAGGGTGGATGGGTTGTGGCCCTGCGACCAATACCAAAAGTGAAATACAAGGCCTCTATGACTTACTATCAGTGGCGAATCGCCTTGGCATCTTAGTCCTCCAGGTATTTGGGGACTTGAAAGTGGTAATATATTGGGCCTCTTGCCACAACTCCATTCAAATTCTGCAACTTGATTGGTGGTTGGCAATTATAAGGACTATCCTCCAGGACTTTCAGGCTGTTAGCTTCTTTCATGCTTTCAGGCGCTTCAATGTGGAGGCTGATAGGCTATCCAAAAAAGGCCTCCAAGTGGATCCTGGAATAATACATATCCAGATTTCGCATGATGATTGGTTGATGGCTTCTGACTCCTTCGGGTTATTTTGAAATCTTGGCTTCTCTCTTTTAAGCCGACTCCTTCTTGAAGAGGCGGGTATGCTAGAAAGTCCTTGTTTTCTCGAATACCCTTTTTGCTCTTGTTAAGACTTTTGTTTGACAATCATGCACAGTGTATCTTGCGAAGTTTTCTTTCCAAGCATGGAGCTTTGGGTTGTTGTAGCAGTAAATGGATTCTGAAGCCATGCATCGATCTTGTCTTTTGTTTTTGAACATGTATATTCATTTGATATCAGAACCCCGTAGTTTGTACAGAGTGTAGGGGATGGATGTTTTCAGGAGATTTCTATCAAAAGTCTTATGTTTCGGTTCTGTAAGCCTGGGTAGTCTTTGTAGCAATGTAGTTCTTAGCATTGGCCATGTTATTATTAGCGTTTGGATTCTGTGTCTTTAGGGGAGTTTTGTTATAGAGATCGTTCTCTGTGGTCTTCTGAACCAACAATCCTTTGCATTCCAAAGATGTGTACACTTTGATTCAGTAATATAAATAACAAGTGTTGTGGTTTTTCTATTATGTGAAGAAAGACAAAGAGTTGAAGAAAGTCATGAAAATTTAGTAATTTTATTATGTACTAGTCAGTCACTACCCATGTACAACATATCCTACAGAGTCATGTCATGGATGAAACTTAAGAAAATTGTATCTCAATGGAAATTACGTGTGAAAGTACGTCGTGGTCCTTATTTATGAAAATTGGAAATCAATGAATTGTCGTATTGACTAATCTTAGGATAGTCGTTAGAAAAATTGGAGCAACAGTAATTTTATTGAAATTTGTTTAATGTATTTCAATTCATTTATAAATTACTTTGTTCATTTTTATAGAGTATTATTGTTATTGTTATTTATTATAATTATTATTATTATTTAGTATAAATTTATTTTTATCTTTAAATAATATTTAATTTTTTAAATATCTTATTATAATATTTTTAATACTTAATAAAATCTAAATTAAGAAATATTAAATTTTTTATTATTTCTTATTTTTTAATAAAAAAAAATTAATATATTTTAATATAAAAAGATAAAATAAATCTAAATTAAAAATTATTAAATTTTTTATTATTTCTTTTCTTTTATAAAAAATTAATTAATATATTTTTAATATAAAAAATAAAATAAAAAATAATTAATAATACAATTTACACAGTAAACAAAGTAAGTAATAAATAATTAAATAACATAAGAATAATCAATATATAATATATATAAAACCTATTGTTAATATAATGAGCCCCAATTGAAATTAATTATAATGTACATATAATATATGTAAAACTTATTGTTAATATCAAATGTAATGAGTCCCAATTGAAATTAATTATAATATTGGCCAGTAAAGGGGTAGCATGTATTTGAAGGATAAGAGTCAATCTCAATGGATGGAAGGATTTTTCATACACTTGGGAGTAGGGAATGCCACTAACAATAACGTGGAAAATACATTGGCACAAAACCAAACCGCCGAATTGACATTAAAAAAAAACCGCCATGGGACATCTTTAGTTATTAAATTCTTGCATGACGGATCATAATAATTATTAATAATAATATAAAAGGCATAGAGGTTGGCGTATCAAGTAACGCATAGAGATGAAAAAGTAACGAAAATTCAGTATTTTTATTATTTAATGGGTCACTAAACTCGTAGCACATATTCTAGAGTCCAATGGATGAGACTTAAGGAAATTGTAGCTCAATGATACTCGGAAATGGCGTGTTGATGGGGACAAAGAATTGAAGAAAGTTGGTCATGGTCTTTATCCATAAGACTATTTGAAAGTTAGGTAAATTGGAAAGCACTCAATGGGAACATTCTTGAGATAGTGGCATGGAAAATTGGAGCAATAAGTGGTTTTTAATAAGTGAGAATCGGTTAGTGCATGTCAATTCTAGGTTGCTTTTGTGGTGGCTTTGATCAATAAGAAAATCAAAGTATAAAAGATGGGAAAGTGAGTGGAAAGAGAATGGGTCATTTTTCATAATGATCTTTCAAGTTTTTATAGAGTATAATTTACTAAAGAGAGGTAATAATAATAACAAGACTATTTAATGATAGTTTATATTGTTAGTATTTTAAATAAGTGTATTTATTATCATCATAGATCCATTTTACATTTGGATTTATTAAGCATCTAGAGGGATCCAATTTCTTGAAGTATAATTTTTTTCTTCACATGTAACAGATTTGGGTTTAAGATGGATCTATGCTGCTTTTGGTTTTAACTTTTTTATTTTATTTTATGAGTCGACATGATTTTTTCAATCATTTTTTTTTTAAATTTTTGGTAAGGCTATGTTACATAAATTACAATATCCCCCTCGTACTAGGTTGCACTTTGCTATTCTCGATGCACAAATTGTTAACAAATTTAATAATCATTTAAATAATACCAACATAGATCCATCTAAAGGGGATCTACAAAGCACCGAGAGGGATCAAATCTCTCAAAGTGTAAACACTTTTGAGTGTAAATGTTGAGGAATCTTAAAAAAATTATCTAATTTGTGTAGTTTTATATATATGCCATTGTAAATGTTTTAAATAGCCGACATGTTATTTTTTATAATATTTTATTATTTTTTAAAAAGCACACGTGTCAACTCCAGGATGAGCACAGAAGGAGTTACACATATCCTTATTGGGCCGTAGGATGCGCCTCTCTAGCGCAATAATTGGGAGAGCTATGAGGGTGAGCAGTATAGTTCATTGTACATTTGTTCAAGAATGGATGTGACATGATAGTAAGTGTTTCTGTCACTAAACTTAATAAACACTTATCACTTATTGCATGTTCATAGGAAATTGCTTGTAAAGTTTTATAAGAAAAATGAATGAGATTTGGATTATTGTTGTTTGTATTGAAGGATGTAAACTACGGCTTCCACAGCCACTTTGTTCCTTAGAATGGAGTTCTTGAGTCTTAGATTACAAGGGCTACAAATTAAGGAGGTGGATTTTAGTTCGCCTATTAGGGTTGGATCTCCATTAATGTGCTTGCAAAAAGGATGATTTACTCCAAACGTTGGTAGAGTTGTAGTACCCATTGTTTCCCTATTCGTTGCGGTGAAATTTAATTATTGATGATTGGTAAATCAAATTATTGTTTGTACACAATCAATGCCACATAGTGGACACCATCATTTTTAAAGATATTCACTTTTGTGTATTCCCAAGCCATTGTTAAGGTTGATGCAGTCCAGGAGGAAATCCTTCAAGTGGTATAAGAAAAAGATATGTTATATCAAGACAACTCTTCTGCATTTTATAGCTACACTTCTCGCAAGGTTATGTTTGGTGAGGTTTTTAGGTTTTTTCCAAGTTTTTTTCTTTGTTTATGGTGAAAATTGGGTATCGAGTTTAATGTGTAAGTATGTTTTGTGAAAAATGGCATTTTCTCCAAGTGCTTGTCAAAATACCATCCATTTCATTTGGAACATGCTTGCCGAGGCAATAGACAAATACAAATTCCCTACAAAAATTATCAAATTATGATAAAATTGCCTTCAGGAAAAAATATGTTGATGTGGTTATGTGATATGGATCGTGTTATTTGTAAGGAAGCAGAAGGGACATTTTTTCATAACAACATATAATATATACAAGGATTCAATGTGATTGGGGGTTTGGGAAACCCTCATTCTCAAAGCTATTCTCATTTTCGGATGTTGTTAAAACTAAATCCATCCCTTTAGTAGCATAGATCCCAATGGTACATAGCCCATATCTAGTTGATAAATATAATGAGCTATTAAAACTAAAACCATCCCTTTAGTAGCATAGATCCCAATGGTACCTAGCCCATATCTAGTTGATAAATCTAATGAGCTATTACTCTTGGATGTCTTATGGTTGAAAGTAGAAAGGAATGGTTTATACTATAAACACTATGTAGACTTAGACTTACGTAGATTAAATGGATTTTGGCCCTGATCTGCAGAACTATATAAATGGATCTTTACAAATTGAACCAAGCTTTCTGAGGTACATTTCTACTATAGTGGAATTTTTATTATTTAGATGCCAACAAAGGAGGACTATTAAAAGGTTCTCAATGGGGGGCCTTGGTTTTAGGGTAGAGTAGGACTCTTCAAGACTACATGGTTTTCAGAATTTCGTCTAGAGATAATGGTGATCTCAAAAATTCTTGTTTGGGTGCATCTTCCTAATCCCCCCTGCATATTTGACACTTCTCATGTTTTAAAGGGATTGGGAATGCACTACACATATTTATAAAAAAGATACAAAAAGGGTATAAATAGGTCTATACACTTATGCTCGCATATGTGTGGAGATTGACCTTAACAAAGGGCTTCCATATAGGTTAATATTAAGGCAGGGTGATTGGAGGTGGACATAGATATTGGACTAAACTTTCAATGAAGGATATGTGCAAGCAAACTAGTCACCTCCAGGATTATGCATTTCCACAATCCAAAGTGCAATTAAAGAAGAAAAATATTCCTCTGAAACTGAAAAGATAGCAACCTTATGTGCCCCCCTATGACTCTAAAGAAAACAAATTGGAAACATAATCTATGGTTGCAAAGAGATTGGAAATGATCTGAGTGATGGAATACAAAATCAAAATGTAGAAGAAAACTTGTGCATGGATATTTAGGAAGACAGAGCACTTAATGGGACTTCCTCCTTGGAAACAAGAGAAATACTAGCTAGACAAGTGAAAATGAATTATGAAATTAAATCATCTAATTTATATAAGAATCTAGGTATCCATCAGACTATTAAAGTTCAACTAGTGATTGAGCAACCATGAATTGAAGATTGGATATATGTTAAAAGAAAAAGGAGAAAATGTCCCAACCAAGGAAAATGCTCATTAGTATGTAATTGTTTCTTTTTAATTGAATGTTACGATGATAGTCTTTCAGCGCTATAATGACATTTAAATGTCAATCTATTTGTTATTTTCAATAGAGATATTTTGGGACAATTAGTTTTTTGAACATTTGAAAAACGTTATCTAGCTTCTCTCAGTTTAATTGTAAAGTGCCAATGACACTTAAAGTGTGTGTTTTTTGTTCTTATTCGAAAAGAAAATGTGACTTTTCCAATGGAAAAAAGGTATGATCCCCCCTACCTTGCCAAGGCTTGCATCAATATGATAACAAAATTTTATATAGATGATTTATTAATTACTCCACATATAAACAATTTTTTATATTTCCTAACAGTCCTGCATCCGTCTTAACCCCAAATCTATCAAGTGCTGAGAGGGATCAAATTCCTTGAGATACAAACTTTTGGTATCATTGAAAATGGATCTCAAGAACCTAGAATATATGAATGTATAGATATTAGAAACAAAATTTTGATTATTGTAGAATTCATATTGTAATGTCCCCCATTTTGACCCTTGTAATATTTTGGGCTATAATGTAAATAATGTATGCATATTATGTATGATTCCTAGCGTGGAGCTCAAGGCCAAGGCCCCGCTGGTGAACACTCGATCTAGAAGAGGCAAGTATTTAATATTATGCTACCCATGTGCTAGTGAACCATGGGAATTGTAAATATGCATCTTAATATAAATGCCCACAACTAGCTATGCAATGCAACAAGAGATGGGGGCATGACGTTACAAGGAATTGGGAGGGAGATATTCAAACCCTTGAGCCAATCAAGTCAAGCCAAGTGTCAATGAGAAGACCCATGAACCCTTAACTACCCATGTTGACTTTTGTACCCAATCATTGATTTCTCCCAAGAGTTGGTTGAGGTAGTTAATGCCTTGGGGAATGGGAGGTATGGCTGTCCAAATTCGAGTATGGGCAAGCCACCCTTCCTAGATTTTTGCGTTTGGCTTCTTGGGAAAGAAAAGGGCCACGAAATTGCTCCCCAAGCCATTATTCAACCATCAGTTTGCTCTCTCACGAGTTTAGAGCTTCCTGGGCATTTCCCTCCATGAATTTCCTGTGTTTACCTTCATTCTCCTAGCTGGGAAGGGCGTTTTTTGTGGCTAACAGTGGGGAAGAGAGGGGAAATGATTTGGGGTTTAATTGAGGCCGTTTTGGCCCACTGAATGCTCATACATCTGTGGGAGAAATTGGTTTTCTTCCCTGGGGTTGATTCCCTCTTCCCACAATCCGTTTTTGGTGTGCCCACGTTTTGGGGAAAACCCATAGACCCTATTCTGTGAATCCATGGTTGAATTATGTATCCATGCCAGTTTTGAGATACTGTGTGTAAAAGAATGTTGGGGTTGAGATGGGTATCCATTGCTTTGGCCATGTAGGGTTTGAGAGTCCCAAGTTCCTTGTAGATATCATGCCCAGCTCGGGGGTGGTCTCTGAGTGGTGAAATAATACAGGCTGGGCAGAGACCTACGGTTGGGAGGAACGTTGCAGCGACATAGCTAGTTGTTTCGGTCAATTACACAACAAAGATAAGTGTTTTCTATCTATGTGTTTTACCTCTGCGGTGTTTAAATTAGTGACTGTTATTGATATATTGAGCGCATATGAAAACATGTGTGTGGATGAGTTTATTTCCGCTGTGCATATTTGTTTAAAACATCTGCACACATTTGTTTTTAACTGCATGCATCTAATGAATATGGCTGAGTTTATGAAAAGCCCCATAGAATGGCATCAGGTTCCCTTCCTTGCATTGGGTCTGCAGGTGGGGACGTTACAAATATCTCTTTTTTTAATGATAATATTCATATATATGTGTTAATCCATATCTTGTAACTTGGATATTTAGACACTTAGGAGTTAGTTAAGATCAACTTGTCATAATATATCCGTTAGGTAAAGTGTGTTTCTTTAATATGCATTAGTATTTTTTTGTATATATCTAATTTGACAGTCACGATATGTTCTTGATATAGAGTGATCCAACGGTTCATCTTCTCCTCGATCTTAACAAACATTGATCTGTGGCTTAACACCCGAGTGGTCTATGATATCTATTTAAAGAGCATGGCATGTCATTTGCTAGTTAATCGATTATGAAGAGATCATTTGTAACATTCTTTCTTTTTCATAATAATATTTCCTCAAGTACCTATTTGGCACACTTCGTGGAGTGTTTCCCTCTTCGAGGGTTTAAACCACAGAAAAACATCGATGTGTTGATATGTGATCTGTTTGTCTGAGTGGCAACTCAATGTGTTCAATTTTTTGGAAGTATCATGCGATAGTCAAACATGGTATCAGATCTCTTATGAAGTTCCACTTCCATTGGTGATCTAGATCTTGAACCAGTGTTTTCAAGGCCATGAAAGGATTTTTAGTTATGATATTTATGTGCATTTCTAGGATGTGGGAAGTGTTCCATTACATTTGAAGTGTTGTTTCCAGTTGGAAACACTTTTCGTTTCATTAAAAAAAAATTATGTTTGCCCAAGATATGACCATTTTACCAGATATGGAGGTATACTATTTTTAAAGTTATGCATTTTAAAAAAAAAATTCTCATATTATTTCATATTTCTACCTAATTTTTGTTTTATTTTTGATCTGCTACCTTTTCAATCTGTGCATGCTCTTTTTCATTCACTTTGTGTGAACTCAGCAAATCAAAAACAAAATGGAAAGGATTTTCTTTACTGTGTATGATCTTTCTCATGCGCTTTGTGCAAACTCAATAAACAAAAACAAATGAGAAAGATTGCATTTTTCGAAAAGGCTAACCAAGTACTAACCCCAAATATGAACTTTTTAGTTTCAGAATTTTGTTTTTGTTTTGTTTTTTGGTGGTTGTTTATAGTGTCTTGCAGGACAAAAGGCATGGTTTTTTGGCTAGGCACGCTCTCCAAACAACAAAAACAACCCCATTCTCCTCCATAATATTACTAAATAATTTGCTTAGCTCACTTGGTTAAAAGTTACTTTTAAAAGTAAGAGATATTGGGTTTGAGTCCTTCTTTTTGTTACTTTTTGTAAAAGTTCATGTAACTTTAAGTTCTAAAGTAACCATATTGTAGAAGTGCTTCCCACTAGTTTTATAAAAGTGGGTCACTATTTTGAAGCAACTTATTTGTAAAAGTGAGCTTATATGCAAAGTTAGTAAAAGGGGGGAATTACTTACTGCATTCATCGCATGGGTCAACCTTTGCCTACCACGAGACCCCTTGGTTCTCTTTTAAGCCTTTCTAAAAAAGGGCATAACTTCCTCATCCGGAGTTCGTTTTCAGTGTCGTTTTTTTAAACTGCCTATTTTTTCGAGTTATTTGCATCCAGGAAATTAGTTTCTATTTTTGAATCCTACATATTCCAGTATGGAAATCCCATGCGATATTTTGCTTACTAGTTCCAACTATTTCTCATGGAAATCTCGTATGGAGGATGTCCTACGAAGTAGGGGAATTTTCTGGATTACCTCGGAGAAAGAAACTGAACTTGATGATGATAATAAGAAAATAATATGGGCCAATAAATGTGATGAAGCTTGTGGATTAATCGGAATTTCCATTTCTAGTGACTTACGATTCCATCTTCAAGGAATTAATGATACAAAAACAACTTGGGAAAAGTTGGAAACTGTGTTTGGTAAACACAATGAAATTCGAGGTCATCAGTTTTAAAATGAGTTTATTACCTTAATTCTAGGTGATTTCTCTTGCATTCAATACTATTTGTCTAAGTACAATTTCCTTAGACTCTTACTTGATGAATGTGTCATAAAAAGGAAACATGAACAAAGTATTTTTCATATTATTTCCAAGCTTGGACCCGCCTATTATGTTTTTGTATCTACCTTTTACTCCACCGAATAATCTTTGGGGATTCACTATAAAAAACCCACTTTGAATATTTTTGTGATTCCTTTATTAGAGAGCAAGATAAGCTCATACATCTTGGAATAATTAGCAATGTAGATACATGTAGCAAATCCTTAGTGGAACAACATAAAGAGAAGTCCAAGCATCCCAAGAAGCAACATCCTTGCAATAATAAGCAAAGCAAGGGTCCCAAACCCTCTCAACCAACTCATAATTCCAAAAATGACAAAGGAACCAAATCCAAATATAAGAATATTGAGCATCATTGCAACTTTTGCGGGAAATATAATCACGATGAATCTAAATGTTTCAAGAAGATGGAAGCCTTGGAAGCAACAATGGAGAAGCACAACATCCACCTTGATTCTTCCAAAAAATATACATCTCAAGGAAATGCACTTTGTGCTTCTGGTTTTTCCTTTAATGCATATTCTTCTTTTTCTTTGAATGAGTGGCTCATTCATTTTGGAGCATCTTATCATATGGCTAAGGATAAAGCCATATTTTATACTATAAATGAATGTAAAACCAACAAGATATTTGTTGGTTATGATAGATCTCTTAATGTTGTAGGATCTACAACAACTCGGGTAGACGATGTTCAGTTTAATGATGTACTATGTGTTCCAAGAATTTCTTGCAATTTGTTGTGAGTCTATCAAATCACTCATTCTAGTGAAGGTAAAACTAGAACTTTTACACCTCACCAAGTTGTAATTAAGGACTTTAAAGATCATCAACATGTCCTAGCCACTGGAATTGTTGATGATATTACCATGTTGTACAAGTTTAAAAACTTTGGGTCATCACATTTTCCCTCATTTTTTGTTGCTCATAGAGATGACTTGAGCAAACTTTGGCATGATCAATTTGATCACTTAAATCATCACTCATTGCAACAACTATGTAAAGAAAATATGGTGACAGGTATTCCGATGGTATCTTGTAGGGATGGTGTTTTTTCTAGTTGCATACTAGGAAAGCATCATCGAGACAGTTTTGACAAATGTTCCTCTTGGCACACCTTGACCCCCTTGCAGCTTGTGCATAGTGACTTGCGTGGTCTTCTTCCATATTCTTCATTTTCTAGTTTCAAGTATTTCTTAACTTTCATTGATGATTACTCCAGGTGCACTCAGGTTTATTTCCTAAAAATTAAGAGCGAAGTATTTAACATGTTCTTGGTCTACAAGGCCTTTGTGGAAAAAGAATCTAATCATCAAAAGATTTGATAATGGGGGAGAATATGTTAACAACAAGTTCACTACTTTTGCACTGAATAGGGAATCCTACAACAGCATATTGTTCCATATACACCACAACAAAATGGTGTAGCTAAGTGGAAGAACTACACCTTAAAAGAAATGGCTAACTGTATGCTCCAAGCTAAGGGACTCAACCTTAAATTTTGGGTTGAAGCCATAAATTGTGCAAATTACATAGTTAATCACACCCCCACTTAATATTTGCAAGGTATTACACCAGAAGAAGCATGTTGTAAAATTAAACCAGGTGTAAGTCACTTCCGTGTGTTTGGCAATGAAGCATGGGCTCATATTTCAGATGAAAAACAGAAAGCATTGCATCCTAAAAGTGAAAAGTTCATATTTATTGGATATTATAAAGATGAAAAATGTTATAGACTTATTCAACCACATTCTCATGATATAATTATTAGAAGAGATGTTAATTTGATGAAAATCTCTCGGTCTGTGAGCCTAGTTCGACTTCTATTCCATTTGTGTCCTGTAGGCCTAATTCGACACTTGTGCCATCTTCTACTACCAACTTCCTTGAAAAAATACCTACTCTAGTTTTTGATGATGACAATGAGGATGGAAATCCACCTCCGCTTGCTCCTTTTCCTCTAGTTGCACCAACACAACCGCTTCCTCGATGAGCTTATTCAACATGCAAAGTGGTTGGTGATCTTGTCGGTGATCCTAGAGATCAACACCGAACATGTTCTCAGTTCCGATAACCCACTTCTCTTTTGTCTCAAGTTTCAGAGAATCATGATCCATATACATTTGTAGAATCTTCAGGAAATCCATTTTGGGATGCAGCTATGGATAAATAATATCGTTCTTTAATGGCGAACAATACTTGGGACTTGTACCTCTTCCAAAAGGAATAAAACTTGTTAGATGTAAACGGGTCTACATAACTAAGTATTCATCAGATGGAAGTGTTGAAAGATTGAATGCAAGGTTAGTTTCCAAAGGATTTTCCCAAGTTGAAGGAGTTGAATACAATGAAACATTTTCCCTTGTCACCAAAATGAACTCCATCTACCTTATTCTTTCCCTTGGAGACTTACAAAATGGGAGGTCCATCAAATGAATGTCAAGTCCGCCTTCTTGCATGGGTATTTCCATGAATAAATTTATTGCTTGGAACAATCTCCTGGCTATGTTCATAATGAATATAGGCTTGTCTGTCGCCTTAAGAAATCCTTATATGGATTTAAGCAAGATCCTCAAGCCTGGTAGGCCAAAATGGATAGATTTCTCCTTGACACTAGTTTTTCTAGATGCCATTTTGACCCCAATGTTTATACCAAGAAAGTAGGAAACCATTCGATAATCCTTATTCTTTATGTTGATGACCTCATTCTTACTAGTAGTGGACATAAAATTCTAACCCATGTGCAATCCATCCTTATGAAGAACTTTGAAATGACAAACTTAGGAAATTTGCATTATTTTCTTGGCCTCTAAGTCCTGCAAACCAAAGAAGGAATTATTATTTCTTAGTCTAAGTAAGCATGTGACCTTATTTGTCACTTTCACATGGATGATTGTAAACCAACCCCATCTCCCTTCTATTCCGGGGTCAAAATTTCTACCACTTGCACTTCACCTGAAGTAGACGCCACCTTGTATAATCAGCTTGTCAATAGTCTCTTATAATTGACTCGTACCCATCTTGATCTTTCCTTTGTCATTGGTGTTGTTACCCGCTATATGCAAACACCCCATTAAAGACACTAGAAAGTAGCAAAAATGATACTTCGATAGTTTTGGGGTACAATTCAGTTTGGGATTCATTACATTTCAGGGGGGACTCCTTTGTTGGTTGGTTTCACCGATTCATATTGGGCTGGCGATCCTGACGATTAGAATTCTACTGCAGGTTATGCTTTCAGTCTTGGTTCTGGACCTGTCACTTGGGCTTGTAAGGAACACAAATCTCTTGCTCTTTCTTTAGTACAAGTAGAGTATTGAGATATGGTTAATGCCATTCAAGAAGCTTTGTGGCTTTGACAAATCCTTTCAGAGTTTGGATTCGAGCATAAGCATCTGACTACCCTTTGGTGTGATAATCAGAGTGCCATCAGGATCGCCAAAGATCCAGTTCAACATCAGCGCAACAAACACATTGAGATACATATGCACTTCATCAGAAAATTTTTCATGATTGTGTTCTTGAAGTGCTCTTTTCCCCTATAGATGATCAAGTTGCAGAGATATTCACAAAGTCTCTTATATAAGTGAAGTTTTCTAAACTTCGATCTATGTTAGGAGTTTAGGAATTTGTCTATAAGGTTTTGTTCTTGAAACAATTGGCAAAATGGCTTGATAATGGGTCACTTTTTGCATAGCAACCCTAGGCCTCCCTTGCATGCAAGGTAAGGTTTAAGTTGTCTCCCAATATCAAATGGGGATCCTTTAGAATGCCACTCCACTCAACCGAATCCCAAAAATCCAGCCTGTTCAAATACGAACCTTAACAGTTTAAGATCCTAACCTACTGCTCCAAGCCTCTAATCTTTCCCTCCAACATGATTCCTGCAATTGTGACAAAGGGATCAGGAATAACCTCTGCAGGGTTCCAAACCGTGAGGAGACCACCAGACAAACCCATAGCATCCAAAGCACAAACTTCCCATCCCGGGAACAAATGAAGGAAAATATCACAAGCCTTATTCACAAAGAACATAGTTTCTTGTATCAAAACCAAATCCAAATGGTTTAACTCAAAAAACCTCTCCAGGGTGTTATACTTAGGGGAGCCCCCAATCCCCCTCACATTAAACAAGAGCATTAACATTATTCCACCCCATCCTTTGCCTGATCTGCTCTAAGGGACCAAAAAACTAGAGAAGTTGAGGGATATCTTGTTGCTACTTTTAGCCTATAAGAGAGAGGGACATTAGGGTCCTAACTCCTGTTCCCTCTTGGCTCTAGAGATTGCTCAGTCGGCTATCCTTTCCTGGGGATTTTTTCCTAAGAGTGACATTTTGAAATATGATGGAATTCATGTGTGAGATCCCAAGCTTCATAGGTTTATCAGAGTATACCATTAAAGGTTGCTTCCCTAGCATAACAATATGCCCAGGGTTCAAAACAGGTCCGTCATGTTCACTATCCTTAGTTGGAGAATCACCCTTCATCATAGAACCTGATATCCCCCCATCCCAAACACTTGAGGGAGAAAACCTAGAAGAAAATTCTTCCTAGACCTCGGGAGGGCTAAAAACATCCGAGGAAACACCAATATCGGCCTTGACCACAACTTCCAGGGGGCTATTTGGGCCACCGGTTCCCCACACCTCAACAAAACGCCAAATCTCTCAATCAAACCCTCACCCCCATTCTCAACCACAAGATTCAAGAAGGAAAAGCTTTCCCCAGGGGACTCAACATAATTCATAGGAGAGGAAAAGAAACCCCCACTCGAAAACCTCCTAGCGCCAGAACCATTCCACATATAAATGCAAGTCTTTAAAATCTCAACTAATTCTTTCATAGAAAGGGAATTTAGAACAAAAAATTAAGGATTTTCAATCTTACTAATAATGGATGCCATTGTCGTGTCCACCAATATTTGTAGCCTGCTCGAAGACCTTGTCTCCCCTTGGTGCATCTGGAGAGTACCAAGAGAACCCATCACTAAATATTATGATGCCTATCTACTGAGATTGGATTTCTTATGACCCAAATCCTCAGAAATATCACACAATTCATCTTCACTCCTGTTACTGGAGCATTGGTTCCTTAAATGCATCATCTCCCTACAAATAAAACAACGAAAAATGAATGTGTTTATAATCCAATCTTTGAGTGAACGTCTCATCTCCCCAGTTGATGACCACTTCTGTAGGAAGCCCTTTTGACACGTCCACCTTGACTATAACAGACGTCATCTGCTTATCAACCCTATACAACATATCCTTTTCCATATGAATAAGATGACCAACTTGGTTTGTCAAGTCCTCAAACACTGGATGAGACCATAGCTGAAGCGGAAACCTTGGCAATAAGCACCACATGTGCCTCAAGACCACTAGTTCATTAAGAGGGTTAAAGGCTATGTGTCACCTGCTCAACACCAGCGAGCCACCCTTGATAATCCATGGCTGAGCAAGGATCTTCTCCACCACCTCCACAGAAAGAAAGTGAAAACAAAACCAACCCTTGACAAAAATACTTAGTTTAGGGAAATAGTTGACCACCGGCTTCCAATTATCCCTCATCCACTCCAAAAAATCCCCTTTCTTGAGCTTATCATACTCCAAACAACCGATAAGGGTTCTCGTTGTTAAGCACGCCACCCAGTCCATTTGCACATCCCTCCCGACCATCGTGTAGATTGGTTCTTCCTAGGCCTTGAATGCCTTCAAGTTCTTTCTCACCTTAGATTTCTTTCCAAACAGATGCCTACCACTGCCGTGGCCACCTTCGGAAGCCCCAAAAACAACCCACTGATCCCACTTCCCAGCGCTATGGTTTTTTGGATCTGTTGACATAGGCAAAATCGATTCCCTTGGTGAACTCAAACCACTTGCTGACTCCTTTGACCCCTCTTGAGCTAAACCAAATAAACATTTTGGTGTCACATGATAGCCACAACCCGACCTCTGTTCTACCACCCATTGACCTTTCATCGGCTAGGTCCGGTCACCCGGGATGACAGGGACAAAACCCCCTGAAACCTTCTCAACCCAGTGATTTCTTCCCATTCCATAACCCACAAAATCTATTGCGATACCAAATGTATTTCCACCATCACTAGTGTGCACCTTCTTCTTGAACTCCTTGTCAAAGAGGAATATACCCCCAGTCGGAGTCAACTTCTGACCCAGTGCCACCCATTCCAACAATTTGTTGTCCAGGTCCGGTTGACTGAAAAACTTAGACTCCACCATTTCCCTATCCTTAACAAGAAATTTACTCCAGAAACCCTTGACCCTACTGCTCAGTATCCATGGCCACCTGACATTTTTTTTTGTTTACAAGTTTATAACTTGTAAACGTATGATCAAATCACATGACATGTATCCACTCCATTTCTAAATATTTAAGCACAAGATCATGGCCTTTTAGCTACTAGAATAAATTTGCACTCATACAACATATGAAATGCACGATAAATGTTGAAGTCCCCGAAGTAAAACTAACTAGGCAGTGACAGATTGTGTACAATGTGTGTGAATTTCAAAGCATTGTCACCAGTGGTAAATTTTGTTGAAGGCATAAAGTTTCAGTTTTATTTTGTAGGAAGAGGGAAACAATAAGGTACTCATATAAATGCAAATAACCAAATCTCCACAACAACTAAATGACAGTGTCAACATGAGATTTGATCTTGTAATCACTTGTCTATTGCCTCATTAACCAAATCCTACTAGGCCAGGATTACACCATTATGTACATGGAAAAGAAGAATGAAAAAGCAAAATTAGAGTTTGAGGACAAGGTTTTGAAACTCAAATGCTTGAGAGATTTGCTTGAACTTGGCCTCAACCTCATTCATCTCCAATATCCTATAGGCATTCCTTCTTCAAAAATATTCCTTTGCATTGCGTCCCACTTAATTGACCCTTAATCCACCCTAGATCAAATTCGAACTCTAAAAAAGGATTGATCCTCTAAGTCAAAATGAGATATAACTTTTTCATAAGGTGGAGGGTTTGGAGGAGAAAGAGAAGTTTTTTCTAATCATAATTTTCACATATGGTAACTAAGCAAAGGGGATCAAAATACAAATTTATTTTTCCAAACAATCATGAAAAATTAGAATTATAATAGAACACCTTTCTTTTGAAAGAAAAATTTAAAAAACAAACCAATAGACGACAAGGATTTAACACTATACTTCATAAAAACTTTAATTGAATCATCATTAAACCACTCAAAGAAAACCAGATAGCAAGCTTTTCATGACATTTGTTTTACTATTTTTTTTTCATCACATCTATTTCTCATTTTGTTCCTTTATACTCACCTTCCTGGCAATTGCTAATTATACCTTCATGACAATTGCTAATAATTTTCCTTTACACTAACCTTTTTCCTTTACACTTTCCTCGCAATTGCTAATTAAAAAACCTTCATGACAATTGCTAATAATTTTCCTTTACACTTTCCTTTACACATTCTTGGCAATTGCTAATTAAACTTTCATAACAATTGCTAATAATTTTTCTTTATACTTTCCTTTACACCTTCGTGGAAATTGCCAATAACACAAAACAATGGTGACACCTTAGCTTTGTCAAAATATGATAAAATTATCAAACTTGACTCCAACGCAAACAGGCCAAAACCGCTAGAAACACAGCTCCATAACATAATTCCGCAATAAATAAAATGAAACTAAGATTCCACCAATTTTTATAACCAAATCTAAAAAACAAATCACAGAAAAAGCTGATCGATTTGAGTGCCAGTTATCCCACGCCTATTGACTTTGTTTCTTATCATACCACTTCCATGAAGTTTCGTCAGTGGCGCCCACGCCGAGACATTATGCCATATCATTCCATTTCACACCAGCCATCGCCTCCGCTCGGTGCCATCTAAAAAGATTTCTCGCCCTATTAATGACATATTGCTTGCCTGCTCTCAACCACACATCCTCTTTCTCTTGAAGAACTTATACATTGAAGCTCAGGTTTCTCCGTTACTCCTATCCTCTCTATCTTGCAGAAGTTATACATTCAAGCTCAGATTTCCCCGTTTTCACACTCCTATCCTCTTTATCTTGCAGAAGTTATACATTTGAAATTCAGATTTCTCCGTTTTCATACTCCTATCCTCTTTATCTTGCAGAAGTTGTACATTCAAGCTCAGATTTCTCCGTTTACATACTCCTCTCTTCTGCTTCTCTCTGCGCTTCGAGTAACGCCGTTACGCCATGGCCAAGGAGATAGAAACCGGAACAACAAGTCAAGTTTTGGGTGAGATTATAAACAAGGGTTTTGTTGCTCAAATCATACAAGAAATAGATGCTCTTATTAACGAGGATCAAAACAATCAGTTCCTGCAAGATAAGTTAGAGCGTCTGAAGGCCCTTTTACAAGATATGTCCACTGCCTTTGAACATCAGAACACAGGCGCGCCCTCAGAGAGCATCGAGTATTGTTTGAAGAGGATGCGTGAAGCCATTCAAAAGGCGAAAGCCCTCATCGACGCTCAGTCCCAACCACAAAAAAGGAGTCGGTATTCGATATTGAACGCCCCCATAGACGCTCAGTCCCAACCAGAAGAAGGGAGTAGCTCTTCGATATCCAACGCCCTCATCGACGCTCAGTCCCAACCACAACAATGGGGTAGGTATTCGATATCCAACTTACTTAATGCTGAAAATATTAGAAAATTCAACGCGGAATTAGATCATCCCTTTCAAGATCTTAAAATTCCCAGAGAAATTAGCAAATTGAACGCCGAATTAGATCAACTATTTCAAGATCTTAAAAATGCCTTTGACATGGTTGCGAATGCTCGGCTGGCGATGATGCCGTTGCAATCACCCGCTTGGCCCCAATCATCTGCATCCGCGCCGCCGCAAGAGACAGATGTCCTACTTCAACCCATGACAGAAGCTGGCCTTTTAGGGCCGCGTTCAATTGAATCTGCTGAGACTCGGCTCCAGATTGTCCTAACCACGCCGCTGCAATCATCTGCGATGCCCCAATCATATGAGACTCAGCTCCAAATTGTTCCAGCCACGGCACCGCAATCATCTTTAATGCCCCAGTCATCAGAGACTCAGATCCGGATTGTTCCAGCCACACCGCCGCAATCATCTGCGATGCCCCAATTTTATGAGACCCAGCACCAGATTGTTCCAGCCACGCCGCTGCAATCATCTGCGATGCCCCAATCATATGAGACTCAGGTCCAGATTGTAGGACGAGCAATTAGATCTGCTGAGACTCAGCTCAAGACATGGATTGAAACTCCACGAGTTCAAGTGATCGCTGTCTACGGCATGCCGGGCGTCGGAAAGACGACGTTGCTCGACAGGGTCTACAAGTTCTACAAGCACACTAATGTCTTTGATAGTGTGATCTGGGTAACAGTTTCTCGAATCTATGAAATTCGGGACTTGCAGGGTCATATTGCAAAGAAACTCGAATTAAACCTTTCCGGCATTTCTGATAGTGATGCTGATACCGCGAAAAGGATGTTGTCTGAAAGTCTTATTGAAAAGAAATTTCTTTTAATATTGGACGACATATGGAGTGCACTGGACCTGAAACAATTAGGTGTGGCATTTGGGACTGATAAAGGTAGCAAAGTTGTATTTTCTACACGCCACAGAGATTTAGCGTTAAGTGAGGCCGATGAGTCCATAAATGTGGAATCCTTGTCGAAGGACGAAGGCTGGGAATTGTTCGCGAGAGTTGCTTTCAAAGGCGGCCACGTTCCAGAGGAACTACAGGAATGTGCCAGAAAAATCGCAGACGAGTGCGAAAGTTTGCCCTTGGCCATAACCGTAGTGGCCTCAGTAATGAGAGGCAAAGGCACAAAAGTAGATGACTGGAATTCTTGTTTGTTTCTCATGAAAAATGCAGATCGTTCTTTTGCAGATACACATCCCTCTGTTAACCATCTACTCTACCAACGAATAAGATGGAGTTACGATGACCTGCCCACAAACTTGCAGAATTGTTTTCTTTACTGTGCTCTGTTTCCAGAGGATGAGCAAATTTGGGTGGATGAATTGGTGCGAATGTGGATTGCTGAGGGATTCTGTAAGAGCAATGACAGAACCTATTCAATGGACATGGCCATCGGGTACAGCTATGTAAAGCTTCTTATAGATCGTGGTTTGTTTCAGAGTGGTAATTTTGGAAAGCAGGCCATGGACAAAATTGTCATCAAACCTGTAAATGTGTGGAAAAAGAGGTTTATAACAGTGCACGACGTTATTCGTGACATGGCTATCTATATTGCGGAGGTGGAGCAGGATAAAAAACATTTATGCCGTGCCGGAGTACAACTCAAATGTTTCCCACGTAATCCGACTCAGGATTGCAAAAGGATGTCACTCCGTCGTAATCAAATTGAATCTGTGCCAGAGGATTTTCCATGCAAACAACTTGTGAGTCTAATCTTATCCCAAAATCCATTGGTTTCTAATGTTCGAGGCAGCTTTCTAAAGAATCTCAGTTCTCTAAGAGTTCTGGATCTGTCCAATACACAAATAGAGTCGGTGCCAACATCTCTCACTCAGTTGAGGCTTCTTGATCTCTCCAGTACCCAAATAAAGTCGGTGCCAACATCTTTCACTGAGCTCCAGTTTCTCACATTGCGAAGTACTTGCATCAAGGAATTGCCCAGAGAGATAGGTAATCTTTCTGACCTTCAATTTTTAGATATTTCAGAGTGTAAATATCTAACATCATTACCAACAGAAATATCTCAACTAACTTCATTGAAAAGACTACATTTGAGTATGGGTATGGAAAACGCTGTGAAGGATCCCACAAATATAATGGCCCTGAGGGGTCTTAAACATCTGATAGAGTTCCATTTATACATGTTTTTTAAATTTGAAAATCATGAAATAATGGGAACCATAATGGGATCATGGGTGGAAATGAGACATTTATATTTGCATTATAATCACATGATTCCTTCGAAGTCCAATCTTCCGGAGGAAATGCAGAATATGAAGAACTTGGAGACTCTTGTGTTATATGATTACAGAGGAACACGGTTGCCAAATTGGGTATGTGAGTTTCAACAATTACAGAGGTTAGAAATGGATTCTTGTGGCAATGTGAAGGAGCTTCCTCCATTGGAGAGGTTGCCACGTTTGAAATTTCTGAAGTTAAGAAAGTACACCGATGTGAGGAACTTGGGGATACGAAGTGGATTTCCAGAGTTAGAGATACTGCATTTGTCAGATATGACCAAGCTTCGAAGTATAGGTGTGTTTGAAGAAGGACCACTACCTAAACTCCATGTTTTAAAGATTAATAAGTGTCCACAATTGAAGAAATTGCCTATAGGGATGGATAAGTTACCCAATTTAAGAGCATTATATGGTCATAGAATTAGTTGGTGGGAAAGATTAACTTGGGAGGATCATAATATGAAAATATGCCTCCAGAAATTATTTAAGGAAATTTAGACGGGGAATGAAAACTTTATAGTGTAATATGCTGCCTTCTGGGGTTGTAGGTTTTTTACTTTTAGGCATAAATGATGTTTTAGTTTTTTGCTTTCCTGGAAAGTGTGAGGACTGTTGATGGGATAGGTTAAGATTAGCTGGTTTTCTCCTATGTGCAATGAACTGCTTTTTACTTTGACAAAAACAGAGTTTGTAATTTATATGTTGATTCAGTTGAATATCATATATATAATTTTTCCTGTGTTGAAAAAAATATATACTGCTTTCAAATATGTGATGAAATAAATAAATATATGATATTTCAAATATGTTGATGTTGTGTATAATTTGTAATGATATTTGTTGTATAAATATTTTTTTTAATTTTATTTTAATTGAAATTTGAAAAAGATGATTTCAAAATATCTGTGATTCATTTAATGAAATCATAGAATATTAGAAAAGTTATTTTTTTGGAAGTAAAAAAATTAATTTTTATAATAGATATTTTATTTAATAATATTTTTCAATTTAAATTAAATGTATTTGTTTTTTATTAATTATATAATTAAATTATTTTTTTAACATTATTTTTAGATTTTTATAAAATAGATTAATTTTTTAACAGAAAAAAATAAATAAAAAAGCAAACAACTTTCTTCTTGTTATTCCATAGAATCAAGGAAGAAACTTGCAAAAAATTGCAAGCCTTTACATGATAACAATAAGTTCATCTCAGGTATAATTAAATTATTTTTAGATTTTTATAAAATAGATTAATTTTTTAACAGAAAAATAAAATAAAAAAACAAACAACTTTCTTCTTGTTATTCCATAGAATCAAGGAAAAAAACTTGCAAAAAATTGCAAGCCTTTACATGACAACAATAAGTTCATCTCAAGACTATTCTCCATAGAGTCACAGCTGTCCATTAAATTCAAATACAGAAACTGTTATCCAATCAAAACATACAGTCCCCAGGAATTTAGTAATGTACAATATTATCAGAAAAATTTTGAACTATTCGATCATCAGAACACAGACTATCTGGATAGTGAAAACACTAGATAATACATACTACAGAAAGATATAGGAAGATCCATCCGAGATAAGGGCTTCTTCCATGAATTCCTTACAAAAAGATAACCTTAAAACACTAGATAATACATACTACAGAAAGATATAGGAAGATCCATCCGAGATAAGGGCTTCTTCCATGAATTCCTTACAAAAAGATAACCTTCCCACCCCCAGTGGCCTTCTTTGACAGGATGTCAACAACAATATTATACTCCCGATATATGTGAGAAATAGATATATCTGAAAAAGAGTAACATAGTAATTTTTTGACACCATTGCTCTAAAGAGATGACTTGCATCTTTGAAAAACCATTTCCCCATTTCACAATCACCTAGGAGTCCCCGAAAACCTGTAGAAAAACAAGGCCAATATTCAGAGCTAAAATACAAAAGTCACCAAAGGGCTAGTAATTCCAGCTCTAGTATTGGTGCCTTGTCCACAGTTCAATCATAATTTATAGTAATGGGAATCATTAAGCCTTAAAAAACATGCCACTTCCACACTCACCATGTTGAGCTGCCTCATCAAAGTACCCAACAGCCACTTGGATATTGAGAGCAGGCTCAGCAATCAATCTATCTTTCTTTTTCTTTACCCCTTTAAAGACTTCTTTATACCAGCTCAAAATTCTGTTACAGTTAATGAATACATTTTGTTACTTATCTTCAAAAATTGTTGAATTCCTAATTCTCCAGATGCCCCAACAAATGAATATTGGCAGCACCTTATGATTGTGACAAGTCTGCACCCAATTCCTAAAATTTTCTTCAAACAGTAGCAGTGCCCCTACCTGGGTAAGCTGGAGATCATCATATATTTCTTTCCAAATCCTTTTACCAAATGAATAAACAGATGCTCCACAAATTCAAATCCAGTGTGACAGAGAGTACGCCAATTTGGTCCAGATCACCCCCTTTGGTACAAATTATCCCAAGTCAAGATACAATGTTCTAAACACAACCAAAAGAAACACTTAAGTTTCAAGGGAACCTCCCATTTCCACAGTCTGCTATACCAACACTTAACTTCATTATTAAGATACAATTCTCTAAGCACAACCAAAAGAAACACTTGAGTTTCAAGGTAACTTCCCATTTCCACAGTATGTTATACCACCACTTAACTTCATTATTACTGTATGACTGAGAGATAACATTATATGCTTCTTTTGCGCTTACCAACGCAGAGAAATTATTCCGGGTACTATGCCAAAATGTCTACGTCATCAGATAGTATGATACCATTCCTATTAGGCAACTTATATAAGAATTCCATTCTACAGCCTACTGACCCTTAAGACCCAGGTCCTCAGCCTGTAACCAATATACCTCATCCAAGAGGGTCTCTTAATATGATCCAAAGTAACAAAACCAAACTCAGCAAGATAATCAATGACATATGTCTGTAAAATTAAAACACTTCATCTATAATATTTAAGTAGCAGTATTTTGTTTTAACTTTTATCAGATATTTGCCCATCAATTTTGAATCCTGAATCCAGTTATCTCATCAGCATCCAAGATTGATGAGATCAAAGTGTTTAACAGGATCGAACTATTGGAGCTAACCCTAATGACCTTTCTATGTATATAATTACCTGGCGAGGGAAAAAATCTAATGCATCCCAATCCAGGGGTCTGATCTGCAAATTGAAACAACAGATCTATCACTAAAGCGGCATTTCTAGATTTATTGAACATAAAATTTCACATTTACAGTACAGATCAATAACTAGCCAAGTTTTATTGGAACCACAAACCCCTGACGCATTTAAAGGTCTATCACTGAAAATGAATTTGCAATTATATTCTACTGAGCTCAAAGCAAGCATGTACATTCACTATTTCTAGATCATAAAATAAATTGCAAAATAGATATATTCAAGGCATAAAATTGCAAACCCCAGCAGATAGATCTATCACTTAACCGACATTGTGCATATCTATTGAACATTTCTCTTCAGGTAAGTTCCATTGACATCAGATTTTTTTTGTCTCTGAAATTTTAAATGAAATTAATTAATTAATTTGAAGGCTGAGCCTGTAATTTCAGTCGCGCGGTTATTTTCATTATTTGTTTTTCCAAGTTTTTATTTTATCCATTTTAGCCTCAACGTTAATAAATTAGCGAGGGCTAGTTAAGTGACTGGACACTCAGTGAGCACTTGGAATATCTAGAAAAACATTTCAATTTTGAGTTTCAATTTTATAATTTTGCAGAAAAACATAAAGGAGTGAGAGACGTTTAATCTCAATGAGATCAAAAGAATATATTTAATTTTAATTTTGCAATTTTGAGTTTTAATTTTTTTTCAGAAAAAAAAACATATTATTAATATTCAAAATTTGAATCAAATAATACATAGATGTTCGACTTAGTCAGCATAAATACATATTAACACATCTCTTATTTGACATTATATTGCTTTAAAAAACATGAGAATATGATGAATCTCATGTTCTTGATGATGTTTTTGTTTGACGGTGCAATTGATATGGATGTCTTTGATTCAAATGGATGTTTTTGTTTCAAGGCCTTGCACCTTGTCTTAAGCTTTTTAAGTAAGGCCATTTCAATCATTACCCATGGATGGAGGTTCTAAAAATTATTGCTATAAAATTATTTAGGTGAAAACTTATTTGGTACATAATTAATCAAACTTCTATAGTTGTAGGGACTTTATACTATGCAACAACTTAAGGTAGTGGTCAAAAATCCAACGAAATGACTTGTATTCATGATCTTAGGAATAGTTGTAACAACCCAATCCAACATGAATTGGATGGGAGGGTGGTGACTTGATGGAGATTATCTCCAAGTCTTTCAAATAATTTCAGAATCATCAAATACTTGTACTCCCATGCCTTGATGAAGACCAATTGTTGGTCAAAACACGAAGTGTCAATTTTCCACCCAACCAATGCAATATCTAAACCTAGGTGATGCCTCTTGAGTAGGGCTTAATATAGGGAAACACTCCCAAAGTGTTGTATGCAAGTCAACACACTATTCCCGACAAACAATAGCAATGGGCCAAGAATCAAATTGAAACAACTATTGTGTGGTGGAGAGGCACCTCTCAAGGTTATGCTCTGCAAGAACACTTCCACTCTAGTTCTTATCAACATACATACATACATGTATATACTAGTATATGTCCTCACCATTTTGACCCACATTGTAACATGTAACCAATCTAATTCATCAAGGTTCTAGTTTTATTCGCCAATTCAAATGATATGCTAAGTGAAAGGGTGGAAAAAGTCAACCATTAAAGCAAATTTGGGGTCTAAAATGGGCCTCATAAAAAAGATTTCCAATTAAAATGGGCCTCATAAAGAAAAGCCAACTAAAATGGGCTTCATAAAAAAAAAGATCGAACCAATAGAATTTCAAGAAAAAATTCAACCATAATGGTTGACTTGGCATATTTGTCATAAACAACTATTTTTTCTTTGTATTTTCAACATATCTCCATGTGGTTTTACTCAAATTTCGAGTGGGAGCACTCATTGGATGTAGAATTCAATTCTGCATCTAACGAGTACCCACACTTTTAAAAGTAACATGTATTTTTCCATGTATTTCTCATTTTTTCGTGGGGTGGGGTTCATCAAAAGTATGCATTGTGGGTACTCGTTAGATGCGGAATTGAATTCTGTATCCAACAAGTGCTCCCACTCGAAATTTGAGTAAAACCACAGGGAGATATGTTGAAAATACGAAGAAAAAATAGTTTTTTTTTTCTCTTCTTCCAAACTTCATAAATATTATTTTATTGTTTTAACTATTATTTTATTATTTTCCTTAGGAGGCCTATTTTAGACCTCAAATTTGCTTTCATGTGTTTTGTATCCTTGGCTCTAAGGTTCATATCCTTTCGCTCTAAGGTATTCAACAAATGGAAGAGGGATTTTTGGTCAAATCTTCAACCATGATGCTCTACTCATGGTTTGTTTATAATGGTGAAATTATGTTAGCGTGATCTCAACATCATTTTTCACATGGTCATAGAGACATTGATATAGGTAACTTCATCCGTTGGTCTTGTTAATGTTGAATGTCTCTATGGGTTGGGCTTGGGGTCCATGATTGCCATTGGTGGACAAGGGCCAAAGTTTCTCCTCCCCTATTGAACTTAATACTCAAGTCGACGGTTATAAATAAGGGATGGGCTCATGAGGTCATGGCTACTTTGTGACTTTGTTGGGTTCAACCTACATGCTTATTCTCCCCCTCTACATAATTTTGATAAGTGATTCTCCCTCCAACTTAGGGTGATATGGTTGCATGCTTATCTTACTATCTACGATTTAATCTTTTTCCTCCCTTACAAGTCTAGTAAGGTAGAGGATCAACACAATTTTCCTTAGCATCACTACTTCTCCTTGACTCTCAACTTGGGTCTCTCAAGTTCTAGGTAGACGATACATTTTTTTAACTTGTTAACTTGATGGGTTGAGGTTCCGTGTTTTACTCCATGCATTGTATATAGGGTTTCCCATGAATTTATTATTGTCAACTTATTTCAATATAAGGGATTGTTCAATGTATAATTATTTTATATTTATTTGTTATCTATGCTCATGAATGATCAATTACTTTCTCTCTCTCTCACACACACAACTTGTCTTTAAAATATGAGGCTTGATTCTTATCAAGTTCCCTTCATGTCTAGCGATTCATTTTCTAGGGTTTATAGCCCTAGTGTTATACATTTCTAATTCTAATGGAGGAGATTAGTTCTGCTACAATGCCACATCAAAATGCAATCTAATAGTTTTGATTTTTAACTTTTCTTTTTTCTTCCAAATACAACTGAGTTCTAATGGCTCTGCATGCTTTCATTCCCTTTTGAATTGATTCCATGGTTTAAATTAAACTTTAGGAGCTTCCTTGTTATTTCTTGATGAAAAAAAAGAGAATAGACTTAAGGAAAAGAAGACACCTTAGGTAAGGATGCATAGGGTTCCACTAGTGCTTTTTAATTATTTTAATATAAAGAAAGATAATAGGTCATGGTCATGGTTATTAGCTTGTTTAGAGTTTATACCAACATTTTTTTTTCTTTGCAAAGGAAATCTAACTATCTATTCTAAACATACTAACAAAATAAATCTTGCAAGAAAGAATCTTGGCATACTTTAAAGGATTCAATTCCATTCTACTCTAATCTAGACTAACTATCCCCACAATAATCAATGTACAAAATGAAGACGCAATTATAGTTATTGTAATATAAGAGTAAAATGTAAGGTCTAACAATAAAGACTACTATACAATTTAATTTGACTTCATATACTTATGTAAAAGTGAAAAAATGAAAAGAAACAAACAAGCACAATAATAAATAAATAAAAATTAAATTACTAAATAAATCAACAAGATTGATAATTTACTGGTCAAGAACCCTTCTTGAATGAACCCACTTAGGTCAATTATGTTCTTCATCGCATATTGATATGATGTTACATCCATTGAAATCCATCTAACTTCCAATTGCATATTTTCCCTAGATGCACCTAGTTATGATAACCTAGCTAGTTTAATACCACTTTGTAATAGCCTAACCTAGCATGAACTTGTTGGGAGGGTGGTTACTTGATAGGAATTCTCTCTAATCCTTTTAAATAATTTCATAATCAAATAAAATAAATTCAATAAGCAACAAAATCATTAAATATGTGTACTCCCATGCCTTGATGAAGACCTCCTCATGGTCCAAACTAGTGCTCCAATGCCAAAATGTCAATATGAGGAAAATCACGTTCAAGGGTTGATTTTCTACTGGACCAATGCAACACATGAAACTATGTGAACCTCAATGAGAATATTGGGCAACACTCCCTAAGTGTTATATCATAAATTAACAAACTCTACCCAACAAAAAATAACAATGGGTTAGACATTCAACCAAAAAATTATTGTGTGATGGAGAAGCCTTTGTACTTACAACACCCTCATATCTCTTAGGGTTATGGTGTGCAAGAACACTTCCACTCTATCTCTCTGTACTATAGTACATCTAGTTATGGAGTTCTTCTACAAGATCGTCACTTCCACTATAGACCCTAATACAATAGTACTCCTAGTTGTAGAGTCTCGGGGCCCAATTCAATTGCAAGCCTCACTAATGAGCATTAGTAACCCCATTAAATCTAATACACCCCCCGCCTCCTTTAGTTGCTCAACTAAATCTAGAGTATTTTTTAGACTGCCCCCATAAAATCACAATTCCAGAACAATTCCTCTTTCTCAAGATATCAATTAACAATAATCTACCCCATGTCACTCAAGGCAATAATTCTCTTTTCTAATCTCCCATAAGGTTACAACTCATTCCCAATAAAGTATTTTTGGATTTCCCATCTCCCTTTCAAAGGTTATTTACCATACTTGAATATAATTAGGGAAAAATAGTGATTAGAAGTAAAAATGTTAAAGTCATAAAATATGTATATGGTGAAGTAAACTCATATCCCTTAGGTGTTTAACCCTAAATCAACTCAAGAACCATTTTTCAAGTGCTCTATATCAATATTTCCCTTCCCAAGTCTCACAAGGTGCTATCCTCTAGGATGGACATCTTAAGTCTTCCCTCTCTTTAACCTTAGTGTTTTTTACTAACATTTTAAGCTACTAAGATCTCAACTTGTATAAATTAGTACTCTTTTAAAACTTTTTTAGAAATAAAAATTAGAAGACTAACTCGTTGTATGACAAAGATTGTGAAATTACTAGGATAGCCATTAAAGATGCCTCTAATGACTCCCTTAAGGCTATAAAACAAAAAAATTACAAAGCGCTACCTATATAGAAAAACAAGAGCTACATGTAGCTTAGTTCCCTCCTTTTGAATAAGAAAATAATTTATTTTTTACAAATAAATTAATTAAATTTATGAATGCATATATCTTTTTGTACCAGAGAAGATACAAATTATATATATCACTCATCCCTTGACGTTCTCACTTAAACCAAGTACAACTTAGAAACAAATAAACCATATTTATTTGTATTTATTATTTGATAAAATAAATGTTAAAACATATAGATAATACAAATATACCTATAATTACTTGTACCAAGGCATTGTAAGTTTCATCCCTACTGTAAATTACTAATTAACAACTTTGATTTTTAATTTTTTTATTACAAAGTTCATAATTAATGTATTGTTGGTATTAAGTTTCAATGCAAATATTAATATATGAAATTTTGTCCATTTTTAGAATATGATAAAATTGGTTGTGGTTAAGATGAATTAATAAAAGAAGGTAAATAGGTTGAAGTTTTAGATCTTCTTGTCTTCTTATAAAAGTCTATTATAAAATCATATAAAAAGATAAATTTAGCATTCTTAAAATGTTTATATAAAAATAAATAACTAGTTAAAAAATCACCTACATAACTTTTTTAAGAAAACAAAATATAAAATAACTATAATATTGTAAAAAAATATAAAACAACTATGATGTTGTAATTTGATAAAAACATTTATTTTTAAAAAATAAAAATTTAAGTATATCATTTAAAAATAAATTTCATTACTAAATAAATCTAACTTATATATTACATAAATACCTCTCTTTATATTATTTATGGTATATTGGTAAAAATATTTATATTTTCAAAATAAAGATTTTAAATATCAAATTTTATAAGATCTCTCAAACATATTAAATGTAAAAATATAATTTTAAAACTAAAAATAATCATTAAAATTAATATTAATATAAAAATAATTTGCTTTATTTAATTTCCATTTTCACACTAAAACCTAATCACTTTTAAACTTTGATTAAACTTTGATTTGTTTCAATTGTATTTATATTTATTATAAATTAACTAGCGAAATTATTATTTTGGTTAACTTCATTCAAAATTAAAATTGCTTACATCAATTTTCTTAATTAATTTAAAATTGTTACAAAATTGAGTTGAGTTGCTTTTGGCTTTCACTGGGACATAATTTTTTTGTGATATCCTTGAACATATTTTATTATTTTAAAAATCAAATTCAGTTTTGAGTTGCTTTTGGCTTTGAGTAGCTTAGCCTTGGACATAATTTTATTGTGATATTCTTCGACATATTTTATTATTTTAAAAATCAAACTCAAGTTTGAGTTGCTTTTGGTTTTTAGTAGCTCAGCCTTGGACATAATTTTTTGTGATATCCTTAGACATATTTTATTATTTTAAAAATCAAATTGAACATATGCATGGAGTTTTTCTAAAGTTATCTCTCCTTGGACATCCACATTTAAAGTTGGTGTATTTTATTATTTAAAAAAACAAATTTAATTGAACATAATTTTTTTTAATATCCTTGACATATTTTATTATTTTAAAACAAATGCATGGAGTTTTTATAACGTTCTCTCTCCTTAGACACCCACATTTAAAGCTAGTGTATTTTATTATTTTAAAAAACAAATTTAATATATGTATGGAGTTCTCTTTTCTATTGATACATTTACATTACATAAAATCTTATCTTCTAAAGACATAGTAAATATAAATCATTTTTCAAAGTTAAAATTATACATATATATCAGTTCTAATGATCAATGATCATAACACAAACATGCAATGGATAAGTTGCATTAGTAACATTAACCTATAAAAGAAAAAATAAGAGAATAAAAAAAAAACAAAGCTTTCATGCTAATTTCTCCCACAGTGAACCAAAATACTAACCAGAAATATTAAATGTACTTGTCTTGATCCGTTTTCAGAACATGGTGAAAAGCTAGAAATAAGTGGATCAAAAGGCAGCTAAATTTTCCCTAACTTGAAAGCACCGGCAGTTAAATGAAGGGATCTATTAAGCAATCTCTACCACAAGAAATTCAAATACTGTCCCATAATGTCTTTAAAGCCCTTCCTGTTGACAAAAACTATTAAATTTAACTTGTTTTGCCCAACTTCCATACTATAGTGAATAGCGGGAAAAAAGCAGATCAAAAGCTAACTAAATTTTCCCTAACTTGATAATGCCTACAGTTAAAATTCCGAAATATGCTTTTCTGTCACAATAACTTGAATTACCAGCCAATAATTTCCTTTGAAGTTAAGACCCTTCTGCCAACGAAAAACTATTAAACTTAACATGCTTTCCCTATTACCAGAATAGGGTAAGTCTCTATAGTTTAGCTCAATCAGTTGGTGCACTATTGGCAGGCATTGTTGGTAATCCACCAGGTTATACAGGTCTCTGGTTTAATTCCCATGGGCACAGGCACAGTTAGTCTTCACTGTTCACTTTACACTGGGTACCATGGTTTAATTCCCATGGGCACAGGCACAATTAGTCTTCACTGTTCACTTTACACTGGGTACCATCCTCAGAATGGAGGGAAGTGTCCGGGAGTTTCCTATAGAGTTATTTTTAAAGAAAAAAAATACCAGAATACAGTAGCTTAAGGTTAAGCTCAATTAGTTGTTACCAATGTGGTTTGGCATTTGAATACAGTAACTTAAGGAGTTATCCCAAGCAGTTGTTTCCAATGTAGTTCGGCATTTGGCTAATTCTGAGCCAACAAGTGTATAGTTCAAATCCCTCTTTGGCCTTCAATTTCTTCGGGGCTGTCTATGCACTTGGGTTACTGTGATTGTAGTCAAATCCTAAAATATCAAGGGATGGTGCTACTTTGATTTGGGTTTCATTTCTTATTTAATGCATGTGATCCTGATGGGTATATTTTTGCGAAGGCATAGTAACCTAAGAAGCTGTTTGCAAATTGCGAATCCATGAATAATGAATTCGAATCGTTATCTAGTTCAATTTTGCTTGTTTGGTTCTAAGGCTTAGGACTTCTATTTTCAACTTTGGCATCATGCTGGAAATAAAAGATAATTGTGATAATTGTAGCAGAATTTTTGGATTTTAACTGTCTGTAAATATCTACACACTAAAAAATAGAAGACAACCTAAAATATTAGCAAATTGGGGAACCTAGAGATCCTACCTTCTAACATCCGAAGAATTTCAATAAATTGGCTGAATGACTTCAATTTTTACATCCTAAGAATGTTCAAAATAGACTGTGAATATGTCTACATTTTTTTATTTTTTCACATTTTGGGGCACTTTTCCCATAAATGCCAGATTGAACTCTTGTTCTTTCATAAAGTTGGCGCAATACTGTTTGTAAACTCTCCATCAAAATTTCTGTCTCATATTTTGTAAGCCTGATGAGTTTCACTTCGTCGAAGTTGGTTCTAAGGCAAAATTATTTGTCAATTATTCTATTCTTCTACAAATTGATGTAAAACCTATTATCATTTCAAAATATGCAAATCGTTTGTCACTGCTTGCATAAATTATTTGCCGAAAAGCATGCTGCTTCGCTCGGAAACATGTGAAATAAGAGGTGACACTTACACTAAATTTTGACAGAGCAGTATCCCGAAATTATTGAAAAGAAATTTTAACTAGATATCCAGAAATTTCTCCTTAAACTTATATCCTAAGTATCATGGGAGTTGTGTTCTTCCTATTTGTACCCATCGGCCATCCCCATCTATATACTTGAAACCTATCTGTACCCTACAGTACCCCAATTATTTTGGGTACCTCTGCTTCACCTCGGGGAAATTCACACACGTACCCCAATTATTTTGGGTAGGTTGGCGCCAAGTTTATCGTGATGTTTTTTTAATATCAAAAAAACCTTAATAAGGTTCCATTTAAAGTGTACCCAATAGGAACCCGAAATCAACTATAAGTGCTGCTCCCTTTTATATCTTTAAACCCTAATTTCATGCTCACGTTTGCATTTTCAGTTTGGCTATGTGAGCTTGGAAAAGACCAGCAGAGAAGAAGAGAGGAAATAGGGTAGTGCTTGTTGTTTTTATTGCAGGAAATTAGTGCCCAATCCAACAGTTTAATATTAAGCAGTCTTTATCGTTATCGACATTATTCTCTTCTCCAATCCTCATATTTGACTTTCAACAAGTTTAAAGTTTCAGATTTTTCTATTTGTCATGCCATGCCATGTAAATTGAACTGAATCAGTGATGATTTACATTAATTTCAGTTCTCTTTTCTTTCCATATATTAATAATTTAATATATGTATAAAATTTGATATATCTGCCCTTGACGTACCCATCTCCTATTTTGAAATGCGTGTCTCATCCCCTTATTCATACCCTGGCAATTTAGGTTATATCCCATGTTAAAATAGTAAAACCTAATATATTTAAGGATTATTTTGTTTGCAGTCAATTTAAACAATAGAATATCTTTATTGAAAGGAGATAAATGAACTAGATATTCTGTTGTTCATTCATGGAGTTATGTCTATTACTTAAATTAGTAAAACTTGATTTATATGTTTGAAGATTTGCACATAGGTGTGTTAAAAGATTATGTTTGGGATTTTTTGGGTGAATCGATTTTAAGTGTAGGGTATATTTTCCATCTTTGTATTTACAGAGGCAAGGTGCACTGTATACCTAGAGTGGAAGAGATGTATGAGTGGGTGGGATGAATATCACTAAAATGGAATAAAACAACAGGCATTAACAATACATAGATCCATTGTAACCCCTAGTATTTTAAGCACTGAGAGGTTTTCAGCTGGGACATTTTAATTCCTCTTGGTACTTAAATGCTAGTTATGCATCTCACCAGGTACTTTCAGGGACATATAGCTGCAAACATTAATGACAAAATAACTCAATTGAACATATTGGTGCAATAGTAATAACATATCAAGTTAAAGAAGCCCAAGAACACTTAAATACTGTTAGAGCCCAAATCATCCAACCTTGGCTTGACAAGCCCTGATTAATATATTAGCTAATCAATAAAATTTTGAGAAGACCTTAATAACAAAATAGTTAATCAATACTAACATACCCTCAAAGTGGGGAAAGCAATGTTGAAGGGAATCGAAGAGTGGATGTGTTGCACAAAAATGGGAGGTTCATTTTTCTTTGGATGGTGGAAACCTAACTGTTTGGCTTATGCTTGAGTTTCTTGTTTGTTTTGTATGCTTGAGAGTGTATTGCAATACTCCTCATTTCTTGCTTAGTTAATTGATCTTGTCCATGATATGGACTGGAGGATCCACCCAACAGGGTTCATGTGTTTCTTATTATTCATTTGTATGTGTCTATTGCCAATAAAAAGGAGCTCTCAACAGACAAATCGTGTAGTAACTACAACCACTCCTCGAGCTTCATGTTGCAACCACGTGTAAAATTTATAATACATAGTACATCAACATGCAATTAAACACGTGATAATACATTTATGATACAAATTCAGGGAACATAGCAACTCGTACACCAAGAATGAGAATGTTGAGGATGATTGAATACCTAAGCTTCTGAGAAGGCTCTCAACGTCACCCGAGTTGACTGAAGTTACTTGATTGAGTCCACAAGTGTGCATGTGCGATGGGTAATGATAATGATAACATTTGCTATCAATACAAGAAAATCTTTGAACTTTTCTCAGATGTGAGAATTATCCTCACAAGAGAAAATAGGAGTTAATAGATTTGAGGCTCAGAGAGGTCTCTTTGAAGATATACGCAATCAACTACTTACAACACAATATGTTGTTGCATAAACAGTTACCAAGACAAGAAATGAATGCTTGAAATTGAACAGAGGCAATTTCATAATACAAATCAAATTTTCCACCCAACAGGCTTCAACAATATCCCTCAAACTTGTAAAATTGGTAAAATTGGTGAATGAAATTCTCTTCTGCTAGAATTAGCCTGGAGGTAAATAAATGCACGCAGAAACGAATGATTTAACAACTTATTTTGCACCAAGCAAAATTGTATTTTAATTAAATATTTTTTCTATTTGAAATTATTCTCAAAATTGCATTAAGAAAAGTGAGGTTTTCTTATCACTACCTCATTTTTATGTAGAACCTCACTAAAATAAATTTTTACACAATTATTATTTTTTATTTCTCTTTTTTTAAGCAAGATGAAATATCTTCTATTAACTATGAGATTACATATTGTAAAGAAAACAGAAAAGTGAGGTTTTCTTATCACTATCTCATTTTTATGTAGAACCTCACTAAAATAATTTTTTACACAATTATTATTTTTTATTTCTCTTTTTTTTGTAAGCAAGATGAAATATCTTCTATTAACTATGAGATTACATATTGTACAGAAAACATTGTGGTTGGCCCGCCACCTTTGAGGTTGGGCCGCCACCTGAGAAACCAGGCCAACCAACAGTAGCAAGTCAATCTGTCTTAGGAGGCCAATGTTTAACAGCAAAAGGAAAATTGTGCCCTAAATAGAGTCTGACAGAGTTATTACAAGCAACATAGGATCCAAATAAAAAGGTTTCAAAACTTGCCCCAGGTTTGAACAAAGACGGATAAAACTCTCAAGACCATCAAGCAAAACTAACCAAAAGCAAAAAAATAGGCAAAACAAAGAAACTACCGGCATTATCTTGGCATAGTCTCATCCGAAGAAATCATGATGTGGTCTTCTCATGGACTCTCACCTTCATCAGTTGCCATCTGGTACAGATAAAAATAAACGAGAACTGGAACTGATACAAATGTTGGAATCTCCAAGCCTCCTAGCCCCAAATTCCAAGACTAACGCAGCAAAACCTGCATTTATAAAAAAAAATTTAAATGGCAACCGGGAAACTGTGGAAGTTCCAAGCCTCGTAGCCCCAAAGCTGAAGAATACAATTACAGAGACAATGTATATGAAAAGACAATACCATGAAAAGAGAAATTTACAACCAAAATCTTAAAACTTATATTTGAAATTTACACCCAAAATCTTAAAACTTATATTTCACAATCTAAAGCTTCTCCTCAATTTCATCTCAAATGCTCGGGGGCTGTCCGTGCAATGTGTCACAGAATTATTCTGTAGATCACATCTCCAGCATCGATCCTGCTCTTATTTGTTGCTTTTCTGAAAAGCTGAATTCATTTCCTCTGAACGAGAACGACTCAGAGGACATGGTTTTGTATGGATTTCTCAAAGAAGCCATCAGCCATGGTTGGGAGTCCATTCGCACTCCCAGTCCCGTGCCCAGCAGCAGTACTAGTTGTCATCCGAAATGGCGCGGTTGAGAGAAAACCGGTTCAGATATCGAAACTCGCAAAGAAATTAGAAGCGGAGGTCTCTGGTACTGGTGAAAGGCATTACAGAGGAGTGAGGAAGCGGCCATGGGGGAAATATGCGGGAGAGATAAGGGATTCAACGAGGCACGGAACCCGCATCTCGTTGGGGACTTTTGAAACGGGCGAGGAGGGGCCATGGCTTATGATCAGGGTGCCTTCTCCATGAGAGGCTCCAACGCCATTCTGAATTACCCCTTGAAGTCGTTTGCAGCTCCTTCAAGCGCCGCTAGGTCCTCCAGATTCCAGCGTCAAATTATCTGGCGGTTCCTCTGAAATATCCTCCGGCGTGACCACCTCCAGTACCCAGCTTTCTGACTGTCATAGCCGGATCCAGCCTCTTGACTAATATAATTCCAGCACAGCCACCTCGGCTCCTGAGAGGCCCGCCACCATTAGGCTTGATTCACGCAGAAAAAGACACAGGCCAATTCCTTCTCCGGCAGATAAGTTGATGAAAAATACATTAGATGAAGGCCAAAACGTCCACAAATCTAGCGGAGTATTACTCAAAGCGTGAAGAAACTATAACAATGGAATGAATTTCGATGTAGAAAAGACTAGAAGCATTAGTTGGCTGCAGAACTGTCAACTTTTATCAGACTGACATGTATGTATGTTGTTCAGTCGTCAGTCCCGTCAGTTTACTGAGTAAAAAATATTTATATGTTAACATTGGCAAGGTTAAAGTCTTTAAAGTCTTGTTATATTTTTATTTATTTTTCATTTGTTTTAATGCTGGTAAATGAGAAAAAAACAGAAATAAAAGAAGAAGGAAGTGCAGAGCCCAAAGGCTCGCACAAACATATAGGAATGGTAAAAATACCAATTCAATTAATTAAGAAAAGATGATTACATTAAATAGCTTATGCTATCTCAAACAAACCTAAATCTAGATCTTATAAACTTGGATCTTAAACAACTCATCAAATCTAGAAGATTCACAATATCTAAAATCTTATTTTTACATTATTCCAACATCCTCCCTTAATGTAGAAATTGATCACAATACTAAATATGCCTGTAGTTTCAGGCTTACAAATCAGCAAAGCAAATTAACGATCTAGAGTTCCAAGCCTTGAACTCTACAGTCCTCCTTCTGCTTCATTTTGACCTTAGTTGCTGTAAGATAATATTTGTTTATGTTTTCCCGTTTCCCGCTCTTCCAGTTTGAGAGCTTGAAGTCTTC
Source organism: Larix kaempferi (assembly GCA_027924585.1). NCBI lineage: Eukaryota > Viridiplantae > Streptophyta > Pinopsida > Pinales > Pinaceae > Larix > Larix kaempferi. Next base: position 41,783,958 of record BSBM01000055.1, on the reverse strand, counting down.
ACACATTGATGTATATTTCATTTGAGTGTGCATTCTAGAATTTGGTTGGGCCTCTGCGGTCCTGGATCTTCCTTCAGCTTCTACAACTTCTGCAAACTTAATAATTGTCATCCATGCTCGGTTACAATCAGCTATGTTCTGTGCAGTGGAATTCTGCAACATTATCTCTTCAGTGTCTGCAAACTTGATGCATTCTTCATCACAAACATAGTCAATATTTTCAGCATTCTTTGGCTTTTCAAGCCAGTCTGCAATAAACTTCAACTCTGCACCAAAATCGACTATTGTTTCTTTAGCTGCTCTAAATCCAACCAGAAACTTATGAATTAAAATCATTTCCAGTTTAATTGAAATTTGTTCTTCTATTGTCAAATATACTTCATCAAATCTAGGTTCATAGTCAAGATTTACTGCAGCGTTGCACATCATATCAGAAGACAATTCTTTACTCAGGCAGATGGGCAAGCCAACATCCACACCAGCAATACCAGCCTTCTCACCCACCCAATGTTCGATTCCCAGGCCTCCCGCGCTCTCCACGGATACTTTCACGCATTCCCCCATTGTCTCGTCCAGATCTGGGAGGCAGGGTTGGCTTCTTCAGGGTCACGACTTCGCTTCTTCAGGCTGTGACTTCTCACAGGCTCCTTCAACAAACTTCACACTCGGGCTGCTTCTTCACGTCTCATGGCTTCATGGTGGAGAGATGGAGGTAGCGATCACAGTGAAAAGATAGAGGCAGCCTCACAACTAGCAGCAAACGGTGATGGAAACCTACAACACGATGGTCTTCCAGCGACATCTTCCCATGGTGATGATCTCCCTTCAGCACCACGCTTCAATGGGTAGGAGGCAGCAGGCTCTCACAGCAGGCCGTAGGGGCTTTCACAACAGCCTCAATGGGCATTCACACTGCATCAGGAGGAGATACAACTCAACTCCAGGCCACCAGGCACACACAACAGCAGCAGGCCACAACGGGCACTTCTCACAGCCAATCAGGCTCAGTAGGCCACTAAGGGCTCTCACAATCAGGCCACAATGGGCTCCTCACAACATGCCACTTTGGGCTCCTCACAATAGGCCACAATAGTGGCTCTGATACCAAAGCAGAAATAAAAGAAGAAGGAAGTACAGAGCCCAAAGGCTCGCACAAACACACGGGAATGGTAAAAATACCAATTCAATTAATTAAGAAAAGATGATTACATTAAATAGCTTATTCTATCTCAAACAAACCTAGATCTAGATCCTATAAACTTGGATCTTAAACAACTCATCAAATATAGAAGATTCACAATATCTAAAATCTTATTTCTACATTATTCCAACAAAAAATTGTCTTTTCAAGCACTTTCAACCAATAGGACTTACACAGTTATTAAAATATTTTATTAAATAAACACAAATAAATAAATAAATTCTTATAGCATTAGATAAACTATAATCAAATTTTATAAATGTTTTTATATGAACTAAATTAATAGGAGAAAGCGGAACATATAGTCTCCTGCCTACGGCAGGGACTAATAAAAAATATGAAAATCGATACCAGGATAAACTCTTACACATTTTTAAATTTGAGCCTACAAGACTATGGAGGCATATCCTAACTTGGAAAGGTAAAGGATGAATCAATGAATATATGTCCCACTTTTTAGTGTGTTTTGACAATGAAATTTGACATTTTACATATTTTTTTAAATTGAACACCTCAAATCATATACACTTTGTGAATTTTGATGTGCAATAAAACATTGTTTATAAGGAATTGTGTCATCTTTATGATGATATTTGAAAAAAAATATTAATGTGATGTCAAAATTACATTAAATTATATGTTTGTCATTGCAATTTTTTGTGAAAGTTAATAAGTGACTTTTGTTCTGGCCAACTAATTTAGTGTTTAATGTATAAACACTATAATTTTTTGGTTATGTAATATTTATGTTGTTGATGTTCTTTGGGTGCTTTTGTAAGCATGGATTTTTTTAAACTTTCAGAAGAAATGAAATTAAAATATAACATGAAATCAAAAGTGTGAAAATGATATGCCATTGGATAGAGGATTCAATGGTTAATCCAATAGCATCAAATATGGCACCTGCGATCAAAGAAATGAAGGGGTTTCACCTCTTAGAACATGCAACCATAGAAAATATTGTAGAAAGGGGAAGGATTTCAAGTTTTTAAGTTCTTGATTGAGAATTTTTCAAAAGCTCGATTCAATGCTTAACATATCATTTTTAAGGACCTTGATAAAGGGTTTATTAAGCCATTGGTTGAGGCTTTGTTGGGTTAAAAAAAAGGATTGATCATGATAATCATCTTGGTTGAGGTATTGATCTAGATCAAGCAATAAAACCTAATCGAGGTATTCCTGCAAAAAATAAAATGAAATATGTTATAAAAAATAAAAAATTGTGTGAAATCAAATATTAATCAATGATGAAAATGGGAAATATGGCAAAGTGCAAAAGGAAATGTGATATCCAATGGGTTGACGGAAATGAAGTGAGAGAGAACTCTAGAGAGAGGATGAGAAAAAGGTGGGCATAATTGAGAGAAAAACATGAAGAAAATGTAGATCAATTGATTGCTCAACCTTCATTGGATCTAACTAGAGAGTCTACAAGGCATATAGTTGAGGGTAATATTGGTAATTTCTAACCACATTCACCAAGTGCATATTATACTCACAGTTTTAATTTACATTGCAGTGTATAATTTACATTTCATTGTATAATTTACATAGCATTTAATGTATTTTAACACCTGTTTTATATGTAATGCATGCACAAAATTAGTTGGACCTATCAGGCCATAAGAACGCAAGATATCTTGAAAACCTCACATTGTATTGATATAGATTTCTCTCTTTACAATAGAGTACATGAGGTCCATTTATATAAAAATAGGTGACCATAATAGGATTTCTTGTTCAACCATGTGCATAACTATATCCCGCAATATATCTCCGTAAATCTCTCAAGTGATCCCATGAGATCCTCATCCCTAATTTCTCTCATTGTCCTCATCTTTGAATCATATGTAAACTTTGTGCATTATGTGCATTATTACATTTTATGTTGTCACCATTACATATCAAAAGTATGAGTTGTCTTCATATTTGATCTTCTTCATCTCCATCTACATATTCAAATGCCACTGCCTTCCTGTATCATGCATGAGCTGCACCATTCTTTGATAAGTCTATATCTTGATTCACTCATCTGGATTGCTTCATCTTCATATCCAGGGTTCTTCATCTTACCTTTAACCATCTCATGGGTTTTCTTCAACTTACCCTCAAACAATACATTAGATCCAAGGTTTTGGATTACCCTTAACCATTACAACGTACCCAGGGTTTTCCTTGGCTTACCCATAACCATTACACGTGGTCTTTGGATTACCATGAACCATTACAAGAAAATGAGTCATGATTTGATATACTCAAAGAAGAAACTTAAGTAGAATAAATTGACAACACTTTCCTAAGCATGATAATTTGACATGTGACTCTTTGAACTTTCTTAATCACAACTTGACCTTTGAAAACTAACTAATTCATGGAATTTTTTATGTGAGAGATGTTGTTGTACCTTAGAAGATTTCAACTAGTAGAATCCTTTCAACATAGAACTAACATGTTTTGATCCAGGTGGATATCGGTGGCGGCCCACCTCTTCCAACTCGCTCAAAACAGTCTTCTGGCAATTTTGGTAAATTACTATTTTTAGCAGTTTTTCAGGCCCTGAACTTCCGGAGCCATTTTGAGGCCCTAAACGACATTTTTTGGCGATTTGGGGGACCAAATGGTTTCCAATGGCATGCATTTGGGCTCAGTCGAAAGTTGTAAATCTCTGATAGACCTTTCCAACGGGCTACCGAGCGCCCCAAACGGAGATCGTATGCAAAAGTTATGACCCCGGGAAGTTGACTGTTCAACTAACCACCTTGGGGCCGCAAACTTTATGACGGTTCATCTTCTAGGGTTAGGTTTTTGGATGTTTGGGATTCTTTCCCTCATGCTTATGATAAATAGGCCCTTTCGGCCTCTCTTTGTATCCATCTTGGCACGAATGAGCATAGCGGCCACATCTCTTCTCAAAGATAGCTACCACCATTCTAGCTATTGTATTTTACAGTCTGTTCTATTTCCGCTATTTAATAGAATATGTGTTTACTGTATCACTGTGTTATTTGCAATATATCTTTGTATATGATTCTGTATATGCTATCTTTTGTTTCGTTCCCACATAAATCCGGATCATGTTTCCATTCCTACACATCTATCCAACCACATTGTACTTGTATATGAGGCTTTCCTATTTCTCCATTCCAACATATGTGATAATCATGATTGTTAAAACCACAAATACTATAAGGAAGTAAGTTCCAAAAATTTTCTTCCACATGTCTTGTTCTACCAAGTGATTGCAATATTTCTCTTGCTTCTGCTCTTGGTTTGTTGCATTGCTACCTATAGATAATTCACTTTCTATTGATGTTTCCTCTTTTACAAATTTGATGTCACCATTGCTTATGTGATCCTCATAACCAAGGCCCATAATTATGGGCCTTATATATATCTATATGGCCTTTTGGATGTCTTTCCCTCTCTTGCCTAAATTTTTTCCATCAAAACCCATTTTATTCATGAGTTTAGATCTAATTCCCATTGTATGCCTTTAAAAACAACCAATTTCGTCATATTCAATATGAGTTTCACCTTCAAAGATATCACCAAGATCATCATTTTGAGTCTCATAACATGAGAGAGACACATGTACATCATCATTATTAGCATCAAACAATGAACTATCAATTAGATCACTTGTATCACAAATTGCATCATGACATTATTTTTTCCTTATTCATTTTTTAGTGCCAACAACATTTTCCTTTACCAATAACTCATGTTTCAATGGTTCTATCATTTGATCTTTCTTATCATGAATTTTTAAAATATCATTTACCCATTCATCTATTGATGCCAACCTTTCTTCTAATTCACTTATATGTTTTGTAGTGTGACCAAAAATGTTTTGATGGACCTCTTCATCACATTCTCTAAAGTAAAATAAATTTCCCATTAGTGAGGTATTTTGTGTATTTTCTTTATGTAACATGTTAATTTATTGGAGAGCATCGTCAAGGTCCTAATGTAGTTCAATTTCTTGATTAGCATGTTGTATCCTTTTTCCTTTTCTACCCATTATAAAATGTTGAATAATCACCCTCATATGTCAAAGAATCAACACAACAAGTTAAGGGTGTCAGGTACAGTCGTTCATACACCCATGAGTTAAGAACAAAAGTTATAGGTTCATTGGGTACCATTAATCAAGCATACCACTTTCAATGATGTGAAACCACCTTACAATCCTTCACACATTTTATACTAAATGACTGTATTTTGTTTGAGACTCTTCACTTGGATTTCTACTTCAACCTCAGTTTCCATGTTTACTTCGATTTTGAATCAATTTCACTTTACTCTTTACATCAACAACTTAACACTCATAAATATTCACTCAACACACACATCAACACACTCTTATAAATACTCATTGACTTGGATTGTTTTTAATCGTAAGAAGATTAGAATGCCTAAACATAACATAACATGACTCTCTCTCTAATATTGACTTGACTTTATAATCAAGAATGACAATACTACCATTGGTTTTGATCTATGATTCCATTTGCATGATTTACAATTATTTCAAATGGGCATCAGATTAAAACATTAAAAAATTACCAAACTAAAAAACTTACTCAATACTTCATAATTCTCAAACATCTAGCCATTTGATTTTTCTTTATATCTATATTATTTCACCTTTCTCTTCTTCTCTGGGTCATCACAGTTTTAGAAAGTTCAAGCGACCAGTTCCAAACATTATTGGAAATATCTCTCCATCCAACCATTAACACGTTCAACGCTATGAAGATGGAGGAATTGGCTAGAGAATGAGCACACAACCTTTTATAAGGAAGTCATGTAAATCTTATGTGTAGGAAGAAAACAAGCATTTGAATTACACCATAAATTGGCTTCAATAGTCGCCAATGACCCCATTTATCAAAAGGACAATAAGCTAAAAAATGACTCATACATAGCTATTTATCAAAGAAAATATAAAAGTGACTCATTGTATTGGAATCTCTCTTGAACTTAGGCTTTTAGAGGATGATATAAGAACATTAAGGAATTGAAACATTGGTTTTAAAAAAAATCCCTCCACAGTTCAAATCCAAAAATTTAATATAACATAAAGGAAAGTTGGGGAAAATGCGAACATTAAGCAAAATATCTATCAATTCTAGGTCTCAAACAATGATCAATTGACCTCCACCATCCATTAGGTCCTTCGCACAATCTACCTCATACTTCTACCTATATATGTGCTCAACAATATTTTGTCCATTGTTAACTCCTAAATATCGCTCACATGCAACTTTTCAACTAATATTGCAGGAGGACATCATCAACATACATCAAGTAGCTCATTAAACACATCCCCATCAAATTCACAATGAGAATTGAACCTTAGAATGACATTGCCATTAATTTTGGACAACTGCACGATTTTTGGTTCGAAACATGCGTGGATCAATGTGAATTATTCTTTGAAACCCATGCATTTATACCAACGGTGGGACCACCTACCTTTTGTGGTGCATTCAAGGCTCATAATAGCTCCCTTGGCTCAAAATTTGAATTGGAATCCTCATATGCTTGCGGGAATTCAATAGCCCCCTTCTTGTACCTAGAGGACCACTTCATGAGCAAGAGCATTCACATTGGGAACTAGATGTTTCAAGGCCTTCATTTCGCCTTTAAAAGGAATCCATGGGCATGCATTCATTACAGAGAAACCTATATCAAACTTATGCTGCAAGAATTTGTGTGAGAGATCATTTTTCAACCCACTCCTTATCACTATTTGGCATGCAAGGTTCCCTTGTCTTCTTCCTCAAGAAGCAAGAGTCTTTCTCCATTGTTCTAAATTTTTTATCAAGCATTTGTTTGAAAAAAAGGGACCCTCCCTAAGGGAGATTGTTGGCTTCCATTGAAACCTCCATATCCTAGGTGACACCATTGTAATAAGCTTTACCATTGGGAAAATATCATTTGGTTTAGCAAACTCTTTCTCTTTCTTTTATTTTGCTTAACACTTGTCCATTTTTACTTTTATTTCTTTGTTTGAGTTTTTCTTTTCCATTTGATGTATGGAACACTAACCCACATCTAACAATTGTTTCCTTGTTGCAACAATAAAGGATAAAACATGGAAGACTACTCACCCTTGTGGTGATTTTCTCTCAACAATATTTTGGTGACTCCAATACTCCTTTTGTTTATTTCATCATATATAGGTTTTCATTTACAGGGTAAATTATTTGGGGTGTCTTGCAAGCTCATACAGTAGTTGTTCATCCCCTCAACACTTAATATTTGTAGGCTCACGATCCAGTTCCACCAATTCTTCCACATTATTTATGAGTGACTTTCTCTTCAACAATCACACCGCTGCATGCAGGTCCTTTCATTTACACATGCAGTAAATCCACACGGCCTATGTAATTGTCTACTTGTGTGACTGTGTAACTATGGGTCAAAAATAGGGAAACATTTAGGGGCGAAATTTAGCCCATGGACTAATTTTTGAGGTTTTTTTTCCAAAAAAATATTCGTCATTTTCCATTTTTTTCCAATATGATTCACCCAAATTCCATAGGCCTAAATTTTTTTACTCTTAAAATTGCTAGAATCATTCAAAAAGTATATAAAACCCTTATAAATTTGAATTTTTTTAAAAATATCGCCAAACATTTTATGGTTGGAAATTTGATAATTAGTAAGATTCACCAAGGTTTTTACACTTTAAAAAAACTTTGCATCCTTAAAATTTTCCCTGCTCAAAAACCATGCGGTTGTGTTTTTTTTTTTTCATTTTTTATTAGTTTAATCACAAATGCAGTTCCAAGGGATGCTCAATGAACAAGAAATTAATAAACAACTCATAAGTTTTTTTTTTATTTCTCTAGTAATTAAACCACATAGCTCAAATAGGGAGTAAAACATCACTTTTCCATGCTACTAGGCCAAGGATTTGAGGTTTTCAAGGGACCTCTTAGTTCTCAGTAGAAAATGGCTATATCATTACATACTTGCTTCTCATAGAAAGTAATTTTCTATGCAATTGAGATAACTTACATTATTTTATTTCTCATTGCTTCTTTGATATTTCTTGATTTTAAGCAAAGTTAAAGTGGCTCACTTCTCCACACAAACAAGGGACCTAAAGAATCATCTTTCTCCAATTATGCTCTTTGCCTTGCACTCATAAGTGATCTTGGAAAATCACAATAGAGTGAAAGGTTTGAAATACCTCCCTTTACACATTCCAAGGTTGTATTACTTGTCTTTTTGCAAACATCAATTAAGACTTAGAGTTTAAATAGAAGGAGTAACAAGCCATCAATGTTCACATATTTGTTTTATTATGCTCTCAAGTTAGTTTCAAATTTCCACTTTATGTTTCTTTCAAACATATGTGTGTATCTCGCACTTGAAGTACACACCAAGGAATCTAAAGACTCCTTCTATTCAAGTATGCTCTTCATCTTGCACTCTCATGTGATTTGCATGAATCAGAAATATTGGAAGGTTGGAAATACCTCCCTTGTCACACTATTAATCAAATTTGGACCCTCATAAAATCAACATTCACATTGTAATTCTCAACCCACTAAAATCCTCCATCAAGGAGGTCACAAAACAATATTATAGTTAGGTTAGGATTGATTGGGCTAGGCATCCAAATAATTCCCACCAATCTTCTACATTTCGAAACATAGTGGTCATTGAATTTTAGGGGACTTATCAAATCTTGATATAAGCAAGTGTGGTCAAACCCGGATAAGGAAGTGCAGTGCCCAAGGACGCAATAATAAGGTATAGCATTTTTTTTTCACCACATCGAGTTTCCCAACTCTTTGTGTAGGAAACACTTTACCGCTTAAGGTCAAATCACTTATCTACACTTGACATGGGTATCTTAGTGGTTAAAAACTGGGATCGTCGCTAGGTGGAATTTGTGGGATGCATTTGCAGTTGAGTCAGATTTCGTTGGCTATTGGAAATGTTGCTAGTCCTTCTAGAACATAGCCCCAATACCCCTCGTTAGAACTGATTTATTCTACCTTCACTAGCCATCTTCACTGGGTTCAGAAACACTAACAAGAGCTCTATTGGAAGGCCTAGTGACTATTTGAGATGAAGGGCATTAATTCAATCAGGTAATATACATTTTTTTTCATTTTATTTACACAAGATCATCTAACGTAATTAGAACCAACTCTATCACTTGCACAAAGATTGAACCATACCCATACACCTGCACCATATTGCATTTGTTATTGTGGTTATCATATTTTTTTCATCTGTTCAATTGTGTTTGATTCCCTTCATCTTTACTTTCATTATATCAGAAAATCATAACTATTATGGAACAAATAACCCTTAGACAATTGTTACACCTAAATATTGCCACCTTGAGACTCAGTGTAAACCTCCCTGAAGTCCCCATGACTAAGACATCAAATTGGAAGAGATATTGACCTATTTCCATAGGGTTTAGTAAGGCCGTCGCAGGTCACCCTTGTGCAACATGCGACATCATAGGTCACCCTTATGCAGCCTGCGACGATGTCAGTTAAATGGATAAAATGGCATCTTCGAGGTCTTTCTCGAAGATAAGTGATGTGGATCTCTATCCCTAGTCTATAGGAGAGCTGGCATTCGGTTCCCTAGCCCTATGGGAGGATCCCTTAGTCCTCTCCCACTATATCTCAACCTACCCTATCCTCTTAGTCCTATATATATGAAGCTCATTCCCATTCCAAAGGGAGGAAGTCTATAATACTTGCATGCTAGTGAAATTAGCTTAGGAGATCTCTACTCATCTCTTGGGAGACCTATACTCCCTTTGGAGGCTTTGGAATTGGCTTGTTGGAGGAGGATTGCGATGTTAAGCTTTAGTTGTAATCATCTCACTCTTTGTACTTCCCTTCTTTAATACAGTAATATAAGCTCTTTCCACCAAATGTTGTTGTGTTAATAATGTTTGTGTAGTTTACTTGCTTAACCGTTTACTTAGATCTGTTACTGTTTAGATATTGTTTTACTGCTTGTATTGTTCTGTATGTCTTGACAGGTCTTGCAGCTGATATCTGATGACCGTGAAGCTTGGAGCAACATCAAGGAGAAAGTATCTACGATCTAAAGGTAAGACATCTAATCACTCGATCTTTAACTAGATCTAGGAAAGTAGTTTCATATTTTGTCCCACTTGTTCTAGATTCACATTGAACTAGGGAGATCACACCTTAAGTCCGCTTTCAGTAGATTGTCTGGTAACAAGTTTGGCGACCATACTGGGGAAGATTACAATGCATTGTTTTAAGTTTTCAGTTTGAAAGTCATTTTCTCTGATTTCTTTGTGAGCCATTTTATTTTCCTCCTTAGCCTCTTTCACCACCAGATCTTCTTTCTGTAAGGTCTGTTGACTTCCTTTGGGTCTGTATGTTTGATTGTCAAGCCTTTTGATTGCTCATATTTGGATATCTTTTCATCCTTGTATAGGGATATCGCCCGTCGCACCTGGGTAGTATATCCAGAGCAACATTCCCCTGTCGAGCGCAGTCTGCTGCCTTGCACTCGACGATGTTGTCGCACAACACAGTTTGACATCCTGCGCCATCGGCGCAGTTCACCTGTTTTCCACCTGCAACGGGAGCTCTGAGCCTAACCAGAGACTGCGACGAGAAGTCTATCCTTGTGCTTGGGTTCTCTCCTCCCCAACCTTTGAGTTTGGTTTGTCTTACAGACCTCCTCTGCACTGTATATTCCAGTCAGAGACCTTTTTGCTGTTGCATTGCTAGTGTTTGGTTTGATTTGGAGTGGTTTTGGGTTCCGTTTTGGACAAGTTTAAGTTTTGGTAGTGGTGGACACTTTGGTCTTCCCCACCTTCATCCACTTGACCTTGCATTCCCTCCTCTCCTCACCTGATCTAGTCCTTCCATTGGATCAGATACCATACGTCCTTTTGCACATGTCACTTAGCTTTGATTGCATTCGGTTGTTTGATTGAGTGTCTTGTGTGTTTTCAGTTCATATGAGTACTTGTCTTTTTCTTGAGAATTTTCGAGTGTTTGTAGTGCTGCAAATAATCTTCCTTTTTCAGTTATTCAGGCTTAAAAACATTATTGTTATCAAGATGTAGTCTTGGCATATCATTGAAAAATTAAAAGTGTTTCGTTTTTACCGTTTTCAAGTGCATTTTGAAAATTGTTGTAGAAGTTGGTTCATGCATTGGAATTTATCATTCATAAGTCTTTTGGAAAGTTTGAGGAAAAGTTAAATCATTTGTGCTTTTCGGGAATTATGAGCCATTCATTTTCTTGAAAAATTCAAGTGAGATCAAGTTTTTGCAAAAGTGATTTTGTGCTTGAAAGAATTATATGCATTTTTGGTTTTTTGTGCTTTTAGGCCACCATAGTGAATTTTGAAAAGTTAAAGTGCTCTAGATAGAAATTCTCTCTTTTCATCACTTAGTTGCTTTTTGATTCGAAAAGACAAAAAGAAAATGCTTAGATTTGGTTTTGATGCTTGTTGATTTTCATGTTTCGCTTGAAAAAATGAAAAGAGTGCTTTCATTGTCAAGTTTGGTAGATTTGGGATTTGTTGAAGCTTTGTTGTTTTGGTAAAACCACTTGAAAAAGATTTCTCCCTCCCATACATAGTTTTCATCGAAAGGAAAGTACATGCATCTTTTCATGTAGTTAGGGATTGCATTATGCTTACGTTTATGTACTCACCTCATGTATTCACCTAAATGTCCAGATAAAATTAACAGTAGAACTAGGGTAAAATTTTTAGTAACTTGTGTGTTAAGTTAGAGACGTGTTCCGACGTCTTAAAACATGGCAGCTGTCGTTATTTTCCTGCACTGCATCCCGGGGGTATTGTAGTCTTCCATGTACCAACCAGTATATCGAATCTCTTTCACGTACCAACCAGTATATCGAAGGCTCTTTCACGTACCTTAGGGTATATCGAAAGGCACTTCACGTACTTGGAATATATCGAAAGGTGTTTCACGTACTCAGTAGTATATAGGAAGGTCTCATGCCGTACGGTTGTGCATTACACAACACCAACACAGATTTGAGCTCCCACGTATCTTGCATATATCGGGAGACACTCTTAGGATTCCTGAAACCAACTGAGCTATCCATTTGGCCATCTTGGCAGAGCAATACACTGAGAACAACACACGGGGAGCTACTACGCACGTACTATCAGGTAGTCGGGTTATATGGTCAGGGGTACGGTCCTAATCCTCCCTGGTTAGTGCTATAAAAAATTGGGCTGAGTATAACTGTTGGACCCTGGAGTATATAGCGAGTTGCGAAGCCTTGACAATCCCGTGAGGTTTTAGACTTCTGAATCCACACCTATCACATAAGTTTGCTTGCGGCCTTAGTTTGTGTAGATTTTTTTGGACTGCTTTTCTTTTGTTTAGATTAATCTTAGGAGAAACTCTGTTTAAGTCACTCTGGCTGAATTTTTTTGGAGAAGGTACCATAGGATTCTGAACTTACCACCCGAATATCCCCTTAATCAGGAGGTAATTTCGAAAGTAAGACTAGACCCACATGTCATGGTCGTGTCACCTAAAGTAGAAAACCCTACTTTGAATGTTGGGGCACACTTTTTCCCTCCAGATTCACCCACCTCCAACCTCTCACGAGGTGAAGAGGCGGAAACTTCCACTTCACAAGACATACCTCCCGTTTTATCGTCAGAGCCTAGATCTGTGGAATGGTTAAATCCCTCCCAGGACGACCCCATATCAGCTGCGTTTGGTCCAGCTGCACCCTTTTGGGAAACATCTCTAGGTCAACAAGTGGTTCATTTTGCCACAACCTCCCCACCCGTTTGGCCCACTCCCGACGAGCTCCTCAGACCCTTTTGTGATCGCTTGAATCGATTACAGGCCATGGGCGAGGAATTTCAAAGACAAAGTCTCTTACGGAGGGCTGAAGACACGGAGGTACCCATATTTCGACATATCCTGATTCGTTCTTTATCTTATGATTCACCGAAACAGTCCATCCACAACATGACCACTTATGAACCTGGTCAACCCTCACTTCCTGCAAGTACACCCCTTAGACAGGAGACCAGTTTTATACCCCAACCGACTCAACCTGTTGAAGGACAACAGTCCAACACCCCTCTTACTACTACGAGAAGATTACCCACTCCTCCTCCACCTCAAAACTCGCAGGGAGGATACTCTTTACACCCTACCTTCCTTACGAGTAATGTCAATCCTGCACTAGATAATCAAAAACCCATGTTGGGTCAACCTTTGATTAGTGGTCAGCACATTGCTGTTGGGGGGAAACCCTCGTCTCTTAACCATAATACTGGAGGACGAGTTCCCATCGGTCCTTCCATTGGAAATTACCTACCTTCCGGACCTTCCACCACGGGATTATCCCATGTTAGGGGACCATCCCAGTGAAACCAACCACCATGGATTCAAGCATATCTAGGTTATCTTAACCCTGTGTAAGGACAATTCAATCCTGAAAACGCACTCTACGGGATACCTTATCCCAGAAATCCATACACTCTATGGGGGCATCAAAATGTTTTACAACATGGACCCCCACCTACCGTCCCTCAAGTACCACCACCCTCGTTCGGTCCACGCCCACCTCGTATCGGAGGCGGCAGGACCCCACACAATTGCAGAGGAGGCAGACCTATACCTTTTGGCGGAGGACCATCTCATTATGGAAACCATAGCCCACCCCCTCCTGGCGACGTAGGTGGAGGCCCTCCCCCTTCAGGTGGAGGCGGAGGGCCACCCCCCCATGGTGGTGGAGGACCCCCACCTTATGGTGGAGGTCCATCCCATCCTAGCAGTGGTGGTGGAGGACCACCTTATTATGGTGGAGGTGGCGGAGGAGGCCCACACCCTTCCGACGGAGGTGGTGGAGCACCACCTCCTCCTGGTGGAGGTGGTGGAGGTCCATCCTATCCTGGTGGAGGCGGCGGTGGAGCACCACCTCCTCCCAGCGGAGGTGATGGAGGTCCATCCTATCCCGGTGGAGGCGGTAGTGGAGCACCACCTCCTCCCGGCGGAGGCGGTAGTGGAGCACCACCTCCTCCCGGCGGAGGCGGTGGAGGTCCATCCTATCCCGGTGGTGACAACAGACCCCCACCATTTAGAGGAGGCCCACCCCCTCCCGGCAGTGACGACAGACCCCCACCTTATGGTAATGGACCACATTATTACGATAGCGGACCTACATATGGTCCGGGCGGCACATCCCCTTACGGCTAGTTTCCTTCGGGAACACCCTACAACCAGTCGATGCAAGGTCCGACTGGTCCATACATGCCATATCAGTACTATCAGTACCCGCAACCGAATAAATAGCTACCTTTTATGGCTACGTCGGACCTACCCGACCTGTCTCGTCTGACTAATGATCCCATCTTCCACGGATACAATTGGCCACCGATTTCGGTGAAACTACCATCAAATATTCCCAAATTTGATGGAAAACCTGGTGAGGATCGAAAAAATCATGTGATGACATACCACTTATGGTGTTCATCCAACTCCTTGATGGACGACTCGATCCATCTTAGGTTATTCCAACAGACTCTCACCGGCCTAGCTACCAAGTGGTATATTGAATTACCACCCAACTCTTTTCCAAATTTACACTCTCTTGCTATGTCATTTTTGACCCATTTCTAGTTTCCCATTCGCTATGAGACTAGTACGGACTTACTGACCTCGCTCCGTCAAAACACCACCACTCATATCTCAGATCATATTCATGAGTGGCGGAGGAGGCGACGTCTTATTAAGGCTCATATTCTGGACCAACTCCTAGCTGACTGGTTCACAAAGTTTCTCTTACCTATCGTAGCTCGAGACGTGGCCATGGGAGGGTCCGTCTCCTAGGAACAGGATATTTCCCGTGCCCATTACTTAGACTTGGTCTATGCTCAATCTGGCATGTTGTATGAAATTTTTCCTGATGCACCTTGCCCCAAGTATGACCCCACGAAACCCACCAAGGGACCTCAGGCCGATGGCATCATTGGTTCCCTTACCTCCTAGCCTTCTACTCAAACTGGTGGATCGTCGAACCCCCAGGGTTCTTCCCCATCACCACCACAGGCTGGAAACAACACTACCAAGTCCACAACTCCTTCCTCCACCGAAGAGGTGAATTCTGTTCAATCAACTTCATCTCAAAAGTCCGGTGGTAAGAAGAAAAACAAGGGAAAACCTAAAAAATCTTCTAATCAGCAGGATCCCAAGCCCACCCCTAAAGACACCAAACAGAAGAGGAAGTTGAAGTATCCTTGTTTATTGTGCGGTGGTGACCATTTCTCCAAGGAATGTCCTCACCGAGACGAAGTGCAGAATTTTCTCAAAGGAAACTCTACTACCGCAGTTCTCAACGATCCCTTCCCCCGTCAGAATCAACAACTGATCACTCAAACCTCTCCTTCTCACGGAGAGGCATCCTCCACCATGCATGTTCTCATGATGCATAGTGAGACGGTTAACTTGAACACACGTTCAAGTTCGTATGACTGAGTCCCTCAGAAGGAACCCGTTGGAAGTAATACTGAAAAAACTTCCACTTCTATTTCCGACGTCACCGTACCACACGCTTCTCTCACCATTGAGAATCCTTCTTTAGAGTCAGTGTTGCATCCGCCTAAGAGCACGATTCGAAAAGCCATTTTCAATCCTAATGCTCGGGCAGCTCAAAACTACAAGATTGTAGAGGACTTAGCACAAGCTCCTTGTGCTATGTCGACACTCGAAGTCTTGCAGAACTATCCCAACCAGCGCAAGACTCTTCTCGCTGCCATTGGCATGGTTGATCCGGATTCTTCTAATACCATCATGTTTCGGATTGAGTACTTTAAACCAAGGATTTCCCACCAGTTGGCATTTCAAGTTGCTACAAACGTTTCCGGGAAGACAGTCCATCATACCGTTTTGGATGAAGGAGCCTCTACCTCGGTCATGTCGATTTTGTGTTGGAGAGCCATTGGTTCTCCCGAGTTAAATCGTTCTCCCACCACCTTGAAAGCATTCGACGGTAGTGGTTTCCAACCTCATGGGATGTTACAAGCTTTGACAGTCGATTTGGGGGGTAAGACCGCAACCATTAACATGGAAGTGGTTGCCGCTCCTTTAGATTATAATCTTTTACTTGGTCCTAAGTGGTTTTATGCCATGACTACGGTCGCATCATCTGTCTTCCGCATTGTGCAAGTCCCCCACCAAGGACGAATTGTCATTGTTGACCAATTGGACTTCTGTACACCAGACACCGCTACTCATCCCGGCGATAATGTCCCGTTACTCGGGCAATCTTCGCAACCATATGAGAATGTGGGGGTAGGCCTCATAAAAGATTCATCTCTTATGGCTATTTTTCCAACCTCAGATCCCCCTAACTATGTTGCCACGGTGTTTTTCCCCAACTCTAACGATCCATGGCTCATACCTGATGAAGCCACCATGCATCTGATTGGAGATACCATGCCTCTTTCACCCGCTGAACTCACTTATGAGGCTATCCAGTCAGCACCAGAGGACCACTTAGCTGTGGCCTCTACATACTATTCTCTACATTCCAATGAGTCCATTATGGAGATTATGAGTGGGGATGACCCTCCATGGGAAGACCTCCATCATCAAGCATCTTTCCTTCCCCCATTGGATACAGTAGAGAACCAAATCACCACTATTTTCACACTGGATGTCTACCCTTGCCCCTAGTCCCCGATACTCACGTGTCATACTGACACTGAGGGAAATTTGGAAAACATCGAACCTACCATTCCGGTAGACATATTGGTTACCCCTGGCGTAGTGGAACACATTCGTTTAGGCCAGAAGTGTTCCCCTAAGGAAATTACTACTTTCATGGCCTTGTTCAAGCAATTTCGAGACGTGTTTGCTTGGACCTACGAGGAAATGCCCGCGATAGACCCTACTATTGTTTCACACAATATTCAAACCTATCCTGATGCTAAGCTAGTCCAACAAAAGATACGACCGGTACACCCTCGAAAAACTGTGGCAATTAAGGCAGAAATTGAAAAGATCTTGAAGGCCGTTTTCATTTACCCTGTAGCTAAGAAGTAGGGCACCATTCGTGCCTGCGTTGACTATCGGGATTTGAACAAATCTTGTCCCAAAGACAACTATCCCACTCCCATTATCGACCAGATCATAAACAATTGTGCCGGAAGTGTCAACTTCTTGTTCATGGATGGCTTTTCTGGTTACAACCAAATTGAGATCCACCCGAATGATCAACACAAGAAAACCTTCATCTTCCCTTGGGGCACGTTTGCTTATCGCAAGCTCCCTTTTGGTCTTAAAAACATTGGTGCCACATTCTAGTGGTCCATGCCGTACACTTTTCATGATGTGAAGGACTTTGTGGAACCTTATCTCGACAATCTCCCCGCTCATTCGCGGCAGCGTAACTTCCACATTGATCATTTGACAGTGTTATTCCTCAGATGCAGACGGTATAACATCCGTTTGAACCCTCACAAGTGTATTTTTTTGTGTCGAGTTTGTATGTCTCCTTGGTTTTATTGTCTCAAAATATGGGATCCGCATTGATCCCATGAAGGTGGAAGCCATTGTCACTCTCCCACCTCCTACTGATATCACAGAACTTCAAAGTTTGCAAGGGAAGGCAACTTACCTACGGCATTTTGTCTGTAATTTCGTGCAGAAGACGCAAGGTTATATGAGTCTACTCAAGAAGGACGTCCTGTTCATTTGGGATGATCAAGCGCAACAATCCTTTGATAGTCTGAAACATGCCATCACGCATGCCCCTGTGCTCCAACCACCCAATTACTACAAGGATTATATCCTTTATCTCGTTGCTTCTGCTACCACGATCGCCATGGTCTTGGTTCAGGAGGATAATAACGCCTAGGAGCATGTGATCTACTACCTAAGTAAGGGTCATATTGACTCTGAAACCCATTATTCACATGTCGAGAAGCTCGCTCTTGCGGCAGCCATTTCCGTCCAAAAGTTCTGTCACTACATCCTACTCCGCACCACCACCACCATCATCGAATCGAACCCCATGTACCACGTCTTGACACATCAAGTACTTGGGGGCAAATATTCACGCTGGATCATGATACTTCAGAATTTCGACTTCCTCTTCGAGAAATCTAAGTCTAAGAAGTCTTTGGTGTTCGTCGAGCTCATTTGCGATCTTCCCCATGTTGACTTAGGATCTGAGCCCAATGATTCTCTTCCAGACGAATCATTTTTCCTTATCAGTACATCTGACCCGTGGTATGAGGATATTACCTTATATCTCGAAACCCAACGTTTCATCCCCCAACTGTCTCATGACGACCGTCGTCGCATTCGCTACCATGCCAAATATTACTTGATCGTTAGCGATACCCTATATCGCCGTGGTATAGATTCCATTCTTCGACGTTGTCTGACACATGAAGAGGTTGAACACATCTTGAATGACTGTCACTCTAGGGCTTGTGGTGGTCATCTCTCTAGGATGGCTACGGCCCAGAAGATACTACGCGCGGGATATTATTGGCCATCTATCTTCAAATATTGTATCGAGGCCGTTAAAAAGTGTCCCACATGCCAGCATTTTCAAACAAAAAAGTGCACCCATCTTGCCCCGTTACACTCGATTATTGTCGTCGGCCCCTTTGCAAAATGGGGCATTGACTTCATGCACTGTAAGCCTACCTCAGCCGGGGGGCATGGTTACGTCATAGTAGCCGTGGATTACTTTACAAAGTGGGCCGAGGCTATGCCTACATACACTGACGACGGCAAAACCGCCGCACTCTTCATGTTTAATCATGTTATTTCACGGTTTGGAGTCCCACAGGCCATAGTCACCGACCATGGATCTCATTTTAAGAACCATATGGTCAACGAATTGAGCACCATATTGGGCTTTTGTCATGAAAACTCAACACCTTACTACCCGCAATCCAATGGACAAGTAGAGGCCATCAACAAGGTCTTGAAAACCATGATTCAACTCATGGTGGGTACACATAAGTCCAACTGGCACAACATGCTCTTTTCCGCACTACGGGCATGCCGGACCTTCATTAATACTGCTACCGGATTCATACCGTTCCAGTTAGTTTACATATTGGAGGCAGTCCTACCAATAGAGTGCGATATTCCATCACTCAAACTCGTAGTCGAACTTCTTCCAAACACCACTACCAAGGAAGAACGTTTCCTTTACCTTGCAAAGCTTGATGAGACCTGCCGCGATGTTGCTCTTGCCAACGAGGCACATAAGAAGCGCATCAAAGCTCAATACGATAGGTCGGTCAAACTCCGCGTCTTTAATGAAGGTGATTTGGTCCTCACATACGACCAAAGGCATGATAAGCTGGGGGCAAGTAAGTTCGAGTCCATGTGGCACGGACCATACATAGTGAAACATGTTCTGGATAAAGGCTCCTACGAACTAGAGGACTACGATGGGATATATTTGGGTGAGCCCCGCAACAGGCTCTACCTGAAGAAGTAATATGCTTGAATTTTTCACGCACAGACATCTTGTATATACTGTACATGGCGTGTGTGTTTTGTGTGGTGTGACGCTTTTGTTTTAGTGTGTCTAGGTCTTGTTTTTTTTCTTATCCCATGTTCTATCTGCATGTGCAGATGGAAACTTGCTACGGATTCGCGGATGACGCCAGCCGGCATACCCGTAACCTTGCTTCGACAGCCTGGGTACTCTATTCTCCCACCGGCGGGCTTATTAGCTCAGGAGGAATTTGTCTAGGTTTCGCAACCAACAATGCTGTGGCATATCAGGCAGTCATTGGAACCCTAACCGACACTCTTTCCTTGGGTATGGACCATGTTGTTATCTATTTGGATTCACAACTTGTGGTTTCTCATCTTAACCGGATTTATGCTATCCGCGACCCTACACTCCTCTGTCTCTACAGACGAGTCCGTCTTCTGAAAAGGTCCTTTGAATCTATTCAGTACCTGCATATTCCACGAGACATGAACACAGTTGCCGACTCGGTGGCCAACTTCATTCTAGATTGGTACATTGCACACACATAACATATGTATAAAATATAAAAACATACATAACATGTAAATCATCCATTGTATAAGAAAACACATAAGAAAGATCACATTAATTATCCATAGAACACATAATGTATAAATCCGCCGAAAATGTCTATATATATATAAGTCAAAATGGTAGTGCTGATACAAAATCTGAAGCGTACTATATTTCAGTGAGTCTCTATAAAATCTGAATCTCGCTGGCTTTCAGTATACATAATCAGAACATGAGCCTAATCCTTAGGTCGCTCAACCCTAGGTCTCGAAGCTCCCGGGTGCTTCCCATGAAAGCAAACTATGGCCCTCGCCACTTTGGCCAGCAGCGCGCCAAAATGGGTAGATACCCTGACGGTGTACTTCTGGTAGCCCCGAGGTAGATCACAAACACTAGGCTCTGGGATATCCAGTGTCAGCCTCTGTAGGTTCTCATAGACCTCCTCCACCTCCTCAGTAGCATCTTGCATTGCTGCAGCCACGGTCGACACCTCTCCTCTCCTTGCAATGAGGGAGACTCCGACTGGTTGCGACGGACCCACATTTGCACACAACACCAAGTTATCAGCACTACTCCAAAAAAATCATAATATATATAAAATGAAAAACACAAAAGTTGTTGTTCTTACCGATGTCACCCCATTGTGCTCCCTCGGGAAGCACCAGGTCGGGATCACCTCTGAAGTCTGTCCTGCTGTAAGGGTAATCCTCAATCATGAGGAGTTGTCCCTCCAGCCAAGTGAATAACCCAGTGCCATAACCTATGATGGGACCCCCACCACCATGGAGGGCCATCACCTCTTCCCATCGAATCTTTCTATGAGGATCCCTGGCATCCCGGTCATCCAAGTCCACCTATGGACGCAGATGAGGTACCCACTCCAGTAGAAAAGATATCACCACGGACACATATCCAAACTCTTTCAGCGCCCCGCACCGACATTTGGTAAGCTGACTCCGGAGGTTGGTACGGAGTCCCTCGCACCAGTTGAATACTGTGGGAGCCATGCACTCCTCTGCGTACATCAATTGGGACTTGCTTGCAAGGTGAGCGGACTGACTCCCCGCCACCCTCACCAGGGTGAAAAGCACGACACATAAAGGACGGTCTCGAATCTCCCTAATGGGGATCTTCCCACTAGTAGCCGCAGTGCCTATAGTGCAGTACTAAGTAATCATATCCTCCACTATCCGGTCACCCCCTCGTGACCCAGTAAGAGACACAGATTCTCCCCTCCGGGATAATCCTATTAGAAAGTAGATGTCCTCGACATCTATACTCAACATATGCACCTTGATCTCGAAGTGTTGTTGCACCGGATCCCAACATCGGATCATGTTTGTCAGCAGCAAAACTTGGTCTCTCATGCTCAACACTCGGAAGTATTTGAGTAACCCATAGTTCCTCAATGCATTAATGCATTGAGGGTCATTTTCGAACTGAGCATCATCCAACTCGTGTTCTCGTTCTCTCCACTCAAGGACCATGTTTACCGTTGTGAACCTATCAATAAGGACAAGTAAGCACCATTAGAACTCACACCTTGCATCAAAATGTTTTCTTGGGAGTTTGGGATTGGGTTGAAGTTGGACGTTTGCACCGTCGTAGGTCATCTTTGCAGACAATGCGACATTGTCACAAACGGTCCTTGCGGGACTTGCGACGATGCATGTCCGTCGCAGTTCCTGTAAGGAGGGCTTGCGTCGACTCGTGGGCGCATTTCCCCTAAGCAAAACAACCCAAAACCTTGAAAATTAACCAAAAAACATGAAACTAATCCACTAAAAAGTTGCATAGATGAGTTTAGACCTACTTGCTTCTGACAGCTCGCGTAAGGGTGGACCGTAGCACCTGGAATCAATAGTTGAAATTTGTCTCCAAACGACACTTCTCACTCTCCAAACTTGGTAAAAAACAATTGTAATTTATTTTCACTATTTCACCCATCTTATAACAAAAAATGGAATATTCCTTTTATAATTTGATGCTTTAGTGGGTTTTTTACTATAGTTTGGATTATTTACTGCATTTAAATGCTTGGTTAGTTGTTTTTGACTTAGTCTTTGAGTTGCAGGAGAACTTAATTGCCTATTTAATGCCATTTTTCGTCGTGGTGATCATATCGTAAGTATTATCAGGTATGAACAACTTCTTTGAGTGTCTTTTTGTTACTATTTCACTCATTTAAATTCAATTACTAATGACACCGAGCTTACTCTATGTTCTTTGTCATGCTCGTAAAATGATGAGAATAAATCATCGAGTTATAGTTTATCACTTTTTTGGGCTCGTTAAACTCCTACGAAAAAGGAACCGCCCGGAGTCTCTCTTTAAGCTCTTTTCAAGCTCTCTAAATACGAAAAGATCGCCAAGCGATCTTGATGCATTCATGCTTTTAAAAAGTATTTGAATGATCATCTTCCTGGTGATAGTTTACCCCTTTTTCGGACTAGGGGGGGCACTACTTACGAAAAAGGAATACTTCAGCCAATCGTGACTGGAAGAGTCCTCTCTCGCATTGTTTTACCCTTTTCCGGGCGAAGAGGCTAACCTTACGAAAAAGGACCTTTGGAGTCTTCTTTATTTCTTTTCAGACTCCGTAACACAGGGCTTAACTCAATAAACTGCTATCATAGCACGTTCATTCGTGTCATATGAAACAATACCCCTAATGTCACTAAATATTGGAAAATACCTTCCAAAATCATTTTTTTAACCCCCTCCCAATATGCCTTCCCAATTTAAAAAAACCCTTATTTTCACTAGATATTGTATGTATCAATTTTTTCATTAACATTTTTTATACCCCTTTATATTTCTACCTAGTATATTGATATGATACCCCTCTTATGATCCCACATGCATTCTACAATGCACCTTGCTTCTTTCGATGCATATTGTGGATGCACATTACTTCACCCACAATGCAATTACTCAACCATATATCATTATGATTTGCAACATCTAATGGTCTAATGAAGAGATAGGAGATCACTTCTTGTATGCCACTAGATCCAATGCACATAGTACAACATTTAGATTGCATGTTGCAGTTCCTCAATCGCTGACTAATCTTGTTGTGGGCTAGGAATCCAAGCCCCCAGGGCCTGTAACAAGCTCTAGGAGGCTGACTAAACCTACCAAGGCCTGTAATAGGAACGATTGGTTGGGTATTCAAGCCCCCAAGGCCTATCGAGGGCCTATAATAGGCCTTGGAGGCTTAGAGCCTCCCAAGGCTATTGGTAACAACTAGCTGAGTGCTATTGGTAAAAATTGGCTATCAATGGCCACTCTCTCTCGACTATGATCGACTGGAAACCCATTTCACCACGAAACCCCTGTCCTCAAGCATGCCTCAGGATGCGATTTCCCTGCAAACTGGTAAGCTCGAGCCTTGCCTCAACCCGATTTCTCATCCCGTCATGATCCTGCCATCTCCATTTGGCATATATTTGTCAGCCCGCCCATATAAAAAAGACCCCAAAGTATTTTTGTATTGTTACATTAAATAAAAAAACCCTTTTCCCCTTACTATATAAGAAATATAATTTTTAGGTTTTCATGAATATTTAATACCGCAATATGAATGAATGTGATATTATATTTCCTTCTAGTGAATACCCCGTGCTCTCTAAACATGAAATGACACCGAGTTTACCTTCTATGGACTCGTTAAAATTCAGCATTGAAGGGCCCACGATGGGACGAACCCTTCCTTTCCTAGGTTCAAAAAATATTTGGGATTGGACTCATCTATGAGATGAGCTATACCGAGCATCTGGTTACCCTCATCAAGCTCGTCAAAAACACATGAGGCACTGATCAGTCATGATGGGGAAAAGGGAAAGTTTTTGTATTACACCTTTACCAGTGGCAGTACTTAGTCGTTCTTGAACATGGCACTTATTTGCATTCACATACAGTACTTGGGTTATCCATTTTTCCTCGAGTTTTACCTACTTCCTGACTCTTGTTACTCCTTTGGGTCATCCAAATAATACTTCCATCATTAGTTGCATTAGGAATTGGCGTCATTCTTGTCATGTCAATACTGCCAAGTCATGCCATGCCCATGTTCAAGAATACATTCACCGCTCATTATTTGCCCAAACATCTGTTGTCAAGTTTCGTGTTGTTGATGGGGGATTCATCATGGCCCTCCTTCGATGGATTCATCCTTGTCGACCTCAACACATCATCCAAGG
This sequence comes from Larix kaempferi, assembly GCA_027924585.1. Taxonomy (NCBI): domain Eukaryota; kingdom Viridiplantae; phylum Streptophyta; class Pinopsida; order Pinales; family Pinaceae; genus Larix; species Larix kaempferi. Next base: position 41,759,491 of record BSBM01000055.1, on the reverse strand, counting down.
ATTGAATCTAGAAACCAACCAAGTGCCTTGGGCCTGCATGCCTCAATGGCAGGTTACCTCGCTTTCGACATGAGTTTGCATCATTGACTCTTGATTGAAATATTTCATTCTGTGTTAGACTTCAACTCATTTATTCGTGCTTGATGATATGTACTATAATACCTTGGGGATCATTGACATTAATGGTGATTTCCCTCGTGCTTGTTAACGGTATACATCAATGACTGGTAATCAAGTGGTTTCTACCATGTTCGACATCAAGACATTTGTAATCACATGGATAGATTCGTATCATTGCGAGTTTGGCTTGAAGACCCTGGGGAGTCATGTTTTACCCAGGTTGTGGTGGAGATTGTTTTGAGTCATATTACATGGATCCACTTTTGTATTGGTCATGGTTGTGTTATCATGTCTTCATGGATCTATGCTTGTGTCTAGTAGCCATGATTGTGTTCAGTCGGTCATTACTACCATGGATCTGCAATGTATTGGTCGGCAGCCATGTTGTGAGTTATACGAGACTGTCTTCTCAAAGTCAGTTGTACTGCAGCGACATCCTCCGTCTGACAAGTCCTTTCCATTCTTTTTGTCAAAGCATTTCACCTATCAAATTCCAACAACTGCATGCTTTGGGGGGCATTCTGTTACACCTAAATATTGACACCTTGAGACTCAGTGTAAAACTCCCTGAAGTCCCCATGATTAAGACATCAAATTGGAAGAGATACTGACCTATTTCCATATGGTTTAGTAAGGCCTTTGCAGGTCACCCTTGTGCAACATGTGACGTCACAGGTCGCCCTTATGCAGCCTGTGACGATGTTAGTTAGATGGATAAAAGGGCATCTTCGAGGTCTTTCTCAAAGATGTGTGATGTGGATCTCTATTCCTAGTCTATAGGAGAGCTGGCATTCGGTTCCCTAGCCCTATGGGAGGATCCCTTAGTCCTCTCCCACTATATCTTAACCTACCCTATCCTCTTAGTCCTATATATATGAAGTTCATTCCCATTCCAAAGGGAGGAAGTCTATAGTACTTGCATGCTGGTGAAATTAGCTTAGGAGATCTCTACTCATCTCTTGGGAGACCTATACTTCCTTTGGAGGCTTTGGCATTGGCTTGTTGGAGGAGGATTGCGACGTTAAGCTTTGGTTGTAATCATCTCACTCTTTGTAATTCCCTTCTTTAATACAGTAATATAAAATCTTTCCACCAAATGTTGTTGTGTTAATAATGTTTGTGTAGTTTACTTGCTTAACCGTTTACTTAGATATGTTACTGTTTAGATATTGTTTTACTGCTTGTATTGTTTTATTGCTTGTATTGTTCTGTATGTCTTGACAGGTATTGCAGCTGACATTTGACGACTGTGAAGCTTGGAGCAACATCAAGGAGAAAGGATCCACGATCTAAAGGTAAGACATCTAATCACTCGATCTTTAACTAGATCTAGGAAAGCAGTTTCATATTCTGTCCCACTTATTCTAGATTCACATTGAACTAGGGAGATCACGCCTTAAGTCCACTTTCGGTAGATTGTCCGGTAACAACAATCTCTCAGGTTGCAAGGATTCCCTCCTATTCAAGGAGGAGTTCCCACATTACCTCCCTGTAGACCATGAGGGATACCATCGAACCAAGGGTATACTTGGGAAACTATGATAGCATCATATTTTCTTGGGCATACCTTGCTTGTCTCTCCTCCTAGATCACCTACACCCCCCCCACTGCCCCCTATCCACCGCCCCCACCACCACCTCCACCTCCCAACAAAGGTAGTACATAGAAGAAAATGGCGGGTTCATCAATTCCATTTATGGAGTCTAAATTTCACAAATTTATCCAAGCTAATAAACAATCCCATTTTAAACGATGCAATTTGTCTTGGAATGCCCCCCAAGATCCCCTCAGATATTCCAAAATTTGAGGGAAAACAAGGTGACAATCCAATAAACTATGTGATGTCAATTCACCTTTAGTGTTCATGCAGTAATATAGTTGAGGACATTGTTTCCCTTCGAATATTTCAGAGAACCCTCATAGGCACTATGGAAAAATGGTATGTCAATTTACCATATGGGACTTATTCCACTTTTGATTCCATCGCCACCAAATTTCTCTTGTATTTCCAATTACCTATACGACATGATCTAGGTTTGGATATTCTAACATAATTTTGGCAAAATACCTCTACACACATTGCAGATCATATCCACGAATGGCATAGGCGCCTGACAATATGAAACACATAAATCCAAACTGAATTCTTGTTGTATTGGTTCCCTAAATAAATCCTCCCTATGATCTCCAGAGATATGGAAACCACTATGCCCAAAACGAAAGAAGAGGCCATTCTCAAGGCCCGACATTTCGATTCGATATATGCTCAGTCTAGGTATTTGTATACATTCATCCTAGATGCCCCTCGGTATCGTTCTCTAAACCAAGGTCATCTTGGCACATCACACTCTACTGACAGGCTTATTGGAACTATTTTCCATCAAGGAAACATTCTCCAACCACCTATCTCTAAGCCATAATATGATGCAATAGTAACCATAGACACCTCAAGTATCGGTGGCCCCTCAAACAGTTTTGAATCCTCCTTTTGGGAGAATGATGTATGGACCATATAGTCATATGTTCCCCAATGCAAGCCTAGTGCAAATTGCTCCTCCACCACCACCCTCAATAGCGCCACAAGATCCTACATCCATGTCTTACGGAGCACCCAATCCATATCTACCTGCCACCATTTATAACCCGTATTTTCCATTCCTCTGTCCACTGAGAACTCACCCCATCACTCATGGAGGGGTTAATCTATTACAACCTTCTCCCACACAAAAAAATCAACAATTCAAGTAGTTGAACACGACTAATCCTCCTTATGCATAAAATCAAGGGAAAAGGAAAGTAAATAACAAGCATAACCAAAAACAAAGGTAGTGGGGAAATCCCCCTCCCAACAAAACCAGAACAAGGGAAATTAGAACCAAAATGAGGGGACCAATAATTGCCCCAAGGAATAAAAGAACCCAAACCTTAGGACCAACTTCCCTTGCACTATGTGCGAAGAATACAAACATTACACACATTGTTACCCATTGATACCATAGTGTCAATAGTTCATTGAGGCCAGGAAAAAAGCTGGCCCCAACCCTCCTCAACCAACAAACATACCACAAATGAAACAAGTGGTTTTAGACCAACACTTTACAAATCAAGGATTTATTTCCCATCAAGAGGAACCTCTCAACCCAAGTTATAGAACCTTCCATAACATATATATTGATTACAACCAAATTCAACCTTCAGACCCGTAACAAATGTTATGGAATGCCTAACCCCCCATAGAGGAAAGACATACCCTCTACCTCTGATGGACCTTTGCAGATTCCACATCCCAATAATGACCAAATCCCTCGGATACCAAATCCACCGCTCTGAGAAACTACTCATAATCTCCATATGAAAGTTGCTCATAATTACAATATCATAAATAATTTGGCCAAATCCCCCACCACCATGTCAAATTTAGAAGTTCTTTTGTCTTTCCCTTCCTAAAAGAAGACATTGCTATCAACATTAGGTGCAATTGGTCCATTAGATTTGTGCTTAATTTCCTTCGACCTCGACAACAATGAACCGCGATTACCCTCATCATTCGATTTTCAAATCCTAGTTCCTATTAAGAACATCATCATTCATTGATGCATAGTTGATGAAGGAGCATCTACTTGTGTTATGTCAAAACATGTTTGGAAGCATCTTGGATCACTAGATTTGGTCCCCTCATCTATTTCTCTTTGTGCTTATGATCAGATACCATAAAAAATATAGGTTTTATACCAAAAAATCCCCATTGAATTGGGAGGAAAAATGGTAACCCTAGATATCGAAGTAGTAAGCGCTCAGCTCGATTACAACATCATTTTGGGGCACGACTATGTTTACGCAATGAAGGCAATGGCCTCTTCAATTTTATGCATTGTGATTTTTCCCCATTGTTTTCACCTCTAGCAAATATCCTGCAAGGGAAGGAAAGGGCACCCCCCTACCAAAACCCCAAGCATGCCCATTGACCTTTTGCACCAAAAGAAGAAGCAGGGAACCCGAAAAATGGCTAAGTGTCAACAAATTTCCTAAGTGATCTAGCCGCAGTAAGAAAAATCAGACAAAACAAGAAGGAATGGAGTTCTTCCGTAATCGACAGAGGTTGAACGGTTAGGATTGAAAACCAAAGCCAGATCTACAGCTCGGAAGCGATCCACAACGCATCCGATCAAGAGGTTTTCCGCTTTCCCGCTTTTCCTACTTTATGCACCCGCATTGCGGATTGCAGAAGTCGGAACCGTATTTTTTCAAGAGAGCAAAGTTGGGTTTCTTATTTTCACAACCCACATTGCGGAATGCGGATTGCAGAGGCATGATTTTTTTCGGGGGCGTAGATTCAGGTTTCCAATTTCGACAACCCACATTGCGGAATGCGAACTGCGGAGGTGATTTCCACGAGGTTTTTTAATGGCGTTCCGATTTCTGAAACCCGCATTTGCGGATTGCGGAGGCATGATTTCTCCAAAGAAGCAGATTCGAACTTCTGAGTTCCGAGTCTCGCATTGCAGAATGCGGATTGTTCGGGCCTGATTTTTCGAAAGCATGATTTTTGTTTCCTCTTTCTGAATCCTACATTGCGGATTGCGGATTGCGGAAGTCAAATTTCTGCGGAATTATACAACAATTTTTCGACTTTCCAAATCCCACATTGCGGATTACAAATTGCAAAAAGGAAAATTTCTAGGAGGCGCAAATTTGAGTTTCCGACTTCCGATTTCCACATTGCGGACTGCATATTGTGGAGGTGATTTCTGTAAAAGTATACATTGTTGTTCCCAGTTCCGAAACCTGCATTGCGGATCGAAGATGGCTTATCAGAGCAGGGTGTGGCCGCGAAAAATGAATAATTTCACAGGGAAAAGACCCAACGGATATACAACTAGTAGTCAATATGGAGGCAGAAGAGAGGCACGAATTGGTTTTCCATGCTAATCAGCTTCAAATGCCTGATGAGTGTTTTGATGTCTGTTATTCCTGTGTATGTGTTCTTCATTAGTATTTTCCATTGATTGTCTTCTTCTGCAGTATCTAGATCAAGATTACATGGTTTGAAATTCATATTTTATGCTTCAGGTGCATATGATGAGGTACTCCACCCTTTCTTCTTGAAGTTGTAGGTTAGAATTCATTTACAAATGCTCTAACTCTGTGATGGAATTTGTTTCCCTTTCTGATACCATTTGCTGATATCTTTTGACTTGAAAAAACCTCATCTAGCTTGCCGCTTCCCCTGAAATTATACTCCAAATCAGTCATATGTGACAGAAACCCATTGAAGCTTGACTCCATGCCCAATGATGCACCTATCCTTAACCCTAACCACCTGAAAAAGCCCTAAAAATCCTTATATGAAGGTCTAGACACCACTTTTATCCATAACCAGCCCATTCAAAAGATATTCTATGTGTTGAAACAATTGTGAAAGAGAGATCCCTCTCTATGGTTGGAAAGGCTAGTTTCCATCCACCAAATATTGGTTTGAAATAGTTACCTCAGGATCCCTTCTGCTACAACCTAGAAGAATCCTGAGTGATAACATTTTGGAGACTCCGCTGGGGAACGAAGGACTTCTCCTCCCATAAAAAGAATTATCAAGAATCAAATTGGATCTTTGAAGGCAACGGAGGATCATATACATCAAGGTTGTGATATTTTCCCTGGCGACTCCTACATTTAAATTTACAGTCCCACAAGAGACACTTGGTGAGTTCCTAGAGAGAATTTTGGCTTCCAGAAGGATACCTACCAGAAATCAGTCGAATCTTGAACTAGTAGAGTTCGTATGAGATCTAGAAAAGATCATCCGCCAAGCAAAGAAGGAAAAAATAGGTATTCCCCCATTAACTAGGTATTTTTCTTTACCTAAGGAAGAGGCACAAGCTATAGAGACTGTCTCTTTTGATTTAAAATTTGAGCAGTACTTATTTAGGTCTAAATCTAAGACAAGTCTTGAAGAAACCCTCTTTGATCAAGAAAATTCCAAACACACTGCCTAAGTGCTTTGTGGGAGAATTTCTATTTATATCCTAAAACTTACAATATTATTTCTATTTATAGGCACACTTGGCCATTACAAATGGTCCTAATGACCCATGGCTAACTAACTTGGACCAAAAATTTTGCTTTCGTCAGCTCCTTATCCTTTGCGAATGGTCCTTTTCCTTCGTCGATGACCCCTTCGTCATTGTCAGCTCCTCATTTCCTGCACTCTATCCCCATGCCAACAGGCCCCCAACATAAACTTGTGGCTCAACCTCGAGCCACCTCAGCTGGACACCTATGCTACGGATCTGTTTCACCAATTTGAGCATCCTTTGCTGGGCATTGTGCCGACGACTCTGCTTCTAGCACATCCATTTCACGAATCTGATCATCCTTTGCTGGGTCCAGAGTGCCCTTGTCCTCGGTGCTTCTGTGGTCGAAAGGCCCTCTTTTCTTTCAACAACTGAAGTTCGCTTAGATATCTCGAGGGAAACTTCACCTCTTTTCTTCCTGATTGTTTGCGCATAATCTATCGGTTTCTTGTGAACACTTGTCATCCTTGCCCTTAGCGCACCTTGTGTGCTTCCACTGGAAATAAAATGCACCATCGTAACTTTCTCAGCTTCTTCTTCTATCTAAATTTCTTAAAATCACGCATTCGGCTCAATGACTCTCACCTGTAATGCGCATAAGACTTAATGATTCTATCCATTTGTTTGGGTATTTATAACTTAACTTTCCCATTCCTCGTCCATCTTGTCGTTCCTGAATAATGATTACCAAATCATTCATCGAATCTTTCACTGATTTACCAAATTCTATCCTCAAGTGTGTCATCATCAACCTCCGCCGCCTTCCGTCAATGCTTAAATGCTGTAATTATTATTTTGATTTTACTCACACATGCTAAACGTAAACGAGATTCAAGCCACATCGCTTACTCTTTACTCTGCTATTGTTTCGTGGACAGACCCAATGTTGTCGACAAAATTTCCAACCTTTAATTATCATCATTTTTTTTCCTTCATTGGTTCTGTGCCGCGCTATCTCGATAGGGCTTTAGCCGACTTCCATTCACCAGATTTGGAAAAAGCGTCCCATATAGCTTTTGTAACTGCAACACACCTTTGTCGGTAATAAAATTTATGATATAGGGACCCAACCAATGCATCTGCAGCTTACCTGGTTGCTTCGAAAACTTACTGTCATACAACAGGACCATATCTCCGTGCTGGAAGTGCTTCGCCTTGACATGGTGATCGTGTCAAGCCTTCTGTCGATACTTCTCTACCTGTTGATGGAATCCTGGGATAAACTGGTCGTCATCAACTTGTACCAATTGCGCCAACTGTTCTTCGATTTCACCATTGTCGCTCATTCCTGTTGGTGCTGCGATGCGTAGGCTCAGGACAATATACTCCATTGGCATCACCACTTCCTGTTCGTAAACCAACTTGAATGGAGTATGGCCTGTCAATCGTTTACAAGTCATTCTATAGGCCCACAGTATCATTGGAATCTTCAAATCCCAGTCATCGCGGTTTGTGAGTGCATGCTCCAATACCTTATTCAGTGCCTCCACCGCACCATTCGCCTGCAGGTGGTATGGGGTACTCCTTCGATGCTGAATTTGGAATTCTTTCGTCATGGCCCTGATAGTTTGGTTGACGAAGTGATTTCCTTGGTTGCTGATGAGTATCTTTGGGCACCCAATCCTGGTTGCTACATTGTCGAAGAGGAACCCTACTGTTGTCGCGGCGGTACAATCCTTTATTGGTGCAGCTTCAGCCCATCGCGTCAAATAATCGGTCGCCGTAATGATATATCGTGACCCTGTTCTTTTTCCTAGTGGGTTGATAGGTCCTACGAAGTTAACTGCCCATTTTTCGAAAGCTTGTAATATTAGTTGAGGTACTAGAGGCATTTCATCCCTTCGTGATGGTTTCCTTGTTCTTTGGCATACATCGTAGCTCTTTGCGTAATCTGCAGCATCTCCATGCACCGTCGGCCACCATAGTCCAGCTCTAAGTATCTTTCTAGCAGTGGCACGCCCTCCATATTGTCCTCCTGCTATCCCTTCGTGAGCTTCTACTAATATTCTATCATGTTCGTGCGGAAGGACATATCAGCGAAGGATTTCGTTCGGCCCCATTTTGTATAGTTGTCCTACGATCAATTGGAAATACACAGCTCTGACAACTAGCTGCTTCTTTTGGCTGGTGGTAAATTCCTTGGGTGCCTTTCTTGTTGCCAAGAATTGAACAATTTTTCTCATAATGGTCGTCGACCATCCCAATCCTGAATAGCATCGCATCGGGAAAACCTTCGTCGATATTCCTTGGTTCTTCTCCTGATTCTACTCACAACAGATGATCGGGTCCTGCATTTAGTTGCCCAGGCTTCACAATTATCTCAAAATCAAATTCCTGGAAAAGTAATAGCCATCGACAGATTCCCCCCCCAACAGAGGCTTATTGACTAGGTATTTTAGTGTCAAATGATCAGTAAACATTTTGCAATGTCCTCCTAACATATAATGTCGAAATTTTTGTAAGACATATACCATCGCAAGACCTTCCATTTCCGTCTTCGTATAGTTATTTTCTGTGGTCAACAACTTTCTACTTACAAATGTGACTGGGTGAACAATTGATCCTTCTCCCGACTGGGCCAATATCACTCCTAGTGCGACTAATGATGCGTCCATGTGAGCATGGGATTCTTTTGTCCAATCGGGAAAAACTAATATTGGTGCTGTGACCATCTTTTCTTTCAATATGTCAAGGCTCTTTTGGAACTCGTCATTCCACTCGAACTTAGCATCCTTTTTTAACAATTTTTCCATTCATGTTATGATCGCTGCATATCCCCTAATAAACTTTATGTAGTACCCAGTATGTCCCAACTTTGCCCTTAGTTGCTTCACTGTCGTTGGTGGTGGCAAGTCGACGATGATTGTAATCTTCGCTGGGTCAACCAACATCCCTTCCTTGCATACAATGTGTCCTAACATAATCCCAAATGGAGCACAGAAGATGCATTTATTCAAGTTCAGCGAAATTTGATGTTGTCGACATCTCTCCAGCATCAGCCTTAGATTTTCAACATGGTCCTTAACTAGTCCATATACGGTCTAGTCGTCCATATATGCTGTGAGGAATTTATGAATGAAGTCTTTGAATGCGACATCAACTAATCTTGAAAAGATTGCCGGGGAATTTTTAAGACCGAATGACATTACTGTGTATTGAAAACAACCCCATTATGTTACGAAAGTTGTCTTATGTCGATCCTCCTTCGCGATATTTATTTGCTGGTATCCTAAGAATCCGTTTGTAAATGAATACATCTCCTGACCTCCGACACCTTATAGTACTTCGTCAGTGAATGGTGTAGGGAATGGATCGTGAAGACATGCATCATTCAGTTTCCTTAGATCGGCACGAATCATGATTTCTCTGGTCTTCTTATCTTGGACAACCATCGGGATGATCCATTCAGATTCCTCCATAGGCTCTATGATTCATGCATCCAACATTCGCTCTATTTCGGCATTCACTCACTCCTTGTACCTGGGATTCAATCTATAGGGTCACTTCTTTACGGGCTTCACATAAGGTTTCAGTGGAATCTTCATTTCGACCAGGTCCCCGGAAATGGCTTTCATTTCTGAAAATTTCGTTAGGAACAAATCTTGAAACTCATGTAGCAGATCAGTAATCTTTGCAATGGTCGAATCATCCTAGTAATCTCCAATACTTGTGAACTTGGGGTTTTCCTCCGACCCAATATTAACCTTCTTGATTTGCAGTGGCTGTTGGAATTTGTCGAAGGGCATATCTGGTGCTTCGACATCCCGAATTCCTTCCGACTCTAGTACATAAACAGCTCGTTGATCCTCCTCTTCATTAGGTTCTCCTGTCACGTTGTAGCACTCCATCAACATTTCTGGTGTCGCAGTCCACTGTAATCCCATTGGTTTTTCCGTCGGGATTGCTTCAAGTACCTTCTCATGAATCTCTTTTAGTGCGCTATGGATGAAGGGGTTCTCATCCGAGAAGTTGAAATCTTGGATAAAGCTAATAGTTAAATCTTCCCATGTACTTTTTCTGCATCGCAGTTCTGCTGCGATATACCAACTTTGCGGTACCTCATCCAATGTATGGATGAATGCATGGACCCATTCCTATTTTGGTCTCATTCCCAATTTTCTTTGACACTCTTCTAGGTGATCCCTTGGGTCACCTCTTCCATTGTATTTTCTTCCGCAGTACCCTTCAATTTCGTCGAATCTGAATTCCATTAGTTATCGACATAGTGGCTCATTTGTTATCGTCGACTTGAGCGTTTCCCACCACCATGCTGGTGTATCCTTCAGTGCTTCCTCCAATGCCAGCAGTCTCTATCGTTCTGATACTCTTTCTTCAAATTCGACAATAAATACAGTCAAATCAGGCAATCCTTCGTATGTTGGCAGTTCGGATATTTCCGTTGCTACCCATCTCAATGACTGAGTGATTCATGCACACCTCCTGAATGATACTTTGTGTAATTGATTCTGCCAATTCTCTAGCGCCTCATCAGAATCCGACGATGCCTAACTAACACTTCGCCATCCCAATTCTCCATCGGCGGTGGGATTGATGTAATCCTATGAGATGTTGTAGACGTTGTCCCATCCTGCTGTGAATTTTTCCTGCATTGGCTCGACATACCTCTTCCATTCTCATGGATCAATTGGGGCAACGACCCTCATGTCGCAGTTCTCAAACTAAATTGTTCTTTTGTTAAAGTTGATCACAACTTGATTCTCCATTGCAAGGTCTATCCCTAACAACACCGGATAGGGGCTTGTTTTATCAACTATCTCTATAACGTCGAAGTCTGCGTACGTCTTTAATCCTTCTATTTCGACTGGGAGGTGACATACTTGACCAATGGGTGTGACCTTGCTCTGATTTTCCAGTCGAAGTTGTACAGGGGACCATGCTAGATTTGGTTTCCCCATTGTCTCCCATGTCTATTTAGTCAAGATATTCACATCTGATCTCAAGTCCAGATTGATAGAGTCGATATCAAATGCACCAATCTGCGTAGTCATCCTCATTTCTCTCCCTGTCTTCTTTATGTGTAATCGATTTATTGTCTGATCCTGTCATCCATCCTCCTATCGGTGTAATAGGATGGCTATCTCTGATAGCGCATCCTAATCTTTCGCCAGTTCCAAACAACTTTCTAGGAAATCCCTCAAAGTGTTGATCCTTCCTGGTGGCCTCTGTGAGTTCGTCGTATCGAATATCTGCGACATATCTTAGACGGGTTATTTTTGGCCAATAGGTGGCAGCTTAGTCCTTCTCATTGTATCTTGTGCTTCTATTAAGGTCTCCCTTTCGGCTTCTACGTCGAATCGAACTTGTTTCCTTTCCGTAGGTCGAATACTAGGAAGTGGCCTGTCTTTCCTTGTCGCATCCCCCCCTCTGGTCACTACTGTGACATTCACCGATCGAATTCTTATCTCCACTGAGATCTTATGTACATTCAGAAGTGGATTTTGATTCTTATTAGGATTCGGTTGAGGTTGGGGTGTATTTTTAGTTTTTCATTTTGCAATCAATTGGGGATATTCCTCAACACTGCGGTTCATTGTTCTACAATAAGTACACTACGGAGTCGGGTTCGGACAATCCCTTTGATAATGTCTATCTTGACCACAATTATACCATGTAACTGGCCCTTGAACTCGTCCAAAAGATCCTCCACGACCAATGCCTCAACCTCGACCTTCGCGGAATCCTCCTCTGAAACCTGCTCGTGACTGACTGTATGGATGTTGGTTATATTGCGGTGGTTGATACTGTGGTTGGTTGTATTGTAGTGGTGGTTGGTTGTACAATGGCTGTGGTTGACCATAGTGGAGCTGTGGCTGGTTATACTGTGGTAGTGGTTGATTTTAGTGAGGTTGCTGCTGATTATACTGCTGTTGTTGTTGTACAAGGGGTTGCTCCTCCCCCTTCATAAAAAATGTATCTGTGGTCTTTTCTTGGAGTAATTCATACACTCTACAATCCTTCTCTTCATGACCGACCGATCGACAGAAATTACAGAAAATTTTGGATGGCTTTGACACCATTTTTTGGATGTATACACATTCTTCTGATTGATGTCCCCTCGTCTAACGAATTCGACACCATGGCATTCCTCCCTGACTGAGTGGATTTGGTGCGCTTGAATGTAAGTATCCGTGGAATTCCGAGCACTGATCCTTCTGATTTCCTTCTGATTTACATCGACTGCACCATATATCCTCGCGAACCTCTCTTCCATTCTTGATGTCTTGTAATTGGATCGTCAAGTTCGCTAACTGCGCTTGGATCTGGTTCATACCTAACCTTGTTTCGCCAACTGGTGAAGCCTCCAACTTCATCGCAATTTCCAGTGCTTCTTCCGGGGATGCAATCTTCTGGTGCATTAGTGGCATACAAATGTGTGGTACTAATCCCACGATGAACCATTCCTTGTGTTGTATATCACTCATTCCAAAACTTAATTTCACCATCACAGTTTTATATCTTTGGTCAAAATCCCATATTGATTCATTAAGAAATTGCTTGATCTCTTTTAGTTCTGTGATATATTGCGACTCTGATTTCAGTTTCTGAAACTCATCGATCAATCCTGTCTTGATTTGTGACAGTTTTTTCATAGGACTCCCTATAGGTACATGCATGAATTTCATAAACCAATCCAGCGCATTGCCCCTGAAGGTCATCGCTAGTTGTCCCTTCTTGATATCGTCATCTTGGACCTACTTTACTGTCCATACTACTTCGCATAAAAACCAGTATTGCTAGGGATCTTCAGTCTCGTTACTATGAAATATTGAAATATTCACATCGTCGCCCTCCATCCTTGGTCTTCTGCTGTTATTTACAGACCCACTACTCCTACCGCTATTTTGACACGTTGGACAACCCTATGAAGAGCTTATATTTCTTCTTCTGAAATTTGGTGTAGTGCGCGTAGTTGTGGGTACGCTGTCGCTTTGGGTCTATCCTTATTCGGCTTCCAGGGTATCCTGGTTTCTTTCTTTGTCACAGTAAGGTCACTTAGTCCCATGTGGTCCCATTTCGCAGTTCTATGTTTCGGTCACCTTAGGAGACTCTCTCTCAATCCCTCTTCTTCTCTAGCTGGAACCTCACCCCACTTTGCAGGGTACCACAGTATTCCACAACCTCCCTTAGAATTCCTCCGTAGCTCATATCCATATACCCTGCATCATTCTATCAGACCCGCATTCGCGCTATACCCACAGCCTCCGCACACCTGGGATTTACTCGTCGGAATTCATCTTTAGTATGCCTTTTTCGCAAATGAGCATTTTAATCCACAGTTTCAACGATAGTAGAAACCTTCCTCTAGGTCCTTTGAAAAACTTCCTTTCCGTGTCGCTTTATGACCTAATTGTGTCGACAACGAATTCAGTGACGCATCCTTCAAGAATACTATCTACCCAGACCTCGACGGCTCTAGAGGATTTGTTATCTACTCGCTTCAATTGCTAGATCAGTTCGGGCGTCCATTGTTCAGGCTCACTACCTTGAAAATTCTTCTTCTGTAAATTCAGCCGTTCCAACCACTCATGCAGCAAGATCAGAAATTCGCAGAAGAATACTTTGTGTATATCAGAGTAAATGTACTCCTGCAACCATTCGCTTGTTTTCCACCCAGGATTCTGATTTTCTTCTTCTGCGAACTCTCACATTTTCTTATCAAACCAGTCTTGAATCTCCGGTTTCGTCTGATGCCACAACATGTCCTCTTCTTTTCTTCTTCAGGGTCCTGGAAACTGAACCATTTATTGACACAGTTTGGTCGACATGGGTTCACTTTGCACTGTTGTCAACAAAGATCGACCATACACCCTTAAGCATGGGCCTAGAAAGGCTTTAACCTTTCCATTAACACCCGCAGAGCGAGTGAGGTCTCACCCGAGATATCTAAGGGGGGATGCAGGAACCAAGTTTCCACAGTTGCGAGAAGACATGCACTGTTCCACTCTCAATTGACAAAAGCCATAGATTCCTATTCGCATTAAAACATCAGATTATCACCCTAGTAATCCTTAATTGCCAAAAGATCAAGACAAGACAACATTTACCACACCTTGGGGTACCTTCATGAAAGCAAAGATGCATTTTGGTCTGTTGAATGCAGGAGCTACATTTCAAAGAGATATGGACGTAGCTTTTGCATAAGAGAAAGATAAATTTGTGGTTATTTACATGGATGACATTACTGTGTATTCCAAATATGATGCAGAGCATTTAAAACATTTACATCAAGTATTTGCAAAATGCAAAAAATTTGGGATTTCTCTCAACCCGAAGAAGTCAAAATTTTCCATGCAAGAAGGCAAATTGTTGGGTCACATAATATCTAAAGATGGAATTAAGATTGACCGAGACAGAGTTGACACTATACAGAAAATTGAACTCCCCGGGAGTAAAAAGGAAGTCCAATATTTCCTGGGCACAATAAACTTTCTAAGAAGATTTATCCCCAATTTTGCAGAGACCATGAGATCAATTACAAACATGCTTAAGAAGGATAATCATATCAGATGGAATGTTGAAGCCAAGCAAGCATTTGGAGACATAAAAAAGGCAATTGTTGAAGCACCTGTGCTAATCAATCCTGGTTTTGAGAAGGAATTCCTTATGTTTTCTTTTTCCTTAGATCAATCTATAGCTGGAGTACTTTTACAGAAAAATCAAGAAGGGGATGAGAAACCCATATCCTTTTTCAACAGATCTCTCAGAGATGTTGAGCTCAAATATAATATCATGGAAAAGCAAGCATCTGCCATGATCAAAACTTTGAAAGATTTTAGAATTTATGTTTTGCATTCCCATGTTGTTGCTTATGTTCCTAATACTGTTGTAAAGGATATATTGACACAGCCTGATCCAAAAGGTCGAAGGGAAAAATGGATCGCTGTATTATTGGAATATGACTTGGAAATCAAGCCCACAAAGCTTATCAAAGGATAGGGACTGTCCAGGATCATGGCATAATCAAATTGGGATTCTCTGAGTGTGAATTTGGTCTCACACATGCTAGAAGAAACCACTCAAGATCCATTGTTACAGGTATCAAAAAAATTCTTATCATATCCTTGGTACTCTGATATTATATATGTTTTACATAACTTGCAAGCACCCCCTGAGATGGATAAAATAAAAGCTATGTCAACCAAGATGAAAGCAACAAAGATTTGCATATTGAATGGCTTCCTTTATTGGAAAGACCCTGGAGGTATTTTGTTGAACTGCATCCTAGAAGATGAAGCCAAAGTGACCTTAAAAGTATTTCACAAAGGTGTCTGTGGAGGGCATCATTACTGGAAGGCCACTGTCAACAAAATTCTCAAGGTAGGATTTTGTTGTCCCACCATGTTCAATGATGCATACAAAGAAGTAGCCACTTGCCATGAGTGCCAGATCTTTGAAGGAAGGATGAAGCTCTTGCCCTTGCCTTTAAGACCCATCTCTGTGGAAGCCCCATTCCAGCAATGGGGGCTAGATTTCATTGGTGAAATTATTCTCAACTCCTCTGGACCACATAGGTGGATATTGACTGCCATTGATTATTTCACCAAGTGGATTGAAGCCATACCAACCAGACAAGCCACAGACACAGTTATCATCAAATTTCTGGACGAAAATATCATGTCTAGGTTTGGTTTCCCTATTAAAATAATCACCGATAATTCCCAAGCCTTCAAGTCCAAGAAAATGGTCAAATTTTGCAATGATTTCCATATCAAATTGGGCCGTTCTACTACTTACTACCCCTAGGGAAATGGATTAGCTGAGACTTCTAACAAAATCCTGGTCAGGATCAATAAGAAGCTCCTGCAAGAAAAAAAAAGGGCTTGGCATACCAAGTTAACCTTTGCTCTGTGGGCTGATAGAATCACCTCCAAGAGATCCATTGGAACTTCACCTTTCAAGTTAGTATATGGAACAGAGGTTATATTTCCTAAGTCCTTCAGAGGCCTTGCCATGAGGTTTCTACATGAGCAAGAAGAAGAGCCAAACCTTGAAATAAGGAGAACCAATCAGCTGGTTGAGATACAAGAAATCAGGGACAAAGTGCATGCTGAATCTATGCTAGATCAAGAGAGGGTAAAGAAGACTTTGACAAAAGAACCAAAGTGGATGATTTACAAGTGGGAGATTTGGTGTTGAAATGAGATGCCAAAAGAGAAGACCAGGCCCAAAAATTTGATAACCTCTAGAGGGGGCCGCACACATTCATCGCTTACCATGGAAACAACACTTTCTTCTTACAGGACAAAGACGACGAACCAATGGGAAAGGGACCCGTCAATGGGAGATTCTTGAAGCACTATCGCTAGTAAAAAACAAGTCCTTCAACCCACCCATGCTGTAAATTATCATTTTTTGAGTTTCGTTTAGCCGTGTTTCAGATCTATTTTACAAAAAATAAATAAAAAAGAAAGAAAATGCCACTAGTCTACTGTTCTTTCTACCTCATAGGGAGGATACAATCCCCCATTGGAGCTATTGTTATCACCTCTAGAAAATATCCCGCAAGGGAAGGAAAGGGAACCCCCCTGCCGGAACCCCAAGCATGCCCATTGACCTTTTGCACCAAAATAAAAATTAGGGAACCCCAAAAATGGATAAGTGTCAACAAATTTCCTAAGTGATCGAGCTGCAGTAAGAAAAATCAGACAAAACAAGAAGGAATGGAGTTCTTCCGCAATCGAAAGAGGTTGGACAGACATGATTGAAAAACAAATCCAGATCTCCAGTTGGGAAGTGATATGCAATGCATCTGATCAAGAGGTTTTCCTCTTTTCCGACTTTCTGAGTTTCCACACCCACATTGTGGATTGCGGAAGTCAGAATGGTATTTTTTCAAGAGCGCAAAGTTGGGTTTCCGATTTCCTCAACCCGCATTGTGGAATGCGGATTGCGGAGGCATGATTTTTTCCAGGGGCACAGATTTAGGTTTTCGATTTTCGCAACCTGCATTGCGGCATGCGGATTGCGGAGGTGATTTTCGTGAGGTTGTGAAATGGCATTCAGATTTCCAAAACCTGCATTTGCGGATTGCAGAGGCATGATTTCTCCAAAGAAGCATGTTTGACCTTCCGAGTTCTAAGTCCCGCATTGCGGAATGCGGACTGCGGGGGCATGATTTTTTTGAAAGCGCAATTTGTGTTTTTGCTTTCTGAATCCCACATTGCGAATTATGGATTGCGGAGGTCAAATTTTTGTGGAATTATACAGTAGTTTTCCGACTTTCCGAATCTCGCATTGTGGATTGCAGAAAGGCAAATTTCCATGAGGCGCAAATTTGAGTTTCCGAATTTCGACTTCCGCATTGCAGACTGTGGATTGTGTAGGTGATTTCTGCAAAAGTATACAATGTCGTCCGAGTTCCAAAACCTGCATTGCGGATTGTGTATCGTGGATTGGAAATTATGGATCAAAGATGGTTTATCAAAGTAGGGTGCGGCCGGGGAAAATGAAGAATTTCATAGGGAAAAGACCCAAAGGATCCACGATTGGAAGTCGATCTGGAGGTAGAAGAGAGGCACAAATTGGTTATCCATGCTAATCAGCTTCAAATGAATCGATCTGAAGGGAAACATGTGGCTCTAATAGTATGAATTTACCAAGAAAGCACACTGAAGTTTCCCCATCAGCGCACCTAACAGATCAAGAATATGTTACAATTTACCATTTTAACTAACGGCCACACCTGGATGAAGTGTTCTAGAAGTTTTAGATATTTTGTAATCCTATAAAGGCATGTTCTGAATAAGGCCAAAGGGTTGGAAGTTAGATTTTGTAAGTTGGGTTTTAGAGAGAAAAAGCTATGCGTATGTAATGAAGCTCGGCCTTTCAATTCAATGTGAAGACCTAATTTTGGATTAGAGATTCCTATGATTAGTTTTTTGATGTCTGTTATTCCTGTGTATGTGTTCTTCATTAGTATTTTCCATTGATTGTCTTCTTCTGTAGTATCTAGATCGAGATTACATGGTCTAAAATTCATATTTTATGCTTTAGATGCATATGATTAGGTACTCCACCCTTTCTTCTTGATGTTGCAGGTTAGAATTCATTTACAAATTCTCTAACTCTATGATGGGATTTGTTTCCCTTTCTGCTACTATCTGCTGATATATTTTGACTTGAAAAAACCTCATATACCTTGCCTCTGCCCCTGAAATTATTGTCCAAATCAGTCATATGTGACAGAAACCCATTGCAGCTTGAATCCATGCCCAATTATGCACCTATCCTTAACCCTAACCACCTGAAAAATCCTTAAAAATCCTTATCTGAAGGTCAATCCACCACTTTTATCCATAACCATCCCATTCAAAAGATATTCTATGTGTTGAAAGAATTGTGAAAGAGAGAGCCCTCTCTGTGGCTGGAAAGATTAGTTTCCATCCACCAAATATTGGTTTGAAATAGTTACCTCACGATCCCTTCTACTGCAACACAGAATAATCCCAAGTGATAACACCCACAATGATAAAATAGTCTCCCTTGACCAACTCACATACTACAAGCCTCGTTTTAATCCAAACTTTGATAATATTCTACCCACTATAGGATCAGACAACCATTCATCATATACATATATCGGTATGTCCATTTACAAATATTCTACCTTGCTGGGGGCATACTTTGGTCCTCCACTAGTTATCCCATCCTCCACAAATAGTCTCACGTGTACTATTTTCTCCTTTGAAGACATGACACAAGCCACCTCTACATTAACATCTGAACATGGGAAGAATCACCATACCAAAGAAGAAACCATACCTCCATCTCCTTTAGTACCACAAATGGTTCAAATACCCTTATTATTCCCCCCTTGGGAGTGCAAGGAACCTTAGTTATGGCTACACTCACATTGCCCAGGCTCACTTTGTTAATATCAGTTTGGTATTTAACACCACTATACCTAGATCTTGGAAATGCACGAAACCCATATACTCCCATTTCAATTTCACCCCGGTTTTTCCTGTAGACACACCATCCATAGCAATCCTAGGTTCGCACCCACTCGTGAGGAAGTCGTTACCAGTCTCACACAACCTCAATGCTAGGGGTATCAAGCGACCAAATTTGAAATGCACAATTGTGCCAAGGAACCCCCTGCCCTAAGATTCAATCAACCATGTGTATTGTGTGGTAAACTAGGAAACGCAACGAACCTTTGCTCCACATTGCCAAAGCTTAGAAAGCTACTCAATACACCCATAAGTACTACCCATGCAACCAATTCTTCAGTAGGGAGCATGCTAGCTACACCTTCAGTGACCACCTCCAAACCCAAGAACATAACATTGCGCACTAATCATGTGTGTATAATTTGTTCGCAATTTGGACACTACGTATCATTGTCTCAAACTCGCTCAATTTCAAGATTCCCTCACAACAATTCATCCCACACACCTTGTCATTGACAGATATCAACCAGTCTCCCGAGAGTCTACCTCTATCAAGTTTGTCACTACATCAGAGGGAGGCAAGTGCTCATCATATGGGAATCATACTCAATACTGATTGACATGGGCGTGGTTCCACCTAACCACACCTTGAGGCCCACAATCCCTACACATACACTAATTGGGTCATGTACTACTCGTCCATGTTGATTGTGTGGGTTCTTAACTCACTACTTCTTTTAGTGTCCCATTCTACATGCAAAATGAGATGTCCTCCTAGAAAAAATGTGATTACAGGACAACCCTACTCCTCCCACTGCAAACACACCATATTTTCCTCAATAAACGAGACTACCACCCACACACGATACAACCGAACACATTGATATCCTCAATATGTCATTGTTTTTCAGTCTTGTCTACCAGCGACGACAATTTGTCTTCATCATCAAAGGAAGATCGTAGTCCACTATCGACACCCACCCCTGTTGTAGTAGATGACATGGACCCAATTCACGTGAATGGAACCTCATCCTCAACATATGTGTTAGGTGACCCTGAAGGAGGACTTGTAAACAATCTTATCAATGGGTTGTGTATGAAGAAATTATTCCCATAAGTTGAAAGACTAGGGGCATTGCACAAACATGCGAACATCTGTCACAAGTAAGTCGCACTGATTTCCAACACCAAAAGTTTCCACTGAACCACCACACAATGGGTGACAAACCTAGTCATCCTCTACATTGTCCCTTTCACTAAAAACGACATAGTGTTCGGATATCCACATCATCTTTTTCAGGATCTTGCATGCAATTAGGGTTTGCATGCAAATTCTAGGGTTTGCATGCACTTTGCATGCATCCCAGTCACCAGGTTGATGCCTCCAGCACCTTAGCCACCTCTTTCTAGCACCCGGGAGCCACTTACTTCAGTTCTTTAGCCCTCCTAGTCTGAAAGGCGCCCACTTCTCACCTACTGCCAGAGAAGGGCGCACTTTCTCACCTACCACTGCAGTTCCACTTCAGTTACATTCAGTTAGCTCCGATTCTCCCTGATTTGAGGCTAGTTTCACTCCCGACTGACTGTTTCACTTCCGTTGGACCTCCAGATTGACTAGATGACTTGTTCTGACTTCAGTTAGCCTCCCATGCGCCCCCCACTGAGCCTCCTTCCCTTAATCAGTGCTACACACTTCAGTTACACATGACACACTCAGTTAGACTCAGATTGACACCTGGATGACTGGTTCTTGTGCATTGATGACCACCACCGATTGATGATGAGGACTCCTAGTTGGATTCAAGCTACTCCATTCAGTGATTTGAATGACCTTCTTAGGCAAATCGAATTGCTCATTGACATTATTGTATTCTATTGTAATTCATTCACCCTTTCTGGGATATTGAGCACTGCTGCATGTTTTGCACAGTTTTACACCATATTTTCTATATTCATCTGTTGTGATTGATTTACTTGTTCATTAGATCTGCTGTGACTAATTTTACATGGTATCAGAGCCATTGCAGGGACAAGATCTCTTTTCTACAGGTGTTTCTACAAGAAGATTTGACTGAATTGCTCAAAAATTGCAAAAAGTTTTGGCATGAGATATCTCAAGGGCATTCGCTCTTGTGCATGCAAAGCTTGAAAATACATCCAATACCACTCCAGAAGCTTGAGTTTCCACATAATTCCTGGATCTGATACATTGGACCCATTCAACATTGTTTGATCTCCAATCCCAGGTGTGATGCAACTCTAAAAGGGTGGATTTTTCGACCTCATTGTTCTTGGTTTATTGTGATTTGCAGGTTTATTGTCTCCATCAATTGCATTCGCTACATTGTGCATGCAAGCTCCTCTACATCAATTGCATTCGCTACACTGTGCATGCAAGCTCCTGTCCATCAGTGTGATTCGCTCCTAGCAATGGAATACTCTTCTTCAAAGCCTATCCTCACCCCATTCAATTATTTTGATTGGAAAGATGATATGGAGATCATATTACGTTCAAAAGGTTACTACCGAGTCACTCTTGGTCTTGAATTGGAGCCAAACAATCCTTCAGATAGAACCAAACACTACAAGAAGCTTGATGAAGCTTATGGTCTTCTTTGTCTCTCCATCTCCAAAGATCTTCACTTCCATCTCAGCGGATTGAAGACTCCAAAAGCTATATGGGAGCAACTTGAAACACTATTTGGCAAGCAGGATGAGCTTAGGGATTTTCAATTAGAGAATGAATTGATTTCCCTTAGTCCTGAGAATTTCGAGACCATCAATGAATTCTTCACAAAATTCAAGAACTTGAACTTGCAGTTGAAGAATAGTGGAGTTATCAAAGAGGATAAACAATTGATCCTCTCCATTCTAAGCAAGCTTGGTAAAGATTATTCGGTATTTGTCACTACTTTCAATTCCGGTCGGCTAACTACCCCGAATTGGAAGATGCATACCTTGAATGCCTTCATTGAGTCCGTCACAAAAGAGCATGACAAGTTGATTCAAATGGGGTCCATAAGCTCCAAAGATTCAGCCCTATATGTTCAAGGACCCAAGATCCCAAATGGTAAAGGAAAGCAAAAGAAGGAGAAGCCCAAATTCGAACCTCACAAGCAAAGAGAGAAAGGCAAACAAATGGATGCACCATCCAGTTCGAAGTTCAAGCAAAAGGGCAAAGAAGGTAACCAAAAATCTAAATGTACTTATTGTAACCGTGGATTTCATCCCGAAAGTTCATGTATGAAGAAGACTATAGATCAAATGGGCCTCCTTTTGGAAAAGAACAACATAACCCTTCCTGACGGTGCAATGAAGAAGGATAGGAATGATGATCATGAAAGAGGACAAGCACTCATGGCAACTGTTTCGAAGCCCACTACTCTCTTGATAGATTCAGGTGCATCGAATCATATGGCTGCAAATATTGATTCATTTTCTTCATTCGATCCAAACAGATCCATCCCCATCCATTTGGGAGATGACTCAAAAATTTCTTCAAAGGGCAAAGGTACGATTCATGTAGATCATGGAAGCTTTCAGAATGTTCTCTATGTGCCTTCCTTAGCTTCAAATCTTCTTTCTGTGTATCAAATGACACACACTGGTGAACCGAAGCAAGTTACATTCAGCCCTAATACAGTTGAAATTTCTGATATCAAAAGTGGAAGACTAGTTGCAGTTGGAAAGGCAAATCACACTGCAAAATGCTATGAGTTTTCTCACTTTATTCCGCTTGCAAAGCCCACTTCTCTTCGCACACATGGTAATGAGGTTAGTAGGCTTTGGCATGAAATATTTGGACATCTTAATTATAATTATTTGCTACTTCTATCAAACAAATCCATGGTAGATGGTCTTCCACAACTCCGTTCCTCGAAGGGAATATGCACCGGTTGCATCATTGGGAAGCACCCCGAGCACAGATTCGACCGCGGCAAAGCTAGCAGAGCTTCTACTATTTTGGGGTTGATCCATTCTGATATCAGTGGTCCGCTGCCCCATATGTCATTAAATGGTTCAAGGTATGTTTTGACATTTATTGATGATTTTTCCCGCTTTACATGGGTATTCTTTCTCAAAAACAAGTCAGAAGTGCTTGGAAAATTCAAGGATTTTAAGGCTTCTGTTGAGACCGCCACTGAGAGCAAGATCAAAGGTCTTAGATCTGATAATGGTGGAGAATATATTAAATCCGAGTTGCTGCAACTTTCTTCCCAAAGCGGAATTCAGATCCAACATACAGTTCCCTACACACCCCAGCAGAACGGTGTAGCGGAAAGGAAAAACCGGTCACTGAAAGAGATGGCTACATGCATGATTGAATCAAAAGGTCTGGCTGCAAATCTTTGGGCTGAAGCAATCAATGTTTCTACATACATATAGAACCGTGTTCCACATTCATCCGTGAAAGGTATGACTCCTTTCGAAGCATTCTTTGGTCACAAACCGGATGTGTCAAATTTGAGAGTTTTTGGCTCTACTGCATGGGCTAGAATTCCTTCCAAGAATAGACGAGCTTTGGATCCACAAAGTATCAAGTGCATACTGATAGGATATGGGGAAGAATCAAAAGCATATAAACTCATGGATATCATATCTAAAAATATATTCATAGAGCGCAGTGTGCAATTTGAAGAACCGCTTCAAGAATTGCAACTAGTCGAGGAAGAGACTGCCGATTCACCGCCTTCACCAGAAGAAGATCCGTGCAGCGATAATGAAGGTATGAGTTCTGATATTTCTGATATTTCAGCAGCATATGATGATCATGACACATCAGGTTCGGAATCCGACCATTATGATCCTCCTCAGTTACCAAAGTGGGCCCAAAACACTCTCCAATCTGCTGGTTCGAACCTTGGAAATCCTGTTGATCCGAGACGAACAAGAGCAGACTTTCAAAGAGAAGGTATGGCACTTTCTATTGCTGATCCATTTCTTTCTGAGATTTGTTATTTGATGGCTGGTTTAGATACCACATCATACTATTCTTCTCACCGAGATTCGAGATGGCAAAGTGCCATGGATGAAGAGTACAGTTCTCTTCAAAAGAACAACACATGGGAGCTAGTTTCTCTTCCACCTGGAAGAAAATTAGTGAAGTGTAAATGGGTCTACCGCACGAAAGTTGATGTTGATGGCTCTATCAGCAAATACAAAGCAAGTTTGGTGGCAAAAGGTTTCTCCCAAGTCCAAGGAGTGGACTACACTGAGACCTTTGCACCGGTTGCAAAGATGGATTCCATCCTCCTTGTTTTAGCTATTTCTGCATCCAAGCACTGGGAAGTGCACCACATGGATGTGAAGAGTGCATTCTTACATGGAGACCTTGCTGAAGAGGTATATATGCAGCAGCCATAGGGGTACACATCATATCCATCATTAGTTTGCAGATTGAAGAAATCTTTGTACGGGTTAAAACAGGCCCCAAGAGCTTGGTACGCAAAGATGGACTCCTTCCTTCTTTCTCAGAATTTCCAAAGATGCAAATCTGATCCGAATGTGTATCTTCAGCGAGTTAAAGGTAATTTGTTGGTTATTGTACTTTATGTTGATGATCTTCTCATTACTGGTAGCACTCTTACTTCAATAAACAAGCTAAAAACTGCCTTAAATCTAGCTTTTGACATGAGCGATTTGGGCTTGCTGAGTCACTTTTTGGGCTTGGAGATAGCTCAAAATTTTGATGGGATCACTATATCTCAGAAAAAATATGCTTCCGAACTGTTATTGAAGTTTAATATGGCTGAATGTAAGGCAGCCCCATTCCCATTCCTCTCAAGAATCAGTCTTGAGGAGGGAGATTCTACACCGCTTGCAGATTGCAATATGTATCGACAGTTGATTGGTTCACTACTTTATTTGACACACTCTAGGCCTGATATCTCATATGCTGTGAGTTCCGTGTCAAGATATATGCAGTAGCCACATGAGCTTCATTGGCGAGCAGCCAAGCGGATCTTGCAGTATGTGCAAGGTACGAGACAGTTTGGCATACATTATGCTGCAGATTCTGAGCTTGATTTCATTGGTTTTACTGATTCAGATTGGGCAGGTGATAGCATTGATCGGAAGTCCAATTTCGGTTATGTTTTCATGATTGGTCATGGTGCTATTTTCTGGTCCAATAAAAAGCAAGCAGCCATTGCACTTTCTTCAGCAGAGGCAGAGTATCGAGGGGCAGTCAATGCCTGCATTCAGGCAGTTTGGTTGCAGGGTATTCTTTCCGAGTTTGGTTTTGGTGGCACTACTTCGACTGTCCTATTTTGTGACAATCAAAGTGCTATCAAGATCTCCACAGATCCAGTTCAGCGGTAGAGGACCAAACACATTGAGATTCATATGCATTACATTCGACAGTTGGTGCATGACCGCACCATCATTCTGCAATATTGCCCTACTGATGAGCAAATTGCAGACATCTTCACCAAGAGCTTCACTGAGAAGAAGTTCTCTTACCTCCGTTCACTGTTGGGGGTGAGTTCCATCATGGTGGAGACAGATTGATTCATCATTATGCTTTAGCTTGAGGGGGGGCTTTCTTCCCACTGGGTTTTCCCTCTTTCCTCACTTAGTTTATTTTCAGCATTTTTTGGATTATTGTATTGGGGTGACCTTTGGTCTTAGTTACCAGGGCCCCACATTAATTTTTTTGCACATCATAGTCTAGCTTGAGGGGGGGTGTTCGGATATCCACATCATCTTTTTCAGGATCTTGCATGCAATTAGGGTTTGCATGCAAATTCTAGGGTTTGCATGCACTTTGCATGCATCCCAGTCACTAGGTTGATGCCTCCAGCACCTTAGCCACCTCTTTCTAGCACCCGGGAGCCACTTACTTCAGTTCTTTAGCCCTCCTAGTCTGAAAGGCGCCCACTTCTCACCTACTGCCAGAGAAGGGTGCACTTTCTCACCTACCACTGCAATTCCACTTCAATTACATTCAGTTAGCTCTGATTCTCCCTGATTTGAGGCTAGTTTCACTCCCGACTGACTGTTTCACTTCCGTTGGACCTCCAGATTGACTAGATGACTTGTTCTGACTTCAGTTAGCCTCCCATGCGCCCCCCACTAAGCCTCCTTCCCTTAATCAGTGCTACACACTTCAGTTACACATGACACACTCAGTTAGACTCAGATTGACACCTGGATGACTGGTTCTTGTGCATTGATGACCACCACCGATTGATGATGAGGACTCCTAGTTGGAGTCAAGCTACTCCATTCAGTGATTCGAATGACCTTCTTAGGCAATTCGAATTGCTCATTGACATTATTGTATTCTATTGTAATTCATTCACCCTTTCTGGGATATTGAGCACTGCTGCATGTTTTGCACAGTTTTACACCATATTTTCTATATTCATCTATTGTGATTGATTTACTTGTTCATTAGATCTGATGTGACTAATTTTACACATAGACATCATATTTTATTTTTTGTAAGTTAAAATATCACTTAAGCTTACACTCAATGAATGAACAACCTTTTTTTCCATGAAGATGACCACCAATATGGATTGTTACCTTGGCTTTGTTGATGGTGAAATTCGTTGGTAAAACAATCTAGCATCGACCACTTGGGCCATCTACACCCCAATGCATGCCCTATACCACATCGATGGAGCATGCCTTGGTTCAGCAGTAATAACCAAGTAGAATATGATGCATTAATTGGATTATTGTATGATGCCATCCATATTAGTATACAACACCTTCATTCCCATTTAGATTCTCAACTCCTTGTCGCGCAATTTAACAATGTTTTTTGTGTACAAAATCCATGCCTCTTTCACAAGTTCTTATGGGTGCACCTCCAAATTCAACAGTTTGAAACCATCATGTTCATCCACGCCCCTAGGAGTGATAATGCGTTCATGGATCATATTGCTAATGAATTTCTACATTGGCACTTATTATATTGACAGTATGTCTGATCAATCAAAGAAAATAAAATTATGTGTTTTTACCGTACAAGTTGTGTCATAGTCATCAACTATACATCAACATTAAAGCATATATATCATCACATCCACTATCATACTTATAAGCACATATACCATCATGTATACATCAATCCACAAACACATAGAAGCCGAGAATGTAGCAAAAATGGTGTGTGTGTGTGTTTCGTCGAATATAAAAATGTGCATCATGATTTGTTTTTTGTTTGTGTCATCGAATATCAAAATTTGCATCATTGTACAAAAATTCCTTATGCGGGCACATCAAAAACCGCCTTGCATAGGCTATATCAAAACATATGTAAAATGGGGCTCATCGGCCCATTCAAATAGAGCTAAAAAGCTCTGCCATCTCATGGTGCACCACTAGTTAGTGGAGTAGGAGGCCCCCAAACAGCCAAGGAGGGAAGATCCTCTACATGCGGTGTCATTGGTGCTGGTGCGGGTCTTGGCCTAGGAACTGGTCCAAATGCTTTTGGTGGTGGTGATGGCCCCACCTTGCCGTCCTTGCTACATGTCTTTCCATGGAAATCTAGTGCCTCAAAAGGTGCCATCTCAATCTAAAGGCTATTGGAAGCCGCATACAATGCTCTACATACTCCTCCTGGACATCAATGAATTCTCCCTCGTTGATGCCTCCCACTAGGGCATTCAAGAACCGCTCAAGATCTGCCATAGTGGCGACCACATCTGCACGTACTGGAATGGGTACCTTATTTGTGAGGGACTCTTCAGATACAACACCAACAATGCCTAGACTTATTAAATGGATATATTTCCACTAACCCAACTATTCCAAGAACAAAGAACATCAACCCACCTGAAATTGTACTTCAAAGAGAAACAATCCAAAGAGCCCACTTGAAATCGATCACTTCATAACTAAATCCTAAACTGCTTGAGGATTGTGTATGTAAATTAAACACTAGTCCTCCAAAAAAAAATTAATCACCCCTCAAAACCCAAACGAGAAAATGCTAGGCATCAAGCACTCCAATAAACCAAAACAAGCATAGATCCCCACCTGAAATTCTCTCCTTGGTATTTCCTTGCAAATGTATTTGAGTCTTCTATGGGATAGTGAGGTGGAAATCGAACCACATCTTTCGGTATCTAGACCAATCACAGATACATGACTAATTAAAAGTAGGATATTGTATCTCAACCAATTCCTAAAATGTCAAGAGGGTCCAGAGGCCCTAGGGTTTAAACATGTGCTCCGGTACTAGATATGATGCCTAATTATATCTAGACTACTTAAATAAATGAACAAATCATAATAATAATAATTCTAATGTCACTGTTAGATCCAATAATAAAACATAAAGCATAACTATTTACAAATAACTTAAATTTATAAAAAGTATCTTGAACGGAAGATAGTCAAGGTAACACACCTAGAAAAAAATTGAGTTATAGGACTGTACAACAAACCCACATCAGCAACAACAGTGATAGCAATGGGAAACAAAGTGTTGGGGAAAACTATCCACCCAACCTACTCCTCATTCAAATACTAAGAGCCCCGATCCCTAAATCGGTAAAACAATGCAAGACCAATCCCCCCTACTCCCTTCACAACCAAATGGATTGAATCATAACTCTCCTTCCCTTCAACTCCTCCTTACCACCAATAAGTAATCCTCACCAAATACTTAATAGTATACCCCTCTCATGCAACAATCTAACTCACAAAAAAAAACCCTAGCCAAGAGGAAGAGAAGAACTCCCATGTAGTCCTCCTTCCCCCCTTATAAACTCATTTTCCTTATTATTAAAAAAATAAGGTTTGTTTGCATGGATGACACTTGTTATTCATGCACTTATCCCCCTCTTAGATTGATGTATCCCCCAAATTAATCTTAATTATGCACCTAATTTATTTCTCTTTTTATTAATGTTTAATTGTTATACACCTATAGTTATAACGTATTTTACTAGAGGGAGCATTATAGTGGCTACGTGTACAACTCATGTATTATCCATGCTTGAATTCACAAAAACCTTTATTATGGAATGTGATGCCTCATCGCATGGCATTGGTACATTTTTATTGCAAGAAGGAAGGCCCCTTGCCTTTGAAAGTTTCCAACTTAAAGAAAAAAACTTACTCAAACCAATTTATGAAAAGGAAATGTTGCACATATTGTATACAATTAAGAAATGATACCCTTATCTAATAGGAAGACACTTCAAGGTAAGAATAGATCATGGCATTCTTAATTTCTTCTTGGAAAAATGATTACCTTCATAAGAGAAACAAAAATGGGTTACATAGACGCTAGGTTATGACTTTGATGTTATCTACAAAAAGGAAAATATAATGTGGTGCTAGATGCACTTCCAAGAAAAGAAGAGGATATGGAGGATTTAATTTGTGTTATTTCCATTATGACATCTGGTTGGGTGGAAGAAGGAAGTGTTGGTTGTGGAGCCAGATCTTCTAGTCTCATAGATGATATTGTATCAGCCGTGTTTGTACCCCAGTTTTATACGATATGTAGGTGGACTATACAGTCACCCCAATGGGGGCACATCGCCCCCCCACGGGGTTCCAAGGGGGACCATCCCCCCTGGATGGGGGGTCCGGGGGCAGCACCCCCGAGAAATGGGGGTTTGGGGGCAACGCCCACGAAGAAAATTTTTGGGGCTGTTTTCGCCAGTTGTTTTGCGGGCCCATGGTTTTGGGTATCCCGTGGTATTTTCCCATTGTATTTCCCTTATAAAATAAAGACATTGTAATACGGCTAGGGAGGATGATGTATTAGGTTTTATGCATTGTAAAGATCTCTGAGATCGGGAGAGAGACTGTGAAACAGAGAAGAGGAAGTGCAGCAGTTGTGCTGCAGGTTGTATCCCTTCACCTTGCTAGACGGTAATAATAATAAGGACTGGAAAATTCAGTGTGAACGTAGCCCAAGTTGGGTGAACCATGATATATCTGTGTCTCTCTTGTAATGTGTATGTGTGATTATATTTGCATTTCTGTTTATTGTTATTGATCTACGATCCTTTTTTTCTAACAATTGGTATCAGAGCCAAAGGTCTATTTGGCAGTTAAACTTGCAGAAAGCTAGGGTTTCTGGTTCGAGTGGGAGCAATGGCAGAAGAAGGAAAGTTTAAGGTCGAGAAGTTTAATGGCCAAAACTTCGGGTTATGGAAGATGCAAATGGAGGACTATCTGTACCAGAAGGATATATTCCTACCGTTGGGAGGAAAAGCAAAGCAGCCGACGGCTATGAAGGACGAAGAATGGGAGGTTCTTGACAAAAAGGCTCTGGGAACAATACGGTTGAGCCTGGCTTCGTCAGTGGCTTTCAATATCTCAAAAGAAACGACAACAGAGGGTTTGATGAGCGCATTGGGTAAGCTGTATGAAAAACCCTCGGACTCCAACAAGGTATTTCTAATGAAGCGTTTATTTAATATGAAGATGTCTGAAGGTGGATCTGTTACTGATCATTTAAATGAGTTTAATACGGTTACAAATCAGCTAAGTTCTATAAGTGTGAACTTTGATGATGAGGTTAGGGCTCTTCTAATCTTGTGTTCATTGCCAGAAAGCTGGAATAGCTTGGTCATGGCTGTATGTAACTCTGTCTCTGGTTCAAACACCTTGAAATTTGATGATGTTATTGGTGTTATTCTTAACGAGGAAATGCGAAGAAAAAGCACAGGTGAGACATCAGGTAATGCGTTGACCATGGAGAGCAGGGGAAGACAAAAGGAGAGAGGAAATAACCAAGATAATCGTGGAAAGTCTAAAACAGGCAGATCCAAGTCCAGACTGGGAAAGATAGAGTGCTGGAACTGTGGAAAGAAAGGACATCTGAAGAAAGAATGCAAATCTCTAAAGAAGAAAGGAGATGCACAGAAGGAAACTACCCAGGAAGCAAATGTAGCAGGTGATGTGTTACAAGATGCTTTGATTCTTGCATTAGATAATACTAGTGATTATTGGGTAGTAGATTCAGGAACTTCATGTCATGCTACACCCCATAGGAAATACTTTCATGAGTATGTTCCTGGCGACTTTGGACATGTTTTATTGGGTGATGATGAGCCATGTAAAATTGTTGGTAAGGGTAAGGTATGGATAAAAGTTAAGAATGGAACTGATTGGTTGTTGAAAGAAGTTAGGCATATTCCTGCTATGAAAAGAAATCTGATCTCAACAGGGCAGTTGGGAGATGGCGGCTATCTATCTACGTTCAGAGAAAAGTGGTGGAAGATCACTAAAGGATCAATGGTGATAGCAAAAGGAGACAGAGTAGGTACGTTGTATTTATGTCCTCATAATACTGACCATTCTATCTCTTTAGCTTCCATAGGAACATATACAACATTGTGGAATCATAGGCTTGGCCACATGAGTGAGAAGGGGATGCAGATTCTCCACTCAAGGAAGTTGATGCTGGATTTGAAGCAGGTAAGTTTGGAATTCTGTGAAAACTGTGTTTATGGAAAACAGAAGAGTGTCAGATTTCTCAGGGTTGGGAAACAGAAGAAGAATGAAAAATTAGAGCTTGTGCATACAGATGTATGGGGACCGGCTCAGGTACAATCTCTTGGTGGCTCTCATTATTATGTTACATTTATTGATGATGCAACTAGAAAAACTTGGGTTTATTGCATTAGACAGAAATCTGATGTGTTTGCTACTTTTAAGAAGTGGAAAGCTTTGGTTGAGAATGAGACAGGAAAAAGATTGAAGTGTCTCAGATCTGATAATGGAGGTGAGTACTGCGGCAAGGAGTTTGATAGTTACTGTTCATACCATGGGATTCGTAGAGAGAAGACAGTCCCAGGAACACCACAGGAAAATGGTGTGTCAGAAAGGATGAACAGAACGATCATGGAGCGTGCAAGGTGTATGAGACTGCATGGAGGGTTTCCCTTACAGTTTTGGGCGGATGCTGTAAATACTGTTGTTTATTTAATAAACAGAGGACCTTCAAGTGATTTGGATGGTGGTATTCCAGAGGAAGCATGGACAGATAAAAAGGTAAACTACTCATTTCTAAGAACGTTTGGTTGTGAAGCATTTG
Source organism: Larix kaempferi (assembly GCA_027924585.1). Taxonomy (NCBI): domain Eukaryota; kingdom Viridiplantae; phylum Streptophyta; class Pinopsida; order Pinales; family Pinaceae; genus Larix; species Larix kaempferi. The sequence goes on along the minus strand of BSBM01000055.1, from coordinate 41,727,371 downwards.
TCCATATTGATAAAGAAAATAGAACAAAGCTTGAAGCTAAATCCAAGAAATGTACCTTTACTGGATATGGGGTTGATGAATTTGGTTATCGTTTATGGGATTATGAAAATAACAAAATCATCGGGAGTAGAGATGTGATATTCAATGAAAAGGTCATGTATAAAGATTAGTTGCAGGGAAAGAAACAGGAAAAGGAAAACATAGAGTACATAGTGCTTGATGAAATTAAAGAAAATGAAGTTCCGAAGGTGACAGAAAATCAAGAGCAGCAGCAAGTACCTGAAACTCCTGCAACTGTAAGAAGATCTACCAGGTTAAGTAGACTCCCTGAACGATACTCTCCTTCAATGTATTATTTATTGATGAATGATTCTGGTGAACCAGAATGTTATGAAGAAGCAATGCATGTGGAAACTAGAAAGAAGTGGGAGCAAGGCATGAATGAGGAGATGGACTCATTGGTAGGAAACCAGACTTGGGATTTGGTTCAGTTGCCTGCTGGTAAAAGAGCATTGCAAAACAAATGGATTTACAGGTTGAAAGAAGAAGAAGGAGGTAAGAAGCGATACAAGGCTAGACTTGTTGTAAAGGGGTTTGCACAGAAGAAAGGTATAGATTTTGATGAAATATTTTCTCCTGTTGTTAAGATGACTTCAATTAGGACTATCTTAAGTCTCGTGGCGGTAGAAGATTTTCATCTTGAACGGTTAGATGTAAAAAAAGCCTTCCTCCATGGAGATTTGGAGGAAGAAATATATATGTAGCAGCCACAAGGGTATGAAGTCAACGGTAAGGAGGATCTGGTATGCAGGTTGAAAAAGAGCTTGTATGGCTTGAAGCAAGCTCCAAGGCAGTGGTATCTAAAGTTTGATAGGTTTATGACAGAACAAGGTTATAATAGATGTCATTCTGACCACTGTGTTTATTTCAAGAAGCTAGACAATGGAAGATATATTATCTTGTTATTGTATGTGGATGACATGCTTGTTGTAGGGTCTGACATGCAGGATATAAATGTACTCAAAAGGAAGCTAGCTAATTCATTTGCGATGAAGGATTTGGGTGCTGCAAAGCAAATCCTAGGTATGAGAATAACGAGAGACAGGAAAAATCGCAAATTGACATTGTCTCAAAGTGAGTACATACAAAAGGTGTTGAAGAGGTTCAGAATGCAGAATGCAAAACCTGTAAGTACACCTTTGGCTAGCCATTTCAGTCTAAGTAAGGAAATGTGTCCCAAGACACAAGAAGAGACAGATTACATGTCCAAGATTCCCTATCAATCAGCAGTTGGCAGCTTGATGTATGCCATGGTGTGCACAAGACCAGATATTGCACATGCAGTGGGAGTTGTGAGCAGATATATGAACAATCCAGGTAAAGAACATTGGAAGGCAGTACAGTGGATTCTCAGGTATTTGAGAGGTACTACCACTGAGGCATTATGTTTTGGAGGTTCAGACACTGTTCTACAGGGATATGTTGATGCAGATATGGCAGGTGACAAGGATAGCAGGAGGAGCACCAGAAGGTATGTGTTTACTGTAGGTGGAACAACAATAAGCTGGATTTCGAAACTATAGAAGGTTGTTGCACCTTCAACAACAGAAGCAGAGTATGTTGCCATTATAGAGGCTAATAAAGAGATGATTTGGTTGCAGAGTTTTATGGAGGAAGTGGGTAAGAAGCAGAAGGATAGCAGATTGTATAGTGACAGCCAGAGTGCCATTCACCTTGCAAAGAACTCAGCATTCCATTCCAGGACCAAACATATACAGCTCAAGTACCATTTCATACGCTCTGTTTTGGAAGATGAACTGTTGAAGCTGGAAAAGATACATACTAGCCAGAATCCTGCAGACATGTTCACAAAGGTAGTGACTAGAGAGAAACTGAGTTCGTGCTCGGTTTCAGCTGGCCTTCTAGCATGAAGGTGAAGAGGAGAAATTTTCCAAGTCCAAGTCCAGCAAGTGCAGCAGCGGTGGAGTTGCTGTGATCAGTCTCCAAGTGGGAGATTGTTGGTTGTGGAGCCAGATCTTCTAGTCTCATAGATGATATTGTATCAGCCGTGTTTGTACCCAAATTTTATATGATATGTAGGTGGAATGTACAGTCACCCCAGCGGGGGGGCATCGCCCCCCCATGGGGTTCCAGGGGGGGCCATCCCCCCCGGTTGGGGGATCCGGGGGCAGCACCCCCGAGAAATGGGGGTTCGGGGGCAATGCCCGCAAAGAAAATTTTTGGGGCTGTTTTTGCCAGCTGTTTTGCGAGCCCATGGTTTTGGGTATCCCGTGGTATTTTCCCATTGTATTTCCCTTGTAAAATAAAGACATTGTAATATGGCTAGGGAGGATGATGTATTAGGTTTTATGCATTGTAAAGATCTCTGATATCAGGAGAGAGACTGTGAAACAGAGAAGAGGAAGTGAAGCGGTTGTGCTGCAGGTTGTATCCCTTCACCTTGCTGGATGGTAATAATAATAAGGACTGACAAATTTAGTGTGGACGTAGCCCAAGTTGGGTGAACCACGATATATCTGTGTCTCTCTTGTAATGTGTATGTGTGATTATATTTGCATTTCTATTTATTGTTATTGCTCTGCGATCCTGTTTTTCTAACAGGAAGGAAATAATGGAAGCAAGATCATAAGGCATGCAAGATAATTCAACAACTACAAGACGACCCTAGTTCATTAGATAAAATTGTGGGAAAGAATGATTCACTATGGTACCAGGATCGCTTATATTTATGTAAGAATTCTCAACTCAAATTGAAGGTCCTTTTGGAAATGCCTAGTTCTCCTATAAGAGGACATTCAAAGGTATTGAAAACTTACGAAAATATCATGAAGGATTTTTTATGGGAAGGTCTCAAAACTGATGTCCAAAATTTTGTGATAGAATGTTTGCTTTGCCAATAGAATAAGGGAGAGACAATCAAGACATCAGGTCTTCTAAGTCAGAGTTGGGAAGAGGTCTCAATGGATTTTATGATAGGTCTATGAAATTTAGAAGGAAATAATGGCATCATGGTAGTAGTGGATTGACTCACAAAATATGACCATTTTTTCTCTCTTTCTCATCCTTTTAAAGCAAGTGCAACTACAAATTTCATGGAAATAGTTCATAAGTTGTGTTGTACATTTGAAAGCTGTGTTGTACAAAAGCCAAGTCGTGACACCTGTCATCACTTATGTAGAAGTGATACTCCTTCAATATAACCCTGTTGTCTTCAGTACTATCTGTCCCATGTCTATAGGTGATATGGACCATTATGCTGACTTGATCTGAGTGATAGTATTGACTCTGAATCTCATTTTGCGGTTGAAGAGTGTAATTTTCCGCAAAATCGACCACTTACAAGATAGTCCCAATAGGAAATGTATCCCTACACGTTCTAAACTGTTCATCTTGCCAACGAGCCACATGCACATGATTTACATAATGTTGTGTCTTTTCAAAGAATTCCTCCATGGAGTCGGAAACCCGTACCTGGTAGATCAACAATAAATACATATATCAATAGATTGTTACATATGAAATTGCAATCTGAACAAAAAATAGTATTCAATAAATCGTTACCAACCTGAGAAGTGACCAATTGTATTTTTTTTTCTTTCATTCCCTCCATCAATATCATACGTGACATATTTGAATGACTGCAAGTTCACCTCCTGCCTCCCAAGTTCATGCTCATCGGTCACATGTATGCATTTTTCCAATAAAACGAATCCACCACACCCTGGGCATGTCCCATCTATGCAATTTTTTTGATAAAATGTGCAATCGTTTGGCCTGCTAGACAAGATGCTATGAATAAAGTCTCTAGATGGAATCAATGGTAATGCAGTTGAGCATTCCTGCACAAGAGTGTTATGCAATACATGAAAAATATATGTATATGTGTCATAATAGTAACCATACTCAATGTGGTATCGACAACAACATGTATTACAAATTGTGTTTATTTTAACATACCATGGTTTGCATTTTTCAAAGGATCTTTGGCCCAAGTCAAGTTTGTTATGTTCATTCCTAAATCTCTCATATAATTATGTTTGTGTCATATCAAGAAAATGTTTGATGTGTGGTTCACGATCCTTTGAACCCCTTCTCAATTTTAATACATCTTTTTGGTTGGAAGAAGGTCTAGTGTTGTCATGCCAAAAAGCTTGCACTAATCCCTTTACCGCATCAATGAGCTTCATATCAGAGCGTGGCAACCTGCCAATGAAGGCCCAAACATCTGTTTGACCGGTTTCAAGTTGCTCTCTTCTAACACAATACCTATGAAGTGTCTTCACATTCAAATTAACAATTTTGGATGTAGGTTTAAGAAAAAGAAGTGCCCTAGTGCTTTTGTTAATGATTGATTGTGACAACACACGATGAGACGCATTGCGAACCTTTGAGCGAGATTTCTTTCCAATTGTACTAAATGCATGTACTAAACTTTTAACGATATGAGAACTTGGTTCTAACTTTTTGGCCATCTTTATCCCTAATGTTCTTCTAACAACAGTCATATGCCTAGATTTCAACAATGATAAAAATAATTTGCACTTGTCCCCATCACATTTAGAATAAAAAAAGTTATCAAGTATTTGTCGAGTTTGATAAGCAATAGAACGTTTAGACAACGTACCTTCAAGTGAACTAATGATATTTTCATCAACTTGTATACGTCTCGGAGTTCTTCGGCGTGCAGTTGCTAATGGAGGTAAGGGTGTTGGAACTGGAGCATGTACACCATCACTAGGACGCTCCGGCGTTTCCATAGGAGACCCTTTTGAAATATTGTATCTTCAAAGAATATTATATTTGTACTTTATTATTCCGGAGATGTTTCATTCCTCCGTGAAGACCTTATTGTATATCCGGAGATGTTTATTCCTCTGTCAGAATGTGGTAACTTGGGTTATTAGACTTCCCTAGTGGGGGTCGGCCTTGTATGTGTTATGTGGGTCAAAGGGTTATTAGACCACCCTAGAGGGGTCGGCCCAGTCAGTTGTAATGGGGTTTTTAACCCAGTGGTTAAGTTGGGGCCGACCTAGTTAATATAAAATACAAGTCGGAGTTTTGTATAAATAGAGGAGGTGTGTTCCTCATTTAACACACATTGCACTCACTTGTGAATGGCGCATAAGTGAGAGAGAGAGATCTGTTATGGAGGAGAAGGAGATCATGCTTGTGGATTACATCTCTGTATTGTTGGTCATCTATATTGATGAAGCTTTGCTGGGTTTTCTTCCCCATGAGGGTTTCCCAGGATAAATCTGTGTCTCTTGTGTTTATGTTGTGCTTGTTGTTCTTTCAGTGACCCTGTATATGCTATTGTTGTGAAATGGAATGTAATGCTGATATTTTATGTCTTAGCATATTGAATCTTAACATGTTATCATAGCTAACCTGAAGGAAGGAAATGTATGTGTAACATCCCTCCAAAATTGACCTATTATTATTATTATTGTAATTATGCATTTTATAATTGGCCATGGTGAGGAGCTCAAGGCCAAGGCCCCACCAGTGGACCTTGAGAAGTATTATTGTGATTTACTCTTAAGAGGTGAACTGAAAACGAATGCGACAAAAGCAACAAGCAGTAAGCCACTAAGAGAAAGGTGGAGGGCATGATAGCCTTCCAATATCTAACATTTGATGATGGATAATGTTCTAGTGTCACAAGCACTTGAGGAAAGTAAGTTTACACATAAAATCTTAAAAAGTTTATGTGTCGTCGTCATAAGTTAGGGAGAACGGTTACTTGTCGCATTATTCCATCAAGTTATAGAACTTATGTTATAGCTAGTATAAGGATAACTATGACTAATTAAATCCTAGTAGACGTAAGACAGGTCATAAAAGAGTAGTACCCTAACCTCGGTAAAGTGACACCAAGGAAACGGGTTGAAAATATCTTAGTGTTTCTTATATATATGTATAGCAATATAAAGAAACCCTTTTTTTTAATAAATTATGACAATATATAGGTATGTAATTTTAATAATTACATATATATCTACTAAATGAAAAGAAAACATAAAAGTTATATATGGTCTTTCATGTTGGAATGATAACATATATGTATATAAATATTTTGGTGCATTATGGTGAAATAATTATCTTCATTATTCTATATAGATATATATATATCTTTATTAGCCTATCTTTTTATGAGAGAACTACCTTCTCTTATATGACCTAGTGAATGGGCATACTCCACTAACGAATGCGAGTTAGTTGAGAAGTATTAATTAATAAAAAGAAGCTTTAAGGAGTTTAGTGCACCAACTCTCTCATAACTCTCCACCTCCTATTTTGGATGGTTATGGGGGACGTGGATCAACTTCTAGCAGTCACACGTAACAAAACCTTTCCCCCCATTTTGTTGTTTAAAACTCCATCTTTACCAAGATTTCCGGAGAGAAGGCAAGATCTCCATGATGGGAAGAAAGACGTATTGCTAACCGTAACGAGTGCTTACGCTGAGGATGGGATCCTGTCTCTGATTATGGGTGTTCTCTCCACTTGTGAAGGGAGTTTTTACTGGAGTGGTTTTCTTAGAAGGAGACCACCACTACTATTAGCTACAACTGTCAAGTTATGTTTGACATGTGGAGAAGAGAACCGGAAAAAGGGGGGGAATCATCAGCGTTGAGTGGAGGTATTGGAGGTTCGGTCTCAACAAAAGGGAGACGATTTCTATCTCTGCGGAGGATGGAGATGGATATCAGATTGATAGTGGATAGCAGAAGACGGGGATGAAGTGAATCGCAAATCGCAGGATGGATAGTCTCGACGAGAGGAGATGGAAACTCGCAGTGGGTTTTGGGTAAGAAGATCGGGGATTCAATGAAGGGGTGGAAATGATGTTAAGAAGAGGAAGACGCGTGCACTGGGTACTTTGCAGGACTAGATGAGAAACTACTTCTGCAACAACTGTGTTAGATATACAATCTCCACGGTAAGAGTTTAAGCGATTTTTGTTTGTAGGTAATTTTCAGTTTGAACTCTGCTTGTAATTATTTATTTATCTAGCCCTCATGGCGAGCCTAGCTGAACACTCCTTGATCTTTGTTTCATAACTGTCAAACGAACTAATGGTGAGCCTTTCCATTCGAAACCCTACTTAGATATAGATCTGGACAGAACTTTTTAGGCCTTTATTTTAGCTGGCGATCTCTGCACACGGTGAGCGAGAGGCACCGTCAGTCATTTAACATAAGTTTAGTAAAAAGTATATGCTCGGATTCTCATTTACGAAATAGGTATATTTCTACCCTACACCACGATTTTGATCACAAGAGTACATCCATGAGTCAGATCTGAGAGGGATGGCTTAGTAAGAGTGTTTTCTTTTATTTTATTTTTTTATATATAGATCCAAAATACCTGATACCTCAGTGAGGATAGGATTAACATCCTTTGGTTTGATCTCTGCACAATCGCTAATAGCGATACATTGCCCATCAACGAGAAATCGCAGGTAGGCGATTATGGTCTTGTTGTCAACCTAGATCTGTATATTGTTTTAAAGGTATAGATACCCTACACAATCATTGATAGTGATACCCTTCTTATGAACATTTTGTTATACTCTGGAAAAGTGGCGAACTAGCAGAGTATATCAGATAGGATGCTGTTTTCTCTTGTGAATGTGTATTTATTTGGGCGATTCTCAATGTGAGATCGACCAGTCTGGTCCTTAAGAAAACGCTGTGTATTTTATAACAATTCTTTTTTTTTATATGAATACTTCTGTTGAAAACAGCAAGGGATTGCGACGGTTCATCCGAACTCGACTCCCTCAATGAATATAGTATCTATCTAAGTGTAGTTATAACACTGTTATGATTCTCGATCTAGTGAGAGAGATGCACTGATAAATGAACCTTAGGTAGTTGGTTTCGATCGCATGGCAAACTTACACCCACTCTCAACAACACGGTCCTCTGTCTATGATGTACGACTACGGAAGGAAATCGTGCTACCCGATCTCAGTAAAACCCTGATCTCATTTTCCTTTCTTAATAGGCTTGATAGATACCTCTATCCGTGTTCTTAAATAGCCATGATATATATTTGTGTAAGTTTGCATTAGGAGATTTTACCCTATACTGGTTTTATATCAACTTAAGTTTAGTCATATTCTCTTTAAGTTGTCGTTTAAAGATATTCAATCTCATTAAAGAATTAGACTTGAGTAATGTAAGAAATGGTGTCACGCCAACTTGCTTTTTATAATATATATATGTGTGAGAATATGGAATTTTCTTAATTATATAAATGTTATCTGGAGTCACAGATTTAATTTGAGTAATAGTAACTACATACTATTACCACGATTATAGTCATGTTACAATATAGTTTTGTTACAATGATATTGTTGAGTTATACTATTTTGTTATAGTCATATTGTTGAGATATTATATATTTTGAGTTTAAATTATTATTGAATTAAACAACTTATGAGAATAATTATTCGTATGCATTCTCCACCATTAAAAGGTTTAGATAAAGATCCTTCATGAAAATTATATTTTATGAAGAAGTACATGTGTGGATATATATATCATAGTTGAAAATGATTTTCTTGTACAATATTATACATATGAGTAATATATTTAGATGCCCTTTAGATACCTATAAAACCATCATGTATTTTATAAAAAAAATCAATGAGAACTATTGGGAATTCATGAAGATTTCTTTATATATAAATAGACCATGTTATATATGTTCTCATACATACCAAAAAGTTATATCAATATGTAATTAGGTTGAGTTTACATATAAGTTAATAGATATAAATATCTAAGATATCAATAGATATTAATATAGACATATGATACTTGTGTTTCCAACAAGAATAATTGTATGAACTAGTTTGAGAACCTTAAGAGAGACTAAGGGAGATCAATATGGTTATCATTACTTTTACGCTAAATGTTAGTTGTATAAACTAACTATGTGCTAGTTTGTGTATATTTTAGTGTGAAGATAAGTTTATCTTTTAAGCCTTATATTTTTGTTATAATTACGTTATCGCCATAAAGTTAAATTGGATACTTTATTGATACTTGGAAAACTCTATGTAATAGAGGCTTGACGGAAGGAGAAGGAACCTTGTTGCAGCAATCATGTTGCTAGTTGTAATTCTACCACTTTTTGGCCTAATAATAAAAGATGCACACACCTTTTGTGGACTGGCCCGTGTACGGGTGAACTATGTTATATTTTGTCTCCTGTGTTTCCTATGGTGTTTCTCAATGTGTCTTATGTATGAGTACTTGTTTCTGCCCTTAAAAATGTTATGATTACTTGATGTATATGATTCATATACAAGGTTGGTTGTTGATAAAATGTTTCGCTTATGATTATGATGGTGTGATTACCATTGTTTTATTGAAAGAAGTATTTGTTTCTAAAGATGCATATTAAGACATAATGAAGTTTTTGTGTTTCCCGCAAGATTTAAGAATTGGTTGACTTATCAAGTTTAGAATTTATTTAGTTGAAATTAAAACGTATATCTTTTCCTTGATTAGTATAATGACATTTGTAAACAGTAATAAGTGTCGCAAAGTTTTAATTATTTTGTAAAGCAGTATTTAAAGAAAGTAAACCCACACTTTATGGTTCCGCATATATTTAAGTGGCATTTTTAGGCACTTAGAAAAGTTTTAAATTTTATGAAATTTCGGGTTCGTGACAGTATGGCACTTACGAGACTTACTTCACTTGCGACAATTTGAAGGTTAGGGTTTTGTATAGAAAACAACAGTCATCGTGGCACTTTAGCTATAAATCCATTTTGGAAAAGGTTAGGGATTTGAAACTTTTATAGGTCGTAGAAAACATCCCCATGTACCTTGTGTCCAAAGGAAACCCTCATATTCGTTTTACTTTGTGATTTATGATCAGTTCAAGTTAGGGTTTCTGCCTCTTCCAGATCTCAGTCATAATCAGGTGACCTAGGAAAAAAGGCCATAACTTGGGCTAGGAAGCTTCAAATAAAATTTAGTAAAAAGTGATAGGTAGTGCACGGACTGTACTATCTCAAGTAACTTTTTCAGAGGCCGAAGTTGAAATAGTGACACGTGGTACGCCGTACAAGTTCGCTCTCCTTTTTTATCCCATAAAAAGGTCACGTTGCAACACTTGGTATAACTCTCTCTCAGAGAATCCAATTGAGGTCAGAACTATGGGGTTGGAAAGAGGATAGGTCGGGATACAACAAGAAGATGTTTCAGATCCTTTGGATTCGTAATTTCAAAGTTACACCAGAAACAATTAGGTGCATATTTCTGTCAAAACAGATTTGGATTTTGAGCACCTTCATTCTTGAATCGTCATTGCTGTGGAAAATTAGGGTTTTGGAGAAAGTTGGAATTTTTGGAAGCGGAGTCCACGGCTGAAGGCTACTCATCAAAATCGAAATTTAGAGACCAAGATCAAATTTTTTGGTTGGGTAGAAGACCAGGCTTGATCAAACCCCAGTTCGGGATTTTGATAGGAAAGGTGGAAAATTAGGGCTTCTGCAAAAGTTGGAATTTTTGAAGTCTGTGACCATGGCTGGAAGCTCCTCAAAAAAAAAAAAGAGTTTAGAGCTTTGGATCGAACCTTTTGATTGGGCAGAAGGGTGGGCTTCATCAAACCCTAGTTCGGGATCCTGTCCAGAAGATCCAGAAGTTTCAAAGGCAATTTTGAGGGGTCAAATTTTGGAGATTTCAAAATTGAAGTATGCTAGTTTGATCAGCTCAGCAAGGCACATCTTTCCATCCATTCAGAGAAGAGTTTAGAGCTTTGGATCAAACCTTTTGATTGGGCAGAAGGGTGGGCTTCATCAAACCCTAGTTCGAGATCCTGTCCAGAAGATCCAGAAGTTTCAAAGGCAATTTTGAGGGGTCAAATTTTGGAGATTTCAAAATTGAAGTATGCTAGTTTGATCAGCTCAACAAGGCACATCTTTCCATCCATTCAGAAATGTGAAAGTCAAAGTTTGAACTTTTAGGGTTTCTCTGACAAACCCTAATCGAGCTCCAGATCCAGTTTTAGGGCGAGATGAGGCTAAGGCCTTACATAAGAAGACTACAAGCAATCTCGACATGTATGACTTAAGAAGATACAGGTATGTTTTGAAATCTGATTCTTGATTAAGTTCATAATATGGTTGTCTTCATATTATTTAGGTTAGTACAATCTTGATTAATGTAAAAGTATGAATGCATGAGAATGATAGAAGACATTATTTGATCAAGGTTACATGATTGTACTAATGCACCTGTGGTGTTGTATGAGGATGATGTTGTCTGCTAACAAAAGACAGATACATCAAGAAAGACAAATCAAGTTCTATGACCATGATGACATAAAGACAAAGACTTATCCATAGTCTTTAGAAGCTATACTTACGAGGTATGTATGATTTATTTCTACTATTCTTAACTTATGAGGTATGCAGGTTACTATCACAAGGTCTCTAAATCATTGAAGAGACTAAAGATATTGTTTGGGTATGTTAGAAATAAATAAGCATGTATCTAATCCAGGTATGTCTTCCTATGTTAGAATCCTACTTTGTGCTTGGATCTTAGATACCCATGTATTGAATGATCATGACCATACATATTCAAGATTATTTAGAATTATAATGTTTTGATAATATTGAGATTATACTAATGAATGTATGTTTGTGTATGAGATCATGAGAATGACACTAGTGCACACTTGAGCATGCACAGTGGTACAGAATGAATAGAAGTTCAAAAGACATATAGAATATCAAGCGGGAGGCAACCACACAAACATAAAAGATAAGTATTTGAGTTGTTATTTGAATCTCTGAAATAGTAAATGATATTGCTTGTAATGGTTGTATGCATATTTGTATTTCTAGAATATATCATGCTAAGTGTAAACACTCATATAACATTGAACAGTATACTACTTCATAAAAAATGTCATTGTTTATGGCACTTTATGTCTATCATATTCTTTCCATCACAACATATTTAATTTAGAGACGGTTAAGGTTCAAGTGGTGGAGGATCACATAGAGAAGCAACAAGAGGTTCTCCAACAATTGAAAGATAACTTAGCTATTGCACAAACTAAGATGAAACAACAAGAAGATAAACTTTGTAGTGAAATCAAATTTGAAGTATGGGATTGGGTATTTTTTAGGCTACAACCATGCAAGAAGATGTCCCTCATGCAACAAAACAAGGACAATAAATTACCATCCAAGTACTATGGTCCCTATAAGGTGTTGCAAATGAATGGGAGTATGGATTACAAATTGAAATTTCCTCCATCTTCATGTGTACATCTAGTCTTCCATTTTTCTTGCCTAAAAAATGTAATTGGTAACAAGATCCCAATCTAGACTATTTTACCAGAGATTGATGAAGAAGGAAAATTAATACTAGAACTTGAAACAAAATTTGAAACAAGGATCAAGCAACTACGAAATTGAGCAAATAATGAGTACCTCATCAAGTGGAAGAACTTTCCAATAGAAGAGACGACATGGGAAGATGATTTTTTTAGGCATAAACATCCATATTTAATCAAGTTTTAAGGAAAAAACTTGTTTGAAAGGGAGCAGCATGTTAAGCCCTACATAATGTGACATTAAATTTATGTTATTATATTAATATTGTCTTTATTGGTGAGCTAGGAAAAGTGAGTTTATAGTAGAAAACCCTAATCACTATTCCATCCTTTTGCCAAAAGTTGGAGGGGAGACTTGTGCAAGAGAGATCTACTAGGGGAAGACATTGGAGTGGCTAGTTTTCTAAAGAGACAAATTTGTAAGGAATCATGTTAGGTCAAATAAAACTCTGTAGATGAGAAATTTCAGGTATGTAACTTCATACTATTCATTTCATTTTTTTCCTTAACTGTTTTGAAAAAAAATCATTAAATTTTTTGTTCCTATTAATATTTACAATATATTATCACGAAAATATAGGGTTCTTATAGTTTCCTTCAACATTGCAAACCCTATAATTTTTGTTTATTTCCTTCTATTTTATGTGGCTGCAAACTCTAGCATTAGGATTTTACCATCTATTACTTCACAATGAGATTTTTCTTCTTCTAGGCAATGGGTATTTAATGGTTTTTTTTAATTGTATATGGAACATTGGGTATCTATAGCAAGAGCACCAATTATTGCATTGGATCCCAAAACCTTCCATTGCCAACTAAAAAAACATTTATGTCATAACCAGTGTGCAACGTACAATAAAAAACACCAGTGCCCTTTTGTCATAAAAGTGCACCATTATAGTTCATATTTCAAATAATTTACAGTTTAGCGATGCAAAATATAAAAAGTGCATGCATTGGTGCTCTTATTACTACATAAATCACTACCTAAGTTTATTTTGTTATTTTTAAAATTTATAAAGGGTCAACCAAACATATATCGATGTGTATTAATGTTAGTGTCACATTGGTGCATATTAATATGCCATGTACTCTAATTAACTTGAAAACATTTATAGCTTGAAATAATTTTCTTTATTTGTAAAACACATTTCATGGTTTCTGTTAAAAAATAGAGAGATTGAAGCATTTCTTTTAGATATACTAGAGCGAGGGGTTTCTTTTTAATTGCAAAAGCCAATTTTTTGGGGCTATATTATGTAGATTGTTGATTTTAAGGCTAAATACATATGATCAAGTCATGACAAGTTCCCTTGGTACTCATTCCAGGAAGTGTTGGCTTACTGGTATTGTTGGATGCCTCTTGATGGCTGAAAGTCCCGCATCTTATTGGGCCATTTGGGCCCTGGGTTGGTGTCTGGTGCTTCTTGGGATGGGTCTATTAGGACACATGACCCCACTCATATTTTGATTTGTAGAGGTGATTGCATGTGTAAGGGTTTTCATACCCAATTTAGCAGACCTCATTTTTCCCACTTAGACCTATTGTTTTGTTAGAAATCCCCTCCTCCTAGTCTCCAGACCCATGATATCATTCTTTAAAGAAGAATCCTACATTGTTAAAAAAGGAGGGCCTTGAGGGACAAGCATCTATTGGGGTCAGTTGGGTCATGACGCCCTCCTTTTGGCTCACTCTGCACTTGGTGGAGCCTAATTGCACATTTTTATTCTTATTTTACGTCATGGTATGGTTTAGTCCCCAAGTTTGTGGGTGTACTAACCTAAAATTATATATTTTGTCATTGACTTGTAGGCTCAAATTTGTAAAAGTTTGAGGGTTGTCTCATATAAATAAGATATCCTCACCTCATTTGTAAATCATGGACAAGGGTTCAATCTATGTATTATTTTATATTTCTCTTGGTTTATTGGAGTATTTGAGCTAGTGCACACTTCTCTTTGGATGTCTTTCTCTCTTGCATGAAGGTGAATGGATGGATTTTTATGGTTTGATAGTCACATGCTAAGTGGATGCTAAGAATAGTTGTGATAACTCGTGCGTAAAGGTGGCCTAAGGTGCATCTCCTTTCTCATTCTTGATTAATTTTGGTAAGTTTATCTCCTAATCCTAGTTTAACGTCATTCTTGAAGTGCTTTGGACTAAGGTAGGATTTGTTTGCTAGCATTTTGTCTACTTTCTTGAGGACACCTTCCTACCAAGGAGCTCTCCACTGTTCTATTGGGCCTTGGAATTCTCTATTTTCCCTAATTAAGGTTTTTCTACCTAACCTAGATGGTTGCTATCTTTTCCCTAGCTGGAAGTATTGGAAACCATCTTAAGAGGAGGGACGTTAGCCACGATCTCTCTTAGCCCTATGGTTTGAGACAATAGTATAATACCCTATCCTTCAACTCTCTTCTTTTTCATCAAATTTTACGTGTTTTATGTTATTTTATGTATATAAATATTTTTACACTGGAAGTTCCCTAAAAATATAAATAAATTCAAAAAATCCAAAAATAGTCATGAATTCTTTTTTTTATCCACCCTAAAAATTCGCCCTAGGATTTTAGCCATAAACACTAGAGGGTTTCTTCTTCTGAGGAAGTGCATTGGGATACGTGAAAACCTTGTAATTGGTGAATTAGACATTATTTGGTATTTTTGGTCCACCCTAAAATTTCTCCCTAGGGTTTTAGCCACAAACCCTAGAGGGTGTCCTCTTCTGAGGAAGTGCATTGGGATCCATGAAACCATCGCAATACATGAATTAGAAGGTGTGTAGTATTTTTGGATTAACCTCCAGCTTTGCCCTAGTCTAATTGTCCTCTTTCCCTTGAGGGTGTACTTTTTGGAGTGGCTCCCTTGAGAAGTGTGACATTGTCTTGGTAGATGTGTAATTTTCTCAAAAGGCGTGATATTATCTAGAATTTGTATTAAAGTGAATAACTCCATTTATATATAATTCGTGTTTCTAGATTTGATATTGTTTCTCTGATAAGGCATTGGTCATAACTATTAAGGTTTTATGGAAGGTACTTGTAGTTTGTTGGTGGTCACATGTATCTTTCATTGGTTACGGTCTCCCCCTGGGTTTTGGAGTTACTAGAAGTGTTGAGAAGTTAGACTGTGGTGAAATTGGGTTTAATTCTCTCTCGAGCTTACTGTCACTGGCACTAGGTCTACATAGCCTTGATTCACAAAGAGCTACTAGTTTGAGCGGTAATTTTTTTGATGTCGTTGATAGGGACCTAAAAAAGCAATGACAACGTTCCATTGAATAGGGATTGTCGAGTTGAATCCATTTATTTTTCAAAAACGTCCAACATTTTTCTTGTGATTCAGGTACGTTCTTGTTTGTACTTTGGTAAGATTTGTTTTGATCTAACTTGACAGATTTCACCTTTCGACTCCACTGAAAAAATATAAAAAGGTACTCTACAAGAACAAGACCAAGAGGTAAGTTTTTATTTGTACTTTGATAGGATTATTGTTAAAGGCTAACCTTGCTATTTTGCGACTCCATTGAAGAAAATAAAGAGTACAATTCAAAGCAACAAACCTCAACTATTAATAAGAATATGATATGGCATCCTATGGTGAAACACAAGCACACAATCAGTATGCTCTATTGGATTTCTCAAATATTCCGGGATATCCAAATTGTCTAGATGATCTTAGGTGGATCAAGTCCATGCTAATATTTTATGAACATGAAGATACAATTGTAGAGCATATTATGATGTTCAGATAATTTCTTGTGGAATGGGATATTATGGATGATTAGGATATCAAAATGAAGAGGATTGTAAACTCTATTGATTTGTAGAAAAACAAGGGTGTGGGAGATCGATATGATGAGCTTCCTCCTAAGGGGATACCTTCAATATTTTAATTGGTCAATGTATTCATTAAAGAGTGGGATCCTAATCTTGAAGAAGAAACTGTTGAGGCCATGATTTCCCTTCCCCAAAAGGAGCATGCCGAAGAAATCCTTGAAGCCCTTTTTGCTCCTCTTAATTTGTCAAACACTTCATATGAGTTCCCAGATACATTTTTGATAGAATTATGTGATCATGATGATGATTCCTTGAACCATGTCAAAGAATTTTTGGAAATTCTCCATACTTAGGTATTCAAAAAGATGGAGACACCTACATGAAGCCATTTGTGTTGTGTTTGCAAGAAAAATCCTTTGCTTGGTTTATAGGCCTGGATAAAGGTTCAATATCCTCTTTTGTGGAATTAATAGAGGTTTTTGGTAGCTATTAGTGCCCAAAAAAACGCAAGAGATGGAATTACTAAATCAAAGAAGAAAAGATCTCATTCAATAAATAAAGCAAGAAGAAGACCAAGTCCTTGAGGAAAATATTGAAGAATAACATAACAAAGATGATCAGAGCGTTCTGATCCTTGAAGGACATGAAGCAAACCTTGTCAAAGAAATCCATGATGAATATCGAGCCTCAGAAATATTGCTTGAGGAAACTATAGATCAAGATCTTGTCAATAACATTATAGGCCTCATGTTCAAGGAAGAAGATACTCTTAAAGATGAAGATTATGAGGCTCAAAAAAATGAAGGCAAAGAAGGCTTGATTGAAGAAATTTAATACCACAATGAATGGTGAGTTCTACTTACCCTCTTTTCAAAAATTCTTATGATATCTTGGGATTATTGAAGGAAAATGGTAGGATTCTTGAAGATGAAAATTGTTGGAAGTTCCTTTCTCCTCTGATCTATGACTCTTCAAGGCCTGGCAATGTTGTATCAAAAAAATTAGAAGAAATCTAGAAACCATTCTTGCCATTCAGAAAATAAGAAGAGGTTAGTAGAGATCAGGCCAAATAGGATTTTCATGTAGGTTTCAAGCAACATGAAGAGATATTTGTCAAATAATTTCTTCCAGCTAAGAAAGACGATGAAGATGCGGTTGATCAAGGTGTGGAGGACGCTTCTTCTTGTCCTTTTGATGATGATGGTTTGGTGAACTTTCCTTTCTCTTTCACCCATATAGAAAATTATTTTGAAGATGAGAGGTTTGAGGATAATTCAGTTAAAGAAGATGGTTTCCACGAATATAATGATGCATGTTTCTCTTATGATGATGATGATGCACATTTCTCTTATTGTTGGAAATTGGTTGAAGAATCCATGCATGATTCCTCTAGTAAGGGAGGTCTAAATTTCGAAGACCTCGGGAGACCTACCTTTGAGATTCCTCCTAATTTGGTTCAACCACATTCATTCACCATGGAGGATGATAAAATGTTTCATATGGACAATTCTATTGTAGATCTTGAAAAACCAAGATTACCCTCTCCCAGGGTGGATCTCAACCAACACTCTCAACTATGCTTCTCAAAAATTGATGCAAGTTTTTGACAACTAGAAGATCCAGGGAATGAAATTGTTTGCTCTCGAAGTGATATCGGATCATATATAACCTTCACCATTGATGCTATTGATCAATTTTGGAGGATGAACTTAGATGGGGCCAAGTCTAGATCAGGTATAGGTGTAAGTATTGTAGTAATTTCTCCTTGTGCTAATAATTATTGTTTTTCTTTTCGCTTAGAATTTGGAGGTACTAACAATGTGGTTAAATATGAATTTCTCTTGATTGGCCTTAAGTTATCTAAATATTATGTTATTGGTTTTTTAGATATTGTTGGCAACTATAACCCAATTGTGATGCAAGTCAAAGGAAAGTTTGCATGTCAAAGGGTAGGAATCCCCTTGATGTGAATTCTTGGCCCTAGATGACCTATGATTTATTGGTATATGTGGCTTGCGGGTTGTTGCATATACTCTTGGTAGGTTTCTAAGTTCCAATGGTTAAAAAATAAGATTAAGCAGGGACTAACCACTGTGTGGCTTTATATTGTTTTATTAGTCTTTGATGTTCAAGGATCTATATGATTATTTTTGTAAGGATTAGTAGTGGGGGTCAAGACAATATGAGTGCGGATTAATTGTGGGGGTCCATACAATATGAGTGTGGATTAGTTTTTTGTCATTTAAATTTTTTAATTAAAATATTTTTTTTCATTTAAAATTACATGCTTCTATTTTCTAGTTTATAAAAAGTATGATAAATTCTAGGATAGAAATCCTAGAGAAAACCCCCAAGTACTTATCATTTCGAGGTTAGTAGCCAGGTTAAACCCTATATTATTCAGGGTACAAGTCCAAGTCAACAAGGGTACAAGGCCATTGCAACAATATTCTCATCTTGAGCTCCACACATCACTTATGGGAATAGAACTTGGGTTTGGAGGATAACATTCAATCCCACAACCACTCAGGCTATACCCAATTTACTTAGTAAAAAGTATGACGTGACAAAATAACTAAATTAGTTATTGGAGAAAAAAACAAATATAAATAAAATAAGTTAAGAAAAAACTAACAAATCGCCAATTGGAGAGGAATAGGTCAACGGATTTCATTTAATAATGATTAATTTGGATTAATGATTTGTGTAATAATGGAGGCTTGAGATTGTTCTTGATTATGATTACTAGAGGCTTAGGCTTGTTCTAGGATATGGGAGCCCCCCTATGGTTTTCCCCGTGCTTTTCTTTTGAAACTAAGAAAAACTACTCATTTGATATTTCTAAAAATTTATGGTGAATGTAATCATCTATTTTCTCATGGATTTTTATTGGCACCTAACATTGGTCTATGTTTCATGTATTGCTTCCACTTCAAGTTGTGATGGATGGTGCAACAAAAGAGAACATCCAAAAGGGACATCCTATTGGAGAACCAATTCACACTATTAAGATCAAGAATGGCTTTTCTCTTAATGAAGAAATGGATCGTGGGGAAGAGGAGCAAAACATTAATTGGCATCAATAGATTAATGTGCTTTTATTGGCATTCATTTTCTTAAATATATTTGATCTCAATTTTTTTATTAGTTTTGGGTTGTAATATAGTTATATGTTTCACCAAGTTGGTCAAAGTATATTGAATGTGAATTAATTGTTTAACAATTTTTTTTTACTTTAAACATTGATCTTTGTCACATTTTTCCAAAAAATAAATGTTGTTTTTATTTAGAGGTTGAATGAAATAAGACTTCTTATGTGCATACTTCACTAACAAATTTAATATTACATAGTAAT
Organism: Larix kaempferi; assembly: GCA_027924585.1. Taxonomy (NCBI): domain Eukaryota; kingdom Viridiplantae; phylum Streptophyta; class Pinopsida; order Pinales; family Pinaceae; genus Larix; species Larix kaempferi. The sequence goes on along the minus strand of BSBM01000055.1, from coordinate 41,707,840 downwards.
GTACATTTCATTTATGCTCCATCGAAAAAATATTTCTTGATCCTATATTTTTTTTTTCCTTTCTTCTTTTTAACCTTATGCCAACTCCTTAGAGAAGGTTCCACGAGGACTACATTAATTCAAAATTGGAATGGTCAATATTCATATGAGAAATCAAATATCCAGAAGATGGATGTTGTGCCAACTCCTTATCGAAACGGAAGTTGTCAAATTCATGATGTCTCTTCATTCCCCTTGATGGGGATTCATTTGCAACTACCACCCTTGAGGTATATTTGTCTTCTTCTCAATCCACAATAGAGAGCATTGTTTCCTCAACCTACACTTTTGGTCATCCATAAGTATCCTTCTTTGAATTTGTAGTATATTGGTTTTCTTCATTTTATTCATCATCATCATCCAACAAATATTGCTCAAATGATTGTCATCCTTTAGGTTTCGTTCTATGTCATTTTCTCCTTTCAGGATAAGCTTGTTCTTGGGGAACATGAATCTTAAAAATGTCTCGTTTGTGGCAAATCCAACGTCAAAATGTTGTATTTCCATAGTCCAATCCCCACATCTATCTAAATCTTTTCCTTTGTAATATAAGTTTATCTATTAATTCCTTACTCATGTCGATCTCTGCACATATATGTGCATATGTAGAAAGACCAGGCTTTATTTGATCTATATCCATTTTTAAAAATATATCCTTGATGTCTTCAAACTATTAAATCCCAAAAGTGTATTGGCATATTTGGGCGGCATACACAAATATACATTTTTGTGACAGGCACATTTAATGATTTCAATTGTGGAAATCATGGGGTCATAAAAAAGACTTACTCTTCTCCAAAAGCAGGGACATTTTCAATTTTTTTTTAATAATCAACAATACTGTGAAATTTGATAGTGAAAAAAAAAACTTTGAAAACAAGATATATTTCAGAATCCCTTTGTATAGTTCAAATAAAACTATTAATACAAATTTGATAGAAGAGACTAAAAAAACTTTTAAAAAGTTTAGTGACACTAAATTTGTAATATGAAAATAGGTCGGAAACTATGTAATTTGTTACTACTAATACTAAAACTTCTATTTTTTATAATATAGACATCAATATAAAATAAATTTAAACATATTTAATTTGTTACTTTTAATATTAAAACTTTCTCTAATTTTTTTCATAATATACGAATCATTATAAAAGAAATTTAAATATGTTTTATTATATTTTTTATAATAATATCGTTACGCTTTTTAAATACATATACTAAATCATTTCCTTAAGGTTAAACCATTTGAATCGATTAATTGTTTTATGCAATAAAAAAAACCTTTGTTTCTAATTCTATAGATAATTTGTCATAGAAATCATTTGGAAACATCTTGCATACATAGTAGAGTTAAAAATCAAGAGCATTAAATTTTAGAAAGAAAAAAAATATTATAAATAAATAGTTACTAAAGTTTTTTATCGATGCTTCACCCATAACATGAAGTTATTCAAGACATTATTATAAGATTTTGTTTTTTTATAGGAGGCTTCATTCATAATATAAAGTTATGATAGAGGATAGTTTAGGTGGTTGGGAGGATTGGTTGATATCTTTTCTACTCACGTTTAAATTTCGCTAAAGACATGTTATGGTCCTGCATATCTTGATTCTTCGGAATACATAATACATTCTTCCGCGAATGTAGTCACTGACTAGTATCTCTAATAGAAATATAACTTTTCTTCTACACTATAGCATGTTCTTATTTATATCGTTTTATTTTTCTTTATAATACATTTCCCTAATAAATATATGATGCTATTACAATGTGATATTTACAATACAGACCATTATCTACTTTGGTTGGGGACAGTGAAATGTAAGATTTATTTTAACAAATATTTCAAAAACATGTCCTACAAAATTAAGCGCACTTAGCCCATGAAAAAATGTTGTCACGTATTTCTTTACTATAATGTGGTAAAATTAACATGTGTTCAGAACACCTATACAAGGTAACCCTATACATACTCTTATTCATATCCTCGAGAATAGAAAGAGAACGTGAACTTGTATCTTGTATAAGTAAGCATGCATGCATAATCATTCAATAATTTGTCAATGAGGAACAAAACTTGCCTTTAAAGGAGGCAATGACCCTTGAAGAACTAAAATAGGTTGTGCATTCAATGCAGAAGGACAAAAGTCATGGTATTGATGGATGGCATGTGGAATATTTTACTTGATTCATGGAATGGACATTTTTGAGATGGAGCTTCTATCTGTTATTGAAGAATCAAGGAACAATGGCAAGATTTTGGTTGCTTTCAATTCCACCTTTATATCCCTCATTCCCAAGAGAAATAGAGTTAACAATATGGAGGACTACATGCCCATCTCTTTTTGTAATCACATTTATAAATTGATAGCAAAGGTAATTGCGAGAAGACTCAAGGGCATATTGTCAAGAGAAATCATACAAGAGCAATTTTCTTTTTTAGAGGGCAGAAAAATGCATGATGCAATCGGTACTTCCCAGGAAGTGTTGCATACAACCAAGATGAAAAACTTACCAGCTATCATTGTAAAGGTGGATCTTTCTAAATCCTATGAACGAGTTAATTGAACTTATTTAAGACTGGTCCTACTACATGTTGGTTTCGATCTTTAGTTTGTAAATTGGATCTTATCTTGTGTTCAAACAATTTCTTTTGTAGTCTTGATTAATGGTTCAGCCTCATCCTTTTTTAGGCCTCGGATAGGCTTGAGGCAAGGAAATTCCCTTGCACCTCTATTGTTTTTGTTGGTTGTGGAGGGTCTGAGAAGATCTATTTATCATGCTAATACCAATGGTTCCCTCAAAGGGATCGGGATTGGGGGAAATGTTTTTATATCATATTTTCTATTTGTAGATAATATTTTGCTTTCCTCATATGTCTCTAGGAGGGACATAGTCAAATTTAAAGGTATGATGTTTTTATTTGCTGAAGCTACATGGATGTCTTTTAATGCTAGAAAATTTACAGTTTCTTTTATGAACTTGGAACACGAGGTGATTGCTTGGATTTGCTCACAATTTGATTTTGCCTTGGTGGACATCCAGACTGGTTTAAAGTACCTGGTTTTATCACAAATCCCAATGATTATCTCCGAAGGGATCGGGCATGGCTTATTGGTAAAACTGAGAATAGGCTACATATTTGGTGTAACAAGTGGTTATCTCATAGTGGCTGATTAATATTAATGAAGTTAGTGTCGGAAGCCATTCCATTGTATTGGGTCTCCTTGGCCTATGTCTCTCTAGGTTCTTTGGAATTCATTAGGAAATTGTGTTTTAATTTCCTATGGAAAGGGAATCCAGATGAGAAGTCTTTCCACTGGGTTTCATGGAAAAAGTTAACTTTGACTAAGGAATTAGGGGGGCGATGGGGACTGAAGCATCCTACTTGTTTTGCAAAGGTTTTGTATACCAAGGGGATCTAGAGAATTCTCAAAGGCAATGGATTATGGGTTAAAGTTGTGTATCAAAAATACATCCACCCTCTTACTACTAAAGAATGATTTAGGACCAAAGACAAGTCTTTCATGAATGCCTCTATTATGTTGAAGCCACTTATGTCGGCTTTTGATGTAATTGGGGATTGGCTTGCCTGGGATGTTGGCGATGGAAGAAGGGTCAGGCTAGGCCATGTTCCTTGGGTTGGATCCGGTGACTCTCACAGGTTACATGTAGCCATTATTGATTCTTTAATGGATTGGTGTTTTCTCTTTCTATGACAGAATTAGGATATCCATAATACATCTCCTATGAGACAAGCTTGGTTAAAAGTTGAGGATCTGGGCTTTGTGGCTAAACAAAGAATCCTTTGGGAAGGGTACATAAAGGCTTTGCATGACTGTCACATTTGCTTGGTTGATAGATATGATGTTTTGATATGGACCAGGAATGTTGGTGGTGGTCACTTCTCCTAGCTTGGGTTACAGGGTCATTCGTGAAGAAGATGATCTTCTTGAGCCAGCTTGGTGAATCGTTGTGATATGGAAATTTAATTATCTATTGAAGGAATTTTTTTTTCTATGGTTGAATCTGTCAGGAAATGTCCCTATGTGGGATAATATGATCAGGAAATGTGGTTGTGGGCCGGGTAGATGCCCTCTTTGTAAAGATCACAATGAGAATATTAATCATCTTTTCATGTATTGCCCATACATGTACAGGATGTGGGACTATGCCTCTTAGGTAAAGGGAATTCAGTTTATTTGGAATGGTTTGGGGCTCTAAGAAGCCTTACAAGCTTGGATCAACAATGTGGCTTTCACAAATTTATAGGCTTTACTAGTTCATATGATCTAGGGGGGCCTGGCTAGCCAGAAATAAGGAAATGTTTGATGATATCACCATAGCACTAGAGATATATGCCTAAAAACGTCTAGCTATCCTTGATATTTTTCCTCAAGAAGTTGGGCCTCCAAAGCAGAGAAGGATGGTAGAGGAGATTATTGACAGATATGGATGTTGGTCTTATTTTGATGGAGCATCTCAGGGTGAGCTAGGTATGGGAGGTGCAGGGGGTATAATACAATTATCTAACTCACAATGGTTTAAGTTTTTTGCGGGTCTTGGGAGGAGCACAATAATCATGCAGAAATGATGGCACTCAGATTAGTTATGCTCTTGGCTCTCTCAAGGGGTATAGAAGTTGCAGGTCTTTGGGGACTCAAAGTTAGTTGTTGATTGGATGAGGATGAGGAGACCCCCTAAGAATATAATGTTGAATCCTTTAAATGAAGAAGTATCAAGAATTGCATATTTAATTCAGGATATCAACTATCAACACATATACAAAGAAAAAAATTATATGGCAGATTAACTATCAAAGGTGGGTCTTCAAGGGAGTGATGGTACTTGGCACTTATGGGGAATGACTAATGATACAATAACTAAGCACGACCTTGGTCCATATCCTGGATGAACCATTTTATGTTGCAAAAAGAAAAATCCTACAGAGTTGGATTGACTACGTAGTCATTTCAAGCTATACAGGTCATAACATGAGTTTTATCTTTTTCTGGTAGTTACTTTTAGTATTTTATAGTTGGTGATATTTTTTCACGGACTCCATATAGTTTTAGTATATGACATATATGAAAATACTACAATATATGAGTTAATGTATGAGGACCATATAATTTTAGTATATGACATATACGAAAAGACTACAATATATGAGTTAATGTATGAGGATCATATAGTTTTAGTATATGACATATATGAAAAGACTACAATATATGAGTTAATGTATGAGGACCATGATCTCTAACATATCCATATGGTGAAGGAATTTTTGTAATAGCCTATATAGCCCATAAACAATGCAATTCATTTTTAAATATAATAAATTAGCTATGGTTTAAAAAAGTAATATAATCCATAAACAATGCAGTTCATTTTTAAATATAATAAATTAGCTATGGTTTAAAAAATAAACTTTATTTTTATAGTATAACATTCATATCTCCTCATTCCCACATATTAATTATATATATAAAACCAATATAATAAATTAGCTATGGTTTAAAAAATAAACTTTATTTTTATAGTATAACATTCATATCTCCTCATTCCCACATATTAATTATATATATAAAACCACTTTCGTTTATTGTGATTTTTTTCCAAGGAAAAAAATTAGAACATAATGAAAAATCCTTGTATTAATAACATAAACAATTATTAAAAAAAGAAAATAGTAATATGAAAAAATATGTATAAGTCTCTACTTGATGTAATGTTTGTAGAAGGGTAGTCTTGATAAAAGTTAGATTTGAACTCTGGTGGGGAGGATAACTACATTCCTCCCAACCACCCGATCTACACTCAATTGACAATTTACCAAGAGTTTTGCTATCAAATTAATGCAAAGTTATTAAAATAATAATACCTTTGAATTTGAAGTTTGAATTTGAAGTGATTGTTTATTATTAAAAAAATAACTAATAAGTTATGAAAACAAATTATGTTAGGTGAGTTAATATCTATGTTTAGATAATAAAATTTCTTATATGCCATTAATTTTAAGTTGATTTTTCAATTGTATAACTTAAACGAGTTCTTGTTAATAGTGTTTAGGTTCTTATAATATTTCATTTATTATAAATAAAATATATTTTTTTTAGTTTTGTGAGCTTATTATTTAGAATAATTATTTTTAAAGTAAATAAAAGTAGAGAAGAAAATAAAAATAATTTTATTGTTTTATAGTAATAATAAATCTATTTTAGGTTTATTAGTATAACATTTAGAATAAATTTCAATTTCCATTAAAAAAAAATATAAATTATTTTATTGTTTAATAGTAATAATAATTTCCATTTATTTTAGAAAAAAAAATAGAAATTAAAAAATATTTCACCATAGTAATAATAAATTTATCATTTGACATCATGTAATTTAAGTTTTTTAAATTTAAAAAAAATTATATATAATTAAAGTAATTCATTTTTTTAATTAATAAATATATTAAAATTAAGTTTAAAAAAAGTCAAAGAAAAAAATTATTTATATATATATTAATTAATGTTTTAGGGTAATAATAAATTTAAATTCATTAATCATGTTATTTTTTTATTAATTAAAAGAGAAGACAAAATTATTTTATTATTTTATAATAATAATAAATTTATTGTTTGAGATGATGCAATGTACTTAATATTACCTTAGAATCATCTATACTTACCATGTAAAACCTGTTTCAAAACATGGAGTTATGGAGTTATGGTAATTTCTGTATCTTATAGGCAATGATACAGTTATTGTTTGAGATGATGCAATGTACTTTGTAAATATTATTTTAAAATTACCCATCCTTGTCTTCTAAAACCTGTTCCATGTTTTGAAACCTAGAGTTATGGCTCCATGTAGATCTACATGGGAAGCATCCGAGATAAGAAAACGCCGTTTCATATTTAATTCAAATAGTTTAGAAATATTTTAATTTATAATTACATAGAGTTTAGAAATACTTGGTTACTGTGTCATACGGTGACCCTTGTGTCATGTAAACGGACAGGAAGTGGCACATAATTTTATGTTGATAGAAAACATGGGAGAATTAAAGTAGGATGTGAGATTTAAGGGATGCGTACCAGCTTTGACATGAAAGAACATGGGTGGATTGATCTTCGGGACTCTGCCGGATTTTGGTATTTCTATATACAATCACACGTGGTGGACCTGTGGTTAAGAGCTCTCCATACTACCTTTGCCGGTTTTTTTAATTTTTCAATATTTAGTTTAATATTAATATTTTTGAAAACTATTGAAAAATTATAATAATCTCTTTGGAAACAGCAAAACAAATTGAAAGTCAAAAGTTTGAAGGCTAAGCGATTTCTATATATCCGGAAGAAAAAAATGTTTCGATGGCTTTATGTTAAAATACTCCTCGTGGAGTGCTATATTTCATATCAAACCCCAATCTCTAAGTACATGCATGTCGCTTTGTAATTTGTTTGTTTTAAAGAAAGGTAAAGGGTTTTCGTACGAAGTTGAGGGATATTTTAGATGCAATTGTGTAAATCCATAACGCTCGCGCGTTATGTAAAACTAGGAATAGCGGGCTTCGAACTTGCCATGTCATTTAACATATAGGATAGAATTACAAAACGCTCGAGCGTTATGGTTAATATAACAAAAAAAAAACAGTGCCGCAGACCGCGGCACTGTTTTACCCAAGCACGAACGCTCAAACAATTTCGCCTTCCCAAAACGCATTGGAGAAGCTCAACCGAGGAGATTTGGAGGCTCAACAATCCCAAATTCATCTTGCAAGGACGATTGGAAAAGTAAGCATCTAAATCGTTGACTCATCTCGTCATTAAGTTTATAAATTGTTATGTTGCCCTAATCTAAAAATATTTGTAAATGAAATGCCAAAACTTAAAATTTTAATGAATTTTACATCCACCCTTTAGACACAATGGCTCACTGATCATATCAATCATCATTGTCACCTAAAAATATTTGTAAATGAAATGCCAAAACTTAAAATTTTAAAATTTTAATGAATTTTACATTCACCCTGTTAGACACAATGACTCACTGATCACATCAATCATCATTGTCACCCAACATATCTGTCTATAGCATCATTCTGATTATCATTAATTGTCATAACCCAAGCAAGCATTATGTTCCTGTTTCATGCTGCCCTAGATCAACATTTTGTTCATCGTATGTAGCCCCAATAATCATGAATTCATTCTGTCCATACATATCATCAACATCTTAGTTTGTACACCAGCAGCACATCAGCATATTGTAGCCCCAATTAATCCAAAGATAAAGGTTAAACTCTAATTTCTATTGTTGCTCCATAAACACCTCATAAATTATAAATATATACATGTATATATTTATTTAGACTTTCTTTTTCCCACCTAAACATGGTCTTCATACCCACATCATCACCATTTTCTTTTGCTTCCAGCATGCCCGCACTAGCTTGTAACTCATGCCAGCAAGGGCCATATTTATGCCTTTGAACATGCCTGCAGCTAAACCTTCTTCAATTTCCCGCATGGGGGTCTTTTCCATGCCTCCAAGATGCCCGCAGCTTCCACAAACATGCCCGCATATGCATCTTCAAGATGCCCACATGCCACCTTGTCCACATGCCCGCATGTCCATCAACTTCATTTTTGGATGCCCACATATGCCATAAGGGATGCCCGCAATCTCCTTGCCAAGTGTCAAGTTCAAGCTTCTTTGTTCATGTAACTTGTTATCTCCAAGTCATCCTTGTCTAGGGTATTAGGACCAACTCCAAATGACCACAGTATGGGTCATTTGGCTCATTAGGTGTGCCAATTCCCATCACATTGTCTTTTGTATTTTCTTTTCCAAGTCCTTGTCAAGTCACCTTGTTTGCTTGTCGTCATGCCATTTACACCTTTGTCATTAATGTTGTCATCAATGACAATCCTATTCACAAGATAATTCTGTCAGCTGCAACTCACCGGGATGCACCAACACCCCAACAACCACAGATTTACAAATGATATTTCAGACTCTTCTTAAGTCTACAGATTACATACATCGTCAACGAAAAGCCCTTGTTTGTTTCCAAAGCACTTCATCATTCTCATCAAGCACTCATTATTCAATATAACTCCATTCTGTCCATCAACAAATATCACCAATTAGATAACATTTTCATTATGTCATCATTATTCATGTCATATCAATCTGCTGCCATATCTCCATTCATACACTTTACACTGTCCATATGCACATCACAACATTATGCCCATATCATTAGTCATCTCTTCATCATTCTACCAGCATGTCTTCATTCTGTCCATCAATAGGTTTCCTCAGTTTAACCAATAAAAATACATATCTTTGCCACATCATCATGGTCTTTATGCCCGCATGGTCTCCACCCTTATGCCCTCAATGACCCATAATGTATGCCTGCAATGGTCATATGAAATGATATTTATGTTTGTAATGTATGGCTGAGATGATATTTATGTTTGTAATGTATGCCTGAGATGATATTTATGTTTGTAATGTATTCTTTCTTGCACAAAGTTTGTACATTTTTCATTTTTGAGAGATGTCATTATAGCACATATATACGTTTCTAATGATTTTTATTTTTATTTTTTGTTTGCAGTGACGACCATGGATGCCCACTCTGACATCGAAAGAGAAATTCAGAGGCTCATAGAAATTCGAGCCTCAATTACTATTGTTGATGACAGGCATGTTATGCTTGCATCCAACTTGGATGCAATGATAGAGACCTTTAGTAGGTCTAATGGTGCTTTGCAAGATATTGCCACATTCATAGAAAGAAAGAGGAAACAATATGTGGATGGACTTAGCTACAGAGAAGTAAAGAAGTTGAAAATCTCAAAAGAACAAATCTTTTCCCTGTTTAGAAATCCACGGGATGGTGAAGTCCCTAATGCAAACAAAAGGCACATTTCTATCGAGTGGTGTACATATCAACCATTCATAGATAACTGGATGGACCGATGGTACATGGTGTTTGATGCACCACCACACAACAACAGGGAAATGCCTTTGTATTTTCTGAGAAAGATGTACGCAGAGTTTGTGTTGGGGAAGCATGTTAACTATTTTGATATCTTGGTGTACCAGGGTGTTGGGATGGGGATGCCTCAACAACATCCCAATACGAGGCATATAGATCCCAATCGCCCCGTAGCTCCACCTCATAGGAGACTCCCCAAGCCAGATGTGCCGCTTGCACATCAGTTGGTGCCAAAGACACAAGATTCCTTCCTACTGTTGGCATAGGCGGTTGTTCGGCATACCACGTATCTTCATGGTACGCACCAAGTAGGCCCATCAGAGCCACCATCTATGGGTGGAGTAGAGCCAGCACCTGTCGGTGGGGTAGATCCACCACCTCCCGATGGGGTAGAGCCACCACCTTCAAGTGGCCGAGGAGCATCTAGCAGTGGAACTGTACCTACACAGCATGAGCACAGCCATCAACCCCACCCATGCACAGTATGCGGCCATCCTTGCTTTGGTCCTGTTCGAACAGATGATACCTTTATTGGGTATTTCACACAGGTAAGTAAGTGGTTAACAATTTAGTGTCATTTTTAAATTATATTTCCTTACTATACACATATATATATTGCTAATATTTTTAATGGTTTTAAAACTTGTAGTTACTACAAGAAGGGCACGGGGTTGAAGACCTTTGCACTGATGATGCAGAGCATAGTCCAGAGGCTCATGCACCAACACCGCATGATGATGATGATGATGTTGTCATACTTTCAGTGACAACAATTCACAAGGAGGTAACTATTTCAACGTGACATTATTTTAATACATGAGTAGATCCAGTTAACAATTTAGTGTCATTTGTAAATTATTTTTCCTTACTATACACATATATAGATTGCTAATATTTTTAATGATTTTAAAACTTGTAGTTGCCACAAGAAGGGCATGAGGGCCAAGAGGCTCATGCAGTAGAACCTTCTGAGTTACAAGATGTTGTCATACCTTCAACGACAACATCTCATGCTGAGGTAACTATTTCAACATGACATTATTTCCACACATGTTTTTTTTTTATCACATGTTACTTAATCAATGCTACACGATCTAATATTTACAATTTTCTAAATTGTAGGTTGTAGATCCCCATCATATGGAAATGATTTCATCTAGTGAGCTCCCCCCCGGTGGGAATACAATCGATAGTGTGCCCGCGGAGACACAATGGACAACAGACCGTTTCTTAGAATTGATTGACGTATACAGTACATCGGTATGTATTTCATCATTTTCAGTTTGTTAATACATGCACTATTCCATTGACCAATGCATTTCTAACTACGTCAGTATTGGTGGTTGTAGCCACCAGCGGATATACGTTCGAGACCGTCAGCAGTTCGATCTCCTCGTAGTCCCAACGTGCAAAAGGGACAAGTGTACAAGAGAGGCTCCACTCCTGAAAAGAATGTGGATGTCCTCTATATCAGACACACGATAGATCCATCTACCCCTAACCTAACAAAGATCATTGATGTTGCAGTCAGTGCCGCATCTACAATAGCCACGAGTCATACGGAGGTAACTATTTGGACAATCACAATGCATAGTATTTAACCATGTTACTATATTGTTTATTCATGCATGTCTAACTATTTCTCCATTTGGTGATTGTAGCCATTAGCGGCAGAAGTGCTTGGCCCCTCTGTTCAATCCATGGTTCTGACTAGGTCTCCTCTTGCAATGAGATGTTCATTAATGACCAATTTTTTTTATTCAATTTACCCAAACACGTTGATCAATGTTGAATTGTTGAATTGTTGAATTAATTGAGATATGATCTTTTATTTGCAGAGCACAACTATATAGATGCCTTCCATGAGCACACCGCTCACATCTACACCCCATGAGAACTTGGTGAGTGTTTGTCATAAATAATTTGGCCATAAGTTAATTTTTTAAGTTTGTTGATGGTAGGGTATTAGTGCAGTTATTTGATAAAAATAATGATTTTTTTTGCAGACTTCTGAGATGCCGAGCAATCCCAGGGAGATGGTTGATAGAGGAAAGTCGAGGAAAAGCAAGAGAAAGAATTATTTTTGATGTTGCATAGTCTTGGATAGATGTATTTTGACATACATATACACATTGTTGTACTTATGGATACATGTACATTGAGATGCCATTTGAGGGCCGGATACTTTCCCATATTTTGTATTACAAACATTCGACTATCAATATATTCCATATTTTCTCTTGAGTTTCAACTTGTGCTTGTGATGATTCATCTCTTCCGCAAATTGATAAATTATGCTATTGAAATTTATAAAATTACATTTCAAGCAATATTTATTCTCTTACATTTATTGCATTGATCAAGTAACATCTCACCATTGTGTTATGAAAACATTATCTTAATGGAAAAAACAGATAATATCTTTCAACAGTTCAATGAACTTAGCACATACATGCTAATTTGATATCTAATTTGAAATTGTGTTTTTTGTCAACTCCAAGGGTTCATACCCATTGATCATGATTATGGTTGCAAGGAAAATATGTTGCAAGGAAAAAACCTCTGTCATAATAGTAACATGCTACGCATACCATCAATGTAATCCTATGACATTTTCAGACAGTAAGAGGAATTCCAATAGATGCTACACATTTCATCAATGCTACTGTATTTCATCAAACTATACGTACATGAGCATCTATGTAGTTCAATTGAATGGCAAGGAATGCATAACTAAAGTGTAATAAAATTCATTGGGCCTTCATGTACATATGGTCAAATACATGTAACAAATATACCCTAGTTTGTTAAAATATGCTAACCAATAGCTTGGCATGAATTCACTCTCATAATATCGTTGAAGATATAAACCCTATCCTTACTAAACCCTAGTATGTAAGACACTAGTTTGTGCTTTACCTCTTTCATATGTCAATTTTCCACCTATCATAATGCAAAAGTAATCATCCAGAATCCATGGAAAATGAAATACCTAACTACTTTAATGATATTCCTTGATAATGTTGTATTGATGAACGAAAATAATATGTTCATGGTCCTATGTTTATTTTGATAAATTGCACAAGTTTCGTAATCATCATCATCACCCTCACCCTCATCATCCTCATCTTCATCATCATCATCATCGTCAACATATTCATCATCACGATCATCATGCTCATCACCCTCATCATCAACATATTCATCATCATCAGAACCACCATCATGATCATCATCCTCGTCATCCTCACCCTCATCCACATCCTCACCATCATCATGATCATCATCCTCATCACGCTCATCCTCATCCCCATCATCATCCTCCTCACCCTCATCATCATCATCACCATCGCCATCATCATCATCTTCATCACCACCACCACCATCATCATCATATTCATCATCATCATCAACAACATCAACATCAACATCTTCATGGTCCTATGTTTGTTTTGATAAATTGCACAAGTTTCGTAATCATCATCATCACCCTCATCCTCATCATCCTCACCCTAATCATCATCATCATCATCATCATCTTCATCACCACCACCACCATCATCATCATCATCATCTTCACCACCACCACCACCACCACCACCATCATCATCATCATCATCATCATCATCCTCACCCTCATCCTCATCCTCATCATCATCACGGTAAACCATTATCTTGATCATCATCATCATCGTCAACATATTCATCATCACGATCATCATTCTCACCACCCTCATCATCAACATCTTCATCATCATCACCACCACCATCATGATCATCATCCTCATCATCCTAACCCTCATCCACATCCTCACCATCATCATGATCATCATCCTCATCACCCTCATCCTCATCCCCATCCTCATCCTCCTCACCCTCATCATCATCATCACCATCACCATCATCATCATCTTCATCACCACCACCACCATCATCATCATCATCATCAAAATAAACATCTTCATGGTCCTATGTTTGTTTTGATAAATTGCACAAGTTTCGTAATCATCATCATCACCCTCATCTTCATCCTCATCATCCTCACCCTAATCATCATCATCATCATCATCATCATCCTCATCGTGCTCTTCCTACCCATGTTGTCACCATTACCATCCCATTTTTCACTATAAGAAGGGAAACGCTAGCCAAAAGTGCCCGACGAACAATTTTGCAAAGTTGATCCCCGTGTGCAAAAATAGCACACTCCCTCACTGAGCAAAACCCTAGTTTCCAAGATGGACCTACAAGATGACAGGTGGGCCAGGGGATCGGTGGAGAGGGGCACCCCTAGCACTGTCCCCACATCCTGAATCCAACGAAGTCGATGGTTCGTCGATCGGAGCGACGGTCGTCATTCTATGGCTCGTTCCGTCCGGCATCCAAAAGGCCTTCAGGGACACCTGGCGGATGCCTATCGGGGCCATAGAATCCCAACTGTGCAACAAAACTGGGTTCCGACAGGACATGCAGGTGTGTCTAGGATGGTTCCAGCTGGGAACGCTAGCCAGAAGTGCCCGGTGGACGATTTTGCAAAGTTGACTCCCGCGGGAAAAAATTGCACAGTCTCTCACTGAGCAAAACCCTAGTTTCCAGAATTCACCTACAAGATTACATGTGGGCCATGGGACCGGTTGAGAGGGGCACCCCTAGAACTGTCTCGACGTCCTGAATCCAACGGAGTCGATGGTTCGTCGATTGGAGCCACGATCGTCATTCTATGGCTCGTTCCGTCTCACATCCAAAAGGCCTTCAGGGACACTTGTTGGATACCTGCTGGGGGCATAGAACTCCAAACGTGCAGCAAAATCAGGTTCTGGGGAGTCCTGCAGGTGTTTCTAGGTGGGTTACGGCTGGGAACGCTAGCCAGAAGTGCCCGGTGGACGATTTTGCAAAGTTGACCCCCGTGTGCAAAAATTGCATAGTCTCTCACTGAGCAAAACCCTAGTTTGCAGAATGCACCTAAAAGATGACACGTGGGCCATGGGATCGGCACAGAGGGGCACCCCTAGCATTGTCTCGACGTCCTGAATCCAACGGAGTCGACGGTTCGTCGATCAGAGCCACGACCGTCATTCTATGGTTTGTTCCATCTCGCATCCAAAAGGCCTTCATGGACACTTGATGGATACCTGTCGGGGGCATAGAACTCCAACCGTGCAGCAAAACCAGGTTCCAGGGAGTCCTGCAGGTGTGTCTAGGTGGGTTCTGGCTAGGAACGCTAGCCAGAAGTGCTCGGTGGACGATTTTGCAAATTTGACCACCGTGGGAAAAAATTGCACACTCCCTCACTGAGCAAAACCCTAGTTTCCTAGATGGACCTACAAGATGACACATGGGCCATGGGACTGGCGGAGAGGGTCACCCCTAGCACTGCCTCAACGTCCTGAATCCAATGGAGTCGACGGTTCATCGATCGGAGCCACGGCCATCATTCTATGGCTCGTTCCGTCTCGCATCCAAAAGGCCTTCAGGGACACTTGTTGGATACCTGCCGGGGACATAGAACTCCAACCGTGTAGCAAAACCGAGTTTCGAAGAGTCCTGCAGGTGTGTCTAGGTAGGTTCCAGCTGGGAACGCTATCCAGAAGTGCTCGGTGGATGATTTTGCAAAGTTGACCCCCGTGTGCAAAAATTGCACAGTCCCTCAGTGAGCAAAGCCCTAGTTTGCAGAATGCACCTACAAGATGACACGTGGGTCGTGGGACCGACAGAGAGGGGCACCCCTAACACTGTCCCAATGTCCTGAATCCAATGGAGTCGACGGTTCGTCGATTGGAGCGACGGTCGTCATTCTATGGCTCGTTCCGTCTCGCATCCAAAAGGGACGTCCTACAGATGTGTCTTCTGGGTAGATTCAAGCATTCTCAAGGAAGAATTCAGCCACAATATGTGCGACTCCTTTGACGAAAGATAAATTCTGGTGTGGACGACAGCATTTGATACACTAGCAAAATCTATGTTGTTGGAAGAACTTACATATTTCAACAAAGGAGCATTTTGCAGGTAACTTGAAATCCCTTCCAATTTTCAGCAATAAAAAAAAAGAAGTTCAACGTACAGATTTTCAGGCAAGCTTGTCAAGCAATCAAACAACCGCATACAGGGAGATAACCACGCCAAAAAAATTCAAGCTATTATAAAACTCTTTTTTATCAGGATAAGGATGGACTATGTGTGCATTACGAGAATATAGATGAATGAGGTCGCTTTGATGAACTTGTCCTCTTACTTTCTCCAGAATGCGTTTAAAAGCAGGGAGTATTGTCCGAGCTTCTATTGGTTTACATAAACATTTATTCCCAAAGCTGACGTCACATAAAACCACTTCCTCAGCTTTCAATTTGGTCCAAATGGCATCTCTAACTTCCTCGTTAGCTATGGATAACGAGGAATATGAAAGGGAAGGTACCTATAGACCCAAGTTTTCGATGATAGAGGTGAATTACCACTTATCAAAGTACGAAATGCTGAACAAAAGGCTAATGGAGCACAACGAAGAATTCCGTGGTTCCACTTGTTATTGAAAATGATACTTTCTCTTCACGAAACCAGTAAAAAATATGCCTGTATTATAAATGGAGATCCTATTACAATTTTCATCGAAAGAAAATCATAGATACCTACAGCCGCCATATTTCCTTTTGTAAGCCGCTCACCCATCGGAAAATCTAATGTAATAGCCCATTTCCCAACATCTTTCCTTTGCTCAACCCTACACTCGTTTTCCACATGAAACCGCTGCCTCCACATGTAATAACTACATTGTTTTGTCGAAAATTGATCTTCTTCTACTAACAAATGCAAAATGAAGGATTCAGTGTCATGGCCCCGGTAGGCATCTGGAAGGTGTCCCTGAAGGCCTTTTGGATTCCGGACGGAACGAGCCATAGAATGACGACCATCACTCTGATCGACGAACCATCGACTCCGTTGGATTTAGGATGTCAGGACAGTGCTAGGGGTTCACCTCTCCGCCGGTCCCATGGCCCATGTGTCATCTTGTAGGTGCATTCTGCAAACTAGGGTTTTGCTCAATGAGGGAGTGTGCAATTTTTTCCCACGGGGGTCAACTTTGCAAAATCGTCCACTGGGCACTTCTGGCTAGCGTTCCCAGACACACCTGCATGTCTCTCCGGAACCCAGTTTTGTTGCACGGTTGGGATTCTATGGCCCCGGTAGGCATCCGCCAGGTGTCCCTGAAGGCCTTTTGGATGCCGGACGAAACGAGCCATAGAATGACGACCGTCACTCCAATCAATGAACTGTCAACTCCGTTGGATTCAGGACGTCGAGACAGTGCTAGGGGTGCCCTCTTTGCCAGTCCCATGGACCACATGTCATATTGTAGGTCCATCTAGGAAAATAAGGTTTTGCTTAGTGAGGGAGTGTGCAATTTTTGCCCATGGGGGTCAACTTTGCAAAATCGTTCACCGAGCACTTCTGGCTAGCGTTCCTAGCCGGAACCCACCTAGACACACCTACAGGACTCCCTGGAACCCGATTTTGCTGCACGTTTGGAGTTCTATGCCCTCGGCAGGTATCCAGCAAGTGTCCCTGAAGGCATTTTGGATGCGAGACGGAACGAGCCATAGAATGACAGTCGTGGCTCCGATCAACGAACCGTCGACTCCCTTGGATTCAAGAAGTCAAGACAGTGCTAGGGGTGCCCCTATCTGTCGGTCCCATGGCCCTCGTGTCATCTTGTAGGTGCATTCTGCAAACTAAGGTTTTGCTCAGTGAGGGACTGTGCAATTTTTGCACACGGGGGTCAACTTTGCAAAATTGTCCACTGGGCACTTCTGGCTAGTGTTCCCAGTCGGAACCCACCTAGACACACCTGCAGGACTCCTTGGAACCCGAATTTGCTGCACGGTTGGAGTTCTATGCCCCCGGAAGGTATCCAGCAAGTGTCCCTGAAGGCCTTTTGGATGCGAGACGGAACGAGCCATAGAATGACGGTCGTGGCTCCGATCGACGAACCGTCGACTCCGTTGGATTCAGGATGTCAAGACAGTGCTAGGGGTACCCCTCTCCACTGGTCCCATGGCCCACGTGTCATCTTGTAGGTGCATTCTGCAAACTAGGGTTTTTCTCAGTGAGGGAGTGTGCAATTTTTTCCCACGGGGGTCAACTTTGCAAAATCGTCCATTGGGAAGGTATAGCTAGCGTGATGATGATGAAGGAAATTAGAGTTATAGAAGGAAATTGAATCAGGGTTAGAGTTAGAGTTAATGATGATGACGAAGATGGTGATGATGATGAAGACGTTGATGATGATGGTGATGGCAATGAAGATGATGATGATGACGAAGAAGAAGATGTGATGATGGAGATGTTGATGAGGAACCTAGACATGGCAATGATGGTGGTGATGGTGATGAAGATGATGATGGTGATGATGATGAAGACGTTGATGATGATGGTGATGGTGGTGTTGATGGTGATGGTGATGATCATGATGGTGGTGGTGAGGATGATGATGATGATTACGAAACTTGTGCAATTTATCAAGTTGTACAAGTCTATGCTATTTATGAATCTATCAAGCTATCAATGCATGGCTGCAATATTCAAAATATTAATGCCAATACTCAATGAGAGCACAAAACAAAATCATAGCATACATGTACACCACATACCTATAACATAGTACACAATAAAACAAGCAAACCACATACCATATTACCTACCTATGGTCATTCAACTAGACCATCAGGATCAGCTCGAATACCAATGGTTTCCTTTAATCTCTCGTGCTCGGAATAAGGCAATAAGTATCGTGCCTTTGATAAGTTCTTCCTTGGCATTGTTGCAGCTGGAGGTTTGTGCCAATAACTAAGTTTGTATAATGGTATACAATCTCACCTGGTCTATAATCTTCATATGTATGCCCTTTTCTATTTGCTGAGTGGGAAACCTGGTGCAAATATTCTCCCTTTATAACCATCGACCCAATCGAAAAATCAACTCCCTCAGAGTCCCGCAATGGGACATTTAGGGTTTGCTTCCCCTCTAAGCAACGTGTCAGCCAATAGTCAGTGTGCCATGCATTGCGTCTCGGGGCAACCATTGCGTATATGTGCCTTGGAGAAAATATAGTTCCAACGTTTTAGTCAACTAATTAGACACAAATAGTTGCCAAAAATATCAAAAATATACACAGCTAATTAGACACAACTAGTTGTCAAAAATATTATAATATTAATTGAACCTAGTTGTACAAGATCTTATATGTGGTCATAGTCTGGTGAAATACTTGATTGGTCCTCCTCCAACTGGGATAATTTTGTAGCTATCCATCGACTAATGGGGAGTGATACACGGTCCTAGCCGTCAACCCAATCCATGGATTCACATTCGTCCCATTCACCACTATTGCATGGAGAACAAAAACATGACAGTTTCCTTGTCCACATTTCAAGTATAGCATTGTCCGACGTTCTAACTGAATGAAATGAACGAGTTCCTTGGATGGTCTTGCACTCATATGATTGTGAATGATCTACATCCACCACCTCCCAAAAATATCTAACCACATGTGCTTTCTTGGTTGAGTGATCTTCCTGCCTTCTTGCTCCCTCCCCCATGACTGAAGGACACCATTCAATGATGATTTTTGCATTTCAGGTGATAGGTCCATCTGTGAACTTCATTTCTTTCCTGCGTAATGTAGTCTTTATGCACGCACCTGCTCCATCGTGTTCACCTTTTCCATGTCTGGTCTCAAAATAGTTCCAAATATGTGGCACCTTGTGCCTTTTGTGGAGCATACACAACCATTGGAAGACACGGGCATTTTTTAATTGCCCTGCACAACTGTCAGACCAAATCCAATGTTGTTCCATCTGTATACTGTTATCCTTCAAGTGATTGTAGAACATTTGAAAGCTGTGTTGTACAAAATCCAAGTTGTGACACCTGTCATCAGTTATGTAGAAGTGATACTCCTTCAATATAACCCTGTTGTATTCAGTACTATCTGCCCCATGTCTATAGGTGATATGGACCATTATGTTGACCTAATCTGAGTGATAGTATTTACTCTGAATCTCATTTTGCGGTTGAAGAGTGTAATTTTCCGCAAAATCAACCACTTACAAGATAGTCCCAATAGGAAATGTATCCCTGCACATTCTAAACTGTTCATCTTGCCAACAAGCCACATGCACATGATTTACATAATGTTGTGTCTTTTCAAAGAATTCCTCCATGAAGTCGGAAACCCGTACCTGGTAGATCAACAATAAATACATATATCAATAGATTGTTACATATGAAATTGCAATCTGAAGAAAAAATAGTATTCAATAATTCGTTACCAACCTGAGAAGTGACCAATTGTATTTTTTTTCTTTCATTCCCTCCATCAATATCATACGTGACATATTTGAATGACTGCAAGTTCACCTCCTGCCTCCCAAGTTCATGCTCATCGGTCACATGTATGCATTTTTCCAATAATACGAATCCACCACACCCTGGGCATGTCCCATCTATGCATTTTTTTTTATAAAATGTGCAATCGTTTGGCCTGCTACACAAGATGCTATGAATAAAGTCTCTAGATGGAATCGGTGGTAATGCAGTTGAGCATTCCTGCACAAGAGTGTTATGCAATACACGAAAAATATATGTATATGTGTCATAATAGTAACCATACTCAATGTGGTATCGACAACAACATGTGTTACAAATTGTGTTTATTTTAACATACCATGGTTTGCATTTTTCAAAGGATCTTTGGCCCAAGTCAAGTTCGTTATGTTCATTCCTAAATCTCTCATATAATTATGTTTTTGTTATATCAAGAAAATGTTTAATGTGTGGTTCATGATCCTTTGAACCCCTTCTCAATTTTAATACATCTTTTTGGTTGGAAGAAGGTCTAGTGTTGTCATGCCAAAAATCTTGCACTAATCCCTTTACCGCATCAATGAGCTTCATATCAGAGCATGGCAACCTGCCAATGAAGGCCCAAACATCTGTTTGACCGGTTTCAAGTTGCTCTCTTCTAACACAATACCTATGAAGTGTCTTCACATTCAAATTAACAATTTTGGATGTAGGTTTAAGAAAACAAAGTGCCCTAGTGCTTTTGTTAATGATTGATTGTGACAAAACACGACGAGCCGCATTGCGATCCTTTGAGCGAGATTTCTTTCCAATTGTACTAAATGCATGTACTAAACTTTTAACGATATGAGAACTTGGTTCTAACTTTTTGGCCATCTTTATCCCTAATGTTCTTCTAACAAGAGTCATATGCCTAGATTTCAACAATGATAAAAATAATTTGCACTTGTCCCCATCACATTTAGAATCAAAAAATTTATCAAGTATTTGTTGAGTTTGATAAGCAATAGAACATTTAGACAACGTACCTTCAAGTGAACTAATGAGAGTTTCATCAACCTGTATACGTCTCGGAGTTCTACGGTGTGCAGTTGCTAATGGAGGTAAGGGTGTTGGAACTGGAGCATGTACACCATCACCAGGACGCTCCGGTGTTTTCATAGGAGCCCCTTTTGAAATATTGTAACTTCAAAGAATATTATATTTGTACTTTATTATTCTAGAGATGTTTCATTCCTCCGTGAAGACCTTATTGTATATCCGGAGATGTTTATTCCTCTGTCGGAATGTGGTAACTTGGGTTATTAGACTTCCCTAGTGGGGGTCGGCCTTGTATGCGTTATGTGGGTCAAAGGGTTATTAGACCATCCTAGAGGGGTCGGCCCAATCAGTTGTAATGGGGTTTTTAACCCAGTGGTTAAGTTGGGGACGACCTAGTTAATATAAAATACAAGTCGGAGTTGTGTATAAATAGAGGAGGTGTGTTCCTCATTTAACACACATTGCACTCACTTGTGAATGGCGCATAAGTGAGAGAGAGAGATCTGTTATGGAGGAGAAGGAGCTCATGCTTTTGGATTACATCTCTGTATTGTTGGTCATCTATATTGAGGAAGCTTTGTTGGGTTTTCTTCCCCATGAGGGTTTCCCAGGATAAATCTGTGTCTCTTGTGTTTATGCTGTGCTTGTTGTTCTTTCAGTGATCCTATATATTCTATTGTTGTGAAATGGAATGTAATGCTGATATTTTCTGTCTTAGCATATTGAATCTTAACATGGTATCAGAGCTAACCTGAAGGAAGGCAATGTATGGCACTTACGACACTTACTGCACTTGCGACAATTTGAAGGTTAGGGTTTTGTATAGAAAAAACCAGTCATCGTGGAACTTTAGATATAAATCCATTTTGGAAAAGGTTAGGGATCTGAAACCTTTACAGGTCGTAGATAACATCCCCATGTACCTTGTGTTCAAAGGACACCCTCATATTCGTTTTACTTTGTGAGTTATGATCAGTACAAGTTAGGGTTTCTGCCTCTTCCAGATCTCAGTCATAATCAAGTGACCTAGGAAAAAAGGTCATAACTTGGGCTAGGAAGCTTCAAATGAAATTTAGTAAAAACTGATAGGTAGTGCATGGAATTTACTATCTCAGGTAACTTTTACAAAGGCCGAAGTTGAACCAGTGACACGTGGCATGCCGTACAAGTTCGATCTCCTTTTTTATCCCATAAAAATGTCACGTTGCGACACTTGGCATAACTCTCTCTCAGAGAATCCAATTGAGGTCAGACCTATGGGGTTGGAAAGAGAACAGGTCAGGGTATCACAAGTAGAAGTTTTAGATCCTTTGGATTCGTAATTTTGGAGTTACACCAGAAACAATCAGGTGCATATTTCTGTCAAAATAGATTTGGATTTTGAGCACCTTCATTCTTGAATCGTCACTGCTGTGGAAAATTAGGGTTTCGGAGAAAGTTGGAATTTTTGGAAGCGAAGTACACGGCTGAATGATACTCATAAAAATTGAAATTTAGAGACCAAGATCGAATTTTTTGGTTGGGTAGAAGACCGGGCTTGATCAAACCCTAGCTCGGGATTTTGATCGGAAAGGTGGAAAATTAGAGCTTCCGCAAAAGTTGGAATTTTTGAAGTCTGTGACCACGGCTGGAAGCTCCTCAGAAAAAAATAAGAGTTTAGAGCTTTGGATCGGACCTTTTGATTGGGCAGAAGGGTGGGCTTCATCAAACCCTAGTTCGGGATCTTGTCCAGAAGATCCAGAAGTTTCAAAGGCAATTTTGAGGGGTCAAATTTTGGAGATATCAAAATTGAAGTATGCTAGTTTGATCAGCTCAGCAAGGCACATCTTTCCATCCATTCAGAAATGTGAAAGTCAAAGTTTGACTTTTTAGGGTTTCTCTAACAAACCCTAATCGAGCTCCAGATCCAGTTTCAGGGGGAGATGAGGCTAAGGCCTTACATAAGAAGACTACAAGAAATCTCGACATGTATGACTTAAGAAGATACAGGTATGTTTTGAAATATGATTCTTGATTAAGTTCATAATATGGTTGTCTTCATATTATTTAGGTTAGTAAAATCTTGATTAATGTAAAAGTATGAATGCATGAGAATGATAGAAGACATTCTTTGATCAAGGTTATATGATTGTACTAATGCACCTGTGGTGTTGTATGAGGATGATGTTGTCTGCTAACAAAAGACAGGTACATCAAGAAAGACAAATCAAGTTCTATGAACATGATGACATAAAGACAAAGACTTATCCATAGTCTTTAGAAGCTCTACTTACGAGGTATGTATGATTTATTTCTACTATGCTTAACTTATGAGGTATGCAGGTTACTATTACAAGGTCTCTAAATCATTGAAGAGACTAAATATATTGTTTGGGTATGTTAGAAATAAATAAGCATGTATCTAATCTAGGTATGTCTTCCTATGTTAGAATCCTACTTTGTGCTTGGATCTTAGATACCCATGTATTGAATGATCATGACCATGCATATTCAAGATTATTTAGAATTATAATGTTTTGATAATATTGAGATTATACTAATGAATGTATGTTTGTGTATGAGATCATGAGAATGACACTAGTGCACACTTGAGCATGCACAGTGGTACAAAATGAATAGAAGTTCAAAAGACATATAGAAGATCAAGTGGGAGGCAACCACACAAACATAAAACATAAGTATTTGAGTTGTTATTTGAATCTCTGAAATAATAAATGATATTGCTTGTAATGGTTGTATGCATATTTGTATTTCTAGAATATATCATGCTGAGTGTAAACACTCATATAGCATTGAACAGTATACTACTAATATGCATATGATTGATAAGTTGGACAAACATTCCATTGTTGATTGTCTAGAATGAAACCTCTTTGCTGACATGCTGAGAGCTGTGCACGCTCTCGATAGTATGTTCTGGTAGAGATGGAAGGCATCTAGATAGCCACTGTATGCAAACAAGATATGGAAAAGTGTTGTGCCAAAGTATTGGTCAAGATTGTTGCATAACTATGAAAATCATATTTGTATGCATAATAGGTTATCATGTCAACATGATTTGATGATTATGAAGTATTACTAATCATGTACTTAATTTTGATTTGTAGGAAAGATCATGAAGAATGATGAACACTGAACAAGTGATGGATGTTCAACAAGAAGAATTACAAATCAAACATACTATAGCAAGCTCGTGGCTAGCAGATTCTCTTAGAAAGAGGAAGAGGATCATGACGAGATGTTTGCTCCAAGTGGCTAGATAAGACCATTCTCTTAATGGTGTAATTGAAGAAGAAGTGTGAATCAGGCTCTGTATGGGTACTCAGGATCGATAGTCATTTGATGAGCTTAATGATCACCATGGGTAATTTGGATCTCAACCTTTGCTACAAGGTTGAAGATGGTTTCTATATACAGATGACATGGATGCAAGAAGGAACTCACCACAGAGTTCGAATGATATTGAGGCTCATATCAGTAGACCCATCTGACGAGAGATGGCACGGATAGATATGCAGAAGATCACTCAATGCAGAGTGTGAATGATGTTCAGTCACAAAGGGAGAATTGAAGGCTTCTTGACAAAGCTTGGGCTTTACCAGAAGTAAAGCTGATCCTAACCTTTACCTTAAGGTTATGGATGATGAACCTGTCATACTATTATTGTATGAGGATGATCTCTTTCTGACAGGGAATGAGAAATAGATCATGGAAATCAAGAAGAAGAAGGATACAAAATTTGAGATGAAAGATCTCAGATTGATGCATTACTTCCTAGGTTTGGAAGTATGGCAAGGCCCAGAAAGAATCTTTCTCAACCTGGGAAAGTATGCTGTGGAAATCTTGAGAAGATTTGATATGTTGGAATGTACAACCATGGCCACTCTCATGGGTTCCGACTTGAAGCTTTTAGCTGATGACTCATCAGAGTTAGTGGATGTGACTCTATACAGATAGATTATTGGGTCATTGATGTATTTGACAAATACTAGACCAGACATATGCTTTGCCGTAAATACCTTGAGTCAGTATCTAGTGGAACCTAGAAGAGTTCACTTAATAGCTACGAAACATGTGATGAGGTACCTAAAGGGTACGATAGACTTTGATCTATGTATCTTGGAGATCATGACTTCAGATTGTATGACTACACAGATGTTGATTGGGAAGGAAGTGTATCAGACAGGAAGTGTACATCAGGTGGATGTTATTTTCTGGGATCTACCATGATCTCGTGGATTAGCAGAAAGCAGTATAGTGTGTCTCTCAGTACAGCTGAAGCGGAATATATAGCTACTTGCTCTGCTAGTTATGAAGCGCTATGGCTTCGGAAGTTGTTATCAGGATTGTTTGACTTAGAGATGGAATCCACTATGATCCTGTGTGACAACCAGAGTTGTATCAAGATGACAGAGAATCCAGTGTTCCATGATAAGTCAAAGCACATAGAGATCCGATATTTTTATATACGTGATATGGTGCAGAAAGGAGATATCAAGCTCGTGTATGTAGGCATTGATGAACAAGTTGCTAATGTGTTGACCAAACCTCTGTCTCGAGTGAAGTTTGAGTATTTCCGAGACAAGCGTGGTGTAGTTCAAAAGGACCCTCCTCGAAAGGGGGAGTGACATGGTCGATAAAGATATCTTTGGATACTGGTATCGATGTGGATACCTGTATCGATGATGAGATTGCCTATATTGATGGTAAGGTCAATGATAAGGATACCTGTGTATACTTGTATTGGTGTGGATACTTGTATTGATGATGTGGATACTTGTATTGGTGTGGATACTTGTATTGATGATGTGTATACTTGTATTGATGATGTGGATACTTATATTGATGATGTGTATACTTGTATTGGTGTGGATACTTGTATTGTTGATTTGGATACTGTATCGATGATGAGGATACTTGTATCGATGATGAGGCTACTTATCCTGACGATGAGGTCAGTATATGATACCTAGTTGATATGATAGGACTGTATCGTCCCTGAACGCCTAGTTCAAAATGTACGTGATGGGGATTGCATCATCCCGGAACCACTAGTTCAAAATGTACGAGAGAGGATTGTATCATCTGTGGACTTCAGTCCTAAAGTGATTCGCAGACAGATGTATCCGATAGTAAGAGGATTGTATCATCCGTGGACTTTAGTCCTAAAGTGATCCGCAGACAGATGTCTCCGAGAGTAAGAGGATTGTATCATCCATGGACTTCAGTCCTAAAGTGATCCACAGACTAATTTCTCTGAGAGTAAGAGGATTGTATCATCCATGGACTTCATTACTAAAGTGATCCGTAGACAGATGTCTCCGAGAGTAAGAGGGGATTGTATCATCCTTGGACTTCAGTCCTAAAGTGAGCTGCAGACAAATGTCTCCAAGAGTGAGGGGATTGTATCATCCTTGGACTTCAGTCCTAAAGTGAGCCGCAGACAAATGTCTCCGAGAGTGAGGGGATTGTATCATCCTTGGACTTCAGTCCTAAAGTGAGCCGCAAACAAATGTCTCCGAGAGTGGGGGGATTGTATCATCCTTGGACTTCAGTCCTAAAGTGAGCCGCAGACAGATGTCTTCGAGAGTGAGAGGATTGTATCATCCCTGGACATCAGTCCTAAATTGATCCGCAGACAAATGTCTCCAAGAGTGAGGGGATTGTATCGTCCCCGGACTTCGGTCCCTGAATTGATCCGTAGACATATGTCTCCAAGAAGTGGTCCTTAGACCTTGTCTAAGTTGACGATTGGACTGCATCATCCATAGACATGATATGATGTCTTAAATAGAACATGTGTGTTGCAGGGTGTGCTGCTATTGTGTTGTTGATCGAGAGGATCCAGTTGATGACGATGATGTAGATTGTGTGATGATGATGATGCAGATCGTGTGATGACGATGCTGATCATGATGGTCTAGATGACGATGATGTGATCGTGATGGTCTAGATGATGATGCGGTGATCATGATGCAGATCTAGATGACGATGATATGATCATGATGGTCTAGATGACGATGCCGCTGATCGTGATGACGATGCTGATCATGATGGTCTAGATGACGATGATGTGATCGTGATGGTCTAGATGATGATGCGGTGATCATGATGCAGATCTAGATGACGATGATATGATCGTGATGGTATAGATGATGATGCTGATGATCATGTGATGATGATGTTGATGATCGTGAGGATCCAGATGATGATGTTGATGTTGTTGTAGTTGTTCGAGTGCTGCAGAATATGAAGACTTAGTACTGAAGATGCTGATGTTCCAATAACTGCTTGAGTTACTGATTATGTTGAGAAAGCTTCCAATGATTTATAGATGTATCATGTATGATGTAGTTGATGACTCCTTGCTCGTGCAGATGTTGTTATAATATCCTTCTCGTTAAGGGGGAGTGTTGAAATATTGTAACTTCAAAGAATATTATATTTGTACTTTATTATTCCGGAGATGTTTCATTCCTTCGTGAAGACCTTATTGTATATCCGGAGATGTTTATTCCTCTGTCGGAATGTGGTAACTTGGGTTATTAGACTTCCCTAGTGGGGGTTGGCCCTATATGTGTTATGTGGGTCAAAGGGTTATTAGACCACCCTAGAGGGGTCGGCCCAGTCAGTTGTAATGGGGTGTTTAACCCAGTGGTTAAGTTGGGGACGACCTAGTTAATATAAAATACAAGTCGGAGTTGTGTATAAATAGAGGAGGTGTGTTCCTCATTTAACACACATTGCACTCACTTGTGAATGGCGCATAAGTGAGAGAGAGAGAGATCTGCTATGGAGGAGAAGGAGCTCATGCTTGTGGATTACATCTCTGTATTGTTGGTCATCTATATTGAGGAAGATTTGTTGGGTTTCCTTCCCCATGAAGGTTTCCCAGGATAAATCTGTGTCTCTTGTGTTTATGTTGTGCTTGTTGTTCTTTTAGTGATCCTGTATATGCTATTGTTGTGAAATGCAATGTAATGCTAATATTTTCTGTATTAGCATATTGAATCTTAGCAGCCCCTTGTCTTTCATTCTCTTGGACGGTCTCCATAACATTTGCTTCTTCCATTGTCAAACCTCCACTCAATGCCTCTCTAACTTCGTCGCGTGTATAACCACTACCCAACAAGTCATTCACTACCATATTTTGAGGTTGACTTGATGTGGGAATTGAAACATCCCCTGATGAGCACCTACGTCTTACTTCTTCACTAGTGCCATGGGGTGCTTGTTCATCAAATGTTGTTGAAATTGAGGGCCCCTCTAGTGAATTTATTTGTATTTATTGTGGTGGATGGGTAGGAACGACCGTGGCATCATCTGCGGTTGGAATTGGATGAGTTTCCATGGAATGCCTTCGATTCCACATGTCCAATATTTTATTTTCTCTAACTTCTTCCATGGTTTCTTGAGGCTTCTCTTTCCTTGCTGAATTCCTTTTTCGATTGCGTGGATTCCCCATGACCACAATGAGCAATACTAAGAAAATAGATCCTAGAGGTGTGCTCAATTATTCAAATATCCAAATTATTTCTCAACTGTGAATATAGGTTCTTCAAGCTTGCTCAATTGTCAATATAGATACTTCCTCAATTGTGAATATAGATGAACATCAATCTGGTTCAAATGTGAAAGTAAAGTTTCTACCTCACTTGTGAATATAGAAAATTCTTCATTTGTGAATATAGAAATTGCAAGCTTGCTCAATAGGGAATGTAGTTTCTTCTTCAGTTGTGTTCATATAGATTCATCAAACTTGCTTGACATTGTTAATATAGAATTACCTTGAGGCTTGAAATTGTGAATGTAGAATCCTCTTGAAGCTTGAATTTGTGAATGAAGAATCCCCTTGAAGCTTGGTAATTGTGAATGTGAAATCCTCAATTCCAAATGCCAACTGTAGAATCCTCTTCAAACTTGTTGATTGTGAACATGGAGTGTCTTGAGCTTCCTCCAATGCTTTGACTGTTAATTGTGAAGTGTCGTGCTATATGGGAGACGGGAAGGCAAGAGGAGAAAACGCAGAACGCAGGAGGATAAAAGCATTTTGCAAATTTTTTTGCATAGACATAATGTGCTAGCGTTATGTAAACACATAACGCACTAGTGTTACTCACACACAAAACGCGCACGCGTTTCTTGAATATTAAAAAAAACCTGGGTATTTAATATGTTTGGTGCGGCTAAATAATGTACCTAGTTGCCCAAAACACGCGCGCGTTTTGTATTAATAAACACGCTAGCGTTATTGAAATAATCAAAAAACCTTATTCAATAGTTTATTTAATAGTTTATATGGGTTAGGAGGTTAAATAGGGATTTAGTGTTAGGGGTTTAGGGATTAGAGATGGGGGGTGGTTAGGTAGGGGTAAGGGGCTAGGAGGGGGGGGTAGTCAGGGGTAAGAGGCTGGGAGGAGGGTTAGCGAGGGGGAGAGAGAGAGGGAGAGAGACTGAGAGAGGGGGTTAGTAATGGTTGGGGTGGGGGGAAGGAGCGAGAGAGAAAGCGAGAGGGGAGAGGGTGTTGGTTGTAGGGTCTGCGAAAGAGAGATGGAAGGCGTGGTTAGAGGTAGGTGGAGGTGTAGGAAAGAGAGAGAGACTGAGAGAGCCCGGGTTAGTAAGGGCTAGGGAGAGGAGGGGAGATAAATAGAGAGGAGGGGGTTTTGGCTAGGGGGAGTAGCAGATGATGAAGATGAATATGATGATCATGATCATGATGAATATCATGATGATGATGATCATGATGAATATCATGATGATGATGATGATGATGAATATGATGATGATGATGGTGATGAATATCATGATGAAGATGAAGATGAAGATGGTGATGAAGATGAAGATGAATATGGTGATGAGGATGATGATGATGATGATGGTGATGATGATGAAGATGA